>JARFJA010000001.1:67400000-68600000 GCA_036326145.1 Rhagophthalmus giganteus | reverse complement strand
TATCTGCCAATTTGTTTTATCAAACTCCACTACGACCCCTGTAATAGCCCAAGCTACCATCGCACAGAAACCTACGTCACAACACTAGTAAAATTTTCTTAGTGTGTTTAAGATAATATGATGGGAAATATCCAACCGGTGATAGACAATTGAATTTTTGTTTTAATAATTTTTGATAAACTTCATACTTGATAAAATTTATTATAGACTTTAGAGAAATATCAATTATTTAGAATTATCGTGGTCTGCCTCGCAAACCTGGCAGACCTCCCTCCAAATGAATAAATTTTCAATATGTCACCTACTGTATAAAACTACATCGCGTTGTTTTTTTTCAAATTATAATTTTAATTGTCCTTTAAATGAATATATAAGTCTGCAGATGTAAAAATGTACCCAAATATGGCAAAAATTAGGAGCGAACATTCAAAGGGATGACACAAACGGATTTTCATCCTTAATTTTTGTATCATATTGTAGGTTTTGAACAGCCACTTACAAAAATATATAGTTTGTTGGCGATAGCTCTTGTTGTTTCACAGATAATAAGCAAAATCGAAAAAAGTTCCAATTTTCAAGGGCGGATTTCACCCTCTTAAACCGCGTAAGAGCACGAACGGAATACGGCTCTGGATTAGGGTTGACTAGTACTAGTACTATCTTGCAAAGTTTTCTGAGATTTCCTTCCTCGTTAGTATAATTTGTATTTTAAAAAAGTTTTATCGTAATCATTGAAATTTCATGAGTTTTCCACTTTATTTATTCGACTAGATAGGTTCTACAACTTCTACAACAAGCGTATTGTTTTGTTTTGTTTTGTTATTAGCCCTAATACATTCAAGTTAATATCTGTTCATAAATAAATAATTTAAAAATTGGTTCGACGCGACGGATCCACCTTGATCGTATTAGGGTTAAGTATAGCTAACTATTAATGAATTATTTAATTTATCGAAATTGAGAATTGTTCATATTTTTGAAGGGATTGGTTTTGGGAACCAATGGCCAAGTTTTTTTTTAAATTAATTTTAGTTAGAACTGCAGTACTCTTTTAAAATTCCTAATATAGATAGGTAGTTTTAACGTTTTCTATAATAAATTTTTCCGACGAATAATTTAATCGTTGTCATCAAAATATTCAAAAAATTATTTTGAAGGCGAACGAAGTTTCATTTTGTAATTTATTTTTCTAAAATTAATACACATTCATAATTTTAAATAAAAGAAACGTCTTTTTAGATGTGGTACACGTGTTATGCAGCGAGCTCGGTGGGTGATATCACATATAGATAGATACCTGATGCGTGCCTACCTCCTGCCCGAAATCTTATCTCATTTGGGAATGGTCAATTTTTACGTCGAGGGGGTTAGTCTGGCACGTTGTTTTGCATTGTGTAGGTCTCGTGCTTGCGAAAACTGACGTTTTCGATAGTGAAAGACTTTATGGGCGTTCGAAAAGTTTTGCAGTTGTGTTGGATAAAGGTACAGTCACTTTTTTAATATCGTTAATAATGGTTTTGGGGTTTTGTATTAGAATTAAAGGTTTTTGTTGTTAAAAGCGATATTTCTATGTGTAATATATTTTATTACGTATTAAAACGAGTTTGATAGTTTGAAGGGTAATACTAACAAATTTAAGTGAATCTGCAGTTTTCTTACGAATTAATTTTCGAATCTTCAGAAACTTATTTTAACGCCGAATTGTGAAGATTCGTCATTTTAAACAAAGGAATTATCTTTTTAGATACGACACACGTGCTCGCGCAACGAGCTCGCTTTGTTGCCGACAGATGTTCACAGCCTGCAAGCCACGGCCTGTCCGGAATCTTATCAAACTCCACATTTAAGAACGGTCAGTTACGTTCAGGTAACAGGCTGGCTTTTGTGAAAACTCGCGTTTTTGGTTGTAAAAGACTATGTGTGGATGTTGCAGGAACATCTACAAATCTACTAGGAAAAGGTATAGTGATCTCTTTATTATTTTTTTTAAATAAATTTTGAAGTTCTATATTACGATTAAAATAGTTATCGTCGTCTTTACGTAAATATGCGATACATATTACTATGAGTAATGGTATTGGTTGCCCATCAAAGTAAGTTTTGACGGTAATTATAATTTAACTAATTTAGTGAAAAGAAACTTGAGGGGGTTACTTCGTTAAATAAAATTTAGTTGGGTACCTACTTAAGTATTTAACTAAAGGAAAATCGTTCGTATTTTTGAAGGGATTAAATTAATTTTAATCAGTAGTCTAGATTCGCTTTAGTATACGCTCTTGAATCGGCTACCTTATTAGGGCCTCGTGTAACATTAAATCTTCTACGGAATCTTCTTCTTCAAAAGTTTCTAATCTGACTCATAAATTTCTAATATTTAATATTATATTTAATATTAATACTTTTAATATTCCTTTACATATTAGGGAGAGTCGAGGGGCGAGTTGTATATTTTTCGGGGGAAATTAAAGCACATACATAGATAAAACAATCATTTACTATAACAAAATATGCAATATATAC
Source organism: Rhagophthalmus giganteus (assembly GCA_036326145.1). Classification (NCBI taxonomy): domain Eukaryota; kingdom Metazoa; phylum Arthropoda; class Insecta; order Coleoptera; family Rhagophthalmidae; genus Rhagophthalmus; species Rhagophthalmus giganteus. The sequence continues at coordinate 68,597,480 of JARFJA010000001.1, read as the reverse complement.
AATGTACAAAAATAAATAATTAATTTAGGCTAGTAACAAAGAACATTAATCTAATGTTCAACAACAACAAAATAACGAACAACAATTTAAAATTATTCTTAAATAACCTCTTGCCACTTCTTTCTGCCTATCGAACAATAATAACAATTTAATTGGTAATACATTTTCTACTTTATAAATCTACAAAATTATACTGATGTAATATTATTAATGCTCGTATAAATTCTTACGAAAGATTTAGTGTAGGTATAATTACTTATTTTTGATTATTAGGTACGATATATTTTAAGATTTAAATGCAAATTAATTTTGTGTTTAAAAATAATCTTTATATCTATTTGTACTGTATTCTAATAATTTATGCACTCCATAAAGACTAGTTTATTTCTCTCATTTTTATTTCCACAGGTTTAGATTTAAAAATGTGTATAAAATAGTAAACAAAACTTAAATTATATTTTGTCACCCTCTAACGTCGTAATACAACCAACTCGTCCTAAATCGGTATTTTTATAACTCGAATTTTTCCACTTGCAATAATTTCCGTAACTTATGCTGCCAAGTTAAAGCTTTTGAAATGGCAAGTGACGATGGCAACTTAGAGAAATTTGACTGTACATACACCCCTAATGAAAATAATTCAAACTAATAACGTACAAGATATTATTAACTACATATTTGAAAATTTTCGGTGGTGAAAGAACTTATTTAAAATTGCATATCCGATAATAGGTAGGTACCTATTAAAAATGTTTATATAGACGACAATGAAAATAATTTTTGATACAAAACTTACCTACCTACGTTAGTTATGTTTAGAACCTAATCGTAATTTACATTTTTTTTATATAAATCGGACACTATAGCTAAACCTCCTCCAGGGATAAAACGAACAAAATTATCACCTGCCAACGGGCCCATGACATATAAATTATCAAATCCATTCACACGATGAGTTAATTTGTCGATGTCAATAATATTTGTTTTGTTATCGATCGGTATTTTTTTATTTACACCCAAGTTAAAATTACACGGAAGGAAACTTAAATCGGGACGTGCTCCAATTAAAACTGCCGCGAACGATACGTGATATTTCACTTCGTCTCCAGATTTTGTCCTTACCGTAATTGTTCTTTGCGACTCGTTCATATCAATTAAAGAAGATTCCGGCAGAGCTTCGTACAGCGAATATGACGAACCACCGTCTTGCATCATTTGATGTACCTGAAATTAAGTTTTCTATTTAATTAACGTATAAATTTAAATTAAAAATTTACACCTTACCTTATGATACTCTGGATACATGTTTTCTGGCAGTTGTTTGCCTAGGTTAGTACTTTTATTTCTAAAAATATGTAGAACCGGGATATTTCTACATCTAGTAGCAATTATGGCATCTGCTGCACTTAAACCTGCACCGATTACTAATACGGGATCTGGTTGGCTATTAGGATTATTAGAAACGTATCGATCCAATTCTAATTCTAATCGTCGAACATCGTGCATTAACCAACCGGGATCTTTTCTATAATAAGTCGATATTGCTAAACGATTTGGTAAATCGTTAGCGCCATTGGCCAGCACCAAATTTTTACAAATATACGTGACACTTCGGCCCGTGTTCGTATTGTAAGTTTCTACTACCCATTTTCCTTTAGATTTACTTTTACGATATATTGATGCCGATGAAGTACAAGGATCACAGTTTTCTTTCAGTCTAAATAAGTCATATTTTTTATCACAAGTTGTTAAAGCTATAGGCACTTCCTTATTTAACGAAAGATAATTCAAACTATAGGAATTTTTACTACCCTGCTCGTAAAACGATTTACTATCACATGAATATTCAAAATTACCAAAATCACAGGAAAAACTTACAGATCTAGTTCTATTACGTTCTGAGCAGTGAACGCAACATGTTGCGAATTTTTTGATATTTTTACAGTTTGTCATTGGGACGTACATATCTTCTTCGTCGATGGAATTCGATTTCTGTAGAATGTCCCTAAATTTTCGATTTGGATTCGATTCGTTTTTTAAACAAAAGTCTCTACGTCGTTTACATTTCCTATTTGTTCGTAAATAAATGGCATTAAGTACGTTAGAAATACAGTTCCTCTTTATCGATTCAATTAGGGCACTTTCGTCAGTTTCTGGAGTTACACAGGTTTTAGTTCGATTGTGTTCATCCTCGTCAACTTTTGTAACCCACTTATTTAAGGTTTCATTTTTTCTGTCGCAAATATTTGAGGAAAGTCGATATTCTTGAATTACGTTGCCTGTTACGTCCGAAGAATATTCATTCAACTGCTTTACGTTAGTCACACAGTATCCATTTTCAAAATATCGCCCCAACTTCATTTTGTTCACGTATTGAACGTAATAGTTGGCGACGTTTCCCGCAGAAGCTCGTTTTTCCGAACCGTCTCGAATTTTATACGGGAATCCGGGCAGAGCCATCCAGGAACCCAACGACAGGGTTAAGATGTTAGGGTCCATTTCGTGCCAAGAGCCACCGGGAGCTCCTTTACCAATTACAACATGGTCGATCTGAAAATATAAGTAAATTTCAAAATATTGAATGCAAGCGAAAAGGGGGAGTTTGATTTCATAAATTTTCTTTATTAGAGAACACCACGAACACAAATTCGACGAATATACTGATGAATACAATTATTTTTTTTTACTCATAGAAATACCTATTTATTTATATTTATATAATATTATTATATAATAAGATTCATACCTCGATACCTGTTTTTCGCCATTCGACAAGCGAATCTAATTCGAGTCCGTTATCTGCATATGGATGAGTTAAAGCATCCAAAAGTAACGATATGGGATTTCTAGATCTTCCTTCCAAACCGTTAGCTAGATCGTCAAGTTCTTGATGCGCAAGGCTTTGGTCCCTTACCATATTAAGTCGAGCTGACAACAGTTCGTCGGGGTGAGCATTTGAGATGAGATATGGAATGTTTCCTGATAACATGTACGATAATGCAAGGCCACTGGGACCGTTACCTAAAATTTTTGATTAAATCGTTACAGTTTAATTTATTTTTTTATAACGCACCTATTACAACTACATCCTTATGTACTATTTCTGTAGAATAATCGCACTTCATAGTAAATCTACCGCCACTGAAACAAAAAATGATAAATTTTTATTATTAATAAAAATTTCAGAAATACTAATACGTATCAATAAATATCAATTTACATGTTGCACGTTACGTATTTATTATTTTGTGAACCATTATTCATTATCGTCGATCGTTGTTAATAGTAATGAGTAGAAAAACTGAAAAATGATTCTCTACACGCGTAGACATGATTATTTAAATTTTTGTGGAATACAAACGAAATGCACCAAAAATTATAATTTAATAGTTTAATTTTGACTTTTAACGATTTTTTAAAATATCGACAAACTGTCAGTAAAAATGACTTAAAATGTAGGTAACTTTGCACGTTACCGATGACTCGGTCAAAAACGATTAGTGTCTGAAACTGTCAATCGTTATTGTGTTTTATCGGCTAAATTTGTAAAGTGTCGGGTGTTGTAGAAATTATTAAGTTAAAAACTTAAATAAAGAAAGAATGTTCGAAAATGTGATACAACTTCCACGAAGTAGTTGTAAAAGTAGGCACTTACTTACTAATCAAATTTGAATTTATTAATATGCACATTGAAAAGAGCACGACCGAGAACTTTACCCCATTATACTATATTATGTAGGACGGTTGCAATCAATATCGGCGGACATGTCGTAAAAATCTAGAAATACAAGCTACATTTAATTGGTTATTTCTAAAATATCCTACATATTATTTTGTATTAAAGGGTAATGTGTATGTATATACGTACATACGCCTTCGACGAATTCGATCCATAAACGCGATACCGATCGTGCAATTAAAAACGTTACTTAGCAACTTCGAAATGGAATATAAATATCGTATTAATACAGTTGAAAAATTAAATAAGCTTTCTTTTTAGTATAATATATAGAGTTAAAAATTACTATCTGCAAAATTGCAACGAAGTAATTTTAGAAGTTTCCTGATCGAGTACCTAGTTCTTAGGACAATTATTTTCGTACGATTAGTTTTTTTCTGGTTTACAAACTAATTTTACACGCGATTTAAATTTTGAATGTCTAAAAGTTCATAAAAAACTACACAAAGATTTTTATGACCTATAGCCGTTCGCGTAACTCTATAATTAAATTGTTTTTCGTATATTATTAATTCGGTAGGTACTTATATAAAATATTCCAAATTTCTAGAATAATTTTTGGATTACAAATTTGAAAAACGAGAACAACAATTTTTACTTTGAAGTGCCAGTCATTAATCTATTTTAAGAGTTTACGAGCATAAAACTATTAAACTTGTCCACTAGTATTTAGCAAAGTTTTGTAAAAAAAACATATTAACAGTAAGCGTGCAAAATTATAAATGTTCAGTTTAAATAAGAAAATAAATGTTATTTTATCTTAAACATTATACATAGGTAATAGTTTACGTCAAATAGTGTCTTACATTGTGTTCATAGTTACAAAAGTTAAGTAAAAAATTAAAACGAATAAATTTTGGAAAAACTGCTCCGACGTTCAAAGTCTAATTTTTATGAAGACACCTTTTCTCGATGTTTCTCATTTTTTTTCAATTGTTTTAGAGTTATGATGTCGTCATTACTTTTTTTCAATAACAACCTCAACTTTTTGAAGGAATTTTTAAGAAACAGCTACTTTAAACTTTAGCAGAAACTCTAAACTGAATATTACAAATATACGATTTAGTAATTTTTTATGCATGAGGTGCATTGGATCCTATCCCGTACTTTTAGATTTTTATACGTAAAGGTACTTTATTTAATAATGCTAGGTTACGTTTATTTCTATAATTCATTTTGAATAGCATTTATTCAAAGCCAAAATTTATTTTTCTAGGTCTAAATTCCTTTAATTGTTACATTTGCATTCTGCGGAAGTGTCAGAATGGAAACATTTTTAAAATTAAACATTAGAATAATTTTTGTATTTTGTGGATTATATTTTAAAAAGAACAATCTGGGAACGCGAAATAATTTATTGTTGATATTTTACCATAATTAGAAAAGTATTAATATCTCATTTTTATGATAGGTAGGAACATTGTTGGTGAAACGTTATAATTTAAATTTATTACTAATAGTAGTAATTCTTATTTGTTACGTTTCGTTTTCATTTTATAGTTTTTAAAACTGACACGAAATAGACTGCATATAAAAAAGAAAAAAAATATGTTCATATTCGTAAATATTTGTTAATTTTATGAAATATACGGTAACATTTCTTTTAACGGATTCTTTCAAATACTGGGCACTTAAAATCTCCAGGTCTGTGAAGTTGGCACCTCCACATGTGAATTTTTTGAAAAAAAATACGGCATTCGTTTGCCCATCGTTTGCCCAGGGAAAAGTTTTTTTTTGCCCACCCTCCAAAAATTTTTTATTTGAAAAAAACATTTTTTGGCAAAAAAACCAACAATCGAAAAATCAACTTTTTCACGCTATATCGTTTGCCCATGTTTGCCCAGGAAAAATTTTCGTTTGCCCATCTACCAAAAATTTTTTATGTGGAAAAATGAAGGAAATGGAGAACTCTTTGCATTCGTCTTCATGGAATATTATATTAAATATTCGTACAATAACATTGTGATAATTTCGAAATTACAATTAACAAAATAAAGATAATTATTTCACGATAATAATATACGATAGCTTATATCGTTAATGTAAAATATTGTATCAATGACAAAGAAATGATTTGAATTTGCTTTTAGAATTAATATGTAGAGATAATACTATTTTGAAGACTGATATTCAATATAAGTTTTCTAACATTTTATATGCTTTAATATTGACGTATTGACTAAATTAATTTCCCTACTCATCCTCCTCCATGTGCAGCTACATTTGGAGAATTTCTACGCCAATTACTCATTAGAACATATTGTAGACTGAATGTCAATCTCTTCAATTCGATTATCCATGCTTTATTCATTCTAAGAAAAAAATTGAAAATAGTGTATTCTCTATTTCGATATTGTTTAAATAATATAGAAACTACTGAAGGATGGGCAAATAAATGAGAGATATAGACAGGAAAAAGCGATTAAAACATGAGATAAACCACCATTTGTTATGAACATATAGTCCCATGTATTCACCTGTACATCGTGAATAATGGTTTTTTCCATTTTATTATTGTTTAAATATTCTTAAAATGAAAGTAAAGGGTGGACAATCGAATTTGTGAGATGGACAAACGAAATAGCCATTTTAACATTAAAAATCATCATTTGTTATAAACATATAGTCCCCTGTATTCACCTTCTCATCGTTCTCATCACCTTCTCATGGGGTTCTTTCCATTTTATTATTTTTTAATTATTCTTACAATGAAAGTAAAGGGTGGGCAATCAAATTTGAGAGATGGGCAAACGATATAGCGCGAGAAAAGTTAATTTTTTGATTTTTGGTTTTTTCGCCAAAAAATTGTTTTCCCAAATAAAAAATTTTTGGTGGGTGGGCAAGCGAAAATTTTTGCTGGGCAATCCTGGACTAACGATGGGCAAACGATTTAGCTGCAAAAATTTTTGAATTTTTCACTAAAACATTTTTTTCCACATAAAAAATTTTTGGTGGGTGGGCAAACGAAAATTTTGCTTGGGCAAACATGAGCAAACGAATGCCGTATTTTTTTTCAAAAAATTCACATGTGGAGGTGCCAACTTCACAGACCTAAAATCTCCGGCATTTTTTTATAGAGAATAGCTAATGCCTTTTTCATTAACGGGCAATTTTTTTGATCCCGCGAGTGTCTGGCATTGAAAAGTTCCACTGTACTCTTAAAAAAACAACAAATGAACGTACTTACATTAAATAACTACGAAAAATTTGTTATTTCAATGAAAATTTTCATGGTATACACGAAACAAGTTATTAGATAAAAAATGATAAATAATTCGTAAATACAATGATCGTTTTAATTCTAATTACGCACTTATTTTATTCAGTGTAGGTGTCTTATTATAAATATTTTACCTTTAAAATATACAAATACAATATTAATTATTCTTTGGCACTATATCAGTTGTGTTGAAATTCTATATACTATTCGTTACTTTTGTCACTACGTATTATGTTAATATAACAAATGTTAATTTTTAACAATCAAAATGTAAAGGTTATCAATAAGTTATAAATTATTGGTAGCGACATAAAAATAGATTTATAAAGTGTAGTTACCTACACACGATTAACATTAAAACGCTATTGACAGATTGTGTAGACGTATTAAAAAAAAATTGTACACTATAATATTATAGATTTTTTAATATAACGAATAAAAAAAAGGTCAAAAGTTAATGTTATCATTTTTGATATACAAATTAATAAACACAAATAAATAATTAGGTACATATCTATATAATTTTTAAATGTAATTGATGGGGTCAAAGTTCTACAAGTTTAATTATAGTAAACTCTAGGGGCCCCTAATGAAATTAACATGACGTGAAAATGTGACTCTTGTGTAACGCGCTTCGTTTTACGACGATTCGCCATAACGACGCTTTTATTAATTACTACCCGGTTTGCGCAGATTTTATTTTGAAACTTATTGTTAGTACCTATTCACATAATGGTCTACATATCGCAATTATGTTGCTTTATGATAAGTTACGTGTACTTATCAGAACAAAATGATTTTAGGAAGAAATGCTCATTCAATGATGATTTATTTAACGCTATGTTTTTTCGGAAATAATACTATCAGTGTCAAGACATTATTTGTATACCTAATGATAAAATTTTTAATTTTATTTTTGTTAAATAAATGAAAATATTTATGTATCATTTTATAAGATTATAATAATAATTCAAATTTAAATGTGTTTAAATTTAATGTGTTTTAAATTTAGAGCGATTTTCTTACAATTATTTGGCATCAATTATTATTAGATACGTTTTTTTTCTGTGTAATAAAAAATAGTATGGTAGGTAGGCTACATAAACTTTTTTCTGGTTTGGTTTAATTATATAAATATTTTTAAAGAAACAATTTTGAAATATTATATTTTATTAAAATTAGAAAATATATTATTCAATTTATACATTTACGTGAGTTGTTTAATTAGACTATACATAATATTCAATATATTTACTTATTTTACTGGCATTCATACAATGATCGTATTATTAATTCTATCGATTCTATCTTCCAAGTTTTTATAGATGTCTAACTATGATTTTAAATAAAAGTGAATAGGTGTAAGTCAGTCAAGGACTCATATTTTATGCGTTTTAAAAATAGAATTCGAGAAGCACTTCATTGTTATTAAAATTAAGGAAACGTACAATATTATATTTCATTTGTAGTTTTAAATAATTTATTCTTTTTATTGACGGAATATTAAGCGCCTATTGATGAAATTTAATTAAAAATAAGTAAATACCCACTAATATCAGACAGATTTATAGACATAACAACAAGAATAGTTAGGTATTTACTGTATTTTTCAAATTGCAATTCAAATTATCGAGATTATTGATAAAAATTTCATAATAAAGTACGATCTAATTTTTACAATTTTTTTGATGTTTAAAATACTTTTAGTTGTAAAGCACATTAAAAAGCAAAGTGATAGTTTTTGCATTGTGCATTAATATCAAAATTATACAATCTATAGGTCGTTCAAATTTTATTCCGATGCATGTCATCAATAAAAATATGACTAGATCGTATATTTTTTGTAATTAATTACAAAATTTGGAAAGTTACGTATTCTACCGATGATTTTACCTGTACACATATTACATGGCAAAGAAAGACTATAATTTATCAATAGGTACAGTAAAAACAAGATGTTCGAGGTGACACCACTGTGTGAAAGGTCATCATCTAGTAACATGAGTGAGGTACATCGGAATTAAATTTGAATGGCCTTTACCTACTTATTGTAAGAGGGAGTCGCGGTGGTCAGGTCACAGTGAATGTAAGATTTACCTAGTGAACTGGGGTTCGAATTTTTATCTTTAATCCTTGAACGTTTGTGATTGTTATTACCTTTTAGTAGTATTACGAATTTATACGTATGAACACAAAATAGTCGGGCTAATTGACATATCTAGTTCCAAAGTCACAAAAAAACTGATTGTTAGTTTGGCAGGGTAGTCAAGTAAAACTTGATAAAGTAAAACCATTAAACATTAATAATGATTGCGTCTTTATTTATACATATATTTTTTTACATAATTAAGTCCATATCCTTCATTTAATAGGTACCTACATACACACTAGAAATAGCAAATAGTTTCAAAAAAAAATTGTTCTTGACCCGGATATGAAATTGTTACTTATGTCTTAAGATAATAAATTATCAAGTATTGAATTTTCCTCTGATATCATTATGTTCTTATATATCTTTTTTATATTTTTGTACAAGACATCAAGGCTTTGCCATTGTGATTCAGATATTTCCAAGTAGCTTTGTTGGTACTACTTTCAAAATTAATAAAATTGTATCCATAAAATTCCAGATACAGGAGGGTAATATGGTAGATACCTACTTATAAATAAAAATTCATTCATTTCTTCAAAGTGTAAAATCTTTCGAAACTATTATGAAAACATAGTAAGATGTCTTCATAATTATTTCACATTCCATATTCTCTTCGTAAACGTTTTCATTTAGGTTTATTTGCTCACGTCAAAAGTTGTGTAATAAGTGTTGGATCACCCTGTGATCTATACTTATGTATAATTATTATGAGAATTACTCTATTGATTTTTTATGTTATAATAGTTCACGATTATTTACGTAATATGGAAAAAGTTTATCGTAAAAGATGACATTGAAAATTGGCATCATTGTGAGGTTTACATTATCATAATGTAGCCACATAAAATTGTACATTTTCGAATTTTGAATTCTTATTAATTACATAATATTGTAGGTACACTGCAATTAAAATTATAAAACATTTTATTAAGTATTTACCTACACTTTAAAACAAAAACGCATCGAAAATAATGTAGGTATAATAAATATGTCTTCCCATCCTGATGTATTATTAATTTTGTTATGTAATACTTAATAATGCCCAACATTTAATTACCCAGGTATAGTAAAGTTGACTTATTGGCAGCGTTGGATTCTTTTAGTAAAGTGGAAAAATTTAACTAACATCATATTGTAAATAATATACGTCATAGGTATTATTAAAATGGTAAACATATCGAGAGAAAAAATTATATCATAATTAAATAGAAAATTAACAATGGAAATCGATATTTCTGATTGTGAAACAATTTTAGAAGTAGGTAGAAGGTATGTAGAATTTTTCCTTTGATCCTTTGCCAAGAAACCGTCCGTTCTTTATATATTTTATATAAAAATTTTACAATTCCCATTCACAAATTTAACAAAGTAAAAAAATAGTTTGGATTAATTTTTTATATAAAGGTCTAATATTTTTATATTTAATACCTACTACCTAATGCCAACATTCTAATTCAATTTAAAATTTTAATCGCACTGAATTATTTAAAATAGCGTGATTGTTTTATGCCCACTCATAAAGCATAAAATGATTACGTAGATATTGTTAAGCAGTATCGCGCAATTTGTTACCTTGTAAAATTCCATTACGATTAGATCTGTTATTAACTCTTGAAAAATACCTAACAGTCATAATATGTGAGGAAGTACATAAAGAATTTTCATTTATTAACCACAATATCACAATTAGTTTGTCGACTATTTCCTTTTACACATTTCAAGGTTTCCAAAAAGATAATGTTCTTGAATTATATACTTAAAACACGATTGGAAACATCAGTTTTACGAGAATGTAATTATAGTGGTTATGAGGAAAAAAAGAGGACATGAAGTTGGACTGTCTTTAGGCAATATATATACTTACCTAATTAAATTAATGTTAAATGTGTATGTGACACATTAAAAATTCACCACCGTAATAGGATTTGCAAATTCAAATTAATGGTGACGGAAATAGAGTGGTTTTTCTATTGACATTTACGCAAAATACAACTCATATTTAAACGGAACTTATTGTTAGTATAAAATTATACGGGGTGGTGACTTGGGGGACTCCCCCATAGGGATTTCAATGTTAAAGACTTACTTCTCAATTATTTTCTTCCCTAATGGTCAGTTTCACCAAATAAATAAATTATTTAATCTAGGATTAAGTCGTTGTGGTCATGGTAACAAAATTTTTTGACCAATAGGAAATCATTATTAATCGATTTAATCTTAGATTAGTTAATTCTTTGTTTGTTTAGTTTGGTTTGGTTTCCGGCCCTTATTATTTTACAACAAAATTTATTTTTCTAATGGTCGGTTTCATTAAATAAATAAATTAATAATTTAATTTGGGATTAAGTTATTGTCCTCATGGAACAAATATATGACATGACGAAGAAAGACTACAATTTATTAGTACTTTAAAAATATGAAGTTTTATTGATAACGTGTATTGGAACCTATCTTGAATAATGTATAGGTACCTATATGGATGAAACTTTAAATTAATTATTAAGTTTCAAATATTAATAATCTGGTGATATTATAAATTAATGAATAATGAAAGATGTGTTAAGGCGGAATTAATTAATTATAGTCGAGTAAACATGTTTTGATTGTTAACCACTTATAAAACAGTTTCATTGACCTCCACCGTATTTTTAATGTATTTACTCTAATTTTACAACATCTAAGTTATCAATAAAAAATAAAGCAATTTAATATCATTAATAAATTTAGAAAAAACGCATGGTAAAACGAGGAGAGGAGATTTATTATTAACAATAACGGGCTTGAACTTTTAACTTTCTGTTTAACCTCTACAATATTGAACCATATAGGCGATAAAAATGTACGGAACAACTCGATTACCAGAATAGTTCTCGAGTAATTCGTACTCCTATTATTTAAGGACAGACGACGATTAGTGCAATTAAATAAACATTAATCATTCACATCTTATTGGACTAATAACAAACATCCTTGAAACAAAAGATTCGTGCCTTTAAATATGTACGTAATTCTGAATTACGTTACAAAAATTATGAGACTGCATTTGCTTGTATGTTTTTTTATAAAAATTATAGGTATTTGGGAAATGGTCCAAACAAAATTAAATAATTTAAACGTATCTACGTATATAGTTTGTCCCAAAAAGTGCTCCAGTAGACCAGATTTCATTCAGAAAAGACCTACATACAGCTTATCCAAACCTATATGATGTTCACGTCATCAACAAAAAGTTACTAGATTGTTTATTTGTAATTCGGTTTAAAGTTTGAAAAGTGACGTATTCTATAGATGATTTACTTGCGCACATATTAGATGGTATAAAGAAAGACTACAATTTATTAGAACTGACAAAATACGAGGTACGAGGTGACAGCACCGTGCGAAACGTCATCATCTAGTAACCTTGTATTGATGACGTGAATATCATATAGGTTTGGATGAGCTATATATCTATTGACAGCGAAGGAGCGGCTTTATTGTTTTGTCTTTTTTTTGTTGGGACTTTAAATTTTCTTTTTGAAATAATACAACTAAGTCATACAAATTAAACTATTCGGTCAATTTAAATTAAAAACATAGTTTTGGAAAGCTTATTAATGCCTTTAACTTTTCCAAAACTTCAAAAGGTGCGTTATGATTTATTTCTTGCCAAACTTGAATGTTCTAAAATTCAAAATCATTTGTTGGCGATGATGTTACAAGTAGCCTAAATTAAAAAGACGCTAATAAGCTTTGCAAAACTATTTTTTTTTATTTAAATTGAAATGGGCCGAATTGTTTTCTTAAACTATGGCCCAGTTCTGTTATTCAAAGCAAAAGATTCAAAGGCCCGACCAAAAAAAACTAAGCCGTTCCGACCCCGACAATACAGGTTTTTTGTGAATGAAATCATGTCAACTTTCTACCGTTTTCGTCTGAGCAGCTTTTTTGGGACGCCATGTATTAAAATTTTAAGTTTTACCATTTATAGAATTTTGAACTGTACCTTGCGTAAATTGTTAGTAGGTAGCATATTTTTAACATTGTAACCATACATTGATAAATTAAAATAATAACTTCACAATCGTCGGAATATAAACATTTATATTTTATTTTTTGATGTGCTTTAGCTGCAAAATTAGTTTGTAAATATATGCAAAATACTTCTTTGATTTATGGTTAAAAAGAAATCGTTTGCTTACAACACTATAAAGTTACGTTAATTTAACTGAACAAGACAAATGTTAATACATAATACATTTTATATTTTTGAATAATGTGAACATATATTTAGATATTTTTACGGTTAATTAAAAATATGTACTTACTTATAATATATGTATATGCAAAACAGTAATGATTAATGTCCTTGACTGTTATACGCCAAGTTTAATTTTTTATCGTAAGCTTATTCGAACGTTTCAATTTTGATTGATCAATTAAAGTTAATCGGCTCATTTTACAATTAAAATAATGTTAATATAAGAGAATAAATTGTTAAATTGTTTACTATTGTATTTATATGCGAAAGACTAGCATAATTGCTTTCATTAGTGTTCACATAAGCCAATAAGTGCTATAGTAAAATACATTTTTTATTATCTTTGCAACTTTTCTCAACAAATTTTTAATATTATTTTATTTATAATACTTTTATTATTTTTATTGTTAGATACTCTAGAAACGAAATAAACAGCGCACAACAAACAATGTACCTACCTACCTAGTGAAAAAATACTTTTTCCAAAAAAATATTGTTTCAGACTTTCAGTAAGTTATAACACAAAATTTAATAAGCGTCAACTTTTAGATAATAATTTAGATAAAAACATCTACTTACTTACGGTTTCTTAGCAGCTTCGCAAAAATATTAAAAATAAATATTAATAAATATTATTAAAAAATATATTCAAAATTCTAAGGCGAACCCACAGTGTTCAACTATTAAAAGACGAAATTCTTATTATATATACACTCATACCTCGCTATACGACCGGGATACGTTCCTGGAAAGTTGACCGCAAAGCTAAATGCTGTATAACGAATCACTTATTTCCATATAAAGCCATATATTTTTAATTCGGTAAGATCCGTTTCAATTTTATATAAAAAAAATAGAAAATCGTTGAATTTTTGGTTGAAAACGCATTTTTTATTTCATTTAAAATATCGTTTGTATTAGTTAGGTATTTATAAAAACAAAAATATAATATTTCATAATGCTATTAAAATAAAACGAAATAAAACACAAATAATAAATGAACGGTTTTTTTTTTAATTATCGAATCAGTCTGGTGACGAATTACACATCATGTCGTTAATGTCATCGTCTGGTGTTGTCTGTGGACCCGGTTTAAAAATTTGTTCAATGTTTGTTGTATTGCTTCTCTTTTCTTTTCTTTTTGCAATTTTTTTGTAGCAGTTAATAACTGTGGTAATGTCGCGAGAAAGTTTGGCGTTGCGGTTTTCATTAGGATCGTTTTGAAGTAGGATGTTTATTGTCGTATAAAAAGGTACGAGTGTACGTTGTTTTGTTTTTACAGCCATTTGCAATAAATTAGATACCTAATTTATCGAAGTAGACAATTATTTTAAAGCGTTTGACTTGCGGACCAATGCCCATTGATTTTTTAAATTAAAAACATAATTGTATAGTTTGTAAGACTGTAAGCATTTAGAATTTTAAAATCCTTTCTTAAAACCTCGTAACGCAAAATTTTCTAACGAATAATTTAATATCAGAATATTCGAAAAATTATTTTTGTGCTATAATTGTTTTTGAAATTTAATTTTATAAATTAATATTTTTTTAAGTAAAGGAAATGTTTTTTTCAGATACAACACGTATATATTGTAGCAAACTTGCTTCGATTATGCGCGACCTGTTGAAAATTGAAAATCAAACAATTTGAGAACACAGAACAATCAATTTGGTGATTAGTGTGCCGCGTCGCGTCGTTTGTATACGTTTCGTTTTTGTGAAAAGTCGCGTTTTCGGTAGTGAAAAACTGTCTATAGATGTTGCGTCGTGTTGATTGTGCGCGTTCGTTTTTGTGAAAACTCTTGTTTTCGGAATAGCGAAAAACTGTTTGGATGGATGTTCTAGAAGCCTCTACAGATGTGCTGGAAAAAGGTCGGTGATTTTTTTAAAATAATTTTTAGGTTTTTATTGAAGTTAAGGTTTTCACCGTTGCGTTTAAATAAGCGCGATATTTCTGATTAAGTAGGTAATATTTGTTTCGTGTTAATACGATTTTAATAGTAAGAATTATTCGATAATGTTTGAAACTTTACCTATACGATTAATGCGCGAGTTTCGGTTACTTCGATATTCTTTTAAAAAGGCGTACGAAAACGTGTTCTGTCTAAGAATCGACTTATTAATTTTAATACGAATATATTATGTAGAGTAAATGTCCCATTAATTGGTATCTTAAGGAATACGTGAAATTTCAAAGTCTTTGAAAATTAAGTACATACTGAGTTTTATTAAAATAAATTCATAATATTCAAATAGCCGATTGCGGTAGCGAATTTCTAAGGTTACACTCGAAACATTTTTTTTCGGCTTTATTGAAAATAGGCATCGAAAATTATTTAAAAAGTACCGATAAGTAATTTTATTGAAATAGTGTATGGAGATATTATCGTATTCTCTAAAATAAAATGGGAAACTGATTGTTTTTACATTTTATCAATATCATTAATTTTTGATCTAGACATGTTTAGTTCTTTTAAGTTATTTTGTGTCTATACTGTAAAACGCAATTACATTATATTAAATTGGAAGTTCCGTGAATGGTCTGCGGTTAAAATAAGACCCATAAAAATTTATTTTAGGTACATTCAGAAAATTAAAAGAACGTAACAAATTTTAAAAACGTTTAATTATTTAATATATAATTCAAACAATTCAGATTTAGTTTTGAAAGAAATTTTGACTTTTGCACAAAATTTTTTATTTATTTTGGCTGTAAAAACCGACCCTGTTGGAAAACGAAATCGACATTATTTATTTATCTAGTATGATAGTAGTAGTCTCGACTCAATGAACGTTAATAAATATCGAATTTGTTATCAAATTGTACAATATTTTAGACGACCTTTGGTGTATGTTCAGGATATCGATTATTTTTAAATTATTAAATTGTCCGACTTTTCCAGGTTTTCCAGTAGTAGGAAAGGAGGGTAAGATGATGATAGTGAGCATTTGTACTTTTTTTTATTCCTGAGCTTTTCTATGTGTTCATTTTTTATTTAGAACAATCGTTATAATTTTCTTCCCAATTAAGTATCTACTAATTTTCTAGTGTTATTAAATTGCAAAGTTACCATACCTAGTTTTTTTTTTTACTTTTTTGGTTTGACATCAAATTTGTTATTTTGCCCTCATATGCGAGTAAGATAACTTCACGAGGTGGACAACATGACGAAAAATAATAATGACTGATTAAATTTTCCTGACTTTTCCAACATTTAGTAAATTGCCTGACTTTTCCCTGATTTCCAGGGTCAAAATAAAATTCGCTGATTTTTCTAGGCTTTCTAGAAAATCGACACCTTGATGTTATTCAGAATTACATATTTCTAGAGCATTTGGGCGAAAAGAAAGTTATCTTGCGTAATTGTTAAAAATCTAATTTCATTGGTCTATAAAACCAAATCGTATAAGTATTTATAAGTATCTTTTTACGCAATGTATAAATATGTAGATATTGCAATATAATGCAACATTTAATATCGTACTGATAATCTTTACGAAAATTTATGATTATGTTTACCATTTAAAATATTTAAAATAGTTAAACATCAATCAGAAGAATATTGTTAATATTAAAAATAACGCCATCTAAATATTTCAATAACTTTAAGAGAATACATAAGCATAATTAGCATATTAGCATAATTTCATACACATTTCCACTTTTCGATTGTTTCAAAAATACAATATCTATATGAAGAAACGTGAATCTGAAATGTGAAAACGTTCGTTTTATATTTGATTGATCTTAATGGTGATCTTAATTGATCTTAATTATAATTATTACTTATTATAAGCTGCTTTAGAAAAGAAAAACTATTATCGACAAAATTCTTAAGAAATGCACTGATTATAAACTCCAATATCTCACTATTTTATGTCATTTCAAAAAAATGGTTGTCTTATCTTACAAATTATTGTTGTAAATACAACATTTGCAGTAAATGGAAACACTTCCAAAATACACGAGTTACGTTTCTTCTGTTTCAAATTAATGAATATAGCGTTGTTTTAAAAATAAAAGGCAATCAGAATTAACTTAACTCTTACTGGCTCAGTGGTATAAAAAATAAACCACTGAAATTTCCACTCAACCGACGCAGTGGTATTATATGTAGACCACCAATTCAAAATTATTTTTCTACTTCTGCAGCCGCACAAGTTATACGCCACCATCATTGTATCGTACTTCAGGGCATTGTAGATGGCGGCACGGGGTATTTTGACACGTACAAACTTGTTTAGGAATAGACGGTGAGTTTTAAGGTTATATGTTCGCAGTTCGTTTATTATCTACAAAGTGTGTTTAAATTTAACAAAAATCATCTTTGATTTGTGTTTTTCTTTATTTGAAATAGTGTTATTACATTAGTAAGGTAAGTTGAATATACTGGTTTACAAATATTTATTTTTGATAAGCAGTGGTTTGATTTTGATTACCGATTCTATATTTGTACCACTGCTCCAGTAGTATTTTTTTATGTGAATAAATAAATATATCTAAAAATATATTTGCCTGCAGGAAATGTCACGTAATGAGGATTTACCATTCCGTCTAGTAAGAATGACTCGAAAGGAATTTGAGACGGAGCTCGAGGAAATCTTCGACGCTTATTCCTTGCCGTCTGGCGACGAGTCAGATTTAGGAGACATATATAAGGATACAAATACAACTAATGATATTTATTCAAGCGAAAGTGATTCAGATGACAACAAACCCTTCGAAACCCTTTGTACCAGAGAGTATACGGTTGAATTCTGCTGCGCATCAGCATATGCGTGGATCGCGAAGAAGATGCGGATTATGTAGCACCAAAGCAAAGCCAGTCCGCACTGACTGGCTTTGCAGCATCTGCCAGGTGCCACTTTGTTTGGGAAAAGTAAAATCTTGTTTCCAAACTTACCATACAAAATAATATTCAATTCAATTTTAGAAAGTTATTTTTGTTTTTGTCAAGAATATATATAATAAATGTAAAAAAAAATTGATATAATGTTTTATTTATATATATATATATATATACCTCCGGTTTTTGAAAAAACTGTATGTTATTATGAAATATCTAATGATTTCCACCTATACATGACCTTTTACCATCGTTTACCTAAAAAATCTAAAAAACAAACAAACTGGAAAAGCTTTGCTCCAGTTGAGCAAAATTTTGTGTCACATATCTGCTCCAGTAAGGGTTAAGGGCCAGTTGTATAATAGTCGATCATCGCTGATCGTCAGCCAATCGCAATTATTTACAAAATGATTGACTGATGTTCATCGGTGATCAGCTGTTCTAGGTACATATATACTTACGTACAAAACGGAGGTGCCTTTTTATAAAAATTGCAGGAAATATATTGCTAATACGATTGACTTTTTTACAAAATTACATTTAATTTTCATACTGGGTTATCGTTTCTACGTGATTGATAAAAAATTATTATAAGTGCTTGATTATAATTTATAAATGTGTGTTAAAATTTTATTATTGTTCAATGGTCATATTTCATACACAATTTCTGAGGAAATGTTGGTGGTTGCTGATGCAAACGATGTAATTTTATGATCATCTTGTAATCCATCACCTTCTTGAATAAAACACAAAAATCGGAGAAGTGTCACTTTTATAATAAATCCTAGACGTCGGCGTCGCACTATGGTGCGAACAGGTACATATCATCTTAAAATTCAATAATTTTAACAGTAAAACGTATATCGAAGTGAAATTTGGAATGTATGCTACTGAATAAATGTAGATTTATAATTTATACAGAGTTTATTAAATATTAAATTAGAAATATAACAATAAGTGTAAGGAAAATGCTCTCTTAATAATCACTGTTTAAATTTTCTTTCATTTTGAAATTATATTGCACAGACAATTGTTTGTCAGTAGTACTTAACGGTATATCTACTAGTGGTATTATTATCTACCTACCTAAATTGAATTTGAATTTTTTTATACAGGATTGGGCAAAATAAACGGAATATCCAATTTCTGACTTTATTATGAGCTGGACTGAAACTGACCTTAAAAAAGTTTTTGTATATTTTATTTAATATTTAATGACGTTTAGAGATTTTCGTTATGTCATATTTTTCAAGTTATGATAATATCAACTATTATTTTAAATGGAACAACGCCCTAATTTTTATTATTGATTTATATTTCCGAGATAATTGTACGACTTTTTGTTCCAATAAATATTGCCTCTGAATTAGCCCGTTTGGAATTATTTCATGTTTTGTAAAAAAAAAATTGATAGCTGCAGGGTATTACAAATAACCACATTTTTAAGACATTTATGCATCTACAAATTTAATATTTTAGGTAAGTAGTTTTTATTATAAATCATTAACTTAACAAAATAATACCGGAGAAAAAAAATTTCGAGGGAGTTAATACATTTTCCAAAATAACTCTAAAACTATGACATTTAGATATAGGAAAGTAAATACAACCTGGCCCTAACATTAAACGTACAATGTAATAGAATTGAGAAAAATGTAGGTTTGTATTTAAAATTTACTAAGATATTACTATTTTTCGGATAATAAGTTTGGCTTTTTTTGAACATCCAATGATATCATAGCTTGAAAAATATGACAGATAACGAAAATCTCTAAACGTCATTAAATATTAAATAAAATATACAAAAACTTTTCTTAAGGTCAGTTTTCAGTTCAGCTCATAATAAAGCCAGAAATTGGGTGTTGCGCTCATTTTGCCCAACCCTGTATATGTTTTGATACGATAAATATAAAAAAAAACGGTGCAAAATATATGCAAAATATTAACAAATATACAAATCATAATCTCATCATGACCACAGATAAAATAATATTTTTCGAAGTTAATTGTTCTTATTGAACTTTTATTACGCAGCGCTCTGTTAGAAACCTAATATTTTAAAAAGATGCAAGTTGGTGCAAGATTTTATTGCTGATTCTTAATGTAGACACTTCGACGAATATAAAAATCGCAATTTCTAGACATCGGAAAAAAACGCTAGTTACTAAATGTCTAATGCAAGTTTATAATTGTAGACAATTAAATCGTTGTGCTTGTCAATTTCATTTGAAACAGTTATTAAATATAAAGAACCCAAATTAGGCCTTTGCACAGCAAATAGATATTCTTTTAAGCTAATAAAACAAAAATAATATCTAGATTTCGCGTAAAACGTAGCAATAGATCTGTTTGTAAATGTTCAACTTTGAGGCCTTATAACAAATTAACGGAAAGACCTACAACAAATATAATCGCAGATCAAAAAAATATAGGTTTCAATGATTTATAATTAATTTTTCTTTTACTTCTACAACGTACTTGACAATATTCAATTTTGAGATGATATTTGCTAGTTCGCCCCATAGTGCGTAGGCGTAACAAGATTATTGTAGTCTTTTTGATGAATTACTTAATATGTAGGTAATTATTTGGACATAATTGTCCATAATTTGTAAATAAATACGAATACTATTCTCGTCTTATGTTTTCAAGTTCATGGAACAATCGGGCTCATAAAAACCGGTATACATTGTCTTAACCGCAAAACAAATCAAGGCATGGAAAATATTATTTACAAAAAAACAAATATTGAGTTTTTGCCAAGTACCTCTAGGTCTCTACCCATAAATATATTTTTTGATTTTGTATTGATACGCTTGACAGCTTCGGAACATTTAAAATCGTGCCAAACAACTGGCGTGACGATGGTTTTGACGTCACCGGAAAATATTAAAAATCGAAATTAAAAATTGATTAAAAAGTAATGATCTAAGGATTAATAAACTCCAAAATAAATGTAGTGTTGCAAAGTAGCAAAAAAAGAAATATTAACATTTATTTGGAATACGGATCGATATATTATATATTCTTGTTTTAGTGGAGTTTCAGATAGTATAAGTAATTAAATAGATAAATACGTTCTGATGTAGCTAGATACCTCATTGATAACTTTTTAATTATTAATATTGGTTAAATATCATACAGCTCTTGATATATAGTTGATGGCATTCCGGGAAGACAGTTCGTTGTTACGATTAATAATTCCCTTGACGCAAACTAAGCAGCACGTGAGTTAGATAAAGATTTCATAAAGTCTTTCTTCAGAGAACTGCAACGTTCACCGACTAATTACATGCGATAGAATGTGTTTTAACTCATTCTCAGACGAATACGCTGACTACGTAACTGTCCTCTCGGAGTGTCCCCGACCATAGGTATAATTTCATACATTTCTAGTTTTTACTTTTCTTGGGCTTGATTTGTGTTTAATATCATATAATTAAATGCATAATCTAATGAAAAAGTTGTAAAAACAGAAAACGAAGAACGTCCAAGTATAACGTATCTAATAAAATGATGAATTTTAAAAAACAATTTTTATTTATTGAAGCATAAATATATAGGTACTCTGTTAGGCACTAGAAGTTATGAAAGCAATTCAGTTACAATTATTGATAGATAAACACACTTGACTTTATATCTTCATATACTTGGTAATACATTATGATTTTTATTTTAATATCAATATTTCACTATTATTTTTATAGAATTAATATTTGCTATATATTTTTCATATACATAATTGTAATAATATACAGGGTGTCCTAGAACAACTTTTCCTAATTTTCGATAGTGATAAAGAGTATGTAATTAAAGATCTATTTAGTAATAAATTAGTGTTCGAAAGTGTTTCAATTATTTGCATTTCTAATTATTATAACTCGTCAAATTAACATATAACTGATAACCGAAAAAAGTGTAAATATTTTTTGTTACCACGGATATCATTTGAGATCTGATAATGAAATTATTTTGCACACCTAACGATAAGTACCTGCATATTCCATTTTCCATATTGAAATTATTTTAAGTCCTCGTCCCTTCATGTTTTCTTTTATCTCGATATGGAAATATTTTCAAATGATAGTTTATTAATAAAAGACGTTTAGTTGCGTGCCTTCTATCACTATCGAAAATTAGAAACAGTTATTCTAAGACACCCTATAAAATACATGTAAATACAAATCGATGACGTTTTGCCAAAAGGGCGTAACCCACACTTTTTGTGAAAATGAGTTATTCTGACTATCTTACCCATCTAAAGCAAACGCATCATCTTTTCATCAACTATTTTCTTATAGCTAAGTGACGACATAAAATGTGCTCTCCTGTACAATTTACTTTTCGTGGGTTACGTCCTTCTGGAAAAATTGCGTCGAAATAATTTTATATTGCCTTTAGGCCATTAAGTAACTGAAGGCTTAACAATACGATGTTAATACATAAATAATAATTCAAAAATCATTGAACCATAAACTTTGAATAATAATTACAAACGCTCTGTAAAATATTGAAATTAATTAATATAGAAATTTAAGTGATAATAACCGATAATTCTAGATGAAGGTTAATTTGATTTGATTAGTAAGATAATTATTTTGTCGAATACGTCGAAAACCTTATACTAATTTACTTACAATATATTATTAATCAATAATTATTATTAATATTATCGATGTATAAAGTCTACTTATAGTTTTATTCAAAATTATTTTACTCCCAATCTATTTGAATTTTAATTCATATTAAAAAATATATATTGTGGTTTCACACTGGATATTTTACTGTTCAGGATATGATTACATCCTTGACCAATTTAATGGTCTCTGGGTATCGGTAGAAACAAGAAAACTGGTTTTATATTAAAAAAAAATAACCTACACATTAATCAATCAATTACAAAGATATAAAAAACATTTTTTAAAAATTCTGAACCTAATTTTGTAAATTATTTTGATTATAATGTTAAAATATGGAATATTAGATATCGTTACCATCTTATACTTGAACTAGACTTTGGAAAGCGTACATTGTTATCTTTTAATTATCCATTTTAAAGCATAATTCAATGTTTAATAGCTTATTATGTTGACGATGATATTGCAATTTTTTGTACTGGGCGAATACATTTTTTGTTTTAAAAGATATATTACCTGTGAATGTAAATCATTAAATATAGACGTATAAAATTGTAACGTACAATTATTTATTAAATCCATAATTAAAAACAAAAACAGGGCTTAACAATAATTATTATAATTATCGATAAGACTAGTTCTTTATTCAGGTCATTTATATTCATTTGGTTTTCATTGGTTCACTGTATAGTGCAAACCTGCACATTTATTCATTACATTCAATAATTAAAATGTTTATATGTTTAAGCAGTCATTAACCATATTTCTATCGGAAATTAATGCGACAAAATATTGAACGTGGAAAAACCTAAGCTAAAAGATGTAGAATGCTAGACTGTAATTTTTGGTACTATAACACGTAACACGTACTTTTACTAACCCATTAATTTCTATGAATTTTAAAAATTTAGTTTAAATTAAATGAGATATCCATGTTAGAGGTTAACTTATAAATATTATTATTAAATTAGTCACTGCTAACTATTTAAAAAAAAAACATTAAAATTTTGAATCGATTTTAATTTATTTAGAATACTCGTGAGTAAATGAGAAATTAAATTATATTTATAATATAATCTTTGTAGGTAGGTTATTACTACATATAAAATTAAAAATAAAACAAAATTTTCTAAAAATATATTAGTTTCCTTATCGTGGTACATTTTTATTATTTGAAAAAATAAACTGATCTCACTAATCTTTGTTGTATAATATCATTAGGTATTATAAGGCTCAGTATTATCTAAGGGTTAGTGATATCTTAAAAGTGCCGATAACGAAATTTGTTTTATAGAACATACTACCCACTTTTTACTAGTTAAATACGATTGATTTATTAGTGCTTTCAGTCAAGTTAATAAATAAACACCGCGGCTTGTAGCATGCTTTACACTGTAACAAGCACAATACTAATTACTTATTAATCACCCCACGCCGTAATTGATGAATTCTTTTATAAAATTATCAGAGCACGCTATATGTATTTTACAAATAGATGATACACATAACAACTGATAAGAGTACCTACCTATCTAAGTAAATTTTTGCATGTCAACATGTAAATTGAAGGGTCGCAATAATTGAAAAAATTGCAACACAAAAATGCTACAATGTACAAAAATTGCTACTCACCAGGAAAGTAATGCGATCGCCGAAAATTCTTTTATGAAGCGAAGCCGGGCACACCAATTACATTAAATAATATTTAAAAATATGTACGTATGCAAATAGTCTTGTAGAATGTATAGTAGTTTATGTAAAAAGATCGAATTCGCAACTTTCAGTGCACGGGTAGTAATTAAAAATGAAAATTTCAGTCGGGTCAATATCGAAGTATACAATACTGCTTTCCACGGAGTACTACCGAAATCAAAATTGTGGAATATAATGTTAGCAGTCGCCGGCGCGTTTGGAATGGATCGTATGCGCGCGCGTTGCGGCAACGTGCTCGATCATTGAAACAACCAACCCATAGTCCCCCTCCAAATTTAATAATTGTACGAATTTATTGTTATGTAGTATTAACGATCACGTCTAGTGATTAGTCATCTTTCATAATGAATTCAATGAAATTACCATTTGTCTGGGAAAAATTTAATTTTATACACAATTCAAATGTATCTATAAATAATTTTTATATTTTTAAGAAAACGTAATAGGTTCATATTTAAATAGCTTATCTTAATCTAATCATCGTTCCGTGAAACATTAACATATTTAGTATCTACCTGAAGATCAGTTTTCCTCTAATGATATGATGGGGACCTACCTTTAGCAATATTAGGTACCTATCAATAATATTTTAAAAAATAAATGAATAACAATTTTTCTCCATTACATTTTTGTTTGATGTGTTTAAAATACAATTTCCTATTTAAACAAATATTTTATAAATATTATAATAATACAATCTTTTAAAGGCCGGTACCCTATTTGAATTAAGTACCTAAATTATTACGTGATGTTATCTAACTTACTAATAAATTGTAAAGTTATTTTAAGTATTCTGCTATTGTTATTATGAAATAATAACTTCTTTTGTAAATAATACAAAAATAAAACGGAGTTGCCTATAGATAAGACAATTTGATGTTGGAATTTAACATTGTCAAAACTCATAATAGATAAGAAATCGCAAATTTATTGCGCATTATGAAGAAATGTTTGCTTAGGTACTTACATAGTTTAACTGTTTAATAACCAATTAGTATAATAGCCTATTAGGGAACATTCTTGTCAAAACAACTGCAGCTATTAATTTACAGATTACATTTTATCAAAAATTAACGTAATGTGGAAATTGAGTATTAACAAAAATGAGTTTTCGTAGATTTTCATTACAACCATTTGATTCAAAAATCTCTTAAATTATAAAAAATTGAATTATTTAGGTAGGTATTTAATAAAAGTGTTCTCGAGATACTCACACTTCTCGTTATATCGGAAATAACAATTATCTTTGTTATTTTTTGTCGCGCAATTGAAATCTGCATAAAATTCCGTATCTAATGATACCAGGTTTTCCTATACTTGGTTTCATTTGTTTTTGACACAACCGATGATATTGTATAATGTACTACTTACCTATTCTTCTTTGAAATTCTGTATTTGTGTTACTATAGCTTATTCAAACCTATAAGATGTTCACGTCATCAACAAAAAGTCACTAGATTGTTTATTTGTAATTCAGTTTAAAGTTTGGAAAGTGATATATTCTATAGATGATTTACTTGCGCACATATTAAATGGTATAAAGAAAGACTACAATTTATTAGAACTGTAAGAATACGAGATATGAGGTGACAGCACTGTGTGGAATGTCACCATCTAGTAACTTTGTATTGATGACGTGAACATCATATAGGTTTGGATAAGCTGTATTACTGTCGTATCGAGGGGGGATTTTGAGGGTTATACTGCCCTCCAGAGCTTGACATCAGATTTAGTTAGTATTAAATAATACTTGTTTATATATATGCATTTATTCACTTACTATTAAATATTTTTTAATTTCGCAACGCGTTCCGCAATTTATTATTGCATTCGTTGGGCTGTTTAGTTTTAATTGGACATGTTTTCTTCAATTAAATAATCCAAAAATGGCGAGTTAAGGCGATCAGTTTTATTGAGATTTATTTATGTCTTTTAATTTCTAAAATTTTCAAAAAGTTTAATTTTCTACAATTGTTGGAAAGGTTGGAGAATTTTGTTAGTATAACTATAATTTTGTGTTTAAAATCTAGCATGTATTTTACAAAATTTGAGATTCTTCAGGATGTTTATTTCCAAATGCAGTTAAATGTTTTTTGTAATTAGTTTCGAAATTTCTTATAGTTTGACCAACGTATACAGCACCATATTGGCTACACTGTAATTTATAAATGCCAGAATAATTTAAATAATTTGATTTTTCTTTCATCTTTCTTTCTCCCGTATCCTTTATACCCTCACAGGTGTCGGATAATTTTTCTTTCATATTACATAATAAACTTTTAATTATTTTAAAAGGTTTATAAGCCACGTTCGTTTGTTATTTAGTAATTATAACTTAATATAATATATAATTATAACTGAAATATTTCCGAAATATATTAAAGAAGTATACTTTTTATTGTTAGGAAATATTGAATTTATAGCACATGTAATTTATTTTCGTTTTATTAATTAATTTATTAAAGTGTTATACTCGTGATTATAAGCAATTTGTTTTATTATCGAGATTTCTTTACTAAAATTTCCCGATGATAAGGGAAATCGTTGAATCAATTGTATGATATGCTGCTAATTTGTGTAAAAACGAATGACACGAATTAAAAGGAATTGTGATATCTGTAATATGTTGGTTTTCTAAATACCTACTGAAAATGTAAGTTTATTGTATTGTTTAATAATAGTTATTAAATCTAAAAAATTTAAGGAATGGTTAATTTCTTTTATAACGTAAAATTGATATCATTGTGTAAGGTATTAATGTACCTATTTAAAGAAATAATTTAATTCTTCTTCTGTAACTTTAAAACAAGCAAAAATATAATTTATGTATCTGTATAAAAATAAAAAATATTGTTAAATTTTATTGAAGAAAAAATAATTTTCTAAATTTTCCATAAAAATATCCGAAAGTAATAAGAAATTTCGTAATTCATTACAAAGGACATTTAGTTGCATTTAGAAATAAACGTTTTGAAAAATAACATTTTGCAAGGTAGGTGGATGATTCTGGATACAAAATTAATACGTACGCATAACAAAAACGGAGCTCTGAATTAAGTTTTACAACTACATTTTACGAACCGTGAATCACGACTACTCTACTATATGAGGGTTTACCACTATTACTTAAATTACGTTATTGCGTCGATATTCTAATATTTACTCAGAATTCTTATCTGTAAATGTACATCCTAAATGGGTCTAACGATGTACAAGTTTTCATGTTTATATCGAAAGGTAAAGTATAATTTTTCTATGCTAATTAAGTAACATCTAGTTACCTGGTAAAATAAATTTGGTGAAGCTGGTACGCCGAAACTATTGGCTTTACAGAAAATTAATAAGAACGTAAATTATAGGAAATGTTCCCTAGTTTATTTTATCATATAGGCTCTTTTATCGTAAAATAAACCGTAAAAGAGATTCTGGTGAAAAACTCTATTTTTGGCGTCTTTTCCTTGCGATGGCGGCTGAAGCACAGCCTGGATTTATGGGAATTTTTGACATATTTGTTGACAAGACCCAATTAACAATACTATACCAAGTCTCCACTACCCACTAATTACTTAGGTCGGTTGAGTTTTTTATTCCTAGAATGCCTGGACTATAAGTTTCATCAAGTAAAGCATAAGACAATTAAGTTTTTATTATATACCTACCTAACCTAAATAAAAAATAAACCTTTGTTTTTTATTGTTTAAAACAAAACTTCCCCGAAACTCTTCTCTAACCCCTTTCACAAACCAATTTCTGGATACGCCACTGTATAATAGTAGGTACGTATTATTCTATCTAATAAAAAATCTACAAACTTTTGAGGAATAACAGTACAACTTTTATGTCTTACTCCAGCCGCATAATTTTTGCTTAATTATTTCCACGCTGGTCAGTAATAATTATTGATGGTTTATTGTAATAACTTCGGACCCCGTTAACTCATGTTTCTTAAATGGAACGCGCTATATATGTTTATATATATACTATTTAGGATTTTATTTATATAGCTATATACACTTTTTTATCCAATCAGTCTGTTTGAAATATTAAACGCCGTATTGTCTGGCGTAACCCTAAATTAAAAAATTTACTGCAACAAAGTGTAAACATTTTAATTTAATCGTAATAATTATAATTAGAAGGGATTAAATGAATTTATTGTTTACGATGCTTTTACCTGTTGCATTACTCGAATCGTCTGAAACCTTTCAAACTTTCCTTTCTATTTTCAGCCAACCAACGTTATATTATTTTAATTTAATGTTCGATTGCAATATAAATATCTACATAATTTGATAAATCAATATTTGAGATAGCTCTAATTACCTAAGATGACGTCTAATTCATTTTATTTACATCAAACTTATGCAAATATATACTGTTCACTTTTTATTAATAACTGTTAAAGAATTTCTGGAATTTGACCTTTGAAAGTTATCTACTATAAGAATGGCTCTAGGAGAATTGCTCGAAAGTAATTGTTCAAAAAACAATTTCTCGAAAGACAAGATGAACGAAGGAAAGTTTCACGAACTGCTCGAGGTATCTACTTATTTTGTAATAGGTACGTACCTATGCAGATTTTAATTAATAGACGTCAATTATTATTGTGATCGTTTTTGTAAATTCAATTTCCGGTCTATTAAATGTCGATTTTAATAATACTTTATGGGAAGTAATGCAAAAATAAATATAACATGAAAATTGACAATTTTCCGACATATTCATTCAATGGAATGGTTTGTCAACCAAATACGAAACAAAAAATAGATTTTACATGACAAATAATGGTATATTACATAACGTGTGCGAAAAATGACGTTTTTCACAAGGTTGTGAAAGGTTTCTGCACGAAGCGATAGCCGAGTGCGACATTTCCACGAGCGTGAAAAATTACTTTCCGCACGAGTACATGTACAGCATGTCCAATTTTCGTTGTATTTGCTAGGTATCTTTGTTATTACAAAATGATAGAAAGTTGCGGATTCCACGTTCTTGTGCTATTTTCTTATGCAGATTTCAATGACCAAATAATTACGTGTCACCATTTGATTTCGACTTATAACCTAAAATCGATTTTTTGACTATTTAAAAAAATATGTTTAATACGCAATCTTTTAATATAAATATATTAGGTTAAATATTTTTGAAATGCTTAAGAAAAGATAAGATTGAAAATCGATAATAGTTGCTATTTAAAAAAGAATCAGTTTGTGTTATAACTTGAAATCGGTACACTATAGAAAAAACCTATATACACCACTAAATTTTACAGTAGTTTTACAATTTTACATTTATAAAAGTTTGAATTCTAAACACAGAGTGAGTTGTACGCTCTATTGTATACACTATTTTTCCTACGACCACAAAAAATATGTACCAACAACTTTTCTTTCACCATTATAACGGTCAAACTAAATTGCGATTTAGGTTATTTATCAAAATCAAGTGTTAATCCTAAAATGTAGCTCTTATTTTTAATTTCCAGATATTCTGACATGTTACTTTCTGCACGAGTGCGATATAGGGCGTTTTCTAAAGAATCAAATTATATGTTATGTGTCACTTTTGCATGTGGTCGTAGGAAACAATATTTACTGGATTATATGGAATATTGTTTTTTTTTCAAAAATCGATTCGAGTTGATCGAAAATCGATGATCCTTTTAGAGTGTACGGAAAACTAATAACAGTATCAAAGCTTGGCATGTAAACTTCCATGAATTAACGAAAATTTTATCAGTGCTTGCTCTACGAGAGATGAATTGCGAAATCGAACCTTGAGGAACATTCCAACATTATGACATATTAATTGCATTGATATCCAGAGCATTCGGTTATCATCGATCGCATTGACCTTCCAGAATATTCCAAGATCAACGATGATATATAAATATATCAAGATGAGATTATCGCGTTAAAATAAATAAACTGATACGAACTGATTAACATTTACTAACATAAATGTAAGTGGGCAAATAATTCGATAGTTTTTAATCGTAAATAAATGAAGATAAACATTACAATATATAGGTAGTACATATACTTGCAGAATGAAAGTTGTAACTAAATTTATTGCGCGTTCTGTTTATCCGAATGGGATTTTTGAAATTTTGAAATTTTTGAAATAATTAATTTATCAATTCACGAAAGCGCAAATCAATTTGTATTGTCATTTTTCGAATCCGTATGAAAAACTGATATCTACAACTTCTTGCATAAAAATGCATGGTGTATCTAAACAAATAATTATGTAGTATGTACAAATATCAACGTGTTACTCAATAAAAATCTCGATCGAACAATATTTAAGTTACACTTGCACAATATTCCTAGAGCGTTTATTTTTTGTTTGTTAATGGACTAACAAATCATGTTGGTCTTGGGTGGAGGAGTTGCGAGTATGCGAGAAGTATGCGAGAACGGTAGCTTGTAAAATTGTTCGACTCTTATCACTATCTTGAAATAAATCGTCCAATTTTGAAAATATTAGAAATGAAGCACATATTATTATTTGAAACGATGTTTTGTTTCTATTTTCATATAAATACCATTTTATGTATATGCAGAGTGATTTTAAAACGTCGCATCAACTCTACAGTAGAAGGAACAGTTAATGGAGCCTTAGGACAAAACGATATTACTAAAAAAATCTTGGTGAAAAATTTACTCAGAAAACAAGAAGTAAAACCCGTGTCACATTATCAGTCAGTTTGTCAAATTAGGTCAATCAAACTTGGTTGATGACGTATCATGAAGTGATCAAAATAGTTTAATCAAACTTTCTATTTTTTTTAAGAGACGCCTCCATACTCGTCAATTAGTTTCATGCGATCGCTACGTTTATTGGTCAGTTCAAAATTCTAAAATTAGCTCTTTTACAAACATAACCATATTTATTTATTTGTGTTGTACCTAATACACCTATGTTGTATTCATTATAAGCTAGACTTGTAGGAGGTGTTGCCATTACGTATTCTGAATATTTGTTAAAAATTCTGAATAATGTCTTTAACCCGTAAACAAGTTTGAGAACTAATTGAACTACACTTCGTCCAAACCTATATGCAATCCACGTCATCAATAAAAGGTTACTAGATGATGACGTTTCACACAGTGCTGTCACCTCGTATCTCGTATTTTGACAGTTCTAATAAATTGTAGTCTTTCTTTATACCATCTAATATGAGCGCAAGTAAATCATCTATAGAATATGTCACTTTCCAAACTTTAAACCGAACTACAAATAAACAATCTAGTAAGTAACTTTTCTTTTGATGACGTGAATTGCATATAGGTTTGGATAGGCCATATAACGTGGACAAAAAACATATACAGGGTATCCAGGAAATGGTGGCGAATCTCTCGAGAGCGTATAAATCACGTCAAAATAATGCCGCAAGTTCCTATACATTTTTTTTCCTATGTCAATCCCCTGTTGAGATATTCACCCACAAAGTTGAAAAATAAAAGTTAATTTTTGGTGTGCATACGTAATAAATGAAGGTCAATTATTTTTTTCGACGACCACATACATTTACAGCTCTAATTATTACTAAACATTGACTATTGCAAATAAATAACTCTCAGTCTTGTGCGACGAAGCTCGGTTAGTTAATTCCAAAGCTTAGGATATGTAGCTTATCCAAATCTATATGATGTTCACGTCATCAACAAAAATGATTTACTTGCGTACATATTAGATGGTATAAAGAAAGAATACAATTTATTAGAACTGTTGAAATACGGGTACGAGGTGACAGCACTGCGTGAAACGTCATCATCTAGTAACCTTGTATTGATGACGTGAACATCATATATAGTTTATCCAAACCTATATGATGTGCACGTCATCAATACGTTTCACACAGTGTCGTCACCTCGTACCTCGTATTTTTACAGTTCTAATAAATTGCAGTCTTTCTTTATACCATCTAATATGTGCGCAAGTAAATCATCTATAGAATATGTCACTTTTCAAACTTTAAATCGAATTACAAATAAACAATCTAGTAACTTTTTGTTGATGACGTGAACATCATATAGGTTTGGATAAGCTATAGATTTTGATAAGCTATATTTATGAATTATTTTTGTTTTGGCTAAGTATCTTATTAATGAAATTTTTTTGAGGACTGCGGTAGTTGCATTTCCAAAGAAGGGCCTTTTACATGTTAAATATCATATTAACACGAATTCTACAGTTTTACTTCCTTTATCGAAAAAAATAATTAAAATAATAAAATTATCTGGAATACTCTGCATCTCTTATTTTTTATGTACGATTTTCTCAAAAATGGTTCATTTTATCGAAATTAAACAATAGTACCTTTTTTATCCGAAATGTCCGAGAAATCCGAAAATGGCCTTAAAAATTTAAAAACTTAAATCTCTGAAAACTTTTAAGGGTAGTGTACGCCTAGCTCGCCTGAGGTGATATTAAAAAGCCTATCACGTCATTATAAATACCTTCATTTATTACGTAGGTATTTCAAAAATTATTAAATTTCAACAAAAAGTAAAAATGTTACTTAAAAAATTGATTTTTTTTCTTCAACTTTGGGGGTGAATATCTCAACAGGAAAACGTCGTAGGAAAAAATATATAAGAACTTATGGTATTATTTTGACGTGGTTAAAGCTCCCTTGGTATTCACCACTATTTTCTGAACATCCTGTATAATCAAAAGTCCCTTGTTGTCTGGAATGATACAGTCGTTAGAACACCATCAGGAAAGGCACCTTAACCTCACTCAAATTTGATGATAGATAATAATTATTCTATATGTCTATGTAACGTATTAATTTATTTTTTGAATCGTTTTCTGTAGAAACATCAATGGACTTAAAATACAGTCATTTACCAGGCATGTGGTCAATTTTTCCATTCAATGTTTGCGAATAACTATAAAAATATAAGAGGTAGAATATTTTTTATTATTTATTAGGTCCCATTAACAGTCCTATGTATACGATATACTGTAGAGTTGGTGCGCTACCTTGGAATCACCCTGTATACGTAGTTCAAAACCAAATAAAAAAAAACTATACTACTTTCCAGGCTTTTTTTCTTTCTTTGATTTTTATTACTTTCTAATAGACAAGATATAATACCATAATTATTGCAAAAATAGCAATCATGTTGCCCTAAGCAAGTAATTATTATTGGTTAATTTATAGTACGTTTGTTTCCTAATCAGTTTTAGGATGTAAAATGCTTAAACAATTCTTTTAAAATTACCGTCTTTACAACGCATTTGATGTTACCTACTAATACATAATACATATAAAAAACTATTGGGTTTCGTTGAGTAACCATTTTGCCGACAATTGAACACTTATTAATTTATCAGTTAATTTTTTATATAAGAATTCTCATGTGCCATAATATGTGAAATAAACGATAATTTTGCTCCCGGTGGTTAATAAAGCCATAAAAATTTTAATTATTTCCTCTTATCGGAAATAATATCAAGATTCGAAAATTATTATCTAACAAATTTAATAGACACCTATGATGAAATTATAGGTCAATGAGAATCTATCCAAGTAAATACATTATGTAGCTAAAAAAAGTATTACAATTACGTGTCGTGTAAATTATTGTTTGCTTCGTTAGATTTACATTTTACATAGGTATACAAATATAATATATACTTATATCGTATAAAGTTTGTTAGGTAACATGTTTATTTATTATTCTAATTAAACATTTCAGACGAAAAATGATGTAGCATAATTTCTGATAGATTTTTTTCATATTTCTACCTATAGTATACTTAAAGGTAATCATGATGAACTATAGTTTAGTTTTTTTTTGGTAACTTAATTTTAAGCGAGGAAAAACTTTTTTGGTAATCTTATAACAAATATATTGTTCATTAATTATATTATAAATAGTAATTCTCGTAAAAGCACTTTTTTGTGTTTTTTAAATCTACTCAATTTGTTATCATCGATTCAATCGATTCAAAATTTAGTGCAAAATAAAACAATTATTTTGAAAACAATGCTTACTTATAATAATAATATGTAAGTATAGGTAAATAAAATTGTATAAATTTTAAAAGGAATGTTGTTAAATAATATATTAAACGCATCATCTAGTGTTTAGATTAAAACACGTCTAGCCGAAAAATATGATTCACTTACTTCAAAGCCAACGGTAGGAAATTCCATTGCGTAAACATAGAATAAATTATTTTAAAAGTGTAAAGTAACTATATAAAAAAATATTCATCGTTACTTTTAAAAAATTATTTTAAACATTAATAGAATAGAAACGAATCTATTTTTGTCACTCAAATCGGCCATGGTGGTGCGTTATCGTGCTACTATATACATACATAAGTACATATGCATATAGATTCATACATACATTTTCATACTATATATTTTTGCAACAAGTACTTAAACTTTATAAATATCCATAAATAAATATGTAATATATATATATATCCAATATTTTACGTTTAAAGATCAAATTATTTTATCTGAATGGAATAACATTATTTGGCTCATTAAAATTAGAAATCGTAAAGTTGCGTCTGTGTTATAGCAATACTTCGTTTTATAGGTATACATACATATTTGAATTTATATAAAATACTTTTTATATTCGTATAATTATTTTCTTCAATTTTTTTCAATTAGCACCAATTTTAAATCTCGTTACGTTTTTTAACCGGAAACAGTTAATCGAAGATAACGAGAATGTTATACATTTATAGTAGGTAGATAGATGTTATGAAATAATATTTTTTTATTTTTATTATTTCAGTCGTTATATATGGTAGACTCGATAAATTTTATCTGTGATCTTAGTTTTTCCAATGACGTGCATAATATTGTGCAAAGGTGTAACATTTGCCGACTCATTTCTTTGAATGAGATTGTAAAATCAACTCGAAATATTTGCCTAGTATATGATATTTAAATTTTATTTTCAGAAGTCGATGATAAAAATAATAAATATCAGCCATTCACGGTATCACTTAAAAATGACCACTTCATTATTCAAATAACATACGTAGGTAATTAATTATAGAGAGTTCCAACTTTAAAACACAATAAACTAAAAACATAATATTATGTAAACATAATATTAGTAGGTAGTTACTGTCGAAATATTATAATTTTATTGCAAATCATTG
Source organism: Rhagophthalmus giganteus (assembly GCA_036326145.1). Taxonomy (NCBI): domain Eukaryota; kingdom Metazoa; phylum Arthropoda; class Insecta; order Coleoptera; family Rhagophthalmidae; genus Rhagophthalmus; species Rhagophthalmus giganteus. Next base: position 68,561,784 of record JARFJA010000001.1, on the reverse strand, counting down.
TTTTATTTAACCTTGTAGAACATTGAGAAGTGATAAAACATTTCCAGATTTTATCTAAATGATTACATGACAACTATTTGATGAATTTTTAAATGACGTTTACGTTTACGTGAGATACAAAATATTTAATGTCGACGTTAAAACTGAAAAGTTACAGGTAATGCACGGTTGCTACTTCGCATTGTATTAATTACATAAATAAAATTGAACAGATAATTTCAGAAATTAAATACTCCTATTATTTAAAAATACAGTCGAACCTCGTTAACTGAGAGAAAAATATGTAAGTACAGCAGGATGCGGATAAAAATGAACGGTTGAAATGTCCTGGAGTAAACCTATTTTTTTGGTTTCTTGCTAGTTGTTAAAAATTGGTACGACAAAAAGTTTGTGTATTTTTTATAAAGGTAATCGAGTGGTTATCATATTTGACAGCTTAATTTTTACTTCACCTTAAATTAGTTCAACGTCAACTGTCGTTTATACTTTATAATACTGATCACAAGCCTAGTTTAAACAGTGTAAAAATCGCAAAAATCAGGACAAGCTCGTTCACTTTACTAAATTTACATAACAGTTTGAAAGTCCCATCGGAGTGTCGTGGCGCCTAGTATACAATTTTTGAGAACCTACAATAATTCGTAAATATCAGGAATAATCAATATCAATATTTTGTTGAATCCTTTGATAAAAATAGATATTAATTGTTACAGACTATAAAAAATTAATTACCTATATAGTTCGACTTTTCAGAAATTTATGATGCTCGTTTCTCTCACTTCATGAAAAATGTCTTTTAATTGTTTTAATAAAATAATTTGGGTAAACTTTTCTATTGAAAGCTATAGAATATGAATTTCACATAACTTTTTACTTGTACTTACAACGCCGACGCCTGATTTTTTTTCTTCCAAGTCAGCATGACTTGTAGATTCGCAATATATTATACATTGTTACACTTGTCTTAATGTTCGGTGTGCCGAATGTGAGTCGGATAAGTTTTGTAAAATGAGATAGAAGACAAGGTCATTTTCATTGAATGGGATTGTACTTAAAAAATACTTCTTTAGAGTACTAAATTAGGTACGCTTACCAACTTCAAAACTTCGTATAGATCAACTTTTATTCAGAAACGTCCCCTTCTGAAGATCGATATTTTTTTCTAGACGTAGTTTTGTACGTAGTAGTATTTTGAAGTATTTTTTATTCTTGACTTGTAGATATTTCGATATAATTATTATGAATCTACAAAATATTTATTTTCCAAAAAAGAAAATTATATGTACTATTTCGAATATTATTTTTAATAATGGTTAAGTGAATAGTTTCATCATATTATATAGTATAAAGATGTGCTTATAAACTAATAAAGCGGCGATAAGTTAAAGAAAACGGTGCAATAAAAAAGTGCAGTTGCTTAATTTTATAAAATTAGATAAAAACATCCCATATTTACCTTCTATTTATTATTTTTTTTATGCTACACCGAATTATAGTATAACAAAAATATTTACGCGGAATAATATTGAGTATTTTTTACAGTATAATGCGGTTAACTATTTGTGTTGTGCACGTAGCTAGGATACCTCATTAAATATTAAAGTTTTAGTACTTACATGATATTAATCTATAATAATGGACACTACTTTTATTAAGTATAAGATATCGTGTATACATAATTAGAAGAAAATAATGTACAATATATGTACATGTAATGTACATTATAATTTATATTAATGTTTCTTAAAATTCTATATGGTTTACTTTTATCTAAAAACAAAAATTAGGCAATCGAAAATCGCCGAAAATAATTATATTTTAAGTAGTATTTCCGTTTCTGATAAGGAAAATATCATCACTTTTTCGTAGTTTCAGTACTAACATAACTTTGATAATGGTATTAAATTATCAAATTAAATTTTTCGTAATTTTATATTTAGATAGGTTTTTTAAAATTTGATAAATACAAATTTATTACTATAATCCGGGGTGAAATAGTCTTTATTTGATCAATAGAATTGCCGATAACAGTTGTAGCAAACATATAAATAATTAAACTTCATACAATTGAATTACAATTTCAATTAACATTAAAATACCATACAATTGAATACAATATTAAATAGGTACAATTTTACCTTAGTTAACATATGCAACCCGCTTACTCTGTTCGGTTTTAAATAGTTTTGTTTTGGTGTCCCTGATTTTAGAGAAACCAAAATAATGTGCAGTGAAGTTCGCCACGTGTTTTGACAATTTAACCTAACTTTTGTTTCTATTGCCATTGAAAAAGAATGGCAGAAAATTCTGATCAAGTTAATCGGTATAAACGAAAACGAAAGAAGAATTTTTTGAAAAATGCTAGAAAATATGGGAAAAAGGGTTGTTATGGAAGAGGCAATCAATTGGACGCCGAAACGTATGAATATTTGGTACGGATTATGGAAGTATATAAAGAAGGTTTTCCTTCAGAGGAAGAAAAATGTGAGCAAATTGCGTAAATTAACGATTTACCCGTTTGTAAAATTTTAAAATTGAAGATCTAGTTGTGTAATTTAAGAACTTTTAAGATTCGTTTAATTAGATAGGAACTTGCCCGTGCAATTATTTCTGTAGCAGCTAATTGTCTAAAATTAGTTGGTCTTTTATTAATCAATTTCATTTGATTATTAATTGATCGATATCTACATATATGATTTTTAAATATAACCCAACATACTTTTTTTACAGCTATGTTTATAAACAATGTATTTCGTCAAATCGAAAATCAGGAAATTACATGTTGTTGCAATCAGTTAGGATGTCGCGTGATACAGATGCTATTACCGTTTGCCAGTAATGAGATAGTAATAATATACATGAATGGATTCGTATCTGATTTACGGCCTTTATGCAGTGATCGTTTTGCAAGTCATGTTTTACAAACTCTTGTGGACATATGTTTCCAAAAATCGTCGCAATTGGAAGATGAAGATGAATTTAAAATTAAGTGTCACGAAACAGCATTAAAAATAAGCAAATTTTTATTAAATAATTTAGAGGATTTTATTTGGGATACTTATGGAAATCATGTAATACGAACTATTTGCACAAATTTATCACAGATATCGACAAATAGTACGAACGAAAATAAAAAAGAAATAAATAAAGAATACTCTGAGATTTTAGAAGATTATGCTCAACGCTTGATTTCTTGGCCTCAATTTAAGGACTTTCCGTATTCCGAAATTACTTCTGGCTTTTTGCAAATAATGCTAAAATCGCTGGCAAATATAAATTCGAAAACATTATCGACATATCTAAAAAAACTTTCGGATGAGTGTTTTATTAGTGAAGACACAGATAATGAAAATAAATGTGTACCGAACGTGTTTATGTCAAAACCTGCAATTATGGCGATGGAAACTGCTTTGGAAGTTGCACCGTCTAAATTGTATAGTCAACTCTATGCTAAATATTTTATAAATAATTTAGCAATGTTAGCTACAACAAGAAATACAAATTTTGCAGTACAGAAATTAATAAGTCATTCTAAAGAAAAAGTTGAAGTATATTTACTATTTATGATATTTTTGAGATACTAAATGTAAAGTTTTAGTTCGAAGCGATATTCGACGAGTTATCAGAAAACTTTGATGAAATTATAAATACTGGCCATTCGGGTATCATATTAACTTTGGGACAAACGTGTAAACGATTATCAACAAAACAAGGTAGTTTTGTTCAGGTAAATATAAATAGAGTAGGGTGCACAACATTGCACGACATTCTTGCAGCAAATTATGAGAGCATTCAACTGTTACGAACCTGAGGACCATCAAGTAAAGATAGTACTGTGTCTATGCAAATTATTAAAGTATCAAGATATAGATCATAAAAGTGAAGATTTAGACAAGGCAAAGTTAAATTTGCACGGTACGCTTATAGTACAGTTACTATTGGAGTTTAATAAACCCATTAAAATTGTAAATAGTATTCTTAATATGGAAACTACAATCTTAAAGGGCTTATTTTCAAACAGTATGGGTAGTCATATTATTGATTCGTTTGTTAAGAGCAAATTTGTAGGAGAAAAAAGTAGAGATAAATTAATTAAAAAGTTGCAGGTAATCGATACCATTTCAGTATAATAATCAATTATCAATTGGTTATATTTAACAGGGATCGTATCAGGATTTGGCTTCTTTGAAGTATGGATCGAGAAGTTTTGAAGCTATATGGAATGTTGCTAGTTTAAAAAATAGAGGGTACATAATGCATGAAATTTCACAAAAAGATGGTGCATGGTCCAATTCAGAATTTGGTAGAATTATAGCGAGTAAAATAAATTTGCATTTATTCAAACGAAATAAGGAAGAATGGAATAGTTCTTTCAATAAGGTTTCAAAAACACAATCTTTGTTTGCTGATATTATCAATAATTAAGCTGTATCTAATGGTTATTGCAAGTTTTATTAAAATTTTGTATTTTATTTTGCATTTTTTATTAATTTGCCTTCAATATAGTTACATACAAGTATTTACACTTATATGTAACTGGTGTTTCTTTGTTACATTGCGGAATTAGAAAAGAAACGTTAAACCAAAGTCAATTCTTATTGTAGATACGAAAAGATTAAAAAAGTCTGTTTTTCAATATTTGGTTATCATTAACTATTGGACATTTCTATAAAAATAATAATTTGTAAAAGTGTAAAAACGGCGGATTTTTGTTATTAGAAAAAAAGTATACCTCATACTACCAAATGTAATGTAGATATCTATGCCATATATAAAATATAAATAATGATTACCTACCTATTAAATGCTTTTATTATTTAAAAATACAAATAAAATACGTTTTTAGGCTACCCTCAAAATAGCACAAAAACATTTACGTGTCATTTACTAAGCAATAGCAACAAAATTAAAATTATAGTTGAAATTATTTTGGCTATAATAACTTTGTTTACGGTTATTCTAAATAATGAGATAGTTGTTTGGCCGAACCAATCCTCAAGCTCTTTATGGTTATCAAAAAAGCTTACTACAAAATATGCAAAGGTACAGCGTCCTCCTTCCAGTTTATTAATGTTGCAGATCATAAAAAAAATTATTTATATGATGAAACATGCACATTAGAAACAAATTTAATAGTTTCAGACAAATTTTATATTGGTAAAGGGAACATCAACAATATTATCAGTTATCTTGTATGCTGTTGATTATGATGTAATTAAGAAATTTTTAATAGTTATACCCCAAAATATTTTCCATTGATATAAATACGGATAAAATACTGAAAAACTTTGCCTTTTATTTGTTATCTAATAGATTACTGTTATTCTAAGGTATATTTAAAATTATCAGTAATCTATACATTAATCATAATAAGTATTTGGTATTGTAATTAAGTATTTTAATGTTGTTAACTGTGGAAAAACAGTTTTCATTCTTAAATTAATATGTAGGCGTGGTTTACAAGGAAGTTGCTACGTCGGCCATTTTAACAGCAAGGTCGTTACTATAACAATACAAGGTTGTGGAATGTGTAGTACTACGTTCCGGGAATTTTACGTTTAATTTCATTAATATATTATGGATTGGGTTTCTAATGGTGTAGGGCGGTTTAATGTATTTATTGAATAAATGTTGAACAATTTAGGATAAAAATTTATAAAATGAGTTCATTTTATTTAGATTTTGTCGAATTACTTAATATTGCTAATTTATTATAGCAAGTAAAGGTAATATTAGATTGAATTATATTTTTATATTGCTTTATAAAGTAGGTACTGTATTAATTGACTAAATACTGTAATTACTTTAATTATTCACCCACTATTTTTGTTTAAATTTTAAGTTGCGGAAACGATAGATAAATAAGTATTTGAAATTTTCAAAAATCACGAAAGGCTTAGATATTCAAGTCCGTTTTTTTTTGTAAGGTAGTGTAAGATTCAACTTGTGTTGGATCTATATCTAAATAATAAAACAAACTGTTTACTTCATTCGCCTCAGAAAATAGAAACCTTTGAAGTAGCCAAGTTTTTTTAAAAATTAACTTTTCAAATACAAGAAAATACATGTGGGGACCGGAGCAAACATATTTTTAATCATGCAATATAAAGGTACTTTTAATTCTTTTTCAAACGAAAGCAAAATGTTTTGTGGAAGGCATTAAGGAGTTATAAAGGCTTGAAATATCGTTAAACAGCGTTTTTGTGATGCATTTATTTCCACGCTTATTTTCAAGTAAAATTTAATCGTAAAATAAACTAATTGTACTCTAATCTTATTGTAAAATAAAATTAATCGAAGTATTTATATGGACTAATATACAGGGTGTACTTATTCGTATTGAGTTTACGATAGGTTTAATAGACCAAAATCTACATCGCACGAAATTAATGTATTGTTTAGAAATCCTTCTGTTTGTCTCAAAAACAAAGTTTGCCAAGTAAAAATTAGATTCAAAGTCTAATAATAAGAGTATCTTTTTAGTTCAAATTAAATCAGTTTCAGTTCTTTTATGCAGTTTTTTCACTTAAAATTTGTAGTGTCCAGGATACAAGGTGGCTACACGTCAAGGATATGAAAACTTGAAAAAGTTAGGGAATTTTAGGAAATTTTAAGAAAAGCCAGGGAATAATTTTTATTTTTATATTTTACATGAACCAATGAAGAACAATTGAGGGTAACATTGAGGAATTAACGTAATAAATAAATGCCTTTTAAATTGTGTAATAAATTTTTCGATATCACCTCAGACGATCCGGGGGTGCACTACCTGTAATTTTTCTAACCTCAAAACTTTTTAGAAGATTAAATTTTAAAATTTTTAAGGACATTTTAGGATAAAAAAAGTTCTCTTGTTGAATTTCGATAAAACGAACTATATTCGAGAAAATCACGCTTAAATAATAAGATACAGCGAGTATCCTTAGATAATTATTTTCTCGGATAAAAGAAGAAAAAGTGTAGAATCCGTGTCAATATGACATTTATCATAAAGGATATCTTTCTGAAACTGTAACTTTCAAAGATAATCAAAACAAAAATGATTCATATATCCTAAGCTTTCAAACTAACTAACCGAGCTTTGTAGAACAAGCCACGATTTTCTCGAATATGGTTCATTTTGTAGAAATTAAATACGTGCCTTTTTATTTTAAAATGTCTGGGAAATTCAAAAATCGCCTTAAAAATTTGAAAACTTAAATATGTGAAAATTTCTGAGGTTTGAAAGATGAGGGATGGTGCACCTGAGATAATATCAAAAGACCTATTGTACAATTTTAAAGACCTTAATTTATTACGCATGTACATCAAAAATTATTAAATTCCAATAAAAACTAAAAATGTTATTTAAAAATCTTTTACCATCCCAACGCAACTCGCAAGGAAGGTTAGGCAGGTAGAAATCTCAGAAAAATTTGTAACTTTGCAGGATTGTAGTACTAGACAACCCTAATCAAGAGCCGTATTCCGTTCGTGCTCTTACGTAGTTTAAGAGAGTGAATCCACCCTTGAAAAATGGAACTTTTTTCGATTTTGCTTATTATCTGCGAAACAACAAGAGCTATCGGCAACAAACTATATATTTTTGTAAATGGCTGTTCAAGACCTACATTATGATGCAAAAATTAGGCTTGAAAATCCTAAGGGGTGTCATCCCTTCAAATTTTCGCCCCTAATTTTTGTCCCGCTTGGGTAAATTTTTATATCGGCAGACATATATATTCATGTAAAGGACAATTAAAACTATGATTTGAAAAAAAACAACGCGATGTAGTTTTACACAGTATATGACATATTGAAAATTTATTCATTTGAAGGGAGGACTGCAAGGTTTGCGAGGCAGACCATAATAATTCTAAATAATTGATATTTCACTAAAGTCTATAATACATTCTATCAGTATCGAGTTTATCAAAAATGATTAAAACAAAAATTTAATTGTGTGCCACCAGTTGGATATGTTGTGACGTAGGTTTTTGTAGATGAGAGCTTGAGCTATTACAAGGATCGTAGCGGAGTTTGATAAAAAAAATTGGCAGATTTAAAAACTATTCGAGTGCCCTTAAGCATTGAAAATTTCCCTGTTACAAACCATAAACCAGATAAAAGTTTAATCGCATTTTTATGCGACCGATACACCGACAAAACAACTTATAAAACATGTGCACCACCTACTTTCACGTGAAAGCTTATCGGAATGCAAACAAAAAACGGAATGTTTTTAAAATAAAAACGGGATTTCCTAGAATCCACGTATAACCTCGAATGCATTTATATATAGAATTCCGGCAAAACCGCTTCAGATCATTCGCGTCTGTGATACAGAGCGGTATTTCAGTAGTTCGAATTTTAAATTACGGCGTCGTATTGTTCGTGTGTGCGAGGAGTGCTCGTTCGGCTTATAAGGCCTTTTTGCGTGTGAGTGCGCGAGTGTTGTGTTTTGTTATGTTCTCTTAAAAGGATTGCAAACAAAAAGGATTAATTACGACGAAGAAAGGTAGGATCTTTCTTTGACGACTAACTCTCCATTTATTTATAAAGTGTAAATACGTGGACCTTTAAGCTGTAACACAAATTCTCTGAAAATCGAGCTTGGTTAGGTTCTTGGTTAAGGCTCCCCTCAGACGGTCCAATTTCGGGAATGAAATTTTACCTTACGTAGAGGTATAGGTATGCAATAATACAAGTTCGCTGTCAACAGAAGAATCTACGCTGGAAATTGCCGATAAAGGGAAAACGATGACGAGAAAAAGGTAGGAAATATAAAGAAAAATTTAGAAGTTTCTAATTTTTTCTTATAGTTTGTTACAGACAAGTGGCAGTCGCAGCGGCAATATTGTTTAGCTAAGCGTTCACTAGTCCGCATCTTCACCCCTAATGTTTGCATCATAATGTAGGTCTTGAACTGCCATTTACAAAAATATATAGTTTGTTGGTGATAGCTCCAGTTACAGATAATAAGCAAAATCGAGAAAAGTTCCAATTTTCAAAGGTGGATTTCACCCTCTTAAACTGCGTAAGAGCACGAACAGAATACGGCTCTGGATTAAGGTTGATTAGTGCAACAATCCTGCAAAGTTTCAAATTTTTCTGAGATTTCCACCTGCCTAACCTTCCTTGTAAGTGCGGGAGTTCGTAGCTGAGTTTTTTAATTTAAAGGAACATGCTTTTTTTACCAAAGTTATTGATATGGTTCCCATTGATATGGAAAATTGTCATTAATAATCATGGTAATTATATTATTAATTAATAACCATCTTGTGTTTTTTATTGAAAAAAATATCCTTAGAGCGAAAATTAAATGTTTTATGAATCGACCCAAGTGTGATTTTCTCGAATATGATTCATTTTATCTAAATTAAACAAGTTTATAAATATCTTAAGAATTCGAAAATGTCTTTAAAAATTTAAAAACTTAAATTTGAGGTTAGAAAGGTTTAGGTACTGCACATAATGTAGTATAACAAACATTAAAAAAAAAATGTTTAATCAAAATTGGTTCCGTTCTTGTAGGTTTCGAAGTTTTCATGATTTTTCAGGTTTATTTTACTCGACTACTATACAAAATGATACACGTGAAAGTGACTTTCATTGCTTGATAATAATCGAAGCTTAAATTATAAAATATTTTCTTAACTACTGACGATTTTAAAAACTGGGGTTGTTCGAAATAAATGGGGAGTTTATTCTGACTGCGAGAACTTTTGAAATAGGTGTTTTTTAATATTATAGTTTTTTTACACTTGACTTGTAAGAAAATAGCCAAGTGAAATGGAAAACTTTGTAAAGTGAAATGTGGAACAAATTATTGTACCTACAGTATACACAAATGTTTAATCAGCATCTTCTTCTTCTAGACCACCTTCATTTTCAGAGGACGGTTATCACTTTTTAAACAGATCTCGATCTTCGGCAACTCGGAACAGTTGCGCTGCCGTCATTCCAGTTCAATTTCGTATGTTTCGTAACCAAGATAATCTTCTTCCTTTTATTATTGTTTAAAGCAGTTTGTACTTGTCGTTTCTTAATATATGTCCGAAATAGGCGGTTTTCCTTCTTTTTATTGTACTCATTAATTCTTTTTCATTTCCTATTCTTCTTAGTACCTCTTCATTAGTTATCTTTTCTAACCAGGAAATCTTCAGTGTACGTCTGTATATCTACATTTCAAATGCATCAATCTTATTCATTATTGTTTTTTTCAAAGTCCACGCCTCCATACCATACATTAGCGTGGACCATACGTAGCATTTAATAAATTTTAGTTTTAGTAGAAGTTGTAAGTGATTATTACAGAGCATAGATTTGTATTTTAAGAAGGTGCTCCTTGCTATAATCAGCATAGGTAGAATAAAATGTTCGTTTATTTTCGTTAATTTATGAAGATTATAAATTGTAGAAATTTACACTTTAGTTGTTTTAATATTTTTCTAAATAGATAAGTAGTAGGTAAACCTACATATTAGTTGCGTTATTTAATTTTTTTATAATATGTAGATAGTAATTTGAAAGTTCCGGGACAACATTTAAATTAAAATTTTAAGCCACGAGCTCGACAAGTTTTCACATAAAAATAGGTACACACACACATAATTTCAATAAAACGTTTATCAACAAAAATAATACATATATCATAATATTGTTTGTACACACGAATAATTATGCTAGTAAAAACATTAATAACAATATCTTCCATATTATATGTTCAACTACTGGTCCAAAAAGAATTACCTAGGTAGTAGTTATCGATAGCGGAAAAATATTTTAGAAATGAGACTAGAAGTAGGTAGATAATTTAATTAATTTCTAAGCAGCCGATGCAAGTACATCTATGTGTGTAGGTACATTTAATGATAGTCTTTGGTTTACAGGAACAGTTAAGTAAGTAAACGACATCGTGTAACATGCTAGGAATAAATAACGGGAAAATTAGGTATCTACCTATTTACATTTTTTTATTTTTACGAATTTTCCGCGCGTGTCACTTTTTAAATTTTAACTGTTCGACGGAATTTACGTGTGCTGTCGTACTGGGAGTCGCGGAACGTGCCGGCCGAGCTTTGTCTTTGGAACAAACTTGATGATGATTTTCCCAATCTTTATGCTGACAGAATGGTCCGCAGTATCGAGCTACGTTGCAGCCCGAACAGGTTTCGTGTGCCTTTCTTCCACAATTCCAACAAGACTTAAGAAAAGTTTTTTTTTGTTTTTTTTTAATAGATCGATATAACATTGACTTACACTTTGTTGAGAAGAAGCGGATTGAACGGTTTGTGGTGGTGACGAGCTATTTTCGCTCGTTTCCGCAGGATGGTTGGAACCGCTTTCTTCTGTAGTATGCTTCCTGGACTCTGAAAGTTAAATTTATAAAATTATAAAGTCGGTTTTAGAATGAACGCGTTATTGTTTACGTTTGTACCTACCTAATAAGATTTTTTCCATTTTAGCTCTTTCGGCGGCAACTAATTCGTTCGCTTTACTTTCTGCCACGGCAACTGCTTTTTGTAACTCGATAACAGCTTGTCGTTTAACATCATTAACTGCTTCTTCCGCCCTTCGTCGGACTTCGGCGACCCTGTCTTCCGTTTGTCGTACGGCCTGCATCATAATCTCGTTTGCAGCTTTTTTCAAATCCACACTAACGTCTTGTTTTTTTAACCAATCGTTTGTCACGTCTTGGTTATTTCTTTGTTGAAGAATGGACAAGGCCCGTTTCGTTTTTTCGACCATAGATAAAATACAATTTAGCATCACGTGTATATTTTTCCATTCTTCGTCACCACGATTGCCGCTTCTGTTGTTGTCGTTGCCCAAAACTTCATCGGAACGGTGTTGATTCGTGTACATATGATTTTGCTGGGTGTAATCGAAAGCTTGTGTATTTGTAGAAGTAGCGGTGATGTTGGGTAGTAAAAGACTTTGATGCGAAAACATGAATGAATTTTGAGAAGTAAATGGACGCTTAGCGGGCAAAAATTCTTGAGGATCTTGATGCGTTTGACCACATAATCCGTTTTCGTATATACTGAAGGAAATAAAAATATTAGGTTGTTTTTACATTAATTGCGATCGTTATGAAAAAAATCGCGAATAGATAGGCAGGTACTATTGATAATGGCGAAGTTTTAGGTTGGCAGAGTCGAAATTATGTATCGGACACCACATAATTTCTTAATTAACAAAAAATTGAACTTAGAACACGTTATATACAAATTGATTAACATGACATAAACAAGCATAAATTAACATTTTCATCCTAAAATTTCAAAAGTTAACGTCAGTGTTGTAATTAAAAGGCAAGGAATGCTGTGTAAGTGACGTGTAGGGGATGGGGGTAAGTAAAAAGCACGCTGTTCCGACCAGATGGCACCAGAGGCGCCGCGTGCACCCGGCGACCAGAAAGAAACCATTATTCATTTTAATAAAACGGTCGCAAGCAGACTATTGAATATAGTAGATCGACCCCAGGATTCCAGAAACTGGAAAATATTAATCTCTAATTCCATCAAAAAAACTTTTATCTAACTTATCGAGTATTTTTTGAAAAGTACGTAAGAAAATTATGTGTTTGTCTATTACCGTATTATTACGTTTCGTTATTTCGGATTTATAAAAAGTGTGTAAATTACATAATTGAAGTTTTCGAAACTTCCTTATTTCATTAAATAGGTAAAAGATAATTAATTATCTATAAATGACGATTAAAAATTAAATATAAAATAAATAGTTTCTTAGGCTTTGACTCGTTCGTTTATCGTAACAACACTAAACTCTTTTTTACTTGGTTAAACAATTAACACAAAAACACAGATAATGTTAGGTAGGTACTATTATTATAATAGTGGTAATTAATTTGTTCTCCAATGTTGAAGTGAAAAATGCGAATAAGAGCTAACAATAATAATTACATATCTATTTGTATTCGAGTTAAAAATAAATTAGGTTTATAAATATGGTCCTAAGGATCAAATTAATAAACGAAATTGATTCTCAACTACTACTATTATCTACTCCTACTACACATCCATGTATGTATATATATTTTAAAACATTTTAAACAATTCGGAAATATAGGAAACAACAAATCCTTAAGAACTTCTTTTCCTTGTTTTGACCTACATATCACGTTTATAGAATAAACTGCCTTATTTTTCGCAATAAAAGACGATGTAAAAATATTGCAGACTTATTTCGGGACATCCTGTATATTAGTCGTTTATAATATTCGACAAATTTGAAAGAAACGCCAGAATTTAGGTATATTTTATTAATATTTAACCTAGCAGTCATTTAAAAAAATAATTATTTTGCCAACTGCATTGATTTCCTATCGCCTACTATAAAGTATTTATTATTAGAATTCTTGCAAAAGTTTGTTTCGTTATTAAAAATTTTCATCAAAATAAGGCATAGTCAGATATTAATTATTTATATGACAATTGTTTTGAAAAGGGTTCTAGTTCGATAAAAATTATTTTTATTAAGGCTGAAAATCAGAACATACGTTTCGTATTTCCGGTTGCATTTGAAAACTAACTGAACTAATTTGGCTTTTGTACATCAAGTTTTCTAATAGTCCAAAGTTACATCTAAAGGTTAATTTTTTGTAATTGCACTTATCCCCCGATTTATACGATACTTTTTGTGCACGATTTCGTCGTGTAAAACCGTGTAAAACCGTATAAAAACACGGTTTTCACAATAAAAAAATTTCAAAAATAAAAACTCATGTCGAAAGAAAATTGGGCAATCATTTTCTACAAATTGACCCTAATATTGAACGGGCTTTCCGATTTCAACGAGATATTAATCAATGTTTAGTTCAAAATAAGGAGACCTATAGAGATCTAACCAAAAACCAAACGCAACTGTTAATTACGGGTTTCATTACCAAGTTTCTCTGATCTGAAATTGCCACTAATTTATCAATCATCGAACCAGAATCGTCTCAAATACTCGGTTCAGAGTATATGATAGTGATGATAGTAATTTAAATATTTGGACTAATTTTTTATGAATTTTTATTTCTAGTTTTTATAAAATAAATTATCTACATATGTATAAGATGTACATTTGTCTATTTATTAATAGCTTTATTTCTTATTTTATAAATGGACTAAGATTTTTTGTTTTTCATTTGTATTTTATTTTTATTTTACGTTGAAATAAATCGTTATTTCAACTTACACGATTTTTCATACAAAAATCATGATTTCAATTTACACGGTATTCTCAGAAACCGTAATCTATCGTGTAAATCGGGAATAGGTGTATTGAATAAAGTAGGTAATTTTAAGAAAAACAAAGTATCATATTAAAAAGTACGTGAAATTATTAAAGAATAGCTTAAATTAAAATAATAGTACATGCTGAGCAAAAAGTGTAACTGGAAATACGATTAACGTTTTGATTGGAGCTCTTACGATCGGCCTACTGTTGAACCGATGAAATGTATAAAAAGTTATGCTATTCTTATGCTTAAGTTATTCTTAACGACCGCAAACACGACACTATTTTTAATACATAAGTGACAATGAAATAATTATTAAAAATCTAAGTTAAATAAAACTAATTTATTTATTTAATTACAGAAATCGGCGAAGCGGGAATTAATCAATCGTATTCTTCCGGAGCGACTATCGAAATCGGGTAACATCTTTCGACAGTGTAAAGGTCAGTTGACTCATATTTTTTTACTGTTTAAAATAAGAGAAAACAACGTTGGTGACGTACCTATCAAAATCATGGTCGTAGAAAACATTTCATATATGTATATGTTTAAATAATTATATTTATACGATATTAGGTGATACAATTTTCTATAAGTGAAAATTTCGTTCACGATAGTTTCGATCGTATGAAAATTTGTTAAATTGAAGCGTAGTTTTTGTATGTACAATACATTGAATCATTTTTTCGTTCTGGGAAAAGTTTTATGATGATGTTGATATTTAAATCGTAAACTAAAGCTGTTACGCATGTTTGCAATTATTCTTTAATTGCTTAATGGTGCAATGTAATCATTTAGTAAAAGCTATAATAGTTGATGTTACAGTGATTTCCAGACACTGTATGATATTATTAGAAGACTTTTGAGTCGCTTATTTATAAGATCTAATAATACAATAGTTACGTCGTTATAAACATTATATTTCATTACAAACAGGAGACCGTAAAAATTTAGATTTTTCACTTTTTCAATTATCAGGTTTGAGTTCCTAATTTTTATATGATTTTTAAATATTTTCCTGACGACCATTATGAAAAGTGCATAATATCATTCCAATAAATGTTACCGAAACTTGACCATTACAAACAAATAGGCCGACCGTGCATAAAGAAACTGGTTAGCCAATGGAAAACGTCGTAATCCGTGTGCAATCATTGCACACGCTACTCAGCCAATGAAACAACTAATCAGGCAGTTTAAACTGACATTTTACAATAATTGGCCCTTAGGGCTAGCTGTACAGTAGCCGATCACCGCTGATCGTCAGTCAATCACCATAGAAATGCTTGTCTAAACTATTGTTTTCATGGCGATTGACTGAGGTCAATCGTGATGAGGTGATCGGCTGTCATGCAACTGGCCGATTACAGCCGATTTCACCAAAGCCATTAGTCAGACTCTTTATGAGTGAAACTCATTTTAATTGTTACTCAAATGTGTAGTTTTATTTCGTTTTGATAACCAATAAAAACCATGAATACGAACTGCAATATTTCCGTTTGAGTATGAGATGAGAGAAAGTTTCGTTGATGAATTTGGAGCTAAATCTTTAAAATACAATACAACCAAGTTTACAAAGTTCCCGGAAAATATGCTAACAAAATTAGTGGCCAAACATTAACTACTAATAGACTAACTACATAATTGAAGTAGATACTACATTCGTAATAAAATTTTATTTTGTATTTGACATTGCCAAGTGTAATAGTTACACTTTATAATAGAGATACTTTTACATCCGCGTATACTTTCTACAGACATGCTTCCCAGGTTTTTTAAGCTTGGTTGAACCATACCTGTTATTTTGTTTTGAAACATTAAATTTTTCCGCGAGGATATAAGACGAGCCATAATGTTGCTTCGTTAATTTCGCACTTTTTAATATTTTGCATTCATTTAACTTTGACCAGATTTTCACTGCTTTGATGTTCTTTTTCAATATTCTAATTGTTATTAGATAACATCTCCCACCTCCTACATGTTCTTATATCTATATAAAATAGGCAAAAAGTTAAGGTTTCAACGTGAACCCGATTACAAACTACTTACTATAGGTAGAATTACTAATTTTCGACGGTTCTTTTTAATTTAATATTCAATTAGCCCTTATGTTTTGAAAAGTTAGTTAAGGACGTAGTACAATTGGGCTTGTTAAACACTTTCGCTAGTGGCGTTAGAATAACTTGTCATACATTCCATTGGTGCAACGATAGGCCGATCGTAAGAGCTCCAATCAAAGCGTTAATCGTATTTCCAGTTATATTTTTTACTCGGCGTGTATTTTTACTTTAATTTTAGCTATTATTTAATATTGATTATTATATTATTTATTATTTAGCTATTTTTACGTGCTCTTTAATATGGTACTATTTGTTTTTCTAAAAATTATTTTATTCTAAGCTAATCTGAAATAAAATATTACCTATAATTTTAATGATAATTGTAAACTTTAACCTTTAGATAGATATAACTTTGACTACTTATTAGAAAACTTGATGCAAAGTTTGAGCCAAATCGGTTCGGTCGTTTGCAAATGTAACCAAAAATACGAAACGTATGTTGTGATCTACGCTTCTAATTAATTGTGTATATAGTACATTAACGTAACGTCATTTTGTTTTAAAAAGTATTTGTTACAGTACCTAAAGTACGTAAATTATTGGATTATTATAGAAAGATTTTCATTTGTTATTGATATCAAATTATAATTGCTTAACCTTATTATTTATTAAGATGATCTGTACGTAAACTTCAGGACGTTCACGAGGATGAAAAACACTCACTTCTAATTCTGTTATTGTTGAATAAAAAAATAGCATTTTACGCTCGGTAGTGCAAAAATTTGTTAGTTTTTGAAATAGTAACGCCTGTAGATAAATTAAGATAATAAAATCACATTTATTGTTAAATAGGCGGTGACTTAACAATAATTGTCGAAGATTTTAGTATAGAAACAGGCATAACCGGTCAGAAAATTGAAATATTCGTGTGTGCGTTTTAATAAAAATTAGTTTAAACTATTAGCGTGAAGAAAACAAATTTAACATTTATGATACGGGCACTAATGATTACCTTTCTGATGGTCTTCTTTTAATTCCCGTGGTCAAGTGTATGTCATTTGGAAGAAATATTTCTGACGGTTCTGTAGGAGAATGAGCAGGATCTAATACCACGTGTTCATGCATTCGTACGTACTGAAGTGAAGACTGTGACATAAGAGTGAAAAATCAAACTTTCAGTTTTCAAAGAAATCGTCGTAAATTTATGCGAGGTCGGTATTTTAATACTAAAACGAAGGTTTACTATATCCGGATGCGTGTTTTAAATTGAGTAAATGAACTGAAAGCACAACATTTGCATTTATATTGTTTTATATTCGAAAAAGTAAGGCTCCAAATGCAAATTCTATATGATTATTCGTAATAAAAATTATCCGCAAATGCTGTTCTTACATAAACAGAAATGGAAAAAAGAAAAGCGAGAGAACGATTCGATGATCGTAAAAGAACTCAAACTAGGTACAGAATTAATTTATGCAAATTGATAAAGAAAATAAATAAATCAAGAAACTCAATAATGAAATCAGTGCAGTGGAATACAAATCAAAAAATAATTGTAAAAGTTTTTCTGCCGTTTCTACGCTTTTATGGTTCCTTAACTTTTTATTATTGTTTCACTTTGACCTTCTGTAACATGTGTATTTTACAATAATTAACTGCTTCGCGCTGTTTCTAAACTGTTCGAGTTTTAAACGGCGCACTTACCTGTTTGTTAGTTCTGGCGAGATTGTGGATTTCTCTTTGCAGTAACGGAAGATGCGCTCGTAAAAAAGGCATGACAAAAGGCCGTAATGGAAAATTGGTCACTTCTTGAAGGGAATGATGAAATTCTTCTATACTTAAATTTGAACTCTGCAAAATATTTTTTTTATATAATACGAACCTAATAACGAGCCTTACCGACTTACTACTAAATTTAACACTAAACTTCGAACTCTTTCCCCTACATCTGTACTTATATCGTTTCCGAATTGTACTAAGGTACTTAGAAATCTTTTTACTTTAAGAAGCGGCCTCGTTATACAGGGAGTGACATTATTATTATACTGTTGCGACTGATTTGTATCCAAAGTAACAGTTAACGTAGACGATCCGGTAAGCGGAGGAGTAACACTATCTGTTGAACCATTGTTTATCGGGGATGCGTTTCCGTTTATGAGTTGACACGATGGTGAAGATTGGTTTGGAGATATTGGACGATTTATTCGAGTTCCTTCTGGAGAGTCCGGCGTCTTACAACGATCTTTGGAAACGCCTGAAAAATGATCTTACGATAAATTAAAACTATTTCACGATTAAACCGATAATAAACGTAATTTAGCATTTAAATTCGACGTATTTATTATATGTTTGTTACCATCATTTTCATTCTTCTGATCAACTTTAGACCCTGCGTTTTCCGTAATGTGGGCATTAATCTCTTACTAATAAAATAAGTTTGCTAGGCCATTTGCATTCTTGAAAGTTATAATATTACTGTTGTATAATTAATTATCTTTTAAAAGACAAAATACGGGCCATACATATATGATATTCTCGTCATCAATACAAGGTGACTAGATGATGACGTTTTACGCAGGCTGTCACCTCGTACCTCGTATTTTGACAGTTCTAATAAATTGTAGTCTTTCTTTATACCATCTAATATGTGCGCAGGTAAATCATCTATAGAATATTTCACTTTCCAAACTTTAAACCGAATTACAAATAAACAATCTAGTAACTTTTTGTTGATGACGTGATATCATATAGGTTTGAATAAGCTATAGGTATTGAATTGCGTTATGTATTGGGCGATATACCTATGTACATATTGCGGATTAAGGAAAACTACAGAGTGCTTTCGATTGTAACGATTGTAACCCGCACGACCAGTGGTACTTTCTAACAGATTAGGGAAATTCATATTTTAGTATAGTCATTTAATGTTGATCTAGCAAAATTGACAGTTTCAAATTTCACGAATGTACCCACCTAATACGTTACACACAATTTCGAATTGTATGTCGTTTATTGAGGTTTTCGTATTTTTTTTTACTTCATAATTTTCGATTCTCTGGTTATTACAAAAGTTTCACAAGTAATCGTTTAGTGTGTTTGGTTAGGTAGGTACTTGGTAATTATTTGGTTATCGATGTACTTAATATAAAGTCATGTGGACTACAATAACTAACAAAAGCATTGTATTAAAACAACAAAGTTACATGACATTGTGTATTGCTCGGCTTCTGACATAAACTTTTTGTGGAAGATGATGGGTGTAAGCGAGTGCACTTGACTCGTTAATTCGGAAGCTCGCCAACACACAATGGGGGAGTGGCGGTCAAACAATCACCTTTGGTTCGATAGCCGATATGTTAGCTGTTATTGACACCTTACCACTAAATATTCCAATGCCATCACAGTGCATAGCATTTAAAATTAAACGAAATCGAAATATAATACAAACTTAAAATGCAAACTAATTTAAAATCTATTTAAAATTCAACGAGAACATCTGATGACGGCACATCTTGAAATGTCAAATATATGCAGAAAACTTGTTCAATCAAAGAAAAGATATATCTACCGCTGTAACACACACACCCGTCTCAAACTTTAGCATTCAGAATTCTCTATAAGGCCATCTGTCTTTTATATCAAGCGGGCTGCATTTCTTAAGGTCTTTGTTTCCGTAATTAAAACAAAAGTTGACAACAGATGGTACGCCGGAGCACAATTGTTTTTTGTGATAGATTGCTTTGTCTGTATTGTGCATAGTTTTGATTGTTTTTCGCTGTCGGTGAAAGGTAAATTTATTAGCGTCACCCGGTCCTGATTTCTATGACAAGTAGAAGGGCTGCTGGATTCGAATGCGGTTATTTAGGAGTTTCCTTTCGTAATTAACTTGATTTATTCTCAGTATCATTTTTCTGCTTTAAGATTAATTTTATACTTTACCTACACTATAATATTATGTAGTATCGGAAAGCGAAATTAAACGTCGCATAATCAAAACTGCGGTTCGTATACTTAGGTATGTACATATTTCGAAAAAACATAACTATATAATATATGAAGAGACAAACTGTGTTCCGAAAATCGTCATTAAATTTTATAAAAGCATCATGTTATACAATCCAAAACAAGAGAAAAAGTCTTGTAGATGTTTTACATACTGACAATCAGATGTGAGTTTAATTGAAGATTTCAAAATTCTCGAATTAATTTAAATAGGCTATTATCTAATTCCAAATTAAAATCAACTAAATTTAAGAAATATAAAATACATATTAGAAGTACGAGGCGGTCCTATCCATCGCCAGACCTGAACTCGTTAGAACTCATGTGTAGGCTCGTCTAAAATATGCGCTACGGAAGTTAACGCCATAAATGAATTATGGTGACGGATAGAAACAACTTGTAATGAGATTCAATATAAACTTGGAATATTTGAACACGTCCTAACAGTGTGTAAGAAAAACTGATTGTGAATATCGTCTAGTGGCGGGGTTTACATTTTGAACTTTTTTTAAATTTTGCTAGCACCTATGTAATACTGTTAAATAAAAATAACGATGTTTATTTAGTTTAGCTAATAAATATTTGAATCCCTTATGTTTTTATTTCGTTGTATCTTGCAAGTTTTCTAATTTTAACTTTTGACTTTTTATTTATTTATTAACAAAATTGCTATTGTATACTTAATACAATAATTTTGAAACGAATATAATCAACTGAATGCATTTTATAATTGAAAGTTGTTCAATTTATTTTAAATAATGTCACATTTTGAACCATAAACTGTATCATCGAATGAAGGCATGCATTTCGACCTTGCAAATAAACCAATTCACAATTAACAAACAGATAATTTTCCTTTTTACATTCCATTTTCCAGCGACCTTTGAATATCTTTTTTTTAATTTTCGATTTTTTTATCTTATATATCTTCTACACACACATTCCGCACATTTTACCACCCCATATTTGCGTTTTTCATATTCGCGGCATATTTGTGGAATCTATATTTCTTACAAATAAGAAATCGTGACTGTATTTAAAAAAATTAACATAAAAAAACTGTTCAAATTACAAGAGCGTTCAAATGTATTAAATTTATATATCTACAAATGTAGTAGAAATCAAACAACAAATAATGTTCAAAGTGATATCTGCATGACACGTTCTATTCTATAAATAAAATGCATTTCGACATATTCTCGATTGTTATATTTCATTATTATTTAATAATACCTGCATAGTATCTATGTATTTATGATAGGTAATTAAACTATCAATGATCTGACTGACATAAAACGTTTAATTAATATTTGTAACAAATTAATTCATTTGTTTTATTGCTATTTTTCAAAGTTAATTAGTGTAATCACAATGACAATAACAATTAATCACATCCCTGTATGCACACATGTATCATTGCACGCATCGCATCACATCGCATCTTGTTCTTAAATAAAAAGTTAAAGGGTATGCGGCTCAAGTATTGATATGTTGGCACACAGTGAACTTAAAAAATGACATAGCTAGTACTTACGTTTTCTTTTTTTTTTTTTTTAGTAAATTGCTGGTGTAGTATATGTTTTAGTGTGGCAGCTGCTCTTAAAGGTTTACGGGAATTATTCTAAAGAAAAGTTTATTTAATTTTCAGTAAATGCTCGTAGAATGAGAAAATTTATCTAGAATTTTATTTTTGGATTTAATAAATTTATAAATGTATTTCAAAATTTAAAAACTATTTAATATTTCTTTGTAAAATTCTGCAGAAAGTTTAGGTATCTCATCACATATTAAACTGTAAAAAATAAAGTTTCCAGCTCGACAGGGGCAGACGAAAAGCCTCCCCACTCTACATTCTACGCCACTGGCTGAATCGTCATTTTAGTATGATTTTTTTCGTAAATAATGCACTTTTATTTTATTGCTGTAAAGCGAGTAGGGCTGAACTAAGGACCGATTAGATCAATCTTCTTAAAATTTAAGTGTAACATAACCACCTACCTACTTTTCGTTGGAATTACCATTGTTTCCATAGATAATTTATATTTAAGTTACGCTTACATTTTAAGATGCATTGATACAATCGGCCCTAAATACTAACGAAATACGTTACATTTTTTCGGTTAACAATAAGTAAAGATTGATGTTTCGCAAGAATTTATTAAAAATAATATATTTTTAGGAATAAATATGGTAAAATGAATGAAACTCATGTACAATAAATAAACCGTATCTACTCACCTACTAATAGTTAGAAACTCTCTTTTTCACAGTTTAATGTGTTATAAAGTATCTAATGTTTTTGCAGAATTTTACAAATAAATATTACAGTCTCAAAATAATTGATAAAAGCTTTATTAAATTTTGAAATAAAACAACTTGTATCTCGGCAATGAAGCACATTTTATCTTGCGATTCATGTTTTAAGTTAAATCATCATATCGATGGCGTTTTGACAGAACATCGTAAACGACAAAAAGCAAATTTTACAGGAACGCACATTTTGTGTTGTAACTTAACTATAAGCAAATACTTCTTGAAAATCACGTATATAGGTAATTCGGGCACGTTTGTATTAAATAACATGTTTATTCTACGATTCGGTCACTAGTTGCTACAACAGCTACAACACCAAATGTGCGCTCTTGTAAAATTTGCTTTTTGTCGCTTACGACGCGACGTTAGGCCAAAACGCCATCGATATAATCCGTCTCACAGGGCAATAAGCTAATGTTGCAAGAAATTATGCAGTTGTGTAAACAATAGAATCAGATGGTTAGGCACCTGCATTAAAACCCTAATATTCAATAACTTAACGTAAATTTAATGCTAATACAACCTTATCTATTCATTATTAATTGTATCCAACGGGTTAGTTGCTTCGGGCGATAAGTAGTTTGGCTATTGTCTAGTAAGTTTACTGCTAGTTGTGCGTTGAGACGAAGTTTTAGGCGCTTGAGATATTTTTCGGTAGCTTCGTGTAACACGAGGAAATTTTTAGATAATCGAATAAAGTTTTATTCGTAATAAGGAATCGCGAAGTAGGTCAGGTAATCGTTTTTGTAATTTTTGACCTAACCGCCGAAAGATTTGTACACTTATCTACGAAAGTAGATGAAAACTAGTAGTGAAAACTTGGGCGAATCATAATAATTATTCGCAATGTTGTTATAAATTTTATTTTAGTGAAGTTAGAAAACTTATAATAACATCAATTTTTCAACATAGTCTTTTTGCTCTTTGATGCATTTTCGTCATCGTTGCAAGCATATTTTATGCCCTCAGGAACAAATGCTTTTGGTTGAGCAGCATTTTAAAACGCTTTTTGCTTGTGACATTTGTTGTTTGGCAAAAGTGTGTTGAAATTTGAATTCGTTTGTTTTAATGCGATACGTTTTTGACAATTTTTCAATGTTATGCAATGTTTTCAATTTATCTACCTAACACCGGAACCACACATGGGAGCCAACGTTGGAAGCAATGCATGGTCGATATCTAAATAGATCTTATTGTTAGTCGATTGCTAAAATGATGGTGTCATCGGCAAATGGTGGTAGATATGTCCACATTTCTGCGTTGTTGTTGTTGGAGATTTTTCGTGTTTAGATAGGCAGGTAAAATTGACTTCAATTTGTATAACAATCTACTAATGTATTGAATCATGTCGAGAAAAACATTCATGAATTGTAGGTGCTTTTCACGTTTTACTATTGTTTTAGTCTCTTCAGCAACACTTATATCTTCTTGGAGTATAATTAGGATGTAACTTTTTTCACAAACGTTAAAAACCGGTTATTTGGTTCCAATCAATTGGTATTTAATCAATTTTGTAGTTTTAATAATGTCGAAATTAGCAACAGTTATTTACGGTTAAAATTCGTATTAAAAGATTAATCGAAATGAAATTACGATATTTACGATTTTAAAAGCGTGAAATTTTAGTTCAAGAAAACACTTTAGATCTGCCAATAGCACGAATATTCCTTTATTATAGAAGCGTCAATTGCAGTTGCAAGTTTCATTTAAGGCGAGACTTTTATTCCGGTAATTGATAAATGTACATGGTAATAAATTAATATTGATGGATGCAAAATGTTTTAAAACTACGGTAACATTTTAAGGGAAGATTTTAATTTAAATAGGTAGTGTTAGCGTTAAACTTTGAAATTTGTTTTAATCATAATGAGAACACTTAAAACCACAACTAGATTGCAAAGTATAATGATACAACCTAAAAACTGACATTTAGAGCGACAAGGTCCACACTGCAAAGAGCTGATATCAGAGCAGAGAATGTGTGATTACTAACGCGGGGGTACTTCGATCCAGTGGCGTATCGCTATACATACCGTTCGTTCTTTTTAACTATAGTTGTACTTTTTAATTTAAAAACTTTACAAAATACCATATTTTCAAGCAAATTACGATTACCTACTTATATAGTTAATATTGACGCATTTAATTGCGCGTGCTCCTAATACGATAGCATAACTTTTATTAAATGTCTATTAATTAACATTTAAAAGCTACGATTCGAAAAATATTGACGATAAGATTTCTTAAGAGCTTTTTTTAAAAAAAAAAAACTCTTTAGAAAACGCACGTCATTTTGTTTTTGTATACTTAAATAAAGTTAAATTCAAAGTAAGCAACCCTTAATTGAAAACAACGGTTATTTAACTTAATTTTATGAAAGGCGAAAGAATAGTGCTAAAGGTAAGTGGCATTATATTGCGAGATTATATCCGAAAATTTATTAACACGCTCCTAAATATCCGCCACTGTGTACAGAAGCTGGCAGTCCGGTGGTCGGCAGACGCAGATAAGACACGTCCCAGGGGCAGGTTAGCCTGGCTTAACTCATCCCGCATAGCACTGCGGCTTGCAGATATAGGTCTCTTCCTCTTGCAAAAGCTATGGAATCGCTATCCTAAACTAACCACCTATTAAAAATATCACTTACGTTAAATATTCAGTAGGTATATTTTGGTTTCGGGTAATAATTTTTTTTTACGTGAAAATGCCATATACTGACGCAGCGGCGGCGCGGCGCGGCGATGCGACGCGACGCTCCGATCTTTTCGATTAAAAAATAATCGTACGTGGAAAGTATTTTTGGAAACATTAATTATTAACCCTAATGTAGAATTTATGTCCACGCCACTGGCAATTAGAATCTTAAAAATAATTCAATACTTTTCTAACGCATTATCCAGTTGTTTATATTTACATGCGTCAATTTTTAGAAATAATTTTTTATGATTTTCTATGGGGTAGGCGCGCCTAAGGGTACGCACTTAATGTATTTAGTTTAATAAAAGAACCACCATTAACACAAAATAAAATTTTTACTCGGGAGCCATACGCTCACTATATGGACTAACAAAATACCAAACATAATTGATATTCTTTTGACTATAACAAAAATAGAAACATTTTTCTAAAAACAACTAAAATGCACTCTCAGATCAACATGCAGCAAAGAATACGCATAAGGTGTGTTAAGAATACGCACGTATATATTATTATCGATATACTATAGAAAAAATATATATACAGAGCATTACAAAAGTAACACCCGTCAGAACTAACATAACGTTGGGGTTTATGAAAATTGAAATAACAAAAAGAAAATTACAAGAGATGTTCAAATATGTTTCTTTTGAGGTAAGAGGTTCTTTTGTAAGTTCTTGCGCGGTTTAACAGGGAAATATTGACCCTCTCTAATCGTAAGATGTGTTAATTTATTTGAAGCGGTAGCTGTATAAAGACGGTCAATGGTTTCACGATTGGTTTAAAGTAAACAGTTTCTTTGTTGAGGTATCCCCATTAAAAAATTTACCGGATCGAGATCGGACGATCTATAAGGAAGGTCAATTGGAAATTTTGTCATTATTGATTTTCGATTTCTTTTAGCTTATTGATTCGCTCCTTGAGAGAATGGGCGTTACTTTTTTAACACCCTTTATACATATAAGTATAAATATAAACGTAATATACAAGTAAAAGTGTATATATGTATATGTATATATGTATAGTGTATATATCGATGCAGTTTTGGCAGATTATCGTAAACGACAACAAGTAAATTTTACAGGAGAACAAATTTTGTGTTGTCGCGTAGCTATAAGCAGATACGTTTTATGGACATACAAATCAATTTTTCTGGTTAAAAAAATCGAAATATTGTTATCAGATTTTAACAGATGATGTCTTTGCCTTAGATGCATAAGATAGTCAGAACTCGTTTTCGCAAAAGTGGCGTTTACGATTATCTGCCAAAAATATTAATTAGATTTGGAATCTAATCGTGTGCGTGGTAATTTTTCAAAATATAATTTTAATATGCATCAGTAAATAGCCCTTAACTGAAACTATCTAATGATTGGCTAATATGCAGGCAAAAACCTATTTTTAATTACGCCTGTAAAACTCAACTGATAACATTTTAAAATATGAAACAAATATAACATAATATTTCACTCGCAAGGACACGATGTAAATGATTTTCGGCGTTCTACTGTGACAATAAGAACTACAGAATAAAAGTAAATTATATACTTTGTACTCTCTATTCATCTACAGCACCTATCAAACCAAGAAGACCGTGCTGTCACATTACCCACAGGTTTCCACAATTGCACCACTTCCTCTACGATCAGAAACAAGTTAAAAATAAGTCTTAATATATGTACGTGGGTCCGCAAATCAATCGTTTTTGAGAGAGATAAGAACGATTTTCTTTTGATTAAATAATAACTGTTTCTAAAACTAACCTTAAATATTAAATTTTGTGCTCGTTTACTACGACAAAGAGTGGAAAAGTATTTCGTTGCTATTTTGTTTTATTGTAAGTAATAAAGTATTTTGATAGCTTAAAAATATTGTTTTTTGTGGAACAATTCGAACAAGACCTCGTTTATTTGAAAAGGTGTGCAGTTGTTTCCTGAAAGGTCGTAGATTCTATGTTAATGCGGTAGGAGCTGGGCATCTCAAACATATTTTATAATATTATTTTGTTTTGTGATGCTAAATTACCAAGAAAAATTAGTATAATTTATTCAAGCTATCGAAAAAGAAAATCGAATTCGAAATTAAGTTTAAAATACATTTTATGTTGAAAAATTATTAAAACGGGAGTTTACTAAATTGATTTTATAAAATACTAATAAATGCGTGGTTAAATTGAAATCATAAATTGAGATTAAACGTTAATATTTAAGATCAAAGAAAAGTATTTTCTTATACATAAAATGATATAAAATAAAGCGAACGCGTAAAAATAATTAAATGCCAATGTTAAAATTGCTAAACGATCTTCAAACGATATCAAATTGAATTTTATATAAAATATTCAAAACCACACGAACGAGCACTTAAATTTGCCGTAGGTAATTCAGATCGCACAAAAATATAAATAATTAATCTGTCAAAATCATATACTGGTAGGTACATACATCACAATATGAAAATTCTAGCAGAACATGAAACAACATCACCGTGTCACAAACAATCCCCGTCAGATTGGAGCTTTTTACAACAAAACCACAACCTCTATATAGGTTAGTTATATTGTTAAAAATGTCTCGAACACGAAATTATTATCTACACAATGGCTTGGTTTTACAGTTATGAAATACTTATATTTAAACACGATTCGCTGTACGTACTTACATATTTCGAATATCTATTTAAACCAAGTAATTTTAATACATGACAATATGATTACGTGTCACTGTCAGTTGTAAATTATAAAGCATTTCTTTTCGGACCTGGCATTTTCTAATACAAAGAAAATAAAGTAGGTACGAGTTCTTCGAGTTATAATTTTGTTATATTTAGTTATAATTATAAGTACCTAAATACTTACTTCGATCTGTTATCGAAAATCAAAATCGTCAAATTAGTTTGACTCTTGCTCGAAAACAATAATAATCATCATAACTTTCTTTTTAAGGTTTAATGCTTGTCGCAATCTTTACGCTGAACATTTTATTCCATTTAACCAAATATTTCTCCTATCTCTTACAATAAAAATATGTCTGTGGACACATTATAATTATAAATTATATATATATATAAAACGAAAAAACGAATTCGAACGAAACGAATTCAATTTAATTAGCCGAATTTAGCAATTTATATTTTCCATTATTAATTGCGTATTTGACGCCATCTATCCGTCTTTTCCACATTTTCGATTAACCGGCCAACTTTTTCGGTCCCGTATACCGTAGGATAATCGGAACTCTACTGTATTTTGTTTCTAGCATCCAGAATACTTGTCTCTCATAATTGTAAAACTTTTATTTAGGCCTTTTTATTCGGGTTAATAAATATGTAGGTATGTAAATTGGTTGCCCTAAATCAATAGGAAATTAACCTTTGCTAATTACTAACGATAAAAATAAAACCTAAGATCATATTCCTAAACAGAAATTAATATTAGCTATTACTAAACCAGGTATATCTCCTTAGAAATGATCGTTGTAACATTTTTTGTCACAGGGCGTCCACATTCTTGAAAGTCAGGGAAATTTCCCTAATGGTAGCAAATTGAGACACTTTGATGCTGTATGTAATTTGTAGATAAAGAAAGTTATTTTTGCATGTTTTTTTTAACTTGATAAAATACAGAGTTAAGTTTTCGTGACACTACTTCGGAGAAAGATATTAAACCAAACTTTTCTCCAGTTCCCTAGTCTTATTTCTAATTAAAGCCCTAAACATAACACCAATGAAAAATTTTGATTTTCGTTTTGCTTGTTAGTTACCTTTTACATGTCTAAATTTTTTTTTTAATTTTGTGATCTTGAGATCGCTGTACATTGATCACAGACTTTTATTTTTTACAAAATTAAATAATTTGTTATTAAATCTTATACTATCCTATATAAAGAGTTTTGCACTTTTAACAAATTTACATGAATCTCTTAATGTTTTTTAATATTTTGTTATAGGAAAGAAAAGTAGGTATTTATTTATTAAATTGTAGTGAAAGTTGAATTTTTTCATAAATATAAATCTATTTATTAAAATAGGTATTTATTAAATAGGTAGATAGGTATTCTATAAACTCGGGATATTTTAATTTTGATGTATGATCAGCTGTAGGGATTGGTGGAGGCTGATTTTCTTTATTCCTTTTTTTAAATTAAAAATATGTAAACAAACTTGTTATTCTACACTGTCAAAAGTCAGGGAAATTTTAAAATTTAGTGAAGGAAAATCAGGGAATTTTTTCAGAAATTCTGTGGACACTGCATAGAAATGATGAACATGGTTTAGGAACGTCTGAATTTAATCTCGTTAACTGTGAATTTGACCCATATTTTTTAAATAAAAAAAAATCTTTATGAAATAAATCGAGAAATATTTCCAAAACCAATGTTTAATGTATGGAAAATATATTCTATAGGTTAGTCATCTTAATATAATACTGCTATAATTTTTAAAGTATATTTAACATTGATATTAAAAAATATATACATAGATAATCAAGTTCATATGTTTTGTTCCGTCGCCTGTGTTAGTTTTGATCGGAAAAGGTTAAAAAAAGATTACTGTCCGTTTTTAAACATTACCTGATGTGTCCCTTTTTACATTTCAAAAACAACTGCTACCCTTCATCCCTCTTGATTCTCTCTCGTCGCTCTTTGGTCTGCGATCACATCTCGCGGGACAAAACGAATGGACTTGACTGTACATATGTACTAATTGTAAGTATTTTTATATAATACTTATTCGAGCATTAATTATGTAGGTATCTTCTAGATTATATAGGTATATATTTAAATTTAAATATTATTATTATCGTGAAAATAGAAATGAAACAAAAGAAACAAAGTATCGATTGCATTAAAAATGTAATAATGAACACGTTGAAGAAAAGAGCAGTTTCGATTACCATTGGGCACACATGCTGTTACTGCACATCTAGATCCGTCAGCTGGACAAAGATATTGCTGGCATATGCAAGATATCTGCAATAGGACGCCTCTAGAACTTCTCTAATTCACTTGCCGAATTTATTTCAGAAGTTCTACCAAGAATAGCGTAAAAGAGATTGAATAAAAACAATCCCGCATATTACTGTGAAACGTAATTACGATATAAAGATACCTTTTGCGTTTTATAAAATCAAATGACATATTTATTATTAATTCAACTAGCATAAAATCATCGAAATTTAAATAAAAGCGCTTATTTTATTACGAACATTTATTATGGTCTTACAATTACATAGATTAAAATGATCAATATTAAAGTTACAAATTAAATTTGTGCAATGAGCTGTCTTAAAAGCTGGCATTAACCAAATGAATTGCATACCTAGTGTTAGGTACTTCTGTTGAACTTTTGTAGAACAAAATAAATGTTTTAAAGACGTAGAACTTCTTAGAAATATTTATCTAAGTTTTAAACGAAACGATGTTTACGCGGTTCCTCTGATTATTTAATTAAAATAGGTAGTTTGATGAAAAATAAAAACAATTTTCAATCAGGTTCTAGTTTTCTTCGATTGAGAAAGTACAGAATATTATTCTAAAATTGCATCACCGTTGCGCCCAGATCACGCAATTATTCATGTCCGGCAATACCGTAGGGTTTTACTATAAATAAATTAAATATATACACAGGGTGTCAGAAAAGTAACGAATATTTGCGGGTATTTTACGCAATAGTTATGAACCTATCGCACTCACCGTGACTAATCCTGTGTAAATGAAACATACAATATCAAACTATTTTTGTTTAAATTACGCTAATTTTTAGAATAAATTAAAAACTGTCGCACAACACAATATTATCTCTCTTTAACGGCATCCTATAGTTATTTGTCGAATTTTGTATCGATATAAAAAATAAATAAATTCTGTAACAGATTGTGAGAAAATTTTTAGTTTCACAAAAAGATTGCATCGTCGTAAAATTAGAAAAACTACGAAAAAGTTTAAAGAAATTCGTATTTTAAATATTACCTACTTTTTACAATCATGTGTTGAGTAAGTACATGCTCGTAGTTGGTAATAAAGAAATTAATTTCGCAAAATCAAATTTCGGCCTGAAATTTTCATGTAAAGAAGCCATTTAACATAAGTAATTTCATCAACAAATTAAAATAAAACGCTCTCAATTTTAAACTTTATAGAAGTCACACCGGAATACGTTTCACAAAATATTCCTTTCGACCGTTTAAAACGTTATAGTTTTTGGTTTGTTTATGGTAAACTTTCCTGTGTTGTTGGCATTCGGCTTCATGCCAAAATTGACCACAATATTTTATGACACGTATTGTAAAGCCATCTGCGTAAACCAAGACCATATCGGTCACATAATTTAATAGTTGCGATGTTTTCATCTCGTTGCTGCTATTTAATTCGATGCGCATCGTACAGTGTGTACAGAATAAGTAGATAATGCATATAATATTTCGTTTTGAAAGGGACTCTTATTATTATTAGTCGTTCGTTCGATCCGAAATTTTGTTTTATATGTTAATACAATTTAGTAATTGCACTTATTACTAAAAACTATATTCATGATGCTAAATTCAGTTTATAGAAAATTTCATAATACCAAAATACCTAGTTCAGATACAACAGAATAGAGAAATTGATTTAGTTTATGGCGATTATGTAACTGAGAATATTGTACGTTTGCTTTTTAAATAACAAGGGCCAACATTTTTCTAATTATTTTTACGAAAAGTATGAAGAATAAACAAGTATTTGGGGGTGGAAACATGAATCCGTCAGTGAGAACGGAAACACTTGTCGCTACAAACGACCGCCAGGGGCATGCGAGTCGCGAGAATCCCTGGATATCCGCTTCGGCACGTTCCTATTAGCCGCTAATCCTCCTCTACATTTTGTTTTCCCACCCGCTTTTACACATTTATTAAGAATGCCGAGACATTTTTCATACTCAACTTAGGGGAATTCGTATTGCCCTTTCTTGGTTAATTTAATTTTGCAGTGGTAGTTGGAAAACCTACAAAAACAAATCGGTTTTAACGCGGATGTACTTACTAATTACCTAGATATACATAACTGCAATCTCGTTTGTAGTTAATACTTTTAGTCATACACGATAGGTATATTAATAATACATTAAGCCCATTTAGAGCAAGTACAAGTTATGCTACCAGACACATGTTATAAACAGCTGTAATTGTGGGAGATAAACAATTTGAACAATGGAATTTCGTTTTATACCAATGATGTATAATTAACGGTTAATCAGATTTAAATTATTGCAACTTCTAACGAAGTCTCAGAAAATTCATTGATTTTTTTCATTATCATTGGGCACATTCAGGCGGGCTCATCGTTGAAACAGCGGAAAGTAATCGCTACGCAATAGTAAATGACTACGACCGAACGACCTTAAGCTATTGCGATAAATACGTGGCACAACTGATGTCACATGTCAACTATAAAAATAATAAAAAAACTCAAATAAACGGCGGTTTAATTGAACCGCTGTTTCAACGCCAAGGCAGCGCTTTCTCGGTTAAATGCGCCCATTATAATGCAATTCTTATATCATATGTCGATCTGTTGCTTTTGAAAAATTAACTAAATAGAACCTAGTGAAAAATATTGAAGACATTTCTAGTGATAGGTATATGTTGAATAACAAACGCATGACATTTCAGAGACGTTATGTCCATTTCATATTATATTCGCGTTACTTACATTCGCGATTTAAAAAGGACATCCCAAGATACAAAGATACAATACCAATGGGTGACCTTTACAAATGTAATATATTTTAGCCCTCTCTTCTGATGTATTTTTAAGATGTGGGCGCAGTAAGCATAGTAACATTTGCGTCCTTTATGAGAAAATTACGTTAGACTTTTATGGTAATGTAAACAAAAGCTATCGAAATCAAATGTTCATTTAGTAATACAAGCACTCTGCGCGTATCACATTGAGATCTCAATAAAATAAAAGAAGTTTTTTCCCTACCTTTTCTATCCACCATTATTATTTATATTTTTATTACAAAATGGAGGCGTGGATGATTTTACTCCAGATGTCACCTCTTTTGGCTTTCCCGGACTCTGAACTATCCTTAATTACACCAAAACCTTTTCAGTCGTCAAAGCCCGCTACACATATGGCCTACACTCGCGCCATTCACATATTATCTTGAAACGTGAAGAGCGGGGACTCGCCTGGTTCTCCCACCATAATCGCCGATATTAATTAATTAGGGTAATAATTAAGGATGATCCAAAGTCCGATAAAGTCAAAAGGGGCGACATCTGCAAAAAGAGCAACCACGTCTCCAGTTTATAATGAAAATGTAAATGATAAGAGAAGATATTTTCACGGGATCAGCAAGCACTATTGAGTCGATCGATGTAAATTTTTCCCATCTTTTTTATATTATAATCAAATTATTTGTCGGGAATTTATGGAGATCTATCTCTATTTTTTTATGGTTTTTAGATCGAGCCAATTGGCCAGTCTATTTTGGGGTTGATTCTAAATCATGTTAGTATTACGTTCACAGACGTCTCAGTGGTTAGCAGACTGGAACCTCTCGAATGCGGTCCTGCGTCGAACCCGGTACGAGTGCCCGTGACAGGTTGATCATCTGAGTCACAGAGCTCCTGATCTATCTCTAAGATGTTGTAGAGACGACGTGGTCGAATTACGATAAGATTATACTAAGATACTTTTCTTTGCAGCTAAATATTTTTGATATTAAATGGGAATAACGAACTCTAACTATATGCACATGGGTTAATTTTTAAAAATTTTAAATTCATTACCTACTAAACATTTTGAGGATATACAGTGAAATTTCGTAATACCGGACACTAGCGGGACCAAAAGTTATTAAGTGTCCGCGTAATAGAGTAAAATCTATTAGGAGTTAAACTATGGCATTTTGTCAACGTAAAGAACATTTATGATTTTATGATCGTAGGTAAAATATCTCAAATTCTAATATTTTTGTGTTATGTCACTTCGTGATATCAACGACGATGTGTTGTTATTCATCGTTGAAAAGAGGGAAAAAATTCTATTTATTCATTTAAAAATCCAATATGGCGTCCATTTAAGATAAGAAAGATACTATCAATATCTCGAAAAACACCATCTTGAATTTTATTTTGGTCTTATTTTTAACTTTACCTCATCAAAACAAGTGACTTTTATACTAAATATTTTCTTATGTCTTTTATAATTACCGAATATTTGTTTTTTTTTTAATTGCAATTTTCATTTTTTTCGGAATAACTTCTAAACTATTTGGAATTTTAAATTTTTCTAAACGAAATAATAATAAAAAATTTGAGAAATAATAAGAACTTTAATAGTAAGAAAGTTGCCCATGGTATACTACTCAATTTGGGGCACACTAGGTATTTATTACTATTTGAAAAACGCATTTGTAAAAATGGGTTTACTTTACACTCTTCTGGGTGCACGTTTTTCGAACAATACCATATGAAATATGTATAAATAAGTAGTAGATACATAGATACGTAATTATATATTGACAGTAATCGTAAAACAAAATTATTTTAATAATGTTTTACTATAACTCGTAATTTAAATTAATAACTACGATATGAAATTTTAAGTACCTACGTATACGATTACATACACAATAAAACCGATACAATAAAAAGTAAGTACACCGACCTTGTATAAAATATTCGGATTCAAATTCAGAGTTGTGCATCGTGACTTACAATGCCACTACCTGATAAAACACACTTTCTAAAATTTAAACAATGCAGTTCCGTATTTATGCAATAAACGATGATAAATTTGAATCAGTTTTTTAAAAATTCACTAGTCGTGCTTCGTCTTCGACGGTGTTCGGTAGTGTTTAACTAGTGTCAGTCGTTTAGACTTGTAATGTGATTTTACATTTATTTCGGTTGTTAATTAATGAAAGACTTCTTGGAATTAAGCGTCAAGTACGTATGCATACGGTTTTATAAGACAAAAAAGTCAGGATTTTATTAATTGCTTTTTTATTACAATCTTACAATATTAGTAAAACCTTACTTCGATTTGCTAATCGTTATAAAAATTTTAATATACAAGGTGTCCTATGATTAATCTTCGTTATATGTTTTTACTTAATGATTTAGTTAAGATTTATTGCATTTTAAAACTCATAAAACTTAAAGTAAGTATTTACACTTATTATTATCTATATTCTTAGATATAGGTATCATATTCTTATACAGGGTGTACACGAGTTCTGAGATCCTTTGATAGAGGCTAAACTAAGCACAATAGAAAAAATATTTTAGATAGAAGTTTGCTGGTTATAAGAGTCGCACAGGGTTAAATTATTTTCGCCTATATTGATGATTGGTGATTCGATATTACGGTAGAGCACCCAACTTTATTATTTTAAATAAAACGCCCGATTTTTTGTATATTCTACTTAAGCATGTAAATTTAAGTCAAAAAGTATTAAGGTGATACACTTCATCCAAACCTATATGCAATCCACGTCATCAATAAAAGGTTGCTAGATGATGACGTTTCACACAGTGCTGTCACCTCGTATCTCGTATTTTTACAATTCTAATAAATTGTAGTCTTTCTTTATACCATCTAATATGTGCGCAAATAAATCATCTATAGAATATGTCACTTTCAAAACTTTAAACCGGATTACAAATAAACAATCTAGTAACTTTTTTTTATGACGTAAATTGCATATAGGTTTGGATAGGCCATATCCACTTAAAGTTTATTGTTTTTGAGCAAAAAAGTTTTTTGTGAAATTTTGTCAAATGCAACCCTGTACTAAAAAAATCATATCTTCATAATGAATTAGTTTAAGTAAAGAAAACTTTAGACGTAAATACGAATACACTGATGCTTATTACATTGCTTATTTATTGTCTAACTCATACAGGGTAGTCGCAAAAAATTATTCAACTTTTCAAAATTAAAACGACAATAATTTATTTATTTTAAATTTATTTTAAAAATTTGAATTATTATTTATTTTCATTTTTTTTACGTGTGCTGATGTAGAATTACGTTCTCTTTCAAATGAATATTACATTTTCTATACCTAAACATAACGGTTTCATAACATAAACATAATTTTGATTTTTTTGCAAAGACTATCTACCTATGCTCGGTTAAAAAATTTTACGTAGTTTTTACAATAATGTACTTACTTAAAATGTGTTTATGTTAAGTTCTTACCATTAAATAATTTGTGCTCTTTTGTATTTCAGAAAATATCCGAAAAAGCGGAATCCGGAAGATACCTTTTCGAACACTTTGCGTAACAGTGAGTACAACTATTCAGTATTTACGCGAAATAGATGACGAAATTATATATACCTTTAATTATACCTATAATTATTATACCTATACCACCATTGCCACCATTAACCCGGGGGCAAAAAAGATGTGTCCCTGCTTAATATCAACACACCGAATTGTATGGCTAATGCTCAATGTCAAAAAAATTATACCTACTATTAACTAGTTAAAATTGATATTATATTAGATTTTTTTGAATAATATTTCGATTAAAACAAAACAAGTTTAATGCAGAACAATTCTTTAAAAGCGTAAATGATAATTAATTTAAAATATGCTTGTATAGTAAAATACATAAGTGCAAAACGAAATTATTTCCCATTTTTCAGGACGCCTATTTATAATATTTAAATGGCATATAAATATATGTAAGTATGTATATCATGTAAAAGTAGAATATGGCATAAATAGTAGGAGATCCCATCGTAAGATTTGTGTTATGATAAAATTTGAGCAAAAAAAAATAACTCGTTAAACCGCGTGTATAAACCTTTACAAAATTCTAATGCTGCCATCGATAAGTCGTTGTTTCTTTGAATAAAAAAATAAAATGTCTGCTTGTTTTTTGTAATAACTGGTATGATAATACTGAAGGAAATTTCTTATTCCAGTACTTAGAGAACAATTTTTAGATACGAAAAAGTTTATGCTGCAATTTTTTCATCGTCGTCTTATCGGCGGCAGCAGTGCTTAAAGAGTTCAACTTCCTATTATCATCAAACTTGAAAATGATTTTTATACCAAATGAAAGCTTATGCTTTCTCGTTGATGAAAAGTTTATGCTGACACTCGAATATTGTTGTTAAATTCACGATAGCAATGAATAAAATCCTCCCGCGCACGCCTCGGTATCAAATTTTCATGTCGCATGTCAAAAAACTTTTTTTTTTAATTTTTCTCGAAAGAAATACATTTTTTGAAAAATAATATTTACGAGAAATATTTATAGGAATTAAAAAAAAATTATCACTTTTTTCGATTATTTCGAAAACGGCGCATCCTATCGAAAATTATAGAGACATGATCGGTAGAGAATTTTATGCCGATTCCAAAACATATTCACGTTACCGATCCGACGACTAATAACGGAGTAATAAATAATAAAATTTCCCTATTACAAACCATAAACCAGATAAAAGTTTAATCGCATTTTTATGCGACCGATAAAATACAAAGCAACTAATAAAATATATACGCCACCTACTTTCACGTGATAACTTATCGGAGTCGAATAATGAACCGAATGTTATTAAAATAAAATCGGGGTTTCCGAGTATCCATGTATAAACTCGAATTCATTTATATATAGGATTCCGGCAAAACCGTTTCAAATCATTCGCGATAGTGGTACAGAGCGGTAGTGCTTGTTTCAGTAGTACGAATTTTAAATTACGGCGTCGTATTAATCGCGTGTGCGAGGAGTGCTCGTTCGGTTTATAAGGCCTTTTTGCTTGTGAGTGCGCGAGTGTTACGTGTTGCGTTGTGTTCTCTAAAAGGATTACAAACAAAAAGGAATAATACGACGAGGAAAGGTAGGATCTTTCTGGTTAGGGTTCCCCCCCAAACATTCGACGGTCCATTGCTGCCGTGAATTAAACGACAATATTCGAGTGGCAACATAAATTTTTCATCGATGGGAAAACATAAACTTTCATTTAGTATAAAAATCATTACGGCAACGACGGCAATTCATTATTGGGTACTAATGGTAATACATTTTTGTAATAATGACTTAAAATTGTTTTAAATTTAAAGTAATTTTACTGTTGATAATGAAACAGGCCCTTAATTATATAATACAGTTTCCGTTATATTTTCGATTAAAATTTGATAATTTGATAGATAAAATGTTGTTGATCAGTCGTATTTAAAGCTAGTAGAGGTAAAGTAATTTATAGGTAGACATAATTTTAATGGGCGAGTTAATTATTAAGTTGATGGAGTCAATCACAGTTTTAATAACAAAAGTTGTGTTCTAAAAGTCGTGTTTTAGACGTTAAATAAATAAAAAGTTAGACCAACTTTATACGTAGGTATTCATTTTCGAATATTATTCATCACGATAATGAACATAAAAGATCAAAATTAAAAATCGCGATAGATTCAGTATTATATGCATGATGGCGATAAGTAATTTGAATATTTTTTAGTAAGGCTCGAGTTAACTCCTTCATAATTACGGTTACTTATTATCTTAAAAGTAGAGTAAAATAATTGGATATCTTTATATGATTTTCAGTTTTATATGCATAGAGAATTAGTTTAATTATATGATACTTTAGATAAGACAGGGAGCAACTGCTATACAAGCGTCTGATATTTTTACTTTCTTTCATTCGGTCAAAACTAATCATTTTATAAAAATATCATCGTTTTTAAAATGCGAATGATCTTATCTACTGGTATAGTTAACACTTTAACCGCCATGGTCATCAGTGAAATAAATGCGTCATTTTTCGTCATAATACTGTAATTTAATTATATTACACAACAATTTATCAGTATACCTACTATGCTTATAAAGATGAAATTTTTACTGTAGCCCTGGCGTAAAATTAACAAAATTCACGTGGCAATCAACTTCTTAGGGTTTAATATAGGTACACTTCGTCCAAACACATATGATGTTCACGTCATCAATAAAAGAGTACTAGATGATGACGTTTCACACGGTGCTGTCACCTCGTAGCTCGTATTTTGACAGTGCTAATAAATTATAGTCTTTCTTTATGTCATCTAATATGTGCGCAAGTAAATCATCTATAGAATATGTCACTTTCTAAACTTTAAACCGAATTACAAATAAACAATCTATAGCTCATCCAAACCTATATGATGTTCACGTCATCGATACAAGGTTACTAGATGATGACATTTCACACAGTGCTGTCACCTCGTACCTCGTATTTTGACAGTTCTAATAAATTGTAGTCTTTCTTTATACCATCTAATATGTACGCAAGTAAATTATTTATAGAATATGTCACTTTCCAAACTTTAAATCGGATTACAAATAAACAATCTAGTGACTTTTTGTTGATGACGTGAACATCATATAGGTTTGGATGAGCTATAGTAACTTTTTGTTGATGACGTGAATTGTATGGTTGTATGGTTCGGATAGACCTTGCTTTTTGAATGTTCGACTCCGCATATTAAGCTATTCGTCTACGGTTTCAATTATTATAAAATTTATATACCTATTCAAATCTTATTTCGATGCACATTATCAATAAAAAGTTATTAGAATGTATATTTGTAATATTCGTTTTAAAGTTTTGAACATGGCATATTCTATCGATAATTTGCCTGCATACATATGCCATGACATCGAAAGACTACAGCTTAACAACAGTGATGACGTGCATCGAAATAAGATTTGGATGGTCCGTACATATATTTTATTTTATTTTTTATTTCACGCGAACAACAAAGCATTGTGAGTGACATTTTGTACAGTTATTTATTATTAACAAGCACAACACTCGTCGTTTTCCGGTAACAAGGTATTTTACTCATTTTTTTTATAGCACCGAGATTCGTATCTTTTCTTTTTAATCATCACCTGAGTTGAGTTCCTATTTCGCCGCACAGGGTTTTATATAATGTTCTCTTGTATT
The DNA here is from genome assembly GCA_036326145.1 of Rhagophthalmus giganteus. Taxonomy (NCBI): domain Eukaryota; kingdom Metazoa; phylum Arthropoda; class Insecta; order Coleoptera; family Rhagophthalmidae; genus Rhagophthalmus; species Rhagophthalmus giganteus. The sequence continues at coordinate 68,521,544 of JARFJA010000001.1, read as the reverse complement.
CGTTCTTCCACTTGATTGTCAACAATTTGTCTTTCACCAAACGTTAAACGTTTGGGATTCTGATGAACAGGTTCGTCATTCTTTAGAAGGATTATCAACTCAATGTTTCTCATCGAAACCCCATTGTGTCTTTTGGAACCACGTTAAAAATGAATCGCTATCAATCATGGTGATGTTTGCTTTGAAACTTCCTAACACCTATATCTACTTGAGGTTTAGCTCCAGATAACAAAAGATCGCTCTTTTCTATAATAGTTGTAAGGAATCTAAAGTCGTTTTGGATTAGATTAACTTGATTGCCGGTATCCTAACAGTGCCTCAATGTCGATACCATTAATTGAAATGGTTTTAATCGCTCGTTCAGTGCGTCAACACCTATCTAATTAATCAGCTGTCGTTTGTTCGAAACAATTACCTATATTTGGTCCATTTGAATCTGAAAATCGCGTCGTCTACTTTTGTTATGTATGTATATCAATTTAACAGTTATGTGTATAACTGTTATGTATATCCGTTCGTTGTCCGTAGGGTATAGAAATTTTTACCCTATTGGAGATATTATAATAACTGACATACATACTTGTCATAGTTGTCACTCCAAAAGGGTTCATTTATTCTCTATTTAAATTAGGAGAGGTATACTTCATCGGACCTGTTAACGATACACCTTGTATATTTGTATAGAGTTATAAATAAACGCTAAAACTAAAGTTAACAATAAAAAAAGTTGGTGTTGCTGCACCCAAACAAATTTAATTTCAGTAGCTGTTTGTTTATCAAAAGAAATATTGATGTAATTAGTACTTATACTTATTATTTTATCAATATTAAAGTTACTACCGTTTTGCTTTATATTGTAAATAACAGGTATATAATTACCATTATAACGATAAATATTTGTTTCAAATTTATTTTTAGATTTTCCTCGTGAATATTTAAAGAATTTTTTAAATCTTAAGTTTTGTAATTACATATTCCAAGTATTTGTTGTTTTAATTTGATTTCCTGTGACTGTATCGATTGGATAATTTATTCGACGCGATAGTAGATGTGTTAATAAGCATCAGTATTTAATTTAGATATTTCTGTAAATGGCATGTAAATAAAACGGTAGCCGCAGGTAGGATAGTTTTAACAAAGGTGCCCGGTAATTATCCTCAGATAGTATGAGCTTTGTACCTACATGTCATATTGTCAAGAACATAAAAGCACGTTTTAGTTACTCGTACAATGTATAATATCAAGCTCTAATAATAAATATGGCTATTAATTTTATTGTTAGCAAGTTGTAAAATGTGTAAATTCGTATTTTCGTATCTTATACGCATTCACACTCAAATATTCTAACAATACTACTTAAATGTTTTGAATTCTTTTTGGCATTTTAAAATAAAAATAAGATTTTTCATTGGCGAAAAGTATTAAAAACAATAAGAATCTATCTACTACTTTTACCTTACTACCTAGGTATATTAATTAATAAACAAAGACGAACTCTTAAAACGATTTCGTGTTATTGAAGAATATTATTCTAAATATTACTCGACATTTCAATTGAATTGATCGACATGTCATCAAAGCCTTAAAAAATCATAACAGCCCTTATGATGGTACCCGCTTCGTGTCGAAGCCCAGCTAGTACAAAATAGTGAACGAATGATATAAAAGTGCGGCCCGTAAGCCCCTATACTAACAGAGAGAGAATCGAGAATCTGATTGTGAAGAATCTTCATACACTTTGCGAATTCGCATCTACGGCATTTGGAACGACCCGCACAGATAGAGCTTTATCGCAGCCCCTTATTATTACGTAATTATCATTTATTCCACAATTTAAAAAGATTCAAGTTGTTCCAGCGAAAATTCGTTTGTTCCTGTATAGGGGTTGGCTAATTTAAAATTTGTTTGCAGCATCTATTTCATTTACATCTGCAGCAACAGTATTCTCGTTAAATATTGTTAGGTATTTATTTTGTGTTTTGCTAACAATAAGTATCGTTACGTTAAATAAATATATTTCATACTGCCCGGCATATAGTACCTACCTACTACCAAATACAACATCAATTCGAGTCCGGCGAATGGCACATTACTATCACTAAACGCCGGTTGTACAACGGAAGTTTAACTATAACTCGCAGTTTAAACCACACATTTTTCTCAGTTACTATTATTGTTACTATAGAAATGAACAGTTTAAACTGACATTGTTTAGTTGGTTCTAAATCGGTAAAATTACTTTCCCGACGACCACTATGAGAAGTGCATAAATTCACACCAATAAATGTTACCGAAAGTTGAAATCAAACTAGGCTCCTTCGTTGCCTCGTCTGTAGACATTTAAACTCGTATTTTAGTGGGCCAGTTCCCGGCCTTATAACGGAATAAATAAATAATTATTGCGGCACTACGTGCTTACACGGTGCTAATATTCGGCTTTCTTATTAATTAATTGATAATAAAGTTACGATAAGCACACTGTATGAATTACATATGATATATGTTAAGCATGTCCTGCCTAAATATAAAACTAAGAATTTTACAAAATTAACGATCGAAATTATTTGAAGTCGGAATGTATATACTATTATAAATAAAATACGACACGGGAATCGTAATACAGTTCGTAATTATGTATGTAATACAATACATAAAGAACCTGTTGAACGGAATGTGTCGAAATATGTAAATAGTCTAAACATTTTTTAGTTCGACGTACTACATACAAAATGATAATGATTATAGGTGTAAATCTAGTTATTGCAAGGGAGAAGTATAATAGGCTTGACCTACTTTTATTACCTACACTAATTAAAAATGTACATTGTTTAAAAGTTTATTGTACTTCTATAATTTTTTAATTTATGACACTATTTCAAAAATTACTGTTAATGATAGGACGATCAGACGAGAACCAATTGAAACTTGAGTAACGATTTTCGAATTATTTCCACACCAAAATGATATTACCAGAAAACCATGGCTTTAATTGATTATAACGTTATTATTATAACAGAATGTTTCAGAATTGCAAGCACTATTTTAAGGGAATATTCTTTAGAGCAAAATAAGCAACAAAGTTTATATAAACATATACATACCCCAAACTAATCTATTAGTGAGATATTAAAGGGCAAAGGTTTAACGAATTGTTTTGGATACTTACCTACTATTTTTTTTTAATTATCATATAAATTACATATTGCTTATTTGCGTACTTTACCATAAATTAAAAGTAGTTCATGTCTATATTTATGTATGTCGCACAGCAGTAGTAAATACAAGTAAAACTTTTTAATACAACTATTAAAAAAATAAACAACGTGCGCATTCAGAAAATAAACGCTACGTTATTGTAGCTATGGCTATGGCCGAACGACCTTAAATTATTGTGATAAACACATGGCACAACTGATGTCACACGCAACTACAAAAATAAAATAAAATAAAAAAACGTAAATAAACAGCAGTTTAAGTGAATTTGCTAAGACAGATATTGAGGGCGTTCTATTTGAAAAATCAAATTCGGTGTCGCTTCCGTCGAAACCGGAAGTTGGCCACTTTAACTCTACACTTCAATAAATTGGAAATTGTCTTATATGCATGTTTCAAATTTTAAAACAATCGATTAATAAACATAGGAGTTATCAGTCTAAACTTGTACACCTTAAATTTCAATTTTAATATTGACTAAAATATATTATCGTGGATTGAAATTTCTTATATTAGGGCGTTAAGTGATTTTTCTGGTTTGTAATTAGTACGTACATTAATAAATTAATCAACGCGAAGGTCAAAATTATTATACTCTCTTTCGCTTTCTTCTTATTTAGAATATACATAATGTACATTTATTTTAATAACTTACAAGAACTAGTCGAGGTCATTAACTGAATGATAATAAGTATCTACATAAATTACGTATAATTTGTCGGTACTACATATACTGAACATTTCTAACTTGTAAATTGTAAACCACTGAGGAATATTTTGTTCTATTTTACATTTATTTTAGGCTATTGAAAATAATATTTCAATATGTTTTAATAATTAATTTATAGCATGTAAAGCTAAATGAAGATCGTGTAAAATAAAAGATTCAAGAATAAATCATTTAGGAGATGGCGAACGTTTTAGCGCGTACAAAAAATATTACGTCCGTCGTGTTATACTTGATGTATCGTAAGTCACCTCTCATATTTTGAAAATGATTTGAGAAAATCGAAATAAGTTGATCAAATGATCGAAAAAAATTATTTAGATTATTTGTTTTTGTTTAAGTTAAAAGTTTGTAATTGTTTTGATAACAATATTATCAATTTCGGGACCATCATCAATAGACGGTTAAGTTAGGATTACAGATGTTCAAATATAATCAGTTATCAGTGAAAGAGTGTTTTTACGGAGATTTTAGGCAGATTTTTTTTCTACTTTACGCTTCAATTATGCGACAAAAAATCAGGTAACGAATATGCTGTTCGTACATTACGATATCTAGTTATTTAGTTCAACTTTCCCATATTTAATTTGATTTTCCTATTTCTATAAAGTTAGGCACGATATAGAATATGAAATGTTGACAGTTGGAGTTAGTTGTTACAGATTGCAACGGGACAAGTTGTTGCACGTTGTTAGTATACCCTTTTAAACGATTAAGTTTATTTGCTTTTTTATTTCAGTGTTAAATAGACAGAGGGATAAATACGAATATATAGAAGTCTTTGATAGGACTACATTAGAAAGACTATCTAAACGTATAGCAATCAGAAAAGCCGCAGAATTCCATGGATTGAACTTGACGATTCTGAAATAATCATTAAAAAAAAACTCAATTATTTTATCATTTGGAATTTAAGTATTATAATAATTTATAGTTGTTTATTTTTGCTAAATTATACATTCCCCAAATCTTTTAAATAATGTAATATGTGAACAAAGGATTAGTTATTCGATAACTAGATGTTTTTATTCCTTTTCAAAAAAATGCAATCAATCAAAGATTGAAATTGTAACAATATGTCCCGGTCTCTCCTACCTGCTATATTGCTAGTAGGTAAAAAAGTTTGTATAGAAAATTCCTTCGTCGTTATAATATTAAACCAAAGCTGTTATAGTAAAGTTAAAAATGAAAGGCATGGATTGAATAATAAATTTTAATGCAAATTCAATAATTTCGGCAATGTATGTACAGGAACAGTCTGTTTTAGTCGATATTTTCCTACTGGAATCCTTGCATCTGTTTCCTTTATACATATCCCCGCGCAGGACAGCAGTTTACCGAAAATTAATCTTTAAGGAATTTATATATAAGAACCATAATAGCTTATTCATAAAATTATGTATCGAATTATGAATCGGTGTATATTTTGGTATAATTCTCTGGCTAGTTCCTTATTGATCTACATTTTCTATCCTACGAATATTCGAAGCCGCTAATTTTCAAACTTATTATTTAATAATTAGTTAGGTAATTGACGGAAAGATTAGGGACATTAGGGACATGTATATAGAAATTTATATCTATAATATGAATAAAATAAACTCTTCCGAAATACTTACGGATATAAAGGAAAATACCTAACCTACTTTGCAAATATTAATGTCCAGTTTCGCATACATCATTTTAAGTGGGTGTTTATGTTGAGGATTATCCTGCAATTTATAGATATTAGTGCAGGGCTGCCAACGTAAGGCTGTTAATTGGGATGTAACGCACCTGAGTCCTATCCTGCTTAATTCACGTCGAAATATTAACCTAATCAAACATTGCCGCGTTTCAAAATATTAATTGAGAATTGCGACAGTTGTATTAAAATGCAAACAGCTATTTTAGGGTCATGCATATCAACAACGCACAGTTTCCAGCTTTTAGAAAATTAATTTTATACGCCAGTATGTTACCAAAATTAAATGGTTTTCGGTAAAGATTAGAGCGAGAACAAACATTATTTTTTGTTCAAAATTTAAAGATAACGAATCGAACAATGCAGCCTACATAGTTAGTAAAAACGTTAGTATTTTTACGAATGTACCTAAGTGCGTACTTTTTACGATAAATTATTTCACAACCCCAAATGTTTTTCTCGGCATATCCTTAAATTCTTACGTGAACGAATTCAAACAATTTGAATTATTGCCGTTACTTAATTTTCTATTTAAATCGAAACTTCAATAAAACATTGTAAATGTTTATCAATAGTAATAACAAACAGTACTTTTGTATATATGTTAACGCAGTAATTGTTAGAATTCTTTCTTGTATCATCAATTAATCAAAAGTAGTAATACTTATTTTAAAATAAAGAGAGTCGTAAAACAAAAGTAGATATTATGCAAATCATGTGTGAGGGGGGGAGGGGGTCGCATAACATCAACACATTCTGATGTTAATAAATCTTTTTAATTATTACCTAATTAAAGATTTAATTAGTAGAAGTTTAATTAGTTTTTTACCTATAGAAAATATTTTCCTACCTTTGGACGATCGCGTTCTCGTAGTGACTGACGCGTCCACGTAGTTAGGCGGCTCCTTTTCTACACTTTCCTCTTTAATTAATTTTGGTTCCATAATCTGCAAAATATAGAAAAAAATAAATAGAAAAAAAAAGTGAAAAAATATTAACTCCGAATCGACAGTATGAAGTAGTATTGACAAAAACAATTCTTTGGGATACGAAATTAGCAATTAGCAAGCGGCATCACAAGGCGCGACCAATCGCGATAATTAGATTTTAAACCACCAAATGGCACCATCTGTATTCTAAACACGGTGACGTCATAAAACAAAAATCACAGCTCTCTGAATTTAACTAGAAAAACGTGACGCACATTCTAATTGCGAATTATTAAATTGCAACGTTAAAATTTGCAATAGTTTACATCTGTATTACCTAAATATCACGGTGTGGAATTAGTGACGCTTTTATGGCGAATTGTTTTAAAAGAGCTTACGGTACGCGAAAAAATATAATTAGCGAAAACGTGAAGTGTGCTTTGCGTAAGCCGTAACAAACACAAAATAACAAAACTGCCTTGAGTAAAAACAGGCGACGGAAGCATGTGAACAGCCTGTTTTCCATGACGCGATGAAAAGCCGGATACATCGCAGGTGGCCCAACGTCAAATGGCTATACCCTAACTTAACAGTTCCAACTTAACAGATACTCTGGAGACATTTGTACGCAAAACTGATACGAGAAATTTATTACAATCGTGACACCCTTCACGATTTCATTTTATTCCAATTTCTATTCAAACGATTGTTATGATTCAAAAAATCGTTTCTCGTTTCATATTGCAGTACAAACATTTCCGTCGTAACCCTTTTCCGCATTAATATAACGTGTACATAAGCTTTATTTACTGCTACATGGATTTAAAACGGTTATTGTTATTTAAAACAAAAATAAGAGAACGATTACCAGATTGAAGAGATTCTCTTTATTTAAATTAAATCGGAACAATAGAAAATGCTAATTTTTGAATATCCTTCTTGCGGCATTTTGAGTTATTTTAATTAGTTCATTACCTATACCATTTTATAGGTGGTTTAGTAGTTTTTGTACTTACATCAGAGTTTTTTCAGGTACTCTTTTTAAAAAAAACGAAAGTTGTGACTCAAAGTTGATCGTAATTTAAAATTATTAACGCTGAGAAAATTTATATAAATAATTATATTATCTGCATTGTCGGCGGATGAATGAACATAAGCAGTCTTGGTTTTTTTCCGAAGTTAGTGATCATTTTGACTGTATTAAATTTAAACGGTTGACTGACAAATAATAAAAGGAACTGTTGCAACGGCATTTTCTGCAATACAATAAGTAGGTAGTAAGCACCTATTATAACAGAAATCTAAAGTTGTCTCCTTGATGAGGTTCACGTGAAGCGAGTAGAAAGCTTTAAAGTTGACACTTTCGGTAAGGGACACTTTGGAACGCAAACGGAAAGGAGTCATTTTCAACTTATTGTCATTTAAAATTTGAAGTTTCTGGTTCAAAGTGCAAGTTGGAAAATTTGATAAAACATATTTTATCATCAATTAAAATTTTTAAAGTAAAATTTACTTTGAATGAATGTTTTTTACTGACTTACATAAATAGTTATAGTTACGTAACAGGGTACGTACGTTTTTTTAACGTACGTAAGAAACTGAAAGAGCGGCTGGAGGGGACGAAAATAAAGTTTTTTCCTTTAAACCTTTGACCAAAATCGAATAACAAGAAAGCTACAACGGTTTAAAGTTCTTTCCTAACTTTCAATTAGAGCAATTAAATCAGCGGTTTTCAATCAATAAACACCAATAATTAGGTATTTTAAAGAACAATTTAAATAGCCATAACTTTCATGTTATTAAACATGTTATTATTATGTATTTTTATTAAACTTATGACTAATTTAATTAACTCTCAAATATTTGAAATGTAAATTCAAAACGTAAGTTACGACTGTGTTTTGTAATAAATGCTCAATACGAGGGGGTACCCAAAACTAACCGGATTTATTTTTTAAAAGCTATATATTTTCAAATTTTTTACAAATCAACTTTATCTCCTTCAAAATACTCTCCATTACAACTAATACATTTGTCCCACCGGTGTTTCCACTGTTCGAAACATATTTTGTAGTCATCTTTAGAAATGGCCGACAGCTCCTCCCTCGTTTTTTTCTTGACCTCTTCAACATTGTCAAATCGGTGTCCTTTCATACCTCTTTTAATGCGTGGAAATAAGAAAAAGTCGCACGGAGCCAGGTCGGGCGAGTAAGGTGCGTGGGGCAGCGGAACCATGCCATTTTTAGCTAAAAACTGGCCGTGTGCGCAGGTGCATTGTCATGGTGGAAGAACCAGTCTCCTGTCTGCCACAAATCGAGTTTTTTTTGACGGACACTGTTGCGCAATCTTCTTAAAAGTTCCAAATAAAAGGTTTGATTGACGGTCTGACCCGGGGGAACAAACTCCGAATGAACTACGCCCTTGGCATCAAAAAAGCAACTCGACATTGTTTTGATGTTTGATTTGACTTGACGACATTTTTTTGGACGGGGTGACACTGAGGTCTTCCCAGTTTTTCCCAGAGCGTCATCTTTGTAAGCTGTTTTCAACATTAAAACAGTTTCAGCAGCATTTTTACCGAGTAGATTATAAAAAACGAAACAAAAACAAAACAGCGCTAGCAAAAACAATCACTGCAGATGAACAGAATAAGCTACGTCGACAACACCGACAGGTCTGAACAGGCAATGAGTTGCGCTGTACACCCCCTAGTGGCAGAAATGCGTACTACATAAACTCCGCCCACGGCAATGATATCCGGTTAGTTTTGGGTACCCCCTCGTATAGTTTATATAGTTTCGATTTTGATCTAAAGTTTGTTAAAAAAAACTTTATTTCTTCCCCTCTAGCTGCTCTTTCAGTTTTCTACGTACATTAAAAATCACGATTTTTATCATTTTTTTAGAATGGGGTCCATGTACAAATTTAGGTTTTATTAAAAAATATATTCATTTAATGTACTTTGACTAATGGTATATTGTATAACTAGTTCTGAAAGTCGTCGGATATCTCACGTGAGTGTGATAGTTCGAGTCACGAGACGAAGTCGAGTTTGACATTTTAATAAAATATCAAATTTGATAATTAGTAATAAAACAGTTTGCGCGTAAACTCATTGCATGACAGGTTAGACCGATTTTGATTGGCATTGATGAGTAGCGTAGGCAATAATTTCACACGGGCTACAACGTTTTCGATTGGCCAACGAGTTTCTTTACGTACGGTTGGCTTATTTGTTTGTAATGGTCAACTTTCGGTAACATTTATTGGTGTGAAATTATTGGTCGTCGGAAAGCAGTTTTTTCAAATAGTGTCTCGTTTACGTAATTTTAATGATTAGATTTAAAGCAATTAGTATAATTTATATGAAGTAAAAGTCAGTGTCTTTGTATCGATGGTGTGCAGTGTCCAAATTAGTGCCCATAGTGAAATTGTTATAAAATCACGAAATGTCAGTTTTGATTAAAGGCGGGTTTTAAAGATTTTGTGTTATATCCACTACGGAAAACGGCATGCCGAACGCACTATATTTTGCTTATTTCTGCAACGGTCAGGGACGGTTTTTCAATCGCCAGTTAACTCTGACCATCAATCAAACACTATAGAAATGATTATTAGAAACAATGATTTCTACGGTGATTCACTGATGGTCAGAGTTAACTGGTGATCAAAAAATCGGTTCCAATACCTCAAATTGTTTTACTAGATGACGGAACACTTTCTTCTGGTTAAGAAAATAGTCGACATGAATTATTCCATTAAATACAAGTGGTAATAGTAGTGCGCACGTAAAAGTCAAAAGCCAAATTTTGTAATAAAAAAATACTTGTGGTCGTTGGAAAGCATAGTGTTTAACACGAACTGAGCAACAAGACGAAGTCGAGCGACTCAAACTATCACACTCGCGTGAAATATCTGCCTTTCAACACTAGTTATACAATACATATACTGTTTAAGAATTTAACTATATTAAATCATATTTTTTTCTAGCATTCGCTTGAAATATTTTGCAATTATATTTGCAACAAAAACAATATAATTTTATGGAAAATAAAAATTGTTGCATGGACCCCATTCAGTTTAATAATAATAAATTAGCTATTTAATAAAAACACGAGTAGATATGCACACTGTTTGTTTTATAAATCTCTACGAATATTAAAAAATACTATGAATACTTTAATTAACTAAAAGTGAAGGGGGATTTTTAATTTAGTCGTGGCATGTACCGCATGTAAAATTTAATTCGCACGGACATAATTATGTGCGTAAGATCAATAAATAATTATTTTTCTAATACATAGTTTAAAACGATTTCCTAATTATAAAAAATATCGAAAGACCATGTGACGTCTATGTCTGGGCCATGTGCTATACATGTTTGGAAGCATATGGCCCTTCTCAGCTCGCACTTGTGCAAATAGGCGACTCGAATGAGCACATGTGTTCTTTATCAATCGCATTTACCACTATACAGACGGACTCGCTATTCTGTGTACGTACGTACACCGTGTGTAGGAAAACCGAAAATGCATTTTCTCGCTTGAAACGGTGGTTAATTGAAAATTCGGAAACTAGAGGACTTTATGTAGTTCGATAACGTTTCTAATTCACATTTTTTACATTCTCGTTAATTATTATTAAAGTTTGTAACTAAATATGTTCCAAAATTCTTCCAAAATTATTCGCCGTTGTTAATTACCGTTTAGATACTATCTTAATCTTTTGATGTACTTATGTGCGCGCTTCAAATGTCCTACACACAAAATGAAAAATAGAAGTAAAAGAACAGATCGTAATCCATCAAAGACAAATGAAGATATTTTAAATGTAAGCTCTACAGGGAATTTAGTTCAAAGGTACAGGTGTTTCTAGTCCAATAGGGTGGTATGGCACAGAGGTCGTACATTGAGGGTTTAGCGGTGAGGGGTTGAACACCTGGTTGGATTACATGCACCTGCGCACCCTCTATATATGATAGCTATCGAATTATACTTCAGTTGCTTCCTTTCGCAATGGTTTTGATAGTTTTATTATGTTAACACCCTTCGCATTTCAAAACAGATATTTCAAATTAATAAATTATAAGGTTGTCGTTGCTTCTAAAACAAAATAAGCTTAGGGTTTCAATTGAAAATTGCGTAGTAGCATTAGGTATATCTACTTGAGAATTTTTTACACTTAATTTTACTATACGCCGGCTATTTTGAAACAGATAATTTTGCAGGTACATTATAAAAGGAATTCAGTTTTCAATTTAATGGAGACCAATAAATTATAACAGCGTTAATATTCATTTATAAAAATGTATTTCGTACTTAACGATGCTTTCAAACCAGTTATTGAGTATTGTAAATAAGCCTAACGAAAACGTCGATAAGTTAAAAATGTTACTTATCACAAGATGTTCGACGCATGTCCATTTTCATTTTTTTACAAAATTCTTTAAAGAATTTCTTAAATAAGAAAGAAACGAATCCATTTTTAACATGTAATAAATTGGAATCTTGATATCCCCGGAAATTTCCACTAAAATGAATTAGGTAGGTGCACTTATAATTATTTATTGTTAGTTAAGTATGAAAAGTATAAAGTATTATTTTTACATGATGCATTTACAATAATGGTGACAACGGCATATATAAGTATATTTTCTTCGTTTTATTATTCTCGTAATATAATTTCGAATTTTTCTGTAAATTTGTTTTTATCCTTCAAAGTTTACCTTCATTCTTATTTTATGTTTATTTTTGTATCAAGGCCAACTAATATTTTACTTGATATTTATTCAAAACATAGTAATCAGCTGTGAAAACAAAAAATGAATAGCAAAACGTAACATTAAACCGTCACAATAATTATATCGATAAAAACAAGCGAAATCATTTTATTTTTGTAATAAATAAATATAGTGGAGAAACGAGTTTTGTAATGCGTCTAGCGAATATTAAAATTTCAATTTCGGAAAACCTCCTCGTAATGGTCTTTCAGATCAATAATGGTCAAGAATAAATAAAATGTTAATTGACTTTAACATTTTAGTTGTTCTGGTCATGACAACCAAAGTTTTTGACTAATAAGAACTCGATTTAATTTTGGATTAAGTAGTTAACCTTTTTTTTTTAAATTTAGTTTGGTGCAACTGCCCCTTAAGCCTTATTCACATCCACTTGAAAGACGTAACTTACGTGAAAAATTCAACGAACTATAACATATATGGTTGCAATATGGTAACTATAACTATATGGTTGCAATGTATTTTAACATGGTTGTTATGTTAAAATACATGGCAACCGTTATAGTTCCTTGAATTTTTCACGTCTCTTAAGTGGACGTGAACATAGTTTTAGATAATTAATTTAATTAGGTATGTGGATTTGTCGCCTTGTTTTTTTTTTAGTCTTGTCCGCTCGAGTGTTTTTTTCTCATTTTCGACAATGATTTCCCATAAATATTTCTTGAAGTGTTCCGTTCAACGATCATTGAATTAATATTGTAAAGATTTTCCAAGTTTTAATCGGTAAAGGGATTACTCTATCAGTTTGTTTATATATTCGAAGTATTTTAGAGGATTTTATTAAAATTAAAATCAGAAAATTCGGCGATCAATTTTTATTAAAAATCTTTGTTCTTTCAGTCAGAAGATTACGTGTAGTAATAACAGAGATAAAATTATGGGACACAACTCGATTTTTTTCGTATGCATTTGTAGGCATACATACCGGATAATAAAAAAAGTAATAAATATTTAGTAATTCTAAAGTTTTACGAAATTTGTCGTTTTTGTTGTTTTTATTGTCGCGAAAATATTAATAATAGGTACCTATTATTTTCTTTCATTAAATGATCTATTCGTGTTTTTTTAGATGCTTTAGTTTTTATCTTCTTTACCTTGTCCATTATGCCATATTCTTTAAGGTCTCTTAGGAGAGTTCGCTTTAAGGTTCAAATTCGCATGTTTTACGGAACTTTCGCTAAAGTTTACGACCAAAGTAATAATTTTGGGAATTTGATCTTTGCACTATTATATTATTTTAAGTTATGCATCGATCTTGTAGAAAAAATGTTTATTTTTGTTTATATTTCAGGTTTAAAAATGTCAGTTATTTAAAATATAGTGAAAATTGTATTGAAGAATTACAAGAAAATAAACATTCTACAACTTAAAATAATATAACAGAGCAAACATCAAATTTCCAAAATTATTATTTTGACCGTAAACTTTAGCGAAAGTTCCGTAAAACATGCGAATTTGAACTTGAATGCGAGCTCTTCTAAGAGACCTTAAGATCGCTTATTTGAATTTCTTGCCGTTATTCATTAATTTTAGTTTATTAAAATAACTATACTACGTTCACCGAATCGAGTCTGTATAGAGTGCTATATTATGATCGTCACATAATCAACGCACTTATGTTGTAGATATGTCTCATTCGCTGCATCATTTCTTCAATGTTGATTATTCACTCGTATGCGCTTATTACGTTTAGGTATCCGCCGTATGAGGAATTGTGAAGTTTATTAGTGTTTTAATTAATTGTTGACTCGACTCATTGTCAGTGAACGTAGTTCAAACCGACAGATTTTCTCAGAAAGTTAAAGTTCCCTAAAGAAAGAATTTTACAATGGTTTTTCGTAAATAACTGTTATCGAAACCGATTGCAATAAAATCACGAAAAGTATAATTTGTAGATAGATACCTACTTAATCCTTGTTTTATCAAAATCAGAATTTTTATTTAAAACGTCTTAAAGAGGCGCTAACTTTTTTACCCGTTAAGTTTTTAGTATTCCAAAAAATGTGCTTTTGTGTCGTTACGATCAGGATGTGCCGTTTCCGAGAAAAATCCATTTAAAAATTACCTATCGAGTGGTTGTAAAATCGTATCAGGCTTCATCATTTAGGTGAAAGGACTTAGTAATTCAATTAGGAAGCGTTTTTGGACGACCTATGTTTGTAGGAATTTATTTTAAAACTATTTTCGGTTCCAGTAGTTTTACATTGATAAAATATGATCGGTTCTAGTGAATCACCCTGTATAAGCAGTTGCACTACGTGCAACTTTATTGGTTAAAGAACGTTATTGGTGAAATTCATTTCTGAATAAATTTCGAGGGATTTCAATTAACACTTATTTCTGAAAATTTATAAAAATTATGTTTTTTATCCTTATTTGTATACCTAGATGTCATTTAGTGAATTTAATTTCACCTAACATTGCATGGTTTGCGATAGTTGATGCTTTAATTTTTGTCAATTTGAAATTAGCAATATATTTTTACTACTTACCTATAAAAACAAATTTATGTGAATTTTAAATCAAATCATTTATTAAACTTTGATTAAATAGGTATTGTCGCGATCATCTAATATACTTTGAAACAGTTTAACAAAACATTCTAACAGTATTAAATGCAGTGTAGATATAAAGTTTGAACGGCAACTACAACGCTAGTACAACGCGTTAACCTAAATATTCGCAACCCTTATCCATATCACGATTACAATCGCGTGTGTTATTGTTATTTTAACAAATCGTATTTAATATTTTTGTTATTCTTCAGTTATTATTTCCTAAAGATTGTAAAACTTTTAATCATTAAAAATATTTAGTATTTAGCGCATTATAATATGCACGATATAAAAATGAAATAATTTAATAGAGTACAAAAACACCAAACTCAAAACTAACGTAATAGATCCTTTTAGTCCAGAAAAATAAGTACATAATTTATAAATTATAACTAAAAAGCAAATATGAAATTATTTATTAATATGCATAGTAAAAAAAAACGTCAACTTACCTTTTTCATTAGAAGAAGAAAGTATGAAAGTTTTTCCCGCAAATTTAATTTAATTTAAATTGCACGAAGCCCGCTATCGTCTATTTTCAAAAATATCACATACTAATAATAATAAATAGGAGTAACATTTTAATAATTAACGTAAATATATAAAAAAAAAATTAACAACTTGTAACTAGGTACGATTTGCAATATAATTTATGAATTAACTTCGAAATGATCAGAAGACCTAGATATCTACGATAGTGTTAATTAAAAAATTATTTACAATTTTAATAACGTGACAAAGTGAAAATTGGTGGTATCCGCACAACCCCAACGTTCGAGTAAGACTGCACGCGTTTAAAGCTTAAAGCTCACGCACGGTTGCTTGAACGGTGTCATATAATAACGTGCCAGCTTTTATCTTAAAAAGTTAATCGCATGCGCGATAAAATTACTGCATACCTATTAAATTAGATTTGTAATCAGATTGAAAATAGAGACTCGATAAAGGGTAGATAGTAAATAATATTCTTCTTGATTTGATAAGAAAATGTCAAACGTCGTTTCTATATTATTATTACATTGTGCTTAATATTATATTTATATAATGTTATAGCGAACCTACGAATTTCAAATAAAATTTTTTCACATGTTTTTCGCAATTCGCACACGAAATAATAGATAACGGAAAGATAAATAGAATAAAAAATATACATACAACAATAAATGAGTTATACATATTCACCTTCGTTATCAGTGACGTCACAAACACGTCTTCAAGAGGCGATTTTTCACCTGTCATTTGCAGGACTTGAGAGCACCTCTTCAGCACTCCGCATAAGGAATCTAAAAGCAAAGCATCGCAAAAACCAATGCCTAAGCTTAAACATCATTATTATTCTGAAACACTTTAAGTAAGTAATAAATGCTTTTCCAAATCTGTAAATAAAAACACAGATACACGGCCTTTCTTGCATATTTTCTCGCAACTTTAATGAAATATGCATAGTTATTAATTAAAACTGCAAATATTAATTCGAAAAAAGGGTTTGGCAAATAATTTAATAAAACAACCTCGACTAAAGCAGGTTTGTTTATGTTTTTAATGAAATAAAAAAAGTTTACAAAAAGAATAATACCTATGTAGATTATATGGGGTGTGTCAAAAACGACGAACAGCAAGGAAATTATAAAATTCCGAGTATTCGTGAAACAATGAATTTTTTACCTGTCTTGATTCTGAGTTGACGCACAAGAAAGAGTTTTTAAAATTACAAAAAAATCGAGTTACCTTTAACTTAATAGTAACCTCTCTTTTACTCATTAGATAATATTGCAGTGTTGTCATTTTCATTTTTGTTTTTAACGAGCTTCATGTATAATATATATGTAGAAAGAAAAGCTTCCTTCCGGCTACTTTTTGCTGCAGATTCGTAATTTCGCGTGGCTCCAAAGAAAGATCTTTGCTAGAACTCTTGTCAGATCTTTCTGATACGCCCAATATATAATTATACAAGGTTTTAATTGCATGTTAATACTTAACGATCTTAATGTTCGGACGATTTTAAGAAAAAAATCATATTATCGATGTAGATCCGCAACCGCTTTATTTGTGACATAAATACATAGGGTGTTTTACATTGGAAAAATCGGTTTTTCCTCGATATGTTTGTAACTGCTTTAGATATTGTTTTGAATTTTAGCAGAAATTAACTAGACAGAAAAAATATTTTTTCAAAACAAAGATTTGTCCTACTTCCACCAGTGGCGTCGATGTGCAGCACTCATCTCACAAATAAAGCGGTTGCGGACCTCCAAATCATTCAAAGATTAAAATATTTAAGTATTAGCATGCAATTAGGAAACACCCTGTATACTTTTACTACTATCTATACCTAGGATGGTATTCATTAAGAGTTTTTATGCGTTTTGTTGATATGTACAATAAATTGACACTTCGGATTAATTTCGAATTATGCTCTCTTAAGTTTTTAGAATAATTTCAATTACCAATTACCTACTATGATTATTTCATTAAAATCGCGATGTTCGACGT
This sequence comes from Rhagophthalmus giganteus, assembly GCA_036326145.1. Taxonomy (NCBI): domain Eukaryota; kingdom Metazoa; phylum Arthropoda; class Insecta; order Coleoptera; family Rhagophthalmidae; genus Rhagophthalmus; species Rhagophthalmus giganteus. The sequence continues at coordinate 68,504,146 of JARFJA010000001.1, read as the reverse complement.
CTGTCAAATTTGTTTTTTATTCCGCCAACTCACAAACAATCTGTCCGTAGGACAATAAATTCTCTTTATATTACCTACATTAATTAACCATATGTTAAATAAAATTACAAATTATTCGTTTTCTAAACTACAGTATTTGTTATTTCGCAAATCGATAAGTCTGCAGATGATCGCCTCCTTTCGTGTTATTAAAAATTAAGCGGTTCTTCTTGCGATTAGTATATCTAGCAAACCGTAGGAGATTAGCAGTTGGTTAAATTAAACAATATTATGTCTTTAGGTCTAATCTAATATCTGCCAAAAATTAAATTAAAACAAGAAATGCGATTTTGAAGTTAAGCTGATAGTGAGTTACAACTGGACGACACTGAGCTTCGATGATTATTTTCGTAAAGTCGGTGATATTGATTTCAACTTCAACGTTGTGTTATAATAAAAGCAGAAAATAAAACATTAAGGAAGGTCAACTGGAAATTTTGTAACTCTTGACTTTCGATTTCTTTTAGCTTACTGATTCGATCCTTGAAAGGGCGAGCGTTACTTTTGTAACATTCTGTATAATAAAATTAAAAATTGTGGAAACATCGTCAATAAGTTTTACCCTCCATTCTTGATTAGGCCCAGTAAAATTAGACCTTAAAAGGGGAAAATTATAAAATAATTATTAACACGCTAGATATTTAGATAGACATTTTTGCGTATAATTAATCATTTTCGAATAAACAGTGTGACAAAATGGCAATGTCTGTATATAGTTCGTAGAAAAAGTTCGCTCCACCGACCGCGGGGGTTAAGTACTAGGCGCGTTTTATTTCATGTTGTGTTCTAAGTAGACCTAATCCACATTGAATAGTATATATTCGTGTTATTGTTGTTAATATTGATAATCTGCCGGATCTACTAAAATCTTGTTAACATTTTGCAACGATTGCTTCATTGCTTATTATTTGATAGTTATCTGCTATACGGTAAAATGTGGTAGATAAAAATATTTGCCTTATGAAATCATGTCTACAGTAATGAACTATTTATGCGCTAGTAATCAGATAAATTTCAGCAAGATTTTAGTGAATCGGCGGGAGATTAAGTGTTATTGATATTGTTCGCGATATAAAAAATTGTGAAAAACTTAGTATTTCTCTTCTTCAACATCTAAAGTTTCCATACTTCTTCTGCAGTTTCATCATTTTCTCCAGGGGTTTCTTCAATGTTTTCTCTTTCTACTTCGGGATTCTTCCGGTCCTTGTTCTAAGAAAGTTGTAGGATCTATATCAATTTTTAAATAATACAATGACATATCAATAACACATCCGCTTACTATGAACTTATTTTTTATTTTATAATTGCAACCCTGCCAGTATTTTAAGCTGGACGATGGATGGTGTATGTACCAAGTTTTATTCAGATCAGTTCAGGCCTATTAAGAACGACATGCATAGCCTCACTGACTTTTATACACTATATTATTATGGTGGAGTAGGTACACATTTCTTTCAGACTTCATTCAATCTATATCTTTGAAACGCTTGATTCTACGAAATATCACTGATAATAACCATTTTTTTCTCTAAAAATTGATAGTTTCTGAGATAATTGCGAAAGACTGAATTTTACCTTCTTTCACTCCCCTATAACAATTTTTGCGGACACGCTATCGAAGGGGTTCGTATCGTATAAAACATAAAACATAAAAAAACATAAACATAAAAAAACATAAACATAAAACATAAAAACAAAGGTCCACACAAAAATCTAGCTCGTTAATAATTTTGTATAGTTAAAACCTAATTTTACTACCTATATTACCTATTTAATTAGGTATTTTAACTTGAATAACTGTTAAAATTTTACCACAACTTATAAAATTGTTTTTATTTTAAACATATTGGTTGTTGTATTTAGGACCCAGGCAGTTTTAAACGTGTATTTTTCTCTTCGTACGTACTTGTTACAAAATCGATCATCTGCAAGTTACCATGATAGGTATAAAAATGAATTTAGGCGTAAAAGCTCGTTTAATTAATGCTTATCTACTCGTCGCACATCATATTATTTTTTACAAACATAATTCGAAGTAAGGGGATAAACGTATCGAAACTGTAGGTATTTAATCGGACAATAAGGTAAAAAATTGAATTACGTATTAATTTTAATCTTGTTGTATTCTCTGGCGCAAACTATAAGCCAAACATTTTCAATGATTCAACAATAACCCTCCCCCAAATTGCATTACTACGTATCGTTTTTTAAAATTATTACTGGATAAACATCGAACATTTAGAAGAAAGAAATCGAAAGAACGGCTATTAGATTTTTATTTTATTTTATGATTGTCGTAATAATATAGTATCTTCGATCGTTCTTCCTCTGTTGGTACTTATGTGCAAGACAACAAAATTAAAAACTGAAAGTTATCTATTGTAAAATACGCACAGAAAGCGTTGAAGTAGAAGAGAGTGCATTTGAAGCTTTCAAGGCATTGGTCGCCATATTGGAAAACAAATTGCACGCTTTGCGTCTGACAGCAGCTAGATGTCTCAAAGAGCGGACTCACAAAGCGCTCCTGCTTCTGACAACTTCAACAACTTTGAGCTTCGTTTGTTCGCTGCAGAAAAACAACTGTTCCCTGGATTATGTTCCAGATTGAAAATCTAAAACGTTATATCGAATTTATTTTAGTTTACTAAGTTTCCGTTCTATTTTCTTTGTCCTCGTCATAAACAGGTGAAACGCTTTCAGAACCTGCTAAGAAATTAATACAATTTGATCAAACATAAAAGGCAATGCGTTAGAGTTTAAATTGAATTGAACACTTTAACAGTTAAAGTAATTAAGTAAGTTTAGTTTTCGAATTTTCTAATTATAAAATTGAAAATGTAAGTACAAATAGGCATTGCATAAGATAAAATTTAGTCTTTAGAAGATTATACTTTATCAGTCTCGATATAAACAGTTTTCAGTCATCTATTGTTAAAATAATTAACATTTTCTTTCATGAAATTGCAAATCGTAACTGTCTACACGTGTATAATTTTACACCTACTTATTTCGTATTAACGAATTTTCAAATGTGATAAAGCTTTACAATCCAGAAAAACCGCTTTGTATTTTACTAGGAAATAAAGGTGGTGGTTCATGAATGCACTGACAAAATGAGATGCTAAAGTATGGAATAAATTCGTTTAAAATTCGACAAATAATCTTTGGCAAAATCCTCAAACACGTATTATATTATTTTTGAAAGTGCATCATAGCGTATTTTAGCGTCCATCGATTTTTTTTTTAAATGTAACCTGCTATTTTTTACTTTGGTTTTGGTAAATTGTATTATTTTGAACATAATCACATTAAACTTCAATTACCTTAATACAATACAATTGAAAATCTTGCAAATTGCAACACTCTGTTAACGTGTTGTCACCACGGAAACCTATGGAAATTTCGATTGTGATTGGTTGTTATTAGTTTTTTAACAGGTCTTTAAGAATAATAGATTTGCTATAGAATAGATCTCTTAATATTGTGCTGTCTAAAAAATCGATCTACCCATTTTAAAATGACAGCCGGTCAAAAATGTCAAGCGCAATTTATCGTCGTAATTAATTTAGTATATATAGAATTTCCACTACTTTGGAAATTCCCTACCGTGGCTTATGAGTGATCTGATATACAGGGTGATTTATAATAGGTGTAAAAAACTTTGCCATCTTACTTGGGCGGTCATTTAATGAAAAAAAGAACTTTATATAAATAAAGGTCCGATGTGTTTTATTTGCAGAATTGCAAAAGGTTCAAAATTTTACGCAGGTGTCATGCAGGTGCATTCGAACTCTAGGACATTTAGAACAATTTTTATAGGTAATAATTTTTCGATTAGTTTATTTTTTCCCTAGTTACAGTAAAACTCCTATAAAACGACCGCATGTGGTTCTTCTAAAACATTATCTCTTGTAGGAGCGGTAGCTTTAGGAGATTTATTTTCTTAAGTTTCGTTTCGTTCCGTTTTTAGAAAAACTGCGGTCGGTTATTGGAGTGGTCGTTTAAAAGGAGTGGTCGGTCGGAGGAGATTCCTAAAATTGTACTTCAATTCTGTTGCAATTCTGTTGAACCTTTCTACAATAAGAGTGTATGCATGTCTAGTTTGTTCTTACACTTATATTTTTAGTTAGTCGCTATTTCGCTGTTGTCTTTATCGTTTTTTTTTTAAATGACAAAATTATAGTTTAATCGTAAGAAGTCACGAAAACACAATGAACAACATATTTCTTATATGTACGTATGCCTACGAGTAAAAAGCCCGTAAAGTTCTAAAACTGAAAAATACCTAATATAAAAATTTTCAGGTGGTTTTAGAAATGCTCGTTAGTTTTAACGCATTCTTTTTACTGTAAATCTAGAGCCTGTAAAGCAAACGACGGCAGCATGTGGTTCACAACTGTTTCGACAACATCTGCGACGCCAATCCACACACAAAATATATTAAAAACACATTACCGTGTAATAATTGCTAACGGCAAATGTTGTATGTTTAAACAATGAATTTATGTGTTTAAACTGTTAATGATTTTTAAATGATCAACTCGAATAAACTAAATTACCTATTCTTGTTATTTTAAATGAGTATTGAAATATAGAAATAGACACCGAATTATATATTTTATATAAATTTAATAAAATTTCTCTTAACGGACACTTCCAATCAACGGATATTTTTATATTAAATTACTTATTTTAAAACTTCCGACATTTTTTTCTAGAGTTTAAGTATATGGCTAGAATATTTTTCAATAACGGACCCTCCAAAAAAAAAACATTTCTTGTTTATTAAATTCCAATAGATAAATTGTACAATTCATCAACTGACCTTCATATGCACGCAATTTTTTGACTTACAATTGGTTTTAAAGTGAACATTCCAACAAATTTAAAAGTAAAGTGCAAAACATATTCAAAAATTGTTCATAAGGAACACGTGCGTGAATAATTATGTAGATATTACAAACAATACAAATTTTGCGATATAATGGAGTAAAATAGTGCGTTTTTAACTTAATAAGTATAAGTAATGTCTTTAAAATTAGAGTTTTTAAAAGTTATTATTTTAATTTTTACGGGTTTTTTTAGGGTAGGGTAACAATAAACTTTGTCGCCGATTTTCTGATTTGTCATTCATTTAAGTAATATAAAAATTACGGATTAAAAATAAATCGCAAAAGTTTGAAAATTATTTTCTGATGCCAATAAGTGTTTCCATTCGGCTATTCGTGAATTCTCCAAATATCTACTATTTAGGTCTCTAAAAATATTCTTTTTGTGAGCTTGTTGAATAGTTCGTGCTCTTTTTTTAAGGAAACCGTGTTTAAAAAATGAAACGAGATCGTTTTCACGAGATTATGTCAAATATCTATTTTTTGAAATCACATCCTATATTGATCTTCATTTACGGTTACCTACAATTCGACTTTCATCGTTGGTATCGAAGGTTGATTGGTTAATTTTACTTATTCGCAAAGCGACTGTTTTGTCATTCATCTTAAGTTTACTCAAAAAATAATCATGCTCGTCTACAAGGTTTGTATTGTGCATATTATGAAGATTTTTTCTAAAATTTGTTATAGCGAACGACATTTACCTATACTTAATTTTTAACCACTGTGGGTTGTCGATTACATATTTGGTGACGTTTTTGGTTATTACAAAGCTTATATTTTTGTTTAACTGCGACCTGTTTTTTTTAAGCCAGTTTCTCAATGCAGAATTACTTTTGATCATAGCTTAAACCATATTTTCTACCAATTAGATATCATTACTGTTATTATAGGAACAAACAGTTTAACTTTTTCTCATGTCATTCTTAAAACTACTGAAGTTTGGATATACATCCATGTTAAAATGGAACAAAGTATTTATCAATTGAGAATGGATTTTATTTATGAATTTGATAATACAATTTCAAGTTTCTGTAGTTATAGATTATCGCTGATCGACAGTAAGCAGTTGTTTAGAAAATTTGTGTATGTTCCTAGTAATAATCAATTGTTGAAAACTACGGCCCAGTTCTCGAACCATTCGCTTACAAAACATGCGAAAATGACGTCAAACAAATAGATTTTTGTAGAAACCCATTGTTATGACGTCATTTTTGCATACGTTATGTAAGCGAATGATTGAAGAATAAGGCCCCTTCACTTTTACACCAAGTTTTTTAATCGCCATTTAACTCTAACCAACACCTATTGATTCAATAAGATTATTTATTTGAAGAAGTTTTCCAACGGTTAACGATAATTGACAATTAAATATTATTGTCCCTTAGATAATCGCCTGGATTTCTTTCCTGAAAAGCGTTTTCATCAACATAAAATAGCAATACCCGTTATTTTTTTTTTTAATTTACGTTTGAGCGACGATTAATACAATCCGAGGATATGCACTGGACGTCCGTTTCGTGTCCATCATGTACCCTACGTCCACGGACATGAAATGGATGTCTATATAATATCCCTAAAAGATGTATATAAAATATCCTTCAATAGTGTCCGATGGACTGCCATTTTATATTCGGTGGTAGACGTTAACGAATTTTTCATTTTTTGTTCCTAGACAGCGATTACAGTTATTATTACTTGTAATCATAAAGTCATTTTCTTTCACATATAAGTCGTGTTGAAATATTTACTAATATTAATCTACAGTGATTAACAATGTTTTTCAAAGAAAGATAATAAGTTACTGTTGTTATGCTGCAATTAGCGATTTATCTTGACATTTATAGTTTATAGAATAGGTACATGAAGTCTTTTGCGCTGATTATGTACCATTCAGATGGAAAATGACAATCTTTAAACCACTTTTTAACGTCAGCTGGTTGTCTTGGTGAACATTCACATAAGATATATTATGGACGTCCATTAAGGATATCTCCTGCTTGTTCAGGATTGTTACAAATGGATTACGTCCTTGTGCTGTCTGGGTTAGACATTCATTATAGGAATATTTAGGGAAGTAGTATACACTTTATCCAAACTTTACGCGATTCACCACGTCATCAATGAAAGGTCACTAGATGATGACGTTTCAAGCAGTGCTGTCACTTCGTACCTCGTATTTTGACAGTTCTAATAAATTGTAGTCTTTCTTTATTCCGTCTAATATGTGCACCTGTGTTATTGTGTGTTGTGTGTTATTTAATCTATAGAATATGTCACTTTCCAAACTTTAAACCGAATTACAAATAAACAATCTAATAACTTTTTATTGATGACGTGAATTGCATTTAAGTTTGGATAGGCCGTAGGTATCACATAATCTTATATAGCATTACCTTACACACTAGTGTAGGTGTATTTATTATTAAAATACCTTAGAAATCTTACATATTAGAAAACAAATTAGGTAACGTACATACATTGAAATTCAACAGAAAAACATGTATTAGGTAGGTACCGATTAAGTTTAGTTTATTACAAACTCAATGTAACTATTAGTTATTCGGTAATAAAATATGTTGTAGGTGGGTGCTTAACAAAAACAATTAAAATACGTACAAATATTGAATAAGACGTCGTTTTTACTGTAATTTTGTCATAGAAAACAGATTCGGTTTATTTCGAAACGTTCAAGTAGATTGAAATTGAAACAGCTACAAAATTACGCTTAAAATTAGACAATTGTAAGTCGGTCCGTTTTTCTTTTAAACGGGATTGATTAATACAAGTAACTTGAACGTTTATTATTAAGGTAATTTTAAATCGAACTTTGAACTGCTTCGGTTTCGATCTACTTGAATGCTTCTGAATAATCAATCATAGACAACAATGATAAATCGTTCCTTTCGCCGATCGGTTTGGATTCGAAAATATGTTATAGTGTACATAATACCAATCAAGGAAAATACAGCGATAAATAGAATCACCGTAGATTTAGTACTTCTTGGAGAAAAACATGTTAATCGGGGTCTTATGTATTTTGTGAACACCAGTGCATATTTGGTTGCATATAATAGGAAATTTAAATAGTGAACGCATACGTTAACCCGTAGTCTGCGTTGATTCTTTCGTGCTTATAAGGTCTGTGCAATCGATTTTAACTTATAACTAAAGGCGCTTGCGTCAGGAACTAATGAAATCTATTATGTATGGTTTAGAATTTGACTATTTGCTGTAACTTTTTTAAAATTGAAAAATAAAATTGTGTTTTCGTTTTACACGTATTAAAACTGCAATTAACGTATTTTTTGTAAAGTAAACAAGAAATTATTCCGAAAATATTTAATAAAATGGTCTATTATGTATGGTTTAGAACTTTACTATTTGCTGGAACTTTTTAAAATTGAAAAATAAAGTTGTGTTTTCGTTTTACATCTGCTAAAACTGCAAGTAATGTATTTTTCGTAAAGTAAACAAGAAATTATTCTGAAAATTTTTAATAAAAATGGTAGCAAATATACATTACAGTTACCATTAGTTCCTGAAGCGGGCGACATCTGTTATTTTTTGAAAGTTGTCAGGTCAGCTGTTTTATGCGATTGCACAGACCTTATAAGCACGAAACAATCAACGCAGACGACGCGTGAACCAATACGTCATTTTTTTTCCCGGTGAATTTATGTTGGTGTCGCTAAAAGAATTTTGAGCCAATGGTGTTGGCATATCAATTTTATTGTTAGTTATCTATACGTTGTTGATAAGATTTACTTCAGTTCTTTGTATTTCAAAATGAATCTTTTTTTTTTATAAAAGAACATAAGATAGTTAAATATTATTTGCATATTTAATTTGAATTTATAATATTGTAATACACCACTACCTTTTACTATTTAACACAAATGTGTATATTGTTACCAACAAAAATTTGAAAATTGTTCCTTGAAAATTTACCTCTTTGATTAATTCAGAATTCTGATGCTAATTTTCAACAAATTTTATTAATATTAGTTTAAAAGAATAATAGTTAACAAATACATGATCTCCATTAGAAACAGAATTATTGTATATTACCAAAAAAAAATTATATACCTATAGTGAAACTTCTCAATACCGGACTCTCTTGCATGACAAAAACAATTGTTCGTTATTAAGAAGTGGGAAAGAAGTCAATAGAAAATACACTATAAAACAACGCCGGTACTTTTTTGTCCAGTATTTGGAAATGTCCGTTAAGAGAAGTTTCAGTGTAACTATATATAATATATAAGTAAACTTTTTTAATCAAGCAAATACAATAATACATTCATATCACTCAAACTAATTTTATGCAATTAAATTTAATACCACAGTTTATACAAATTAACAAGTATTATTGCTATCGTCGGCACCAAATTGTGATGAAACCCATGCCAGGCTCCATTTAAGATTTGTCAGCATAAATTTAAGCGCCTTAGTCCATTGCTCTTCGGAATTAAATTGAATTCTAAATCGAAATGCCCAATTTGTAAAATTATCATTATGGGACACCATAACAACTTACTTGATGGAATAATTGGCATCTGACGAAGAATCTTCAATTTTTCCTTTGTTCATTTTATATGGCAGACAAAAATCTTTATCTCCCTCTTCGACTTTTTCTTTAAATTGTTGTAAACAATCCAAAAATGCTACCATACCAGCATCGAATTTAGTATCCCAAAGAAAACGAAAGCCGCCCGATCCAAACAGTGGCAATTCTTTTTGATCGGACAAAACCTACAAATCTCATTAATTACACCGTAACAATGTAATATTTATAAAAATATGTACCTCGATATACGAATGATTTCCATACGGTACAAGCTTGTATTTGTCAAAAGTTAAATTAATTTTTCGAGCAAGAGCTGCAAGTAATAAAGCAGTCTGACCCCAAGCTGCATTAATTTCAGACCAATCTATAGGAACCGATGGTAAACGACCTAATCGAAAGTTGTTAATGGTGCCAAAATGACCGGAATGCCATATATGAAATGTTGCATTAAAAACGTTAGTTTTCTTTAATTTATCTAGTTGAGATTGTGTGTAGACTAGCTGACATTCGACGCTATAAAGAAACATCAAAAATTATAAAAACAGAACAATCAAAATCATTTACCTTCGATATTCGTCGTCCGTAGTCATTAAGTCTCTTCGATGTTTAGTGTATTCTTGCCAGTATCTTTGTTCCTCTTGAGTTAACCGTTTAGATTCGGCTTCTTGTTCCACAATTACCTGCAACGTAATGGCCTCCTCTTGTTCCATCATTTCTAATTCTTTCGACAGGCGTTGCTCTTCATTATGTAAATCTTCCAATTCCTTTTCCAAAGTATTAAGTTGTATATCTTGGGAATCGTTTTCTAATCTAAAATATTTAATTTATACAACACACAGCTTGAATTTTTTTAGGTCAATTCCTCTAACCTTTTTAAATATTCACAATAATCATTATAATCGGTCTGAATAAGTTTAATCTGTTGATCTAACATTTCTAAAAGTCCATCTGCACATTCTTCGCACAAAGGATGATCTATGCTGGAATTTTCTGATAAAGTATCGAATAAAGCTGCTCGTACCTGCAAGCTAATGCGTAATTACAACTTTATTCTTATTGTTAAATCGTACCTTCATTTGATTACTTAGGGTTTCGATTTCTCCTGTATCAGAAATAAGCATGAATCCGTTAGCACCATTACCAGAATCGGAAAGTCGGCAAGGATGAACAAAATGATCTAAACTTGTAGATTGAGACTCAAGATCGACATCCGGATTTGAATGAATTGGCACTGAAATATATGTATAAAGAAATGTTAAAAAAATCGTAAATGCTCACAAGTTAATTCGGCAAGAATATGTTCTCCTAAAGAATTAAAGGTATCATCTAACCGAAGAAGCTGGAGGCATCGCTGGCACGCATAAGAGACAAATACTTTTTCTTCTGCCATTTTCGTCACCATTTACTTTCATACAGTTAGTTACATTTAAATCTACATCTTCATTTCAGTCCATTTTCGATCAAAACATTTTCCCTTTACGTATTTATTATTTATTTACATCATTAAACAGTAATAAATTGACTAACTTCACAAACATTCCAAAGTACTCGAAGTGAACGTGTATAACCTAACCACTACAGTAAATAGTCTCGTTTATTTTTAATTAAATGAGTTAAAGAACTTTGTGAAATTTTGTATCAATGTATAAACCACGATTTTCATTTAAGAATATGATTTTAAGTAAGTAATGTAACCACAGTATCGTAGATTCGAAATTGAAACGACTTGTCAAGTATTTTTGACATTTGCATTTACTTTATCACCAAGATACTCTAAACTTAAAAACCCCATTTCCAATTTAATTATAGTCCTACCAAGTCGTTATAGAAGTGAAGTTTTAAAGTGGTTTTTGTTCCAAACATTCCTAAATTAATTGTTATTTGTAACATTACCGTTATAAATTACCTATTACCTATTTCCTTAGTATTATTTGCAGTTGGTCTAGAATCGTTAACGAGGAATCTTTTAAATTGCCTATTAAATTAGCCATTTTTTAAAATTCACCTGGGAATTACCCAGTTAGTAATTTGGATCTTTTATAGATAGTTATTTGAAAAAATATTGTCAGTACTCGCATATATAGGTTAGAGTAATGTCAATTTTGCGTCCTAACCTCACTTTTTAAATTATGTAATAAGTATATTTTTAGCGCAAAATGATGCCAGTAGACAGTGGTAAATTGTAAAATATTTATATTGTAGGTATATAAGTAAATACAGCAAACACACTTGTAAAGTATACAACATAACATCTATGTAACATAAACCTAATCATATATATTGTTTGGCACCTATATGATATTGTCAATGTTACATCGTTATTTCAAGCATGTTTGCTGGAAACCATATGTTTATATGTATATTTATATGTATATCTTTTTTAGATATAAATACTATAAATGCGGCCGTTTCAACTGCTTTTAGTAGTCAATCTTCGTTTAAGTTTAAATTTGAAAAAATATTGGTTGTTTCTAAGTTATCTTTATATGAATATGAACGCAATAAGTATAAAAATTTAAATGAAGAACAATTCAAGAAAGAACTTAGAGATCGAGGCACCGATGTCGATAGGCTTGCATATTTTTACCATTTACATAAAGATTTTGAAGCCCAAGTAATAAAACATTTAAAAACTGTCGGAGTTGATGTAAAAGTTGTAAACAGGTGAGTTAATTTAAAATACCTATATAGATATCGTATTTTTAAGGTCCATTTTAGTCAAAATATTTATGGAAATACATGAAAATTTTACAAGATCGAGAAATTTTGATTAAATTTTGTATATCTAAAAAATATGTAAAATAATATCCTGTAATCTAGATACCAAATTTAATATCAATTAGGAAAAGACAAATAGAAAAAAATAACGCTATATATTATGTACTACTGCAATATTTTTATATTACCTACAAATTTTTATGAAATAATCTTGCAAATTATTTATAGAACAAATTACACTAACGATGTAATCGATTGGGCAGATGTAATAATGCCTACAGGTGGCGATGGAACGTTTTTACTAGCGGCTAGTAGAATAAGAAATAATGAAAAACCAGTCATCGGATTTAATTCAGACCCTAATAGATCAGAAGGACATCTTTGCCTTCCCAAGCAGTACTCCGTTAATATATTAGAAGCGATCAAAAGATTACAGTCGGTAATGTAATTACAATTTTCCTATTCAGGAAAATTCAATTCAATTTGATTTGTAGAGCTCCTTTAATTGGTTACTCAGAAGTAGAATAAGAACAACATTTTATGAACAAAAGAGTGATATAGTTCCTACGCATTTACATTTGTCAGATGCTAAATATGAATTTTATCCACCTGTAGAAGATGGTCAAGTGAAAAATAGAAACGGAACTGTTTTGCCCTTTTTAGCTTTGAACGAGGTTGGAAATATTTTGGTTTTATTAATATATAAGAATTTGCTAGCATTCGGTGTAGGTATTTATAGGTGAGGGGCTATCTGCACGAGTTTCATACTTAGAGATGTGTTTGGACGAAGACGAACAACCTACAAATATGAAGTGTTCGGGGCTTTGTGTGTCGACCGGTACGGGATCTACATCGTGGCATCTAAGTATTAATAGGATTCCAGTTCAGACTGTTGCAGAACTTCTAAAATTAATAGATTTTCAACCTACCGCAAAAAAGGAAAGCTTGGCCTCTACTCTCACCGATATATATAATAAAAATTTAATATTTAAACCTGGTTAGTTCAACTTAACATAATTAAATACGTAATGTAAATTCTATTTAATTTATAGATGATAATCAACTCGGTTACACTATACGAGACTTAATTTCGGCGGGCGTGTGGCCCCAACCGAAGGGAATTAAATCTAGGGGTTTTGCGTCAAAAATAAAAGTAAAATCAAAATGCATAGACGCTTGTCTTGTTGTCGATGGGGGGATATCTGTTCCGTTTAACGATGGCTGTACTGCAGTGTTAGAAATAAAACCAGAAGACGCTTTACGTACTATTGTACTTGCAAATTAAATTTTTATATAAAGTTAATTAGGTACCTACCTCGATATGACTATAAAAGCAACATATTTTTATATAACTGTATATTTTAAATGATTAGATCAAAATTTAATAGCCAATATTTTTAATGACGTGTTGCTGTAATAATAATTATATATTATTAATTTTTATGTGCCATAAACAAGAATGAGCCACATTCGTAATAATTTTTTTTTAATAATAAAAATCTTTTAATTGAGTAAATATAAATGTTTTAACGATATGCTCCTATTTTCTATAAAGTAATAACTAAGCATATGCTCTTTTTCATTATAAACATGTAAGAACATATTTGTCTTTCTCAAATGTGAATATTCGTTTGGATATAGGACATGAATTTGCAGACATATTTAAAAATCCGACCGTGCGCAAGCCTCGGTATTGAATTTTCATGTCGCATGTCAAAAAACTCTTTAATTTTTCTCGAAAGAAATACATTTTTTGAAAAATAATATTTACGAAGACTTTTATAAGAATTTAAAAAAAATTATCACTTTCAATTATTTCAAAAATGATGCATTATATCGAAAATTATAAAGAAACATGATTGGTAGAGGTATAGGTATTGGTATAGATTATTCAAACGCCGGCGGTTCCTTATTTATCGCCTCGTAATACCTAAAATGCGAGTTTTCTAATCCTTTTCGACTTGTTCTGAACGTTACGGCTCAAAAGCTTGCGGTCAAAATTTTGCCTGAAAAAAATCGCAGAACTATAATAAGGGATTTTTTCGAGATTTGGCAAAAATTTTAAATCGCCGGAAATTCGCTTAGATTGTAATTTCTTGCGTTGTTATTCTCGATAAACTGCGTTTCAACTAATTCCGGACCTGTTCTATGCGTATTAAGACCAGAGAATTTCCGTGTCGGGACACTTCTTGCTGATGTGATGGCGTTGGTCACACTTTCGCTACATTATATTAAAATGTCTGTTGTTAAATAGTTAAATTACGTATCATAGATTTAAACCTGAAGCTGCAGAGAAGAAAAAGAAATCTGTATTATTGCAATTTTAAAACTCCGATAACACCGAACCGTTGTTGACTACTTGCAATTTCAACTACTTATTAAAACTTTGCTACCTTAGCATTTCTATTTGTATAATTTATATTTGTAGGGATAAATTTGATTATTTGCCAATATTCAAAAACCTGTAGATAACTGAAGCAAGAAGGATGAAATTGGATGAAACATTCCTTGTTACTGATATCCTAGGTAATTAAATAAACATAGAAATTAATTGTTATTATAGTTTATCCAAACCTATATGATGTTCACGTCATCAATACAAGGTTACTAGATGATGTCGTTTCACGCAGTGCTGTCATCTCGTACCTCGTATTTTGACAGTTCTAATAAATTGTAGTCTTTATTTATACCATTTAATATGTGCGCAAGTAAATCATCTATAGAATACGTCAATATTCAAACTTTAAACCGAATTACAAATAAACAATCTAGTAACTTTTTGTTGATGACGTGAACATCATATAGGTTTGGATAAGCTATATCTAGTATTAAAGCTTTACTAACTTAGGTTATGCGCGTTAGGTTTTACGCCCGTCATCTGTACTAGACCTAATAATTATTACAAAAGTACTTGCATAATAAAGAAGTCATAATGAAGTAATTAAAACCGCTATCGTTGATGAGCTACGGATCTGCACGTCTGTAATGTGAAACAATACC
Organism: Rhagophthalmus giganteus; assembly: GCA_036326145.1. NCBI lineage: Eukaryota > Metazoa > Arthropoda > Insecta > Coleoptera > Rhagophthalmidae > Rhagophthalmus > Rhagophthalmus giganteus. The sequence goes on along the minus strand of JARFJA010000001.1, from coordinate 68,488,930 downwards.
CCACAATCGATTATTTAATTTAGGGAGACTAAAATTTTTTCTAGGGTTCGAACGGAAAATTTTCCGAAATTTGTTCGTGCTGGGCTGTTCGACATGCCTACTAGGAGACAAAAAGCCGATTTTGCGGTACCGGGACGCGAGTCACCTCTCGTAAATGCATTTGCTAAAAAACCCGATTTGTTCGAACGCGATATATTATTGCTTCTTGAAAAACTGATTTAAATCGAAAATTTGACAGCTTCGATGGTCGCGTCGTGTTCTGGACGTCTTCACAAACGGGACGATACGAATCTACAAGTCCGTAACGCGAAACTATTTAAATTAGAGGCGATTCCTTTTTTTTTTGTCGTTGAAAGGGGAAGTTTTCCGATTTTTTTTTGTGCGAACCTGTTCGGCATTGTCCACTAATTCGCAAAAAATCGATTCCGCAGGACTAGTACGCGAACTATCCTTAGTAAATACGATTGATAAAAACCCTTTTTTTCGAACGCGATTTTATTGCTTTTCGAAAACTCGATTTCAGCGAATACGCGCTTAATTAATTAACATACGCTTGTTTTGCGACGGCATTTTTAAAAGTTCGATTTTCTTGGAAATTAATATTTCTCCACGTTCGGATACGAAACAAAAGTTTTAGGTCGGATTAATATTTTACAAGAACTATGGACTATATAGTTCGTCTTTTTTTGAAAATTCCTCGAAAATTTTAAATCGATCGAAACGTGTACATATTGTCATTTCTTGCTTTGTCATTCTCGAAAAACGAGTTTTAGACCATGCACCAACTTTATTTAAGAATAAAATTTCTTCAGAAACCAATCAATAATTTTAAAAAAAATTCCATATGGTGTAGACTATTTAGCGGACTGTATATTATGTATAGGTACTTATTAATACATAAACGAAATTTTATTCTATCTCGGACATTATTGTAACATTATTTTAATTGCCTATTTCAAGTCTGTAACTATATGTACTTACCTACCTAATAATATTATTTATTTCGCTCGCATTACAATTTTAAATTGAGTTAATTTGTGATAAATAAAAGTAGAGACCTCACTTTAAAATATTTACAATAGTACCTACGTAATTTCTTTAAATTTTCCAATGACAACTTTTAATTTAACTAAATGCGATAAATAAAAGACATTATATGTTATCGTTACATGTGGTCGAAAAGAATACAATGCACACTTCGCCGTTTTGCGTCAAGCCCCACATGTGTGGGGCGATTAAAGCATAACAGGTATGAGTGTACGAAAGGGTACGACGATACGAAAATTATTATTGAAATTTAGTTGTGCTCCATTTTTCGAAGTATTCGGACGCGCGCGAATGTCGTTTAAACTATAGGTGGAACATTTGTGTGTATATTGGCGGTTAATGAAAAACTTTTTGGATCGTCTACCGCGGAATTTGATACAACAAAAAGGTTAGAATTTTATTAATTTAAATAGTAATTATTTTATCGACTTTTACAACGTACGTGCGTCGCACCGTACAGGTAATTATCAGAAATTACCTACATCGAGTTATAAAAACACTAAAAGTGTAAAATTTATTAGGCACTGCACACGTTAGATTTGTAGTTACCGTTTGTATTAATGGCCCCTAAAAATATCATAGCTTGTTTGTTTTTTAAATCATATTATTATGATATAAGTAGTTAGGTACATGGGGCGTAATTTTATCTTAATGCGGGCATTCTAACTTTATTAAAAATTGTATTTGTTAGTATTCCGCTTAAATGTCATAATTTTAAATTGTTTCACGCGAGAATAATAGCAGTAATACGTTACATTTTTGAATTACAAAATAATATGCAATTTTTCTTGAATTTTCGAATGACAACTTTTAATTTAACTAAATGCGATAAATAAAAGACATTATATGTTATCGTTACATGTGGTCGAAAAGAATACAATGCACACTTCGCCGTTTTGCGTCAAGCCTCACATGTGTGATTACGCGATTAAAGCATAACAGATATGAGTGTACGAAAGGGTACGACGATACGAAAATTATTATTGAAATTTAGTTATGCTCCATTTTTCGAAGTGTTCGGACGCGCGCGAATGTCGTTTAAACTATAGGTGGAACATTTGTGTGTATATTGGCGGTTAATGAAAAACTTTTTGGATCGTCTACCGCGGAATTTGATACAACAAAAAGGTCAGAATTTTATTAATTTAAATAGTAATTATTTTATCGACTTTTACAACGTACGTGCGTCGCACCGTACAGGTAATTATCAGAAATTACCTACATCGAGTTATAAAAACACTAAAAGGTAAAATTTATTAAGCACTGCACACGTTAGATTTGTAGTTACCATCTGTATTGATGGCCCCTAAAAATGTCATAGATAAAATCCTTTATATGAAGCTTGTTTATTTTTGAAAATTATATTGTTATGATATAAGTAGGTAGGTACATGGGGTGTAATTTTATCTTCATTCGGGCATTCTAATTTTATTTGAAATGGTATTTATTAGTATTCTGCTTAAACGTTATAATTTTAAATTGTTTCATGCGAGAATAATAGGAGTAATAGTACATTACATTTTTTAATTACAAAATAATCTGCAATTTTTCTTGATTTTTTAAATGACAATTTTTAATTTAAATAAACGTAACAAACATGTGCAACATTATGAACACATGTGGGGCCCGATAAGAGTACAAACGTTGAGTGAAGGACTTTAAGCTAATTAAGTTCGGTTTTCGATATTATATTTAAATAGTACTCTTTTTGTTTCAGTGTTTTGAAAGTGCGCGAGATGTGTGACGTTCGGACTTTGTGCGGAACTTTTACGTATTCATTTTTGCGTTTAACGGAGGACTTTTTGGAAGAAAACCGTCGATAATCTACACAACGGTAGAATTTGATGTCTACAACAAAAAGGTTAGAATTTTATTACTATAAATTGTTTATTATTTCGTCGACTTTCTTAAATACACGTTATATAGTATAAAACGTGTTAATAGTGCAATTTTGCCAAGTTTTTTGATGTCTTTTAAAAGTGAATAGCGTACTTGCCGGTTTGTTACGGATACTCGTACACCTACTCTATTTTTTTTTCAAATTATTTTATCCATCGAATGTTCTGTATAATAGCTGATTGTTAGTTATGAATTCAAAAAAAATTCCGGTTTAGAAATCAGATCAAAGTGAACCGTTTTATTACCCGCTAGAAAGTAAAATCTTTCAATTATTAAATCGATTGTTAAGAGCAGACTGCAAAGTTTAAATGTTTTCGATAATTAGTCGGTTTTCGTTTTAAATTGAATTAGGTACTATAATTACCTGTTAACAGGTCAGATTTTGTAAATATGGAAAAAATACAAATGGTTTAAATTGCGATTTAGTGACATAGACTATAATACGTCCTTTTTTCGAGATTCGTTGAAAATTTGATGCGAAAATAATTTTATTTTAAATTTGTATATAATTTTGATGATTTTAATGGTAGTCGAAAGTTCTCACTCGCAGATTCATATTTATCCTACCTGTCCTTTTGTCCTACCTATCCTATTTGTCCTACCTGTTTAAATGACAGAGACGGGCCGTTACCGACTTGAGGCTTCGGATACCCTTTACGAAGGTGGTTAAATCATCTAGACGCATCATTAAGACGAGCTTGCAAACCTCGCGGTTGTGTCATCGATGATGATTTGACACGACGCCTTGGCCTCGTCGATCGGCTAGTCTTAGATCTTATTTAAGCAGTATCCTCGCCGTATATTCCTTCGATGGGTGTCGTGAAGACGTTATAGGATCGTAAGTTAATAATTTCATTTGTATTTTTTGGATCCTTAAGGGTACAGAACGAACCGGTTTTTTAAATACTAGAAAACTAGAACATTAGAAAATGACGTTTATCACACCAACAATCGTCCGAAATCAACTGACAATGAGAAATATATAAAGGTTATATTTTATTAGAATTTCCTTAAGGTAGGTTATAGGTGGAAATTTAAGGTAAGTTCGACAACAGGAAGCCTTGGGGATGAACTATCCAACACACCGTTCCTCGTCGTCTATTCCTTCGATGTGTGTTGTGAAAAATTGGGTAAGTGGCAGTGTTCTTAAATTTTCAACGTAATTTGGTAATTGCTGATGCTAACGAAAGCTATATTCTACTACCTGGCCTCGACAGATCTTGAGTAGAGAACACTTTTACGAAGGTTTGCTAAATCATATAGACGCATCGTTAAGACGAGCTTGCAAACCTCGCAGTTGTGTCGTAGATGATGATAATGCTTAAGATCCCCAGAATGGTCGATCGAGTAGTCAGTGAAACGAATAATAGCTCCTTCATTTTCATCAACAAATATCAAATGTACTTGACAACCTTCTCGACAAAATCACTAAATGTTAAACTTAATAATACGAGTACTAATTACAAATTGTTGCTAGGTGCAGATCCAGGACTAGTGTATCTAATAATAATATGATTTTCATTCATTGCACATTCATTGGACAATCTAGTTCCACCGTCGACGTGAACACATCGCTGCGATCCGAGACACCCGAACTTCGAGACTATTACCTACGAGTTTGGATTTCGAGACCATTTAGCTTCTAGGCGTACTACGATGGGGCGCTGAGGGAGCTTCCAATGGATCTTAAGTGCGAGATCTACTGAGAATTCGTTCAATGCGCCCAGCAGATCGTGGGTCAACTAGGCGACTCCACCGTGACCGAGACGTCGGGCACCCCGTCCGCACCATCGTCGACACTATCACTAGCGGACGACTTTCGGCCCGGCCCCTCTTCGGAAGGGCCCGCAGTGCCGGTAGTCGTACCGTTGGCCGACGGAGAAGACGACGAATTTAAAGCGGCGAAACGTGCGAAGAGGCGTCGAAAAGTTAGAGCGCTTCCCCGCCTCCGACCGCTGACGCTGCTGCGAATCTTTCTTTAGGCAACGCCTTTAGCGTCCTCTCTGTCGAGGAAGTCGAAATGGCGGAAGCCGCGCGCTCAGAGGCTGCCGGGGCCGAGGACAGCCAGGAACTAGCCGAACGTAGAGAGCGTGTTCCCCCGATCGTCCTTCGTCAGAAGGATAAGTGGGTCGAGCTGACTCGTCGTGCGTTCTAGGCTAGAAACCTGGCGGTTCTGAAGGCGACGAATCTTACCGAGGGAATTCGCCTTCACCCGGCAACCCTCAACGACCACAGGGACATCACCCGCTTCTTAAATGAAGCGGGTATCCAGTATCACTCCTTCTTACTAAAGTACGAGAAGATGCTAAAGGTGATCCTATGCGGAATCCCGGCAATGATCGAGGCGACGGCCGTCAAGAAGAGCTCCTTGAACACGGCCTGCCCGTCAAAGCTGTGGACCGCATGAAGCGCGGCCCCGAGCAAAGGACGTTGCCATTGATACTCGCCCAACTTGAGCGAACTGACGCGGAAAGAAAGGTCTTCGACCTGGCTTTTCCTAAGCCGCAGAGCTTCGCCCGAAACGTGGCAGCGCCCGCCTCATCGGCAAAAGCTACTGGTGGAGATACGACGTGCGGGATCCCGACGGGGATCGGTCCGTCGACACGCTCCCAGGCAAGGTCGGCAACGGCCAGCCAAGCGTACGCCAAGAGCGAGGTCGGCCTCTCCATTATGGTGTTATTTGGTGAAGCTGAACCTCGAGAAGGCGCTGCCCGTTCTTTAGAAGCTATGCGTGACCATTTCGGTCGCCAAGTCTGGCGCTGAAGTAATGCAAGGCTTCTTTAGGTGTCTTCCGGAGATTGTAGCTCTGTTCGCCTAATTTATGGCAGGAAGAGTTCGGTCATACCGGAGAGACTGAAGAAGTACACGGACGACGGCCACCTCGTGCAGGACGAACCGTTCGGATTCCAAAGGGACACTCGACAGTTCGACAGGCACTAAGGGTAGTCGAGTACGTCGCAGACGGCTTCGACCGCAAGCAGTGTATCGAGTCGATCTTTCTGGATGTCGCCAAGACGTTCGATAAGGTCTGGCACGAGGGATTGCTGTGGAAGATGCTAGACGCGGGTTTTCCGTGTCTTGGTGCTGTCTCCGAGAGACCTGTAATCGTCCCAATTTATGCCGGAAGAGTCGGTCACCGGAGGATGAAAAAGTAAGGACGAAGGCACCTCGTGCAGGCCAAGCGGTCGATTTCGCAAGGGCCTCGACTCGCACAGTAGGGGTCGATAAATCCGACGGCTCGACCGCAACAGGTACCGGGCGATCTGATTCTGGACTCGGGGCCAGACGTTCAATAAGGCTGGAACGAGGGTTGCCTCCCGGAAATCCTAGAGCGGGTTTTCCGTTAACTTGGTGCATCGAGGGGCCGAAACCCTACTTAGCTCCCCGGGTGGTGGTCCGAAGGTCTGGCGGTCAAGGGTCATTTCGCGCTGTTGACCGCCTGGCATGGGGTAAAACTACCGCGACCAACATGGATTGCACATTCAGGTTGGCCGCAAAGTGGTAGGTTAGCTCCGGAATCTTAGTGTATTTGCCTCTTCAACTGGACTACTACGACGAAATTCATCTTTAATTTTTAGGGTGTTGTCCGGTTTGTATATGTTTCTTGTGTCCGTGAAGCTAAACGGTCTGAATGAAACTTTCTGCTACCGATAAGGACTTGAAAAATAAGTGTTCGAGGGCTAAGGAGGATTCATCAGTATTTTCCTGGAACTCGAGTTGAAATTTGGGGATTTGTTTCTGCCGGAAGGGTAAAACGTTGAAGCAAACTTCCTACGGATACGACAGAAAATAAGTTTCGCCTCGAGGGATTATCCAGTACCTGGGTCGTAGCTTGGTTGCGACAGGTGCCAAGACAGTAGCCAGGATGTCCGAGCTCCGAAATGATTTTCCAGTATGTTACAAGTAGCTATGTTACAGGAAAGACAATAAGTCCAGACATGAAAGATTATACATTTAAAGGCATTAAGAAGCTTTAATAAATAACCACTTAAAACAGTATGATTTCATATTGAATTTTCTTACATATAGATAGGTATTTACTTTACTCATTTTTCTACGAAAAATCAAGTTTTAGATTTTTAGTGCTCTAATCTATGGAATTAAGACCACAGAATTTCCGTGTTGGGACACTTATTGCTGATGAGATGGCGTTGGTCACACTTTCGCTACATTATATAAAAATGCCTGTTGTTAAATAGTTAAATTACGTATCATAGATTTAAACCTGAAGCTGCAGAGAAGAAAAAGAAATCTGTATTATTGCAATTTTAAAACTCTGATAACACTGAACCGTTGACTACTTGCAATTTCAACTATTTATTAAATTTTTGCTACCTTAGCATTTCTATTTGTATATACATTTGTTTACTTGCCAATATGCAAACTTAGACCTGATAGGTACCTGAAGCGAGAAGAATGAGATTGAATGAAACATTCCTTATTACTGATTTCCTAGGTAGTTAAATATACATAGAAATTAATTGTTATTATCTAGTATTAAAGCTTTACTAACTTAATAATCAGTACAAAAGTACTTGCATAATAAAAAGGTCATAATGAAGTAATTAAAACCACTATCGCTGATGAAGTGTGTTTATATTTGTTATATACACAGTGACTAATATGAAAATACCTACGAATAGATTAACGAAATATTCGGCGAATACATGAATGAAACAATAAATACTCTGTAGTTCTAATTATGACAGGACTCGATAAATCGGCTGACAAATTACATAGTTTAAGAATGTTCAGCACAAAAATCTATTAATCAACATTCCCAATAATTATTTTATACCATTCTTTTAACGTCTTTTTTTAACGTTTGTTTTATTTTGGATGTGGTTACCTTTAGATTTTTTGAATTGTATAAAAATATAATATCAAAAATAAATAAAGATATTTTGAATGTTGCTAAGTCCGTTAAAAAAACAAAAAAATATATTTAACATTTGTAAATCTACATAAACATTAAAAAATGTACGAATGGAAAATTAAAACTTCTCGAAATGATCGTAATAAATGTATAGATCGCGTATAAATAATACCATAGACATAATATATACATATTTATATTTATTTAAAACTTTATAGTGGCCATAATTTTTACTGTGGGAACTTCGGTAATTTTCCCAAATAATTGAAATAGGTAGGTACCTACTTAACATTTATGATTTGTCGGAACTTTTGTAAAAGCATTCACAATAGAAGTACGTGCTAGATTGAAAAGAAATACAGTAGGTGTTTTGGAGCCACTCGGCTTACTATGTCTGACTATTTTGGAGTTCAAGATACCAGTTTTGCAGTGCTGTCAATAATCGAAGCTATGCAAAAATATCATATTTTATATCTAAATAAATATTTTTAATTTAAAATTTTAATAGAACGAAGTAACGTCGATTCATATCAATATAAAAACAATTTTAACTTATGTTAAAATTTATGTTACCTATTTTGTCAGAATTCGAAACATTTATTTATATAAATGTTTCGAATTCTGACAAAATTAGACATTAGTTTATATTTCTTGTTCATTTATGGTACTGAATGTTTCGATATATTTCGAGATAAACACAGAGTGACATAGGGGTCGATGGGGGTGTGGGGTTAAAGAAAGGTCAAAAATAGTCAAATCGTAATATGTGTACTACCTCCATGCTATAACGCTTGTTAACAGTAATTACTTACCTACCTAATTTCTGATTAATATACAATTTACAAATAATATAGTGGTTTATTGTTAAATATATTCACTTATCCTAAACAAATGGCCAATCGTTCCTCTACTGAAATGTTTTCGCGATAATCTGTTAAGTTTTTCTGTCACCTTTAACGAGTGACAATATATGATCGAATTTATCTTTATCAAGCCGAAAGTATTCTTTAATTTGGTCCTCCCGCAATTCTTTTATCAAATGGTGAAATTCTCCGAATTTTTTCCGATTTGAATTAATATTGTGCACCCACGCAATTTATTTATTATTATAGATATTATCGTCGGATAATAACCGTGCTGTAACTGTATGAACACTACTTACAACTTACTTATGACTAGTTTTTTAGTCATTATTTACAGCTTGTTTTTACGTACGTGGTGAGTTTCGTGCTCGCTCTCCCTTGCTCATTACAATATGAAAAGTGCATTTCTTGTAATTTTCTAAAGTAGTTATCTAAATCTAACTGAAATTTTTATTTTTCTTTAATTTTGCATTAATATTTTGAAAAAACTATGTCGTTATCATAATGATTTGGGCCTTAAAGGCCCTAAGATGATTGGTGCGCACAGGTAAATTATTGCAAACATTTTAATAACTAAAATTAATTCTTTTTTAAAACAGCTGTTTCACTGACATCAACAAATAATGTGTAAAGATCTAAAGCAAATGTTTTAAAAAATAAGCAAGTAATTTCATATTAAAGATCAATTTAAGGTCGAATCGACCCCAAGATAATAGGAAGGTTAAGAAACATAGTATGTAATAGTCATTACCGCACGTTGTTTATAAAATACCAAAGATATCGTTACTTATAACTTTTTTGGGCGTTATTTTTGACATGAAAATTTTTACAAAATGGTATTGAATGGTAATTTCTGTGATTATAGAAAAAATAGTATACATTACTCGTACAAAACGGATTTTTTACATTCGTGGGATCTCGAACTACTCACTTTTGTAAAAAAATGTCACGTCTCGTAAATAATGTACTATACTAATGTATTGTATACCTACCTATTACTGTATATGTAAATCGGCGTATAAACCGAGAGGCAAATTTTGGCTAAAATTCGGTATTTAATAATGTGGAGCGTATAAGCCAAATTTTGGAAATTCCAAGAATTCCATCGGGCGGGTTCAAAAGTTTAAAAACTATCTACCACCGGACGGCTTTTAAACGGCCAATTTAAATTTAAAATTCGCTGTAAAATTACCCGAGTAGGTAACATTGAGATCACAAGACAAAAAGTCCGTATAAGCCGATCTCCTATTTTAAAGTCGATTTTCTTACTTTAAGGGTTGGCTTATATGCCGGTGTTGCTTAATAAACTAAGTAACTTAATTAAATTTTAATTCTATATAATTATAAATTACTTTCGTACGTAATTACAACTGATATATGCTTTCTTAGTAAAAACAAAAATACGAACTGACATTTTTCAAAATTTTTTCTTTTGTTCTAGCCTGCTTTTTTGTTATCCACTACACCGGTATATACGGTAGTTATCAACTTGTAATTTCTGTTAAATGAACAAATCAAAGTTATGTTGTATTAGGTATGTATTAAAATTGTTGAGACAAGTAAATTTTTAATTTACTACTCCTATTATATTAGTCCTGTGTAATTTACCTATATGTTTAATTGGACCACTTTCTGCAGAAAGGAACCAACCCACAAATATAAAAAATAAGTAGGTATATGATTGTTACATCATTATGTAGTTACGTTGTAAACTGCTGCAAAATTTAAAAATCCAAATAATCTTCAATTTAAATGATGTGCTCGTGTTATAAAGTAATGAAAATAGGTAATAACGTTGTCAACAAATTAATTTAATACCGTCAAATAATATCCAAAATTATAGGAGTACAGTATATTTAAAATAAGAATAAGAAAGTAAAAAATATGCAGATTTACTAATATAAAAATGGTTTTATCCGCTTAGATACACAAATTTACTATCAAGAGCTGTTAAAAATAGGTACGTTAACTTGCCCCCCCCCATTGAAATTTTAAGAAAAGGCGTTTTGCGCTAAACGCACAATAGCTAGCGCCCAAAAATTAGAGCTAGCGCCATAACGGTTACGTCGCAAAACGGTATTACAGTTGGGGGGGGGCTAAGTTAACGCTACCCCCCCCCCCATCGCGAATTTGAAACGTTTAAAGGGCGCATTAGATAGCATAGACCAACGCTCTTTAGCGCCACTTTGCAAAAAACTAGCGATATTTTGGTTCTGAAGTTATTGTAGGTCAAAGGTGGGGGGGGGGCAAGTTAACGGTTTTAAGTACTTTTGAATTTCTAATTTTTTTTTGTCGTTTATTGTCGACCATACCTAGCGCCAGCTACGCCACATTCAGTTTAGCTAGCGCCACTACCGAAACCGAAATATTTCGAAAAACATTTGGGGGCGGCCAAGTTAACGCTAGCCCCCCCCCATTGCGAATTTTAACCGTTTAAAGGGCGCATTAAGTAGAATAGACCTAGCGCTCTTTAGCGCCACTTCGCAAAAAACTAGCGCCAAATTGGTTTAGTAACTATTCGCATTTCAATTGGGGCAAGTTAACGAAAAATTTCATGTTCGATTTTCTTGATTTTTTTTACGGATTATTATCGGAGATAACGGTACTTTTCAAAACCCACCAGTGTCACTTGTTCAAGTTTAAAGAGGAACTACTGGTTTAATTTATCGGACAAATACACCCTCTCTCCCTCAAAAGTAAATTTGCTCAAATCAAAAAATGTTACTAACTAGCCTTTTTGTTTTTAAATCCTTCCATTGCAAAAAGGCTAGAGGAGCCGCCTAGTCGTATTACGGAAAAGCTATGAATTATCAGCCAATTTCAGATACACATGCTTTTTCGACAATAAGGCGGCGTTTTGTAAAAAAGCTGATTTTACAATTAACTTACTACATATACATAGACATATATTTATTTAAGATTGAATGTCAATAAAATAAGCACAGAGAAGTAAAAAAAGCTAATTATGAAAGTAAAAATAGCTCTTATTGCAAATATTTGATTATTTCGGTTTCTGTAACGGCGCTAGCAAAATAGAAATTGGCGCTTGCTGGCGCTAGGTGTCAACAATAATAATCCGTAAAAAAATCAAGAAAATCGAACATGTAATTTTTTGTTAACTTGCCCCCCCGCCCCCAATTGAAATGCGAATAGTTACTAAACCAATTTGGCGCTAGCTTTTTGCGAAGTGGCGCTAAAGAGCGCTAGGTCTATTCTACTTAATGCGCCCGTTAAACGGTTAAAATTCGCAATGGGGGGGGGGTAGCGTTAACTTGGCCGCCCCCCAACTGTAATACCGTTTTGCGGCGTAACCGTTATGGCGCTAGCTCTAATTTTTGGGCGCTAGCCAGCGCTAGCTATTGTGCGTTTAGCGCAAAACGCCTTTTCTTAAAATTGTAAGTGGGGAGGGGGGCAAGTTAACGTACCTGTTAAAAATAAACAAACTGCACGATGCGAGTACCTATTTTTAGATCTGATTTAGCAGAACTCCGTTTGGTTTCTGACTGTTAAAAAAAACATGTAGGTCTCTGTACCTAATAATCATTAGTAATAACCCAAGTTTAGAACCAAAAAACTATATTCCAATAGCTGAACTAAAATTTAACGGTGAAATTCAATATTGACAAGTCGTAAGTGGCTCTAAATTTAAAAATACATTGCGCATATGGGGAAATCAAACTTCCTTCAAATCGTTTTTTCTAGAGGTTCAATGATAAATATTTTGACACGTAGTTATTGCTAAGGATGTCGTTAATAGCGTTCCGTATTATAAAATCCTGTAAATTCATCGCATTATTCATAATAAATTAATATAATTATGGTATTTTTAAGACGTTTTTAGCAGGTGTTTTATTATAACTTAAATAACGAATTTCAAAATTAAAAATACGAGATGCTATAGGGGCATGTTTTAATTTTTATTTGCATCGAAATATATCAATGTATCTTCAATAATAACCAAGGTGTGGCAGTAGTTGTGAGACCCTGTTTGCAACAGCAAAATTTCCTGTCCTTAAGTGGCGTCAATTTATTCAGACTATATAAAGTTATAATCCATTTAAACGACGGCAGTTCGCTATGTGTTGCTTCGTAATACCTAAAATGCGAGTTTTCTAATCGTTTTCGACTTGTTCTGAACGTCACGGCCCAATAGCTTGCGGTCAAAATTTTGCCAGAAAAAAGAAGCCGTGTTATAGTAAGGGATTTTTTCGAGATTTGGTAAAAATTTTTAATCGCCCGAAACGCGCTTAGATTGTCATTTCTTGCATTGTTAAACTCGAAAAACTACTTTTCAACTAATTCCGGACCTGTTCTATGCGTATTCGATAGCGTCATTTTATCTAGATTATAAAAAATTATAAACTATTCAAACGCCGGCGGTTCCTTATTTATCGCTTCGTAATACCTAAAATGCGAGTTTTCTAATCGTTTTCGACTTGTTCCGAACGTCACGGCCCAATAGCTTGCGGTCAAAATTTAGCCAGAAAAAAGAAGCCGTGTTATAGTAAGGGATTTTTTCGAGATTTGGTAAAAATTTTTAATCGCCGGAAACGCGCTTAGATTGTCATTTCTTGCATTGTTAAACTCGAAAAACTACTTTTCAACTAATTCCGGACCTGTTCTATGCGTATTCGATAGCGTCATTTTATCTAGATTATAAAAAATTATAAACTATTCAAACGCCGGCGGTTCCTTATTTATCGCTTCGTAATACCTAAAATGCGAGTTTTCTAATCGTTTTCGACTTGTTCCGAACGTCACGGCCCAATAGCTTGCGGTCAAAATTTAGCCAGAAAAAAGAAGCCGTGTTATAGTAAGGGATTTTTTCGAGATTTGGTAAAAATTTTTAATCGCCCGAAACGCGCTTAGATTGTCATTTCTTGCATTGTTAAACTCGAAAAACTACTTTTCAACTAATTCCGGACCTGTTCTATGCGTATTAGATAGCGTCATTTTATCTAGATTATAAAAAATTATAAACTATTCAAACGCCGGCGGTTCCTTATTTATCGCTTCGTAATACCTAAAATGCGAGTTTTCTAATCGTTTTCGACTTGTTCTGAACGTTACGGCCCAATAGCTTGTGGTCAAAATTTTGCCTAAAAAAAAATCGCTGAACTATAATAAAGGATTTTTTCGAAATTTCTCAAGTATTTTGAATCAACAAAAACGCATGTGTTACATTAATTTGTGAAATTGAGTTCGATTTTTTGCGCAGTAGGCGGTCGAAATAAATAGTTGTACGTCGTGTTAAAATTTTGGGAAAAATTGAAAGAATTTTAACGAGTTTTTTCGAAACCTAATCAAATTTATTTTTTTTTTGCTTAATTTAGGATTAATTTATTTCATATTTTGACGATCTATCGTTGTTTGTTTCAGATAGTGTGCGTCCATCTTGTGAAGCCATCGTCGACGCCGACGTATGATAGTCAACATCTGATTTGTATATCGGATTATCGTGCGTTTGAATATCGTCTGTGATTTATTAGGTGTACAACTTTGCTTCCGCCGTTTTTTTCCGAAATTCGAGGCTTTATTGTAATAAACTGGTTATACATTTATGATTCAAAGTATTGTCCATCGCTGGCCATTACTTTCTCCCATCTTTCGGGCAGCGTACGAATCCCGCGTTGAAAAAACTGGTCATCTTTTGAAGCGATTCACGAATCGATCCAATTTTTTACTTCTTCATAAGACCGGAATTGCTGGTCATCCAGGCCGTGTGCCATTGATCGAAACAAGTGATAGTCCGAGGGAGCAATGTCTGGAGAATACGGCGGGTGGGGTAGGACTTCCCATTTCAACGTTTCCAAGTATGTCTTGACCACTTTCGCAACATGGGGTCGAGCATTATCATGCTGTAAGATTACTTTATCATGTCTCTCGTTGTATTGAGTCTTGCTCAAGTAATGCCTCCAATTCTGCATCTTCGAAAACCTTCTCTCTTCCACCGCCATGCCGGTCTTCGACGTCAAAATCACCGTTCTTGAAGCGTTGAAACCACTCTCGGCACGTTCTTTCACTAATAGCGGCCTCACCGTAGGTATTTGAGAGCATTCGATGAGCCTCAGCCGCAGATTTCTTCATATTAAAACAGAAAATTGAAACCTCCCGCAAATGACGAGAATTTGGCTCGTAAGCTGACATGTTTAATCGAGAATAACTTTATGATGCAGACACAAATCGACTAATATTTCGATGGCGTTATATTTACAAATACCTAATCTTATTGTATGACAGCTACGATCTATTTATTTCGACTACCACTTACCGCTACAGCCATTTATTGCAAAACGGCGGAAGCAAAGTTGTACACCTAATATATAAACTTTTATTATTTGATTGTAAACATTATAAAAACTGTATTAACTTGTAAATATTTATTGAAATAAAACTTCGTAAAATAACGTAATCTTTTACTTGTCTTATACGGGAACCGTTCAAAAGTTTTCAATTTCTTACATCTTAATTTGATCTGCGTTGATATACGCATAAAATTCTTTATGCAAATTTTAGAAAGAGACAAACAATATTCAGGCACCATTTAAAAAGTTATCGATTTCTCATCTCTTAATTCGATGTTTGTTGGTATGCGAAGTATAGCTTATCCAAACCTATATGATGTTCACGTCATCAACAAAAAGTCACTAGATTGTTTGTTTGTAATTCGGTTTAAAGTTTGGAAAGTGACAAAATGACACATACTAGATGGTATAAAGAAAGATTATAATTTATTAGAACTGTCAAAATACGAGGTACGAAGTGACAGCACTGTGTGAAACGTCATCATCTAGTAACCTTGTATTGATGACGTGAACATCATATAAGTTTGGATAAGCTATATGTGATTTATGCAATGTGTATACCATGTGTAAATTCTGGACACCCTTTACATACAAAGGGTGACCAGAATAACGGTATCCACATTGCATAAACCACATACTTCGCATACCAACAAAGATCGAATTAAGAGATAAGAAATTGAAAATGTTCTTACGAAAAATTAAAATTTTTATCTCTTAATGCGATCTTCGTTCATTTGCGAAATATGCAGTTTATGCAATGCATATCCAGAATATTTGTAACGGCATTACATAAAGCACATATTTCGCGTACCAACAAAGATCGCATTAAAAGATAAGAAGATTATTCTACTAACAACTTCTGGTCTCTTAAGAGGGGGGTTCGATAAGCGAGAATCAACAGATGTCGCTATGGTAGATTCACTTCAGGAAACGATACTAAAAAACTATTAAATTTGATTAAAAAAATTTAATTGATAATAAATACTAATTCAATTACCTAGTTGCTCCTTATATTTTTATCCTAAAAAAGTTAAAGGAAGAGTTTTGCTAAGTCGTACACATGCTTCCGAATACTTCAAATTATAAGATATTTAGCTACTATATGACTAAAATATTATAAGGAGCAACTAGAAGAAGGTTCAGTGAATACGCATACGAAAGTACAGGGTGTAATTGTTGCTAGAATTCGTAAACCGCTTTCCGAAAAATCGTCATTTTCAAGTATAAAGCTATCTTACAGATACCTACTTGATTTCGAAGAATTTGTCTAACAAAATTGTTCAACTATTATTGAATAGATGGTACTGTAAAAATACTATAGTGGTATTTTTTTTATTTGCCGGCTGATTCGTGGACATTAATCTCCCGCTCGATAAACTAACATAAAACTGCATAGGTGGCATATTTCGTTGTGGAAATATTTATAGTCAACGTACCTATACCGAAAATGAACTCGTAATTCTTATACATATAAACTAAAACCAAAATTGAACTCCTGTATTTTCTTACACTCTAAATAGTGAAATTCCAACCATTTCTACAAATGTGTACGTGATTTATGTTGTATAAAAAGGTCTAATTTTAAAATTACAATTAAAAGTAAGTATGTGTGTAGGTACATTTATCATACCTACAATTTTATTTATTCAGAAATTTTCATTCAATAAAATATAGAATCTCACTCGGTTTGTTTTTCGATTAATAAGCATAATTATTTTGCATTTCGACGTGTTGTTGTTTATGATTTCTGTGAATTACCGAGAAATGCTGAGAATGCGGCGGACGTTTCCCATAAATAAGTAGATATGTATACATACGTTATTCGCGATAGGTCCCTTCAACGTCATCAATAAAACCTCGTATTTTTACAGTACTAATAGATTTTAGTCTATTTTGCCATGTCGTATGTGTGCAGATAAATCATCGGTAGACATCGGAGTGCCACGTTGAAAGCTTTAATCTGAATATTACAAATATACAATTTAGTAACGTTTGTGCATGGCTGCGTCGATTGGAACCTATCGTGAATAACGTATAGCTACATGTATTTGAGAACGAATCTGTAACTATCTAATTTTTAATGCAATTAATGGCTTGCTATAATAATTATTATTCTGAAATATATACATAAGTAATTACATATGTGCATATATCGGTAATATTGGAATTCCTATTGTTACAATTTTTATTTTGTATTAATAATGGCACCTCTCTCACATATTACACAAAAAATAAATTTTAAAAATCAATAATCATTATCATTGTGACTTTCTCGAAGAGAAATATTTTGAATTTTCCGCTCCCATAACTTGGTAACTTTTCTGGTTGCAAGTTAAATAATTTTTTTAAGCTTGTTAACTTACATTTCATTATTTTTGTGTCTCTCATCAAAACGCCCGTTCTTTATATTCCTGTAACTTTATATCCTAGAATAAATAACTATAAACGCTAGCAAAGTTTACAACGTAAACATAATTAACTTAGATGCCGATGCATCAATGAAAAAGCGCACTCTGTAGAAACTATTTAGTACAAGAAAACAGGAATTAACATTTAAATAGCCGATTCCAAAATCGCGCCATCTTACGATTAAACCGTTTGATATTAATTAAAATAATTAGAAAAATACTACTGTGGCGTTACTGGCGGAAACATGGTGGAAGCTGATTTTTCCAGCCCCCTCTTAACACTAGGCTACAATTTTTTGTTAAGACGTACCCTAAAACGACCAAAAAGCATTCGTTCTTAAACGAAAACGTGCAAAATTTTACTACTAGTCATTGAATAAAACACGAGCGATTTATTTTATAACTTTTATTAATATTTATATTTTACAACTTAAAATCAAAATTCTCAAAATATTTATTTACTATACACATAATTGTCACAACAAAGAAATTTATTTTAATGACATGAGTAAATTAAATACTAATTATCTAATTCATGTTTTATTACATTTACAGCACTGGTTACTCAAATTTTCTTCTGCTAACACTTACTGAATATAATTCTACAGTTCAATTTCCTACGTTTGGTTTATAACGAGATGGCCTTACTAAATAATGTATTTGGACCCTTTGTTTCCCAACATCTTGTAATGTTGTTGAAAACCCTCTCTGTCTGCAACAGTTCCAACAAAAATCCAAAGTTCCTGCAACAAATTATTATGAGATCGAATATGTAACGAATCAATTATATATTTATTTGCTTAAACAAAAAATGAATTTAGGATGAAGCGTAAAAATAATTTTGTCACAAACTCCAAACGAATTACTCTGGTGCTTCTACTTTGTCACATTTCCACTTAATTTATAATAATTTATGTAAAAACCAATTAAAAATACTAAATATCCTAAGAAAACGAAGTTTTATAGTAACGAAATGAAAAGTTTGAACGAATTTTGTATAACCTAAGAATTTAAAAATAGTTTAGCCATCTATTAAATTTTCTGTAAATTATAGAATAAAAAAATTATAACATTCTAAAAAGTAAACTGTAATCTAAATACTACAAAAGAAATCTGTAAATTTGTTAAAATGTTATCCATCTATAAAACATTTATATCAACTACAAAATTAAAAAACTGCAAAAAGAACTTGAAAACCAAAAGGAAATTTTGAAATTTTGAAAATTAGACATCTATAAAACGTTATCGACTAAACTACAAAAAAATATGGAACAGTATATAAATAACTGTAATGTAAACTACACAAAGCAATTGCAAATTGTGTTGGACGTTTTTGTAACAAAATGCATGCTTAACAAATCGATTACTATATTCTTGAATAAGTGAAATACCTGAAATATTTCTTCGAAACTCCACAATAGTGCAGCTCCAATTCCAAATGCACTCAAAACGACTGTCACTTCAGATGATTCATTTTGGTTTGCCTTCCTCATATCTTTTTTTAGCAGCATCCCACTCTGTAAATATACAGAGCTTAACTAGAAATTTATTTCAATAGAAACAATGCCTACCTACCAATACCTACTTCAAATTTTAGATTTAAGCACGAACAAGTTACAACATTTTAGATTAGGTAACAAATTTCATTACAAAAGGACGACCTATTTATTTGCAATGGTATATTACACAATTTAAAAATCGACCAAGATTTGTATTATAAAAGCGATATAAAAATTAAAATATAATCAAATACCCAACGCACATAAATATCGTCGAAAAATTAACGATTCTTTAACCTAAATAATAAAGTTAATTAGAAAATATTCTTACTTTCTTTTACAAATCTGGAAGTTAATTTTCCCTTTAAAGATGAGCCAGCAAAAGTCTGTTCTGGCATAAGATGTGGTCAAGTAGACGTCCAATTTGTTAAAGTTTCTTTATGACCCAGTGAATCATTTATCAACTTTATGTTCGACAGCACCACTAAGTACAATACGAAACCTCGACACTTGGTCTTGAATGTATATATTATGATGACTACACATATACCTGTGTAATAGAGACCTTCCTTGTCTGCAACGGTTCCAACAAGAAATCCACAGTTCCTGCAACAAATTTTTATGAAAAATACAACAAAAGGAAGCTATGGTTGAACGACTATTTAACCCAATTATATACTTATTTGATTTATACCGAGAGGATAAATAAATAGGAATACGAAAATCGGAACAATAATTTTTCGATACACTTCAACTCTCGTGCTTCTACTTTAATACGTTTCCAATTAATTAATGTAAAAACCAAATTAAAAATTTTAAATAACCTAAGAAACAGCAGTTTTATTATTATAATGAAATGTAGATATTGTACGAATTAAAAAACGTAAGGAAATATAATCAAAAATTAAATTTTTCTTAGACATCTATTAGAATTTTTATCAATTACAAAATAGAAGAGTAAAATCTATAAAAGTAAATTATAATCCAACATGAACAAAAAAGAAATCTGTAAATTATTTGAAAAATTAGCCATCTATGAAATATTATATTAACCAAAAATATTAAAAACTGTAATTAAAAAGAAATCTATAAAATTCTAGAATATTTACAACGATCTAAATGGTACAAGATATTTGAAAATTGCCTATTGTGTTGTAAGGCCTCTCCAAAGCTATTTGAGGTCACGTCATCAATCAAAAGTTACTAGATGCTGACGTCAGGCACAGTGGTGTCAGATTATTTCAACGCTATCTTAGTAAACAAAAGATATAACCTCGAATTTTCAAATTCGTGAACAATGTTAAAGTTTCGATACAAATTATTAGGCAATGCGTTACTACAAATTGTAGCTGTTGCTGGGTTAACTGTAGTTTGATTTTAATTAAGTTCATAGTGTGGATTTCCCGACATGTTACTTGCACACGTTGCTTACATGCCAAAGAAAGATTAATACAATTCATTAGAACGAAGTAGGTCCTAATCATTGTAAAACGTTATATAATAATCGAATTGATGTTTATATAGACGAGTTACTTTCTGGGGGGTCGTCTTATATTCGTGCAATTATAGTGGAACCTCAATCGTCACCTTTGATAAAGCACAACATGTAAATATCAATATTATTGATAATAATTGACACTTTTATGACTAACTCTAATGTCTGCTTCTCCTACCGACATACACTGCAATGCATTTTGTTTCAGGGCGAACATATGTAGACGTTATACCAAATGGACCATGTACACCAGGTACGCCTCTATCGCCCTTGTCGCCTTTAACTCCCTGTATTCCTGATAAAGAAAAATAATATTAACCGATTGCTTGTACTTTTATTTATTACAAACAATTGTCTACTTATTATTTTACGGTATAGCTTATTCAAATAATATCATATAGCTATATGATATTTACGACATCAACATAAAGTTACTAGATTGTTTTTCTGTAATTCGGTTTAAAGTTTGGAAAGTGACATATTTTATAGATGATTTTCCTGCGCACATATTAGACGGTATAAGGAAAGACTAGAATTTATTAGAATTGTCAAAATACGAGGTACGAGGTGACAGCACTGTGTGAAACGTCATCATCTAGTAACCTTTTATTGATGACGTGTTGCATTTAGATTTGGACGAAGTGTAGGTATTTGACTATTTTTAATCATTATATTTTTTAATTAAACATTTTATTTTCAACTTACATCATCTCCTCTCTTTTTTCGTCTGTGGTATTCAGGGTCCATTTTCACATAAAATTTATTAGGTGCACCATGTTTATCTTTTTGCAAATCTACTTTTTCTAACAACACTTTTAATTCCGAATCCAACTTTTGTTTAATCTCGATGGCCGTTTCTATCTTTAAAATTTTGTACGTAAAAAATCCGATGATGATTTGAATCAAAAAAAGGAAAAGTAAAAAACAGATTATTTTGGTCGCGTAACAACTCGTTTTCCTCGCTTCGTCCATTTTCGCAGTTTGAAAATACTTAAAACGGTAAATAAACGATTTATATTAAAAATTTTTTGTTATCTAATCTTGTAGCTGTCACCAAAGCAAGGGTTAAGTCATTGATATGTATGGGTAAATTTATTCTATTTATGTCTATTTATTATTATAATATAATCCCTAGCAGCACACTTAGCTAAAAGTAACATAATTTCCCGATATATTACACAGGTCTGCGATCAAATTTTTTTCTTTAAAATAATGGGTGATTCTTATGTATTTTGGTGCGCTGAGTTCGGAAATGCCCTCAGTTTTTTCCCAGCACGTAAGCATTTTCCGCAAAATGCATTTTTCTGCGGGATTGCCTACCTTAAGGCGTATATTTATGAATATGCCGAAAAAAGTTGTTTTTCCTATTCGGCTTCATAGTTTTATATTAGAAACTATGAAATATGATAAAAATTAGTATATTTAACAGTATTAGTCAGCGTATCCTTTTAAAGAATTAATTACCTTAATAGTATGCAATTAAGGTTTATCGCTTTTCTTCGGTGTTTTCAGATTCCAATGTTACTGTAATAAATGTTTTGTTATTAAAAGTACATAAATAAATAGGAGAAATTCTTTCTGGTAACTACCAGAAAGAATTTCTCTAATTAGCGTAATTGTGGTGAACATTATTGACAAATGATGATTTAATAAAATAAAATTTAAATTTCCCATTGCCCTATATATACCCCTCGTAGTCCTTCGATTTGTTCATTTCAATTTAAATATTCTTAAAGTGTCTTTCAAAATGTCTTCAAGAGCTTGTGTTAATAAACCTGATAGTTTCTGTTACATTTGTGGCGAACTTGTATTAAAAAAACAATCTCGAAGTATTACGGAGTTTATTAAAAAAGTGTACTTTGCCTATTTTGGTGTGAAGATCGGAGATCAAGAAAAATCTTGGGCCCCTCATGGAGTGTGTTCAGGCTGTGTTGAAGGACTTCGCATGTGGTCTAAAGGAAAGGTGAAATCTTTTCGTTTTGGGGTGCCTATGATTTGGAGAGAGCTGAGAAACCACGGCGATGACTGCTACTTTTGTTCTTGCAACATACAAGGGTACAATGCCAAAAATAAAAAAGATATATGTTACCCAAACATGCAATCGGCACTTCGGCCTGTGCCTCATGGACCCGGTATTCCAGTACCAGTGCCCCCACACAATTTTGACGATCTGCCAGAGTCATCAGAGAGCGAGTCAGAGCAGTTGGATGATGAGTTTCAAGTCGAAGACTGTGGACCCCAACAGTTTTCACAAGAAGAATTAAACGACCTCGTTCGTGATTTAGGGCTTTCTAAAGAGTCTGCTGAATTACTGGGCTCTAGACTTCAAGAAAAGAACTTGTTGAGATCTGGAACTTCATTCTCTTGGTACAGAAGCAGAGAAAAACAATTTAAGCCAAATTTTTCTCAAGATGGCGAACTTGTATATTGTTCTGATGTTCCCAAGTTGATGTCAATGTTTAACATTCAACATGTGTCAGATGAATGGAGGCTTTTTTATTGACTCGTCAAAAAGAAGTTTAAAAGCAGTTTTGCTACACAACGGCAATAAATACGCTTCTGTACCCGTGGGGCACTCTGTGCATCTAAAAGAAAAGTATGACAACATGGCTTTTATCCTTGTTAAATTAAAATATAAGGAGTTTGGATGGCCTATCTGTGGTGATCTCAAAGTCATCTCTATGGTGCTTGGACAACAAGGTGGCTATACGAAATTCCCCTGTTTCCTATGTGAGTGCACTGGTGTCAAAAAGTGTGGCCAACGAGAACTTTGAAGGTTGGAGAAAAAAATGTTCACTTTGAGTCTTTGGTTGATCCCAAAAAAGTGCTTTTACCCCCACTTCACATCAAGCTTGGACTGATGAAGCAGTTTGTCAAGGCATTGCCAAAAGATGGCGAAACGTTCAAATACCTTGAAAAGAAATTCCCGGGACTGTCTGAGGCAAAGTTAAAGGAGGGTGTTTTTGTTGGCCCGGACATTCGGAAACTAATGAAAGACAATCAGTTTGAAAAGGTGATGAAAAAAGCTGAGAAAGAGGCGTGGATATCATTTAAAGAAGTTGTGACTAATTTTTTGGGGAACAATAAGGACCCGGATTATGAAGAAATTGTAAATAAAATGTTGAAATGTTTTAAAACCTTGGGGTGCTCCATGAGCTTGAAACTTCACTTTTTTGAACTCCCATTTGAGTTATTTCCCAGAAAACCTAGGTGCCGTAAGTGAAGAGCAGGGCGAGAGGTTCCACCAAGACATGAAAGAAATGGAACGGAGGTACCAAGGACGATGGGATGTGAATATGATGGGAGACTACTGTTGGATGCTTCATAGAGAACTTCCAAGCATCCCACACAAACGGAAAAGCTCAAAACGGGGTTTTGAGGGAAAAAGATGTAGATATTATAATGAATTATTATAAATCCTTATTGTGTATACATATTATTTTTATCAAATTGTATTTAAAAATGTAAATAAACCACTAGTAATATATTTTTTTTTAATTTCAAAATGCATTTTTACCTATATGTACTGCGGGTTTTACATAACTTTCTTTTTCATTTTGCGGAAAATCCCTACGTGCTGGAGAAAAACTGAGGTCATATTTGGACTCAGCGCACCAAAATACATACGATTCACCCATTACGGTGAAAAAAAAAATCAAAAATGTCAATTTGCAGGCCTGTGTTATTATAAGCCAATGTGACGGTCTGTCTTATAATCACAATATAGAATTTTGATGTAAAACCATGCAGTTAAGCTATATTGTCAAAATATGTAGATTCTATATCTTAAATATACACATAACTGATCTAAAAGTCATTTGTCCAAAGTCTTTGTCATTCTTGTATTGATATAATAAAGATGTATACGAGTTATTTAAAATCTATATTGCTAGGAACTATTTTATTTGTTACAGTGGTATAAATAAGAAACTACTATATTATCTTATAATTTTATTATTGAAAAAAGGATATAAAATATTTTAGTAGTACATACTAATTATAATACAAAATTAAACATATTTTCAGTAATATCTTAAAATTTCAATTCGTTTTAATAAAAGTACCTATATAAAACTTGATAAAAAAGTCCAGATTTATTAATTTATTATTTATTTATTTTCAATGTTTCGGCACAATTTTTGTAATTTTCCAACAAAATTTCTTTTTGTTAACAATACTTAAAATACAAAAATTGACAAAAAAGAAATTTTTGTGTTTAACAAAAATAGTATAAAATTGAAAATAAATAATTAATCAAGAAACAAATTTACTACTTTATCTACTATTTACCTACTTTATCAAGTAGGTGCATATAATCAAATAAAATTTAATAGATATCTATAAATAACACTTATATTTATAAAAATACGGAAAATATGAAAAAGTTGAAGTGAAGTGTCATTGTTAAATTTTTGTATTTGCCAAATAGATACCGACGGATTTTCTTATAGTTATCATCATGGATGGTGTACAACACTCGTCGTATTATTTCTGAAAATTAAATTACACATTAATACACGATCGACTATACAAAAATTACTTATATTTAACTTACCAACAATACATTCGTTACTTTCAGGTCACAGAATGTCGGTTTGTCGATTATTTTTTCTAACGCCGTGTCCGCGTCTTGCACTTATTGGCTACAATGCGAGTTAGTAATTTGACCATTTAGGAGTAAACTGTCTTATGGGCATTTTTTCTCCGATGGGATAATATGATACGTTTATCTGAAAATTAATATAATTAATCATTCAAAGAAAATAGTAAAAAATAATATCTGATAACAAAGATTACTTACTTAAGTACATTCTACTTAATTTATTCGTGTTTTTAAATACCGAAGTAAGTAGGTATAGTCAAAATGGAGTATGACTCACCTATGAAAGTAATAAGTAATGCAATGTGACGTTCGGCTATCGTTTTCTCTTTCCACAGAAGTTGGCATTGTAAAAGGGTTTCGAAAATATCGACGTACGTTTGAAGTTGCTTAATTCGTATGTTTTTTAAATTGCTCCCAGAATGTTACATCCCACGACTTCATAAAACATTAAATGTATTAATAAAATGTAGTATAGAAGATCATAAAAATTGACTTACGTTTTATAATACTTACTATTGAACATTGAAAATAGAAGTGCACTATCCGCTTCGTTACAGTGAACTGATACCCCTCTGTTTACACCACTCTGGTCAAGCAACAAGATATGCTGTCCCGTTAGGTACCTATTGACCGAGGGTTAACAATAGCAAGTATATACGCTTAGGTACCTATACTTGGTATAACAACTTACGAAGGTAGGATATCCGAATGTTCTAAACACGTTGAACCCGCGCAGGACGTCATCCGTGCAAGTACGTACCTGTCAGATTTCTGATTCTTTCACGAGTGACGTCACATCTCGATGTGCAGAACCGCCCCGATATCTTACCTTAATAATTATTGTACCATAGTACCTATATATACCAAGTTGATAAACTAATATTTTCCAAAAAACAAGCATTTATTTAAAATCAATTTTAGAATTAAATTCACATTAACCCGCAACTTTAAAAAAAATGATCGAAAGTTAATGAAAAACGAAAAGGTTTCGTCGGTTTTAAGAGGACTCAGTAGTACCGCGAGAAAAAATCTTAGAGAGAGCACATTTTTTTCTAAGTAAGACGGAAATATTAGGCTACCTAAGTAGGGACTAATCAAAAAGGGTACGACGACTTCGAAGTGACCGTAACCTTGAAATTCCTACCATTTTTGCCGAGTTGTCGAATAACGGAACGACGCACGTGGTGCAATTTTGCCATCCCCTTCAATAATATTATTTAGTCATGCAATTTTAAAATGATGGGAATGAAAAATTTAGTAATTTGTAGTTAATGTTTACTCGTACAATTAAATGAAATTTCTGTAATAATATGAAATTATAATGCTGATAATAATTTAAGTAATTCGCTTTCTTCTAGAAATGTAACATATAAAAAAGAAAAGAAAGTAAAGAATTTGGGAAAAGGTTTCCTATTTCGTAGAAATGACAATGGCGAAGGTCGCAAAGTTCTACCTATTTGCATTTTTGATTATTACCCACTTAAAGAGTTTGAAAAATATGTACCTTATGCTTACTCAAGCTTATGTTTTACTCGAAACTGCTAACTTTTTTCAACGTTTAGTGTTTATGCCGTTTTAGAGTGAGGTCATCCCAAGCATTTGAGGTTACTCTAGGGTTAAATAAAATTATAAATGAAACCGGCAAACGAGCCATTTTAATTCCCAAAAACTTTTTATGAAAACAAATTCTATGAAGGCAGCTTTCTCCAAGTTTGGGTTTGGATTTTTGTCATTAATTCTCTGGTAACGAAAAGTGATAACAATTTAATAGTTGTTACTTATCTAATAATTAAACTAGGTATTGATAATATTCCGTTTATCAGTGATTGGTGTATGCACTTCTCCCTAAATGCTTTTTTAATTAGGTAAAAAGGTGAATAACTCTATCGACCAATATATTTTGGGAAGGTTTTGCAAGTTTTATATTACCTATTTTTTAGATAGAATTAGCAAGATAAAAGATAGAATTAGAAGCTAGCAATTTTATGTCGCAGGTATATCACGTTAAAACATTATTTATAAGTATGGTTTACTAAGATCACATCGATCTTAATATTATCTAATTTTGTAATATTTAAACAAACCATCTAAAGAATATCTGCAAAACCTTATACTAAAGGCACATATATAAATGTGGCTTATTATATCACATTTAGATAATGCTGAGTTTAATAAACTCAGATGTGCTGTTAGGGTTGTAATTTATTATTTTTATAAACTATCTATACCTAGATATCTATTTTGCTTTTTGAAGCAATAGTAGAAAAAATCATTTGTGAAACATAGAAAAGTGTTTTTTCCAATACTTCTGCGAATCTGTTGATTTAGTTCGGAAAGATACCTACTAAAAATCTAAATAAGGGGGTGTTATGGTTTCCACCCCGCCAATATATTAAAACCAACGAAACCTTTTCGTTTTTCATTAACTTTCGGTCATTTGTTTTTAAGTTGCGGGTTAATGTGAATTTAATTCTAAAATTGATTTTAAATAGTTGCTTGTTTTTTGGAAATATTTGTTTATCAACTTGGTATATGGTTCAATAACTATTAAGGTAAGATATTGGGGCAGTTCTGCACATCGAGATGTGACGTCACTCGTGAAACTATCAAAAGTTCGACAATTACGTACTCGCACGGATGACGTCACTGCGCGGTTGAACGTATTTAGAACACTCGGATATCCTTCCTTAGTAAATTGTTATACCAAGTACAGGTACCTAAGCGTATATACCTGCTATTGTTAACCCTCGGTCAATAGGTACCTAACGGGACATCATATCTTGTTGCTTGACCAAAGTGGTGTAAACAGAGGGGTATCAGTTCACTGCAACGAAGCGGATAGTGTACTTCTATTTTCAATGTTCAATAGTAAGTATTATAAGTAAGTCGATTTTTATGATCTTATATATTACATTTTATTAATACATTTAATGTTTTATGAAGTTGTGGGATGTAACATTCTGGGAGCAATTTAAAAAAGCAACTTCAAACGTACGTCGATATTTTCGAAACCCTTTTACAATGCCAACTTCTGTGGAAAGAGAAAACGATAGCCGAACGTCACATTGCATTACTTATTACTTTCATAGGTGAGTCATACTCCATTTTGACTATACCTACTTACTTCGGTATTTAAAAACACGAATAAATTAAGTAGAATGTACTTAAGTAAGTAATCTTTGTTATCAGATATTATTTTTTACTATTTTCTTTGAATGATTAATTATATTAATTTTCAGATAAACGTATCATATTATCCCATCGGAGAAAAAATGCCCATAAGACAGTTTACTCCTAAATGGTCAAATTACTAACTCGCATTGTAGCCAATAAGTGCAAGACGCGGACACGGCGTTAGAAAAAAGAATCGACAAACCGACATTCTGTGACCTGAAAGTAACGAATGTATTGTTGGTAAGTAAGTAATAAGTAATTTTTGTATAGTCGATCGTGTATTAATGTGTAATTTAATTTTCAGAAATAATACGACGAGTGTTGTACACCATCCATGATGATAACTATAAGAAAATCCGTCGGCATCTATTTGGCAAATACAAAAATTATTCATATTCATATTCATTCGTATTCATATTCACTTCACTTCAACTTTTTCATATTTTCGGTATTTTTATAAATATAAGTGTTATTTATAGATATCTATTAAATTTTATTTGATTATATGCACCTACTTGTTAAAGTCCAAATTTGTTTATTGATTAATTATTTATTTTCAATTTTACACTATTTTTGTTAAACACGAAAATTTCTTTTTTGACAATTTTTGTATTTTAAGTATTGTTAACAAAAAGAAATTTTGTTGGAAAATTACAAAAATTGTGCCGAAACATTGAAAATAAATAAATAATAAATTAATAAATCTGGACTTTTTTATCAAGTCTTTATATAGGTACTTTTATTAAAATGAATTGAAATTTTAAGATATTACTGAAAATATGTTTAATTTTGTATTATAATTAGTATGTACAACTAAAATATTTTATATCCTTTTTTCAATAATAAAATTATAAGATAATATAGTAGTTTCTTATTTATACCACTGTAACATAAGTAAAATAGTTCCTAGCAATATAGATTTTAAATAACTCGTATACATCTCTATTATGAGATCTCTATACGAGAATGACAAAATAACTTATTTATATACATTTAAGATCAGAACAATATAAAAAAATATCAATACAACCTCAAAAAAGTGCACGTTCCTGATGTTTAAGATATAGAATCTACATATCTTGACAATATAGCTTAACTGCATAGGTTTTACATCAAAATTCTATATTGTGATGATAAGACAGACCGTCACATTGGCTTATAATAATATATCGGGAAATTATGTTACTTTTAGCTAAGTGTGCTGCTAGGGTACATAATATTTCGTAAGATCTTACATTGCATATTAAAATTGAAACGATTTATAGTAAAGAAATAGTCGATTGTTTGTGACAGATAATAAGGAGTATTATTTGCAACGTCTTTTAAAACGATTGGAGAAAAAAACATTTTACTACTTTCGCCGTTTTAAAAATATACCACATATTAATTTGCAATAATTTTATCGCCATATTGAAAACCGGAAAATCAACATTTAAATTTTTTAACATTCAAAATACCTAAGGATAAAATAAATTAAAAACTCCAATATTTGAAAAAAGTAAACTATGTAGCTATAATTTACCTGATAGTTCATCTAATTGTGAATCTGCTCTACGTATTCTTGTACGATGTGTAAAATCTTGGAGGCAGTAATTACTGGTTGAGGTGCAAAGTTCTTGGACGGCTTTTAACTAAACAAAAACATAAAGGTAGAATAAATTACAGGTCTCCATCATAAGTGGTATGTTTTTAGATAAAAAAATTGAAGAGGAAATGTTGAAAAATTAAAAGTTGTTGCATTGTTTCTAAAAGCTACTCGATAAAAACTTATAAGTGCAGAACTAATTTTAAAGTAGGTAAACTAGTATCAGATACGCGCCAACATAATATTATAACACCTGAAGCAACAAAATTATTTACTAACAAATTTAACGAAATTTTAAAGATATTTCACATCATCTCAATTTTGTTTTAATCGTTCTCATATTTATATTAGTTTTTCAATAGTCGGTTATCGTTAACCGTTGAACAATTGCTACTGAAATGATTGTTAAGACAATGTATCGTTTCTTCGATGGTTCTTACTGATGGTTAGAGTTAATCGGTGATTCAAAAATCGATTCTTTGCGCTCTTTTTTATATTTTACGTGAGATAACTGCATTACTCGCCACACCCTCGGCACCATTCTACTTGAATATTCGTAGTTTTTGTGTTTTGGCGTCATTTTTGGAAAAATATCAGAGATTAATACTTGGTGGGGAAGATAACAGTTAGGTAATAGGTAATCAGTAGGTAGATTACCTAATATTTAGTAGTTGTTATCTTTCCCACCAAATGTTAATCCCCCATATTTTTCCAAAAATATCAAATTGTATATATTATGATACTTTTTGATAAAAATGACGCAAATTTATTTAAAATTTAGCGCAGTAAATATACCTAGATATCTTATTTAAAAGAGAAACAAAATATAGAAAATGAAGGCGTTTTACAACAAATTTTAGATCCAAGGTAGTACAGATTATCTAATAATATCCTTAATTTAGTAATTGTTCGCGTATTACACGTACGCGCACTCACATTAAAATAAGATAATATATTCTTTATATTCATAACTGGTATTCGAATGCGATCGGTTAACCAAACTGAATCTTCATCATGTACAAGTTTGGATGAGTCGATACGACTTTCGAAATTTGAATTGAAAAATTCCACGTTCGAATTTTTTAATTGGTTAAAAAAATCAAAATCCTTTAAGATCTCTAATATCTCTTCTTTACGTGTAGATTTTACTGTTGAGTGTATACACAAACCTAAAAACACTTCTAATACCAATAATACGGTTATTACTGCAATTGTCAATATGTTTGACTTTGCAAATATTAATTTAAAGTTATTTTCCGACATTTAGTTTTATTTCCATGCAGTAAATAAGAATAATAAGCAAAAATATACTATATGACAGACTTTAAAATACTTTTAAATTATATAAATACAAGGAACGACGATATTTTGATATCGCGCTATTTTTAAATTTAATCGATAACCTCATTATTTTTGTTAACTTAATTTAACTTAATAGAAAGAATTTACAATTTTCTTTTTTGAAATTTTTATACGGTAATTTCAACTTAAATTTAAATAATATTGTTTAATATTAACATAATGTCTATATAAATAAATAGGTACTTAACCTCGTTTTCCCCTTAAACCCGGTAAAATAGACACTGCGTTTTCTATATTATTTTTTGTATTGAGACACAAATCAAATATAGGTACATTTTTTAATGAGAATAATATTTTTAATGGATCTCGTTTTACGCGATTTCATTATCCGTGTTTTTGGATATATGCGATTTTATATTAAATACGCGATACAAGTTCCGATGCGTTAGTTTCTGCTTTTTCCTTTTCAACCCGAAATAATATCCGACATATTCAGCATCCACCGAGAGAGCTCCACTTCAACCTATTATAGTAAAAGTATTTTCATACTTTCCAAGGGGCTGGAAACCCAATCATTTTCGAAACCTGAGCAAAATTATGTTCGACATATTTTTCAGAAGTATGTTTATGTTTTAACAGGTTAACTTAATTATTTATAGGTATAGGCAAGTAAAAATTGATTCTCGTTCGACTTAACACAATTGGACGTAAATTATAATACCTTTATAAATTTTAGTGATAATATGACCATTACTCGATGTGTTTCGTTTTTCATCGATCGATAACGAGATATTTAGAAGTTGAAACGATTTCCAAAATGTACCTATTTTAAAAGTTTTCGATACGTTAATGATTTACGGCGTAATATGACCAAAATAAACGCAGTGATGTTTTCTACACTTTCGCCATTTTGAAAAAGAAGCGCTTACACGTTTGGCGTCTCGATCAAAAACCGTTGCAAGTGTTAAGATGTGGCCAAAACATCCCAAAACAAATATTATTGTTCAAAAATGAGGAAATGTTTGTTATAATGTCGAAATAAAACACATCTTGACGTCTTCATCAGAAAAACATTGGTTTTTCTGGCAATTAGAAATAGATAAATGCTTTGATCGATAACCTACATTATCTTATTGTATATTTGGATTAACATTTGCAAGTCGATTTATTTTCAAGTGGGTTATCGATGATTATCAGAAAGTGTTTGATACGTTGTTATTTTGCTAAATAAATTTAATTTTTAAACCATAATAAATTTCCGATTTATTATGTTTTATGTCACTTACCGATGTCGGCAACACAAATTAACACGTCATTCAAAAACTCGTGTTTTTGGATAATTTTCGTATTGTTCATTTTTTTGGCAGAACTATTTATAGGACTTTATGTTTATACATTAGTTAAAATAACGCGAGAAGACGAAATATGGCAAATATTGGAGAAACCAGAATTTTGGAAGAAACGTGGCGTAGATTCGTTTGTAGAATTTTTTAAAGCCGACAAGAAACAAGCCAATACAGATGATTATATTTGGTTAACCAATTACAGTCGTATACCCGTAAGTTATTGTTTTCATATATAATAACGAGCCAGTAGGTATTTGTATTTGTTAATTTAGTAGAACTTTTAGGTTAAAGCCATTCAAGAATTTTGTTTTGAAAGTAATAAACACTGTAAGGATTCATTTAATTTTATTCGAACGCGTAGAGAAGCATATCATCATGTGGGCATAAAAGTATAAAATATCTTAAATATAACTTAAATCTGCTTTATATTAAACAGAACAATTTTTAGAAATATTTCCAATTTTCGGATTTCATAATGCGAAAACCTTACAATTGATCCCAGGACCGCCCGGCCCTAGAGGAATGCCCGGTATACCAGGCTCGCCTGGAATATCTGGATTACCCGGTATTATCTCAAATACTTTTTCACGATCGTGACAAATTTTAAAATATTAACTTGTTAATAAGCGTCTAGGTGAATACATAATATATATGCCTAAAATATATCCGTGATTGATTGAAAAGAAATCAGCGATTACATATTCTTAAATTTTAGCTTACAATCTTTATAAGCAAAACATAGTATCTAAGTTTTTAAAAATATGTACACCTATGCGTATATCGGTAACTAACACGAGTTTCGATAATTTTTGAAAAACTGCATCAGTTACTTGCAGATAGTTTTCGCAAATCGCTTTCTAATGAACTTTGATTTTAATTAATGAATGAACGAATCAGGTTTTAAAATTAAAACTTTGTCAAAAGGTCCACCAGGAGATCGTGGTCTTCCAGGACCTATTGGAATAAACGGTTTAAAAGGTGAAATGGGTATGCCAGGAATTACCGGGATGAAAGGTAAGTTAATTTATTCTTCAATAATCTATATAGTTATTAGGATACACATATTAATAAATTATATATTAACTTTGTCAATAGGTTCACGAGGAGATAATGGTCTTCCCGGACCTATTGGAATAAACGGTTTAAAAGGTGAAAGGGGTATGCCAGGAACTACCGGGACGAAAGGCAAGTTAATTTATTCTTCAATAATCTATATAGTTATTAGGATACACATATTAATAAATTATATATTAACTTTGTCAATAGGTTCACGAGGAGATAATGGTCTTCGCGGACCTATTGGTTTAAAAGGTGAAATGGGTATGCCAGGAATTACCGGGATGAAAGGCAAGTTAATTTATTCTCCAATAATCTATATAGTTATTAGGATACACATATTAATAAATTATATATTAACTTTGTCAATAGGTTCACGAGGAGATAATGGTCTTCCCGGACCTATTGGAATAAACGGTTTAAAAGGTGAAATGGGAATGCCAGGAACTACCGGGACGAAAGGCAAGTTAATTTATTCTTCAATAATCTATAT
Organism: Rhagophthalmus giganteus; assembly: GCA_036326145.1. Taxonomy (NCBI): domain Eukaryota; kingdom Metazoa; phylum Arthropoda; class Insecta; order Coleoptera; family Rhagophthalmidae; genus Rhagophthalmus; species Rhagophthalmus giganteus. Next base: position 68,454,979 of record JARFJA010000001.1, on the reverse strand, counting down.
AGTTATTAGGATACACATATTAATAAATTATATATTAACTTTGTCAATAGGTTCACGAGGAGATAATGGTCTTCCCGGACCTATTGGAATAAACGGTTTAAAAGGTGAAAGGGGTATGCCAGGAACTACCGGGACGAAAGGCAAGTTAATTTATTCTTCAATAATCTATATAGTTATTAGGTTACACATATTAATAAATTATATATTAACTTTGTCAATAGGTTCACGAGGAGATAATGGTCTTCCCGGACCTATTGGTTTAAAAGGTGAAAGGGGTATGCCAGGAACTACCGGGACGAAAGGCAAGTTAATTTATTCTTCAATAATCTATATAGTTATTAGGATACACATATTAATAAATTATATATTAACTTTGTCAATAGGTTCACGAGGAGATAATGGTCTTCCCGGACCTATTGGAATAAACGGTTTAAAAGGTGAAATGGGTATGCCAGGAATTACCGGGATGAAAGGTAAGTTAATTTATTCTTCAATATAAGTATGTAAATAAATTGTAATAAATTATATTAACTGCATTAATATTAGGTATTAGGTGCGTACTATGTAGTATGCAAGCTGTCAGATAATTTCTTTTGCGACCTTTTGTCCTCTTTACTTTTCAGTTGATCAATTTCCGTTAATTAGCATTCCTTTTTCTTTTTCTTTTTTAATTTATGTATTTATTCAGTCAGCCTATTAGTTTAATGTGACGCGTTAGTAGTCAATAAAGTACCGATGTCAGCATTTTGATGTTTTTAACGTTTATCTAATATTCTCTGTCAATGGAAAATGGATATATGCCTATATATCGGGCAGTTTGGGCAGAGTGTCTTAACCCACACATTTGCGAAAATGAGTTATTCTACATCTAAGGCAAAGACATCATCTGTTAAAATCTGGAAATAATATTCTGATTTTTTCCACCTGAAAAATCGATTTGTATTTCCGTGAAACGTATCTGCTTTGTAGCTACGCTACAACACAAATGTGCGCTCCTGTAAAATTAATTTTTTGTGGGTTAAGACACTGCCAAAACTCGATATTATATACCTATTTATATATAGCTATCCCTTACTTAACACGGTCCTCTTTAATGTAGAATTTGATTGACGCTGTGAAATTAATTACGATAATCCCTTCATATACGCGGCAAAAGTTTTACTTTAAATTATTACTCATCAAAAAGTAGGCAATAAAAGGGAACTATGCAATAGACGACAATAGAATAGAAGTACAAGAATCGATCGTGAACAAATTGTAAGTTTTACCGTTTATTAAATTTGATTAATACGAAGTTGGTATACGCAGTAACATATTCCTATCGAGGGAAGAATTAACCGCGTTAATCAAGAGATGCCTGTACATTCACTAACTGCCCCTCACATCGAAGGAACTAACAACGAATTATTTTTTTAGTTCATGATTTCTAAGAAAAAGTTTAAATATTATTTATTAAATACCTATCTAGTATTTTCCCTTTTACAGGAATTTCCAAATATTTATTCTACTTCTTAGTTAAACAAAAATGTATGTAACGTTTTTCAAATAACACCACCTATAGCTATACAGATAAACTTGGACAAATCGGAAAATGGGCATTTTTCTGTTGATTTTTGTAAAGAAATGCCATTTTCGGACAGTTAATGTACTACAGATATTTACTTTTTAAAAAAATTCGATTTAAAAATGTTAAAAATAAAATTTTTATTAAAAACGGGTAGAATCCATTTTGTAATAAAAATAATAATAGGTATTGGGCTTTATTAAAAATAAAAGGTCAATGCATATAGACTTAAGTCGAATGGGTGCTCTGATTCGTTTACATTATAAAATAAAACCAATAATCGTTTTTCTTTATTTATGTTAATTACACAGTTTTGTTTTACAGGTAATAAAGGAGAACTTGGCATGCAAGGGGAGAAAGGCGAATTTGGGATACCCGGACCGATGGGAGCTCTCGGTACGTATAAATTTTTTCAATTTTTTAAATATCTATAAGTAGCTATTTTAGAAATAACCATAACACAAATTATATAAAACCTTCTAAATAAATATTTTAATGGCGTTTAATGTCATCCATACTTATCTGCATTACAAAAATTTCCTAAAGGATTTAAAATAATTCTATATTAATTTATGCTATTAGGATGAATTATTTACCTACCGTAAACCTTTGTGAACAGTTTTCTCTGTCAAATTTGCTTCCCGTCTCCTTATTCTTTAGTTGATCTTGAAATGAGTTGGGAATACTTAATTAAGCATTCTCAGAATAGTTTGAAAATGAAGAAAATGATTTGAACCCCGTCACAAAGCAACCCTGGTTGATGGTATTATTTCAATTTCCAGGTAAAAAAGGAGATACGGGCATTAAAGGTGATAAGGGTGATAAAGGTGAAAGTATACAACCGAAAGGAATTCCGGGCCAAAAGGGAGAACCTGGACTATCAGGATTACCAGGTAACTATTTGAACAATACAATATCAACATAAACGATAAATTGCAATGCACAGTAGCGGGCGCTTTACTTACATAGTACTTACTATACATAGGTATTAATGAAAATTAAAACATATTTGATAGAACTAAACTACCAACACCTTATTGTATTTTGTTAAGAATTCATAAATTTACTTATTTATTAGGAGTATATTTTTTTACGGTAATTAAACAAAACAATATTATTTAGAAGAGCCGCTCTTTCAATCATTAAATAAAGTTCCAAATAAGCTATTCGTTTATAAGCTCTAAACATTTGTTATAATAAACGTGTCCAAGGGAGTTATTCTAAGAATAGCTTATTTGGAACTTTATTTAATGATTGAAAGACCGGCTCTTAAAAATAATTATTAACGTTTATATATATTTGGAGTCGAGGGCGCTAAAGGTTTAAAAGGTAGGTACGTTTTACGTTATTGACATATAAATCGGTGGCGTCGATCACTTGGCCCACAATTTGGTATCTATAAGTACATACGAAAAAATATTTTAAACCTTCGTTTTAATATTCATTATTAATATTTTATTTTGTAAATGTTTAGGAGAGAAAGGCGATCCCGGAATTCCTGGTTTGGACGGTACGTGAATAGCAATCGTATACAAATTTGTAAAAAATAAATATTCTATTGGAATTTGTCATAATATCAATACTTATCTATTGTTTGAAAATTATGTAGCCTACTTGAATTAATGATAGGCTATGAAAAACGGTAGCACCTTTAACGTATACACAGTATACGCGGGGTGTAACTTGAATAAGTCTGAACCTCTTAATGGAGGATAGCTGTAATGATTTAAAACATATTTTGCTTATTAACATACAGTTGCTTTTTGATAATTTCCGTGAAAATCGAATTTCAAATTTTAAGTACGACCCTGTGTTTGCTGAATTTAAATTAAATTCATAATGCTAAAAGCGTAAAACGAAAATGCATAAATTTCTTTCAAGTAGACACGCGGTTTTATGGCACATTAACTAATTTCCTAACGATAACTTTGTTTTACTCGAAAACGATAGGTACCTACATTTAATCATAATTATACGCAAGGGTACATTTTTATTGAATGAAATTTTAAAATTAAAATTTAAACTTTAAATTTCAAGTAGCTCATACAAAATGATTTAACGAGGTGGGGTCGGTAAGAACAGAAGTGTCCCGTTTAGAAATTCAGAGTGGTCAAAAATTGGAAAAGAAACTGAACTACCACCGCGGATTCTGTAATATTGAAAAATGTTTTAATTGGCAAATTTCGGGGTGGGTGATCGGATGAGTGATTTTCAAACTTAAAAATTCACCCCTTATATAAATCAAACTACGATAGAAATATGGAATTTCAGTTAAAGAAAAGCAAAAAAAAATTAAGCAGAAATGTAAACATTCAAAAACGACGAAGTAGGTAAATATAAGTACCTACTTATACCTAATCGAGTGATATTAATTGTAGGCGTGCCGGGTCCAGAAGGACCTCCGGGACCTCCATGTAAAACTGGTAGGTAGATTATAATAAACAAAATTATTAGTAGGTATACACATTAATTTTATGTATTACTTGTGTTACAACCAGCCACGAATGCGGAAGTTCCAGAAGTAGTTGTAAAGAAATATGGCGTAGGTAACTATTTGGAAGAACCGCCGATTAAAGTTCCAGGTAAAGCTGTTTCAAAAACAAAGTCGCTTATAATGTAAGCGAACTATTCCTTTATAGAATGTATATTAAACGGAACTCGAGAGCTAACAACTTATGAAGTGACCAATGCGTCGTCTTCTTCTTGGATGGCAGATGACAATCCACCTACGGAAACTGATGCCGATAAGTTTTGGAAAACGTCTCTCCTTACGAATGTGTTATTTGAATTCGATAACTCGGCAGCGTTTCTTGTGAATAAACCAACGACGTATGTATTATGTGTAGATGAATTGTGATATTGCTAGCGGCTAACGCACCGTTTACGGTAATGCCTTTTAGTTTGTACAATTTATATTTGGACGTGGTAGGAACCAGTAACGTAGTCTACGACGGCTCGTTTTATTATTCGACACAAACGAACAATGTTCTTTTAATAAAATACAATTTAAAGAACAAAACCATGCAAGCTTTTAGTACACCAGGTGTTACAAATAATAATGTACAGCCACTATATAGCACAGGTCGTAATTATTTTGATCTTAGTGTGGACGAAAACGGTTTATGGGCCATATTTGCCGTTCCGGACTCAAACAGAACAGGAGTTATCAAAGTATACATACGTGTATTTAAATACAAAATTGGGTCTTTAAAACTAATTCGTTTTTTTAAAGATCGATACGGCGTCTGTAACGGCCCAATTTATTTGGGACGTTTCTTTGGATCACAAACAGTTCGTCGAAATGTTTGTGGCTTCGGGAGTTTTATACGGAGTAACTGGAAGTGACGCAAAAGGGTTATCGGTATCTTTTGCCGTAAATTTATACAATAAAACTTCTTGGGCTGTGGATTGGCATATTTCCGAAAAATATGGTAACATCAGTAGCTTAACATACAACCACGCGAAAAAGGTTTGTCTTATATATTTTTTTAATTTTAACTTGGCATTTATGAGATATTTTAGATTTATTATATATTTATGTAGGTATCCATTTTCGATGAAATTGAGAAACTTTGTTAAGAAACAAAGTTAAGTTTAGTTAATTTTTAGGTTTCTTTAAATGACTATCTACAGCCTAAACGTACCTACCATTTCGGAAATTCTGTTTATAATTTCTCTAAACAGATAAGTTTCGATCTCGGTATCTGGCATGAGAAACGAAGCATTTTGGAACATTTTGCACTTATAATAAACCAAGGAACCGCCCTTTCAAATCTTTCGCGATCATTTAGGATTTATTCGTACAACCGTAGAATTATTTCCTTTCATATTTTTACCGAGAAAAATGTATTTGCTTGTAATGAATATCTAGATACCTATTTCGCCTTTATTTACAGAATAAGGGTGTAATTTGGAAATTTTGAGAAACATCTACAATATAACTGCACCTGTTTCTATGCCCACTAAATGTTATTTTGGCTTTTAATTAATTTATTGCAGTTAATGCACGCAGAGAAGATAATTTATTGTATTTACTACTTGGCTTCGTATATGTATCATTTTTTAAATAATCCTGTCATATTAGTGCATATTATTTTGAATATATCTATAAATAATTTACTAATTTATACTAGATAATAATATCGACAGCGTTTTGGCAAAACGACTAAGGCATCATTTGTTAAAATCTGGTAAAAATATTCCGATTTTTTCCACCAGAAAAGTCGATTTGCTGTTTATAGCTACGCTACAACACAAAATGTACGCTCTTGTAAAATTTACTTATTGTGGATTAAGTAGTTCTGCCGATATATGCCACAGTCGATAATGTACAGAAATATTTATGAAAAATAACTTATAATACAATTTATTTTTAGAATCTCTGGCTTATAAATGATGGAAAATTACAGACGTGCTCTGTGATATGTTATTACAAGATGCCAGATTGGGAGTTCGTCTAATATATCTTACCAAATTCAATTATAATACATGTATGGATGTATCTATATATTTACTTACATAATAAAATATAACAATAAGTACCTATTTTTATAGCAGTTAGCATTTTCACTTATTTTCAAATGCGGTAGAACCTCGATAATCTGAACTAATTGGGACCCCGGGTGTTTCCGATTATCAATGCGTTCAGATTAGCGAACAATTAGCAGGTAACGCCTAATTAAATCCTGTCATTAAAAATGTTAAAAATGGATTCGCGCACTTTGCTCGCTAAAACGTTCCTTGTTTTTTAAAAATTCAATCAGTTTGTTCGTATTTCCTTTAAAATATGAAATTTGGAGAAATAAATCCTTCGAATATTGTGAATCCAACGTGGACGAAGCCGCAGGTAAAAGCTAGTTGTTTATACTTGAGGGGACCCTTACCCTAATTTATACGCTTCGAAAATTACTGCTTATAATTGTTTTTATATTTTATCGTTGGAAACAGTAATCTATTTTAACCTTGTTATCTATGACGTGATGACCATAAAACGTCTATAAAAATTACCTAAAATTGTGAGATTACTAAAGGAAAGTTGCAATTTTTTACATCAACTTCTAGTTAAATCAATACATATTTTACAAATGTAAAAATTAATACGTTTTTTTTTTGGCAAAATTTTGAACGCAAGGTTTTGAGTCGTAACGTTCAGAACAAGTCAAAAACGATTAGAAAACTCGTATTACAGGTATTACGAAGCGATAAATAACGAACTGTCGCCGTTTAAATGGATTATAATTTTTTATAATCCGGATAAAATGATGCTACCTGATACGCATAGAACAGGTCCGGAATTAGTTGAAAACTAGTTTTTCGAGAATAACAAGAAATGACAATCTAAGCGCCTTTTCGGCGATTTAAAATTATTGCTAAATCTCGAAAAAATCCATTAGTATAGTTCAGCGATTTTTACTTGGCAAAATTTTGACCGTAAGGATTTGAGCCGTAACGTTCAGAACATGTCGAAAACGATTAGAAAACTCGTGTTTCAGGTATTACGAAGCAATAAGTAACGAACTGCCGGCGTTTAAATAAATTGTATTTTTTTATAATCTCGATAAAATGACGCTACCCGATACGCATAGAACAGGTCCGGAATTAGTTGAAAAGTAGTTTTTCGATAATAACAAAGCAGAAAATAACGATTTACCCGCTTTTAAATCGATTTAAAATTTTCAAGGATTCTCGACAAAAAGCCTTATTATTGTTCATGGTTTTGATCAAATTTTGACCTGAACTGAAACGTTTAGAACAGCTCCGCAACTTATAGAAAAGTTATTTTTAATTATAATTATAATTAACACATTCAATATAATATTAAACTATTGTAAATACAACATAATTAAATTTCCTTGTATTAATTACTCTTCCACATTATTTGCATTATTTTGAAATGTGATAAGAAACATGAAAATTTCATTTATTTGCATATAAATAAATAATATAATATAATTCTTTTGCTTTTAACTTCGAGCAAGTTCAAAAACTGAAGAAATCCATACTAGAAACGCTATAAATTCAAATTTTCCACCAGGAGAACTATAAGAACTAAGAGGTACGAAAGTAAAATATGTCTCGATGTGCAGACGCTTTTACAAACATGAACCAATATTGGCCCCAATGTGTGGAGTATTAATAATAATAACTTTTGTATTTATTATATTGTTAGATTTAAGGATAGGTTTTTCGGTTGAATTAGAATAACTTCTTTTTCCCTTACAACTGGTCTTGTCCTATATTTGTTTGTAATTTGATTATTTATTTTTAAGGCTTGTATTTTGTTAATTTGAACAACTAAGGCCTGTCCAAAGCTATTTGAGGTCACGTCATCAATCAAAAGTTACTAGATGCTGACGTCAGGCACAGTGGTGTCAGATTATTTCAACGCTATCTTAGTAAACAAAAGATATAACCTCGAATTTTCACATTCGTGAACAATGTTAAAGTTTCGATACAAATTATTAGGCAATGCGTTACTACAAATTGTAGTTGTTGCTGGGTTAACTGTAGTTTGATTTTAATTAAGTTCATGGTGTGGATTTCCCGACATGTTACTTGCACACGTTGCTTACATGCCAAAGAAAGATTAATACAATTCATTAGAACGAAGTAGGTCCTAATCATTGTAAAACGTTATATAATAATCGAATTGATGTTTAGATAGACGAGTTACTTTCTGGGGGGTCGTCTTATATTCGTGCAATTATAGTGGAACCTCAATCGTCACCTTTGATAAAGCAAAACATGTAAATATCAATATTATTGATAATAATTGACACTTTTATGACTAACTCTAATGTCTGCTTCTCCTACCGACATACACTGCAATGCATTTTGTTTCAGGGCGAACATATGTAGAGGTTAAAGCCACTGGGTCTTCACCTGTTACAAATTGAAATCTTGCAACGCATAGAAAGTTCGTGAACGTATAGTAAATCAATGTTACCACAAAATTAAGACACCTCATTCGGTAGTAATTAACTAGCTGTTACTAATTACTTGATTTGAGAACTAACTGTTTATTATATGCATGTTTTTCTGACGAAGTGATACCATGCATTTCCAGGATCAATTTGTCCAACATATGTACACAGGAAGCTCACATTTATAGTATAAAAGCAAGAAAAAGTGTGTACCACTGAACGTTGTATAACTAATATAAAGCATTACATCTTTGAATATGCATACATGGTCTTTTATAATAATTCATGTAATACTAAAACTCCGTGTAACTTGTTTACATGTGCATTAGTGCAAACATATGCATACAGATTATTTGTAAACAGAACTAAACTAATGACGATTAGGAATAGCAGAATGAAGTGTTATTTTTCCATTTTTTATGTGTTTTATTACAAGTACAGTTACGTACATCAATTACATAACTACCAAAATATATCGAAATCAAACCAATGTCATAAATGAAAAGCAACAAATACTACAAACACAACCAATTTGAAAATATACATAGACAACAGCTTGTAAACTTAAACTACACACACAAAACAATGTACATAACTAGAACCGTTGTAGGTTGCATGACGAGCAAACCGCTGTAATAAGACGCATTATCCATGACGATCGAGGATGGTTCCTCTAAGGGCTTTAATAGCTGTTCTTCAAACCACTGTAGAAAATTACTAGTATTCATTTCCCCGCGGTAATTGCTAGTTGTTTTGGAATGAAATAGTAATTTTGCCTCAGGTACAAACCCATTTACTGTTCGTGCATGTACTACGATAATATACATACAACATAACTGACACAGAATGTCTACTACAGCTATGTTTACTACAACTGACCTTTTTACACTACCTTTCCACCTCTTTACAGTATTATTTGCCACGATTAATCGTTGAACCCATTTTAACGATCCATGTTTCATTTAAATATACACATATTGTAATGGAATGTCGACTAGTTGGATTTGCCTCATATTCTTGTAAAAATCTCATTCGTGTCAGCGATATGATGCAATTGAAATAATGTTCTACGATTACAGTCTTTCTTCCACTTAAACCTCAAGTTATTGTTATGTATTTATATTAATAATACAAATATCTTGCTAAAATTATATTGGTTATTATATTTTTCAGTTCTACACACACAAAGGATAACCTTGATCTGCTCCTAGTTGGTATTATAGTTTCCTTCCTATTATAATACGGTACAGTTATGTAGGATTTTTGCTAAGTTGTTTCGACCTACATCGTAAAAAGCTTTGTCCCTCAATTTTGGCAATAACGAGTCCAACGTTACACTCATCCCTATACACAATAAGGTACGATAACATCACTTTTACAAATCATTGCATCAACTTACGTGCGGAATACATCTCATAAAATGATAACACTTCGTAGTCTGCATTTGGTAACAGAGTCAATGGTAACTACACTTGTTGCACGTGGCTTGCGTGTAGTAGCTGTGGACGCGCTACATACCTTTTCAACTGCATTTAATGGTAGTAATTGACCACCTTCTTGCCGTTCCTTTCTCAAAATAGCCTACTAAATTAAATATCTTTGACATATTTCGCGGTGGATTCCCTGCACATACTAAAGCGCAACACGCGGAACACCCCGTTCGCCCGAAAGACACTCACCCGAATCAAGGTCAAATAGTACAGCAGCACTTATACTCCCATGTTAAATACACCCGTTCGCCCGAAACCTAACTTATGCAACTTAACTAACTCGTGGTATGATTTAGTAGCAGTAGAACAGGATAAGCTAGAACAAAAATTCATTTATCTTTACCGATTTACCGGAATAGACGTTCGCCCGAAAATCGAGGTCGTGTCCGTTCAGTGTAAACTTAGCTTATGCAACTTAACTAACAGTATGTGATTTCTGTTGCAGTTGAACAGGATATTCTAGCACAAAAATCAATTTGTCGGAAGAGACGTTCGCCCGAAAACCAAGGTCATATCTAGAATATCAATGCACCCGTTCGGTAGAAACTTAGTGGGAACTCGATTATGCAATCATTTACAGTTGAATGGGACAAGGCATCACCTATAAAGTGATATTTTAATACTTATCATATTATATAATAATTTTTAATTTAGGTACTGAATTGTACGATAATAAGACGATAAAAGACCGATTAAAATGAAAATTAACATAACATATTTATACTAAGTAGATTAAGGTTGCATATACATAGCCAATACACCTTCTTAAGAAAGATTAAGGTACCTATTTAAAAAATTACAGTTGTTTTATTAAAAACATTTGAAGCGTTATTATTTTTTACTAACAATATTTTAGTTTCAGATTCTACTTGAATTAGGAGCCATTCTGTAACGTATACCTATCTTAAATTTGACCTCCTTTTGAAAAATTAAACAATCGCTTTGCTACTGTACAAAAACCTATTACCGAATCTAAAAAAATTACATATACCTACTTATGTTTTAATATCTAACGATAAGGTAGGTATTCTGTTACAGAATGACTCCTAAAATACAGAGGGGTGAAAGAAAACATTTCGGCAACGACGTTTAATCGAGAACGGTCCAGAAGAATCTTAGATAGGAACCTTAAGTTTAAGCATTTAATTAACATGTTACTTTTCATACATACTTGTAGATAGTACGTAAATGTGATGACATACTTCTGTTAATTTGATATAAGTTGTAACATTTATGATTTTTGAAATATCTAAATTAGTGTGAATTTGTTCATAATTTCATTCTGTATAATTTATCCTCAATTTTTTTAATAAAGTTTGTAACTTGTAATCGTCTAATTTATATTGTGTTGTAGTTATAAAAGCATGTACACCCAATTAAAATTGTATGCAGTTTCGGCAATCATTATCGATAAAAATAGGAAAAGCAATATAACTTTATAAAAACTTAGCATTAAAATAAATGGAGCAATATTTGAATATTTGATTATATCTGATCCTTAATAATAAAAAACTAAAAAACCTTCGATACCAACAAATAAAATTATAAGCATAATAAATAGGTAATCATCAATACAAGTTGTCATTATACATTATTTTTTTAATTAAAAGATATGATTTAATTCTAACAATCCAGTATGCTTACATTTATCATAAATATCTACTTTAATAAGAAATAGATTTAGCAATTGGTAAAAAATGTTTATCATATTACATATAATTTTTAATATTTACACCATTTACTACAAATACCTTTACGCTTATTATTTAATCTATAATGTTTGTAATTTTTCTAAAAAAATGTAATATAGAAGAATGAGTTTCATATTTAAATGTTTATGATACTAATATAGAAATTAAGTTTTTTTAAATGATAACTAATGATAACTATTTACCAGTACACCTACATTAACTTAATTTGTAATTTATTTCATCTGCATTAAACAGTAAGTAGTAATTATATAAAAATGATTTGCTCACTTATTATTACATTTATTATTCATTTTAAATTGAAATTCAACTAGGAAAAAAATTGTATGTACGTTTAGCTGCCTATATTTTTTTATTCGATTGAAGTAGGTGACGTTCGCCCGAAACACACTGTTTGAGAACCTCTGAAAGATAACCTATCTTTTCGGGTGAACGTCCGTTACTCCGCAACACGTGCTTTAGAATGGGCGTAAAATATTTGGCAACGTCGCATTTCTGATATCTTTCTCGTACGCATATGCCGCAAAATAGACATACGGACGCGAAGCATGTTATCAACGTGTTAGATAAAGATAACAACATACAGATATGTCGAGTATACAGATTACGCAGATATCGGTAGCGGTCGGATAGAGATCCTTGCATTACCAATTACTTTTTAAATTATTGCATCATTTTTACACGGAACTGTTAGGAAATTTCATATTACGGTTTTGGTAGACGATTGATGGCGTGACCTCAAATAGCTTTGGACAGGCCATACGTTATAGCTTATCCAAACCTATATGATGTTTACGTCATCAATACAAAGTTACTAGATGGTGACGTTTCACACAGTGCTGTTACCTCGTACCTCGTATTTTGACAGTTCTAATAAATTGTAGACATTCTTTATACCACCTAATATGTGCCCAAGTAAATCATCTATAGAATATGTCACTTTTCAAACTTTAAACCGAATTACAAATAAACAATCTAGTAACTTTTTGTTGATGACGTAAATTGCATATAGGTTTAGGTAAGTTATAGTAATAAAACGCATGCATAACAAATTAATTACATAATTATTATATAAGTAGAAGCTATACCTAAAATGTTTCCCAAAAATTTCCACGACAGTGCAGCTTTAATTGTAAATGTAGTCCAAACATCTGTCGCTTGAGACGGTTCGTTTTGATATTTTTCTGCTGTCAGTTATCCTAAAACCTATTTTTAACAGCAGCTCACTCTGTAAATATAAACAATTTTTAATATTAATTTTAATAAATAATATAAATAAAGGGATTTTTTCGAGATTTCGCAAAAATTTAAATCGCTGCAAACGCGCTTAAATTGTCATTTCTTGTATTGTTATTCTCGAAAAACTACTTTTCAAGTAATTCCAGATCTGTTCTATGCGTATCAGGTAATGTCATTTTATCGAGATTATGCAAAAATTAGAATCTATTTAGACGCCGGCAGTTCGTCATTTATTGTTTCGTTATACCAGAAATACGAGTTTTCTAATCGTTTTCGACTTGTTCTGAACGTTACGTCGCAAAACCTTGTGGTCAAAATTTTGCCAAAAAAAAAGTGAACTACACTAAAGGATTTTTTCGAGATTTCGCAAAAATTTTAAATCGATTTAAATGCGTGTAGTTTGTCATTTCTTGCATTGTTATATTTGAAAAACGACTTGTTAAGTAGTTTCCGGCATGTTTTAAAAACTTAAGGTTATGTCAAAATTTTGCCAGATTTCTTGAAAATTTTAAATCTATTTAAATGTGTGTAGTTTGTCATTTCTTGCATTATTATATTTAAAAAACGACTTTTTAAGTAGTTTACCTGACATGTTTTAAAAACTAAAGGTTATATCAAAATTTTCTATATCTAAATTTTCAAAATCTAATTTGAATGTTAGTAGTAAGAAAGTAAAAATATACACATATACAAATGTTGACTTAATGTAATTGTAACCTGTACGAATAATTACATTGTATACACATATTTTTACTTTCATACTTCTTATACTAGAATTAAATTCCCTGTATAAACATACTATAAAAATAATTGCAGTTAAATTTCAATTTGTATTAAATAAAAATTCGATGAGAAATTTAAAAATTATATACCAGCTGTTAGTTATTTATCAATAAAAACTCAGATTATAATTTATTGGACAAATATAATTGTGGTAAGTACTTCTAAACACCTCTAGGATTATTTGAAGATTAATTACCTATTTATATTTGAATTATTATATAAGTAACCAAACGACAATACCTACGCTTTTGTATGTTTCTGATAATAATTGTTACTCTTATAATTTGTTACAATTAAACAATTCGTTGTCTACTATAATGTAAAAATGTCTAAAATTTTATGTCTACTTACTAAATTATGCCTTGCTTTATAAAAGAAACGGTTTAGGATCAAAATGCACAAAACGGTTTATTACCAATAGACTACACCAGAAACCACACAAAAATTCACCACCTTTCCCTTACGTTCATTACAAACATTTTATAAGAAAAACGTGGCGTCAATTTTGAAATTTAAATACAAATGGTCGATTATAAACCACACGTTTGTATGTGAATAACGTGTGTTTGTGTATTTCGTGAAATTAAAACTTGCTTGAAAAATACATAAATGAAATAATTTCAATTTATAAATAAATGAAAAATAACTGCTGTCGACAAATAAAAATACAATTTTTGTTTGTAATGATTTGCTGTATTATGTTGAATGTTATTTTGTAGGTACCTAGTTAGTTATTATAATCCTTTCATTTAATTTTTTAACAATATAGTGCCATTAAACTAGCCAAATTATTTTAAATAATAGTTTTTCTATACCTATTTATTATATTTAGATAAAAAGAATTGAATAACAATTTGCGATATAAAATAGCAGTTTTATACATTTACCATTCCGTAATAAGTAGGTAGGTACATATACTTTCTCGCAAACTGAAGAATTCAATGTTAAAATCAACATTGACGCATTGACTGATGAATAAGCATAAACGATTACACAGCCTGTATCTAAAACATGTAGCCAAACTTTACAGTTTTATTGACGTCAAAATAAGACTTTTTTAATATAAACATGTGTCCGGAAATGCAACCCCTCCGAGCTAGAGGACTTCGAATAGTTAAAAAAAACCACACAAGTTTTTATAATGTTTTAATTTTTAGTTTTAACTACAAAAGATGTTCAAAATGCTTCCATTTTTCGCTGCATTGACTGTTTTATGACATATTTCGCAGTTCTTTAGTCCCATTTTGGAGGGGGGATGCATTTTCGGACACATATTTATATTAAAAAAAAAGTCTTATTTTGGCGTCTCGAAGACGTCTGTAAAGTTTGGCTGCATGTTTTAGATATTTTGCTTATGCGATTAGGTATGTAAGTAGTATCACAACAAAAATTGGCGACATTTAATTTAGTAATATAAAGGACATTAATATGAGATGATTTTACCAATAAGGCATTATACCCATCTAATGTTTAAATATCTATAGACACAATTTTCATTTATTTATAATACACAATTAAAGCTCAGTAGCAAACCACACTTAATGATATAAGTGGCAGTTCTATTTTGATATAGGTATATATTACTTAGATTTTTTGAATGCCGTTTTAGTGTAAAACAAGTTATTTTTCTTGATAATTTTAAAAATGTTAATGTAAATCGGAAAACCACGAAATAAGTTGTTTTACACTATTCGCATTAATTAAAATATAATATATAACTAAATTAAAAAAGTTCTTAATAAAATATCAACACATTTTCCTTACAACTAAAACTATTTTACAGATTCTACATACATCTTTTTAGAATACAAGATAATTTTTATAATATTATTGTAGTACGATACAAAATAAAATTTGATGAATATATATATATATATATCACATTTTATACATATATATATATATATATATATAAATATAAATATATATATATATATGTATAAAATGTATATATATATATATATATATATGTATAAAATGTATATGTATATGTAAATGTATATATATATATATGTATGTATATATATATATATGTGTATAAAATGAGAATGTACAATTTCTAAATATATTTTACATAACTAATACTTACAACATGGATGGATAATTTAATAACATTATGATATAAGTAATCATATTTTGATATAGTCATGCAGGGTGTAGAATCAGTACCTACATTAATTATTTTGGAGTTCATCGAAATCATCAGTATCTATTAATCGAGAATTAAATAAGAAATGAATAAAAAATGAATTCTTTTCTAATTTTATTAAAAAAAATATATAAATATTACATTATCTTCTAAATTAGGTACCTACCTAATACTTACTGCATCAATAGATAATAATGACTTTTACAATTTATATATTCAGCCCCCTTTATAAAAATTATATAAATACAGAGAAAATTCTCTTAACAGACGCCTTGAAATAACGGAACCTTTCAAATACTGGACACTTTTAAAAGTCCCGGCATTGTTTTATAGCATGTAATGTATTTCCTACTAGCGGACATTTCTTTTTGGTCCTGCGAGTGTCTGATATTGAGAAGTTTCACTACAGTTATAAGCATCAAGCATTAAAATTCGAGGCGTTTTAGATTATGGAACTCATACAGAATATGTTCTCAGCTTGATTTACTAAAGAATAGAACAATATTTTTTTCTCATTGTCAAATAAGGAGTTTGTCTATGAGATCATAAAATTTACAAATTTAATATTATAGTTACGCAATAATTAATTTCTCTCATTTTCATTAATAGAATGAATAGAATTAAAGAATGCATAGCAGACAAATTAAACCGGACACTTTTAGTGCTCGTTCGTTAGAAAAAGAGATAACATTTAAATTGCTTTTCATAAAATTTTGTAGAAATTTATTTTTTATTTTTTTCATGATTTTCCGGACTTATAAGCGTTTGAACTTGTTTCTTATTTCGAGAAGGCAGAATTGGAGTAGACTCACACAAACTCACGAGTACATTGACGTTGACATTTCGAATACAACGCCCATTGAGGTTTCACGACTTTATCGGCAACAAAACTTATTGAACCTAATAATCCAGTTTAATTGTAGGTATAGGTACTATTTTACGTAAACAATAAGTGCGTAATTTAAAATTTAAGCTCTGTTAAAAAATAATTGCAATGACCTGTTTTTTAAAACAAGGTAGGTAGGTAATTGTCTTAATAATGAACACAGTTTAAATAATGGACCTTTTGTTATGAGCGCAGCATAGTTTTTCTACCAATGTATCTTCTTTATTTTATCAGGTAATGTGGTACGTTTATGATTTCTAATTTTATTTATTAAATGCGAAGAAAATATTCTCTATTTTACACCTACTTATCTACAATTAAAAATATTACTTAAAATACTTACATATTTTTCCAGTTTATAAGATCCAATTTTTTATTATTGGAATATAAATATAATTCAGCAGTGAAATATATGGGAGTCGATTTGAATGTAAAATTCCATTGTCGATATGTCACATAAATAAATAAGTAAGTAAATATGAGTGTCACTCTATATTTGTAATATTTTATTCGGCAATAAACCACAAATTCTATCTAACAATTAGTGCAAAATGTGTTATAGAACTAATCTGTAAAATGATTATGACCTGCATGCTTATTATGTAACGGGAAAGATGAAACGCAATAAAATTGTATTGATCACTAACAATAAGCAATGAGAAAATTAAATGTTAAAATAATCGAGTACGTCTTGTTCTTGGTAAAGAAAATAAAATAAAGCGAAATTTAACTTTTGTGCAATTTGTGTTGTTTCTTATTCCATCTCCATTACGAAATTCTCCCCAGAAAGGACCCCTACAGTTACATGCAAACTAGATGCGAATTCGCATGTATGGGGTAGGAGTAAAAAGTTTCTTGTAAGCTCCGTTATCAAGAACATCGTTTCATCTTATATTAAACAAAAGGCAACGGTAAATTTCGCGTTGCGTCTCAAATAGGGTGCTGTTTGAATTCGAATTAAGTACTCGAAATATGTAAGTACTATAAAATCATCAAAAAAAGAACATCGTCTTTTAATGAAACTTGTGAAAAATCACACACATCTTGGAGGTCACTAAATTTTACAAGCGACAATTCGACAGATTTTCGATCTGTTATCGACAAGTCCCAAAAGGTTGAACCCATAAAATTTATAGTGACAGAAAAATAGGCAATAATTACAAGTAATTAGGCAACTCATAAAAATAACTCCTCGTGAAGAGTCTTGATTGTCACCAACAAGTTACCTTCGCGTTCGTTCGTACCTGAATTTTGCGTACCTAATTTTAAAATTAATTCGTATATGCACTTGCACTTTAAGAAATTATTTTTAGATTATAAATTTAACCAGCAATGAGAAAATTTTAATAACTGCTAAGAGATAATCTTTGATTATTTACCTATCTGATTTTAGTTTCGACCGAAAATTTCAGGTCATGACGTCATCGTTGGATTACATTTTGGAAATAAGTGAACTTCAAACATCAAAACTATGCCCTTTCACCATATCTACAGTTACATATCACGTTGCACTGGTTTGACAATGGAAAACATCAACAACATGGTACTGGCGACATACTACATAGATGTATCCACACGGAATGTCCAAGCTTACAGCTATGAATAAATATTTACCTATGGTTTATAACAATAATTAAATAATGCCTTAAAGTTTCTTGTGGATGTATAGATCAAAAATGACAAACTAAGTGACATGAACCTCGACCAGCAAAGAATTAAAAGAAGATGGATGTATAATAATCCACAAGTTTGGAAAACTACACTTCATGTTGTGGATTTTACGAAACTAAAAAAAAGAGCTTTTATTGCTGGGATCGCTCGGATAATTCAAAAACTAGTCGTGCTAATCACGAGACTCTTCTAAAATCAACTGCTTTAATTGTAAGGCGAACTCAAATGTCTAGGTACACAAAAATTAGGTGAACAATTTGAACGATTAGTGCATCAGTAATATGGCTAACAAATAATTATAACTATAGCGTCTTGGCAGAATATCTTAACTGTCACTGTTTTCGAAAATGCAAAGGCATAATCTGGTAACAAAATCGATTTCCGTAAGTACGTGAAAATCGTGCCCACCATCGGGAATGTCAAAATTGTGTGCAGTTTTTATATGTTAGATATGTTGTGTTAGTAATTCCACAAAATAGCAAATGCGTGTACTTACCCTGACGTGTCACGATATCTCGTTCAAGGATAGTAATTGACCTCTGTACAACTTAAAATTTTTACCGTAAATTACCATAACTCCATTACGAGCGACTTTAAGATCGTACCCAATAAATTATGTTCATTATTAAGCAATCACCCTGTTTAAATACAGCATTAGAATATTTTTTGTTTGTTGATGAATTATATTGTCTTATTAACAATAAATATGGCAAAATTTTTGTAAGAGTGCACGCTGTCCAATAAACTACGTTTTTAAACTAAAATTCATCGATTTATATGGACAATTAGAGTGTTTCGACACGTCTACATTGTAACATTTTGGTATATTTTGAAAAAAATGTTTGTAAGCTCTTGAAAATGCGAATTAATGAATAACTAAATATGCATATGTGCAGTAAAAACTTGATAGAAACAAACATATAAGTAAAAGTTATAACATCTAACCCTCTTCTTATTAGTTATTATGTAACTAATTACGAAAAACCGTGCACTTTTAGGTAATCTTCTCCTATACTTATCGTATACCTTTCAAATATTCAAATGTAACGACTTACTTATATTTAACAGATCATTGAAATAATTATTATTTCACACAGCCCATTATTTTAAAACTAGCCAAATTTATTTAAATGATAAGTTATAAAAATTGTGGAAAATCTCAAGACAAATTTCCTTTCATAATCGGTTAAATAACTTAACTCTAATATCGAGAATAAATATTAGAGTATTTATGTATATAAGTAGGCAGGTATCTATCTATAGCTTATCCAAATCTATATGATGTCCACGTCATCAATAAAAAGTTACTAGATTGTTTATTTGTAATTCGGTTTAAAGTTTGGAAAGTGACATATTCTATAGATGATTTACTTGCGCACATATTAGATGGTATAAAGAAAGACTACAATTTATTAGAACTTTAAAAATACGAGGTACGAGGTGACAGCACTGTGCGAAACGTCATCACCTAGTAACCTTTTATTGATGACGTGGATTGCATATAGGTTTGGATAAGCTATACTTACCTTTGATGCATGTTTGTTACTTATCATTCGACTTTTCGAGTGTTAATGCTATACAGGAAGTGCTTACTTACATCTAGAGGAGTATATTATGTATGCAAATATCTATTTCCATTCCTACATAGTTATATGCATAGGTACTTTATGGCGGGAATTTGTTTTAAGAGTTTGTGGTCCCTATACTTTACAGATATATATTCATTTAATATCCTATACCTCATTTTTATGTTATTGTATAGCGCAATCGGCATTACCTTTTACGTACGGTAGTAATGCTTGTATAAAAGTATTATATTAACCGATCTTTTCATTTTCCATTTAATTTATTTGATAGATATTTACCACAGATATAATTGTTATAACAAACATTGCCATGGTAAACATTTATTGGGAGATGAAAAAGTCGGCCCTAAATCATAAATAGGTTCTGTGACCTATTTTATAGGAACCTACCAAAAATTAAAATAATACTGATACGTTACCTACTATAAAAACATTTAACAAAGAATAAATTGGTATATAAAATAAATAAATAAATAAATAATAAAAATATTCGATATATAGTTTCCTACTTATTGTCGCTATTAAATAAATACAAAAATTATCATTTTGACTAGAATTTTAGATCAAAATTTAACGTGATCGATTGGAAGATCTTAAATGTACTTACGAGAAATTTCGTCTAGCGTCTACCTTTTGAAGAAACTGAAAAACCCTTTACCTTTTTCTGGAGGTGGTGCCATTAACATCGGAACTTGATTTTTATGCAGTATTCGTACCTACATCAAGTACATATAAAAACGTTAAATATTAATCATTTAACATTACCGTGGTCGGCGGTTGCATCCAAGGTTCGCCGTCTATTTGCATAGGAAATGTTTTTTTAGTCTTTATAATCACGGAAGAGCATTGCGCTAATCTACGACCGCTTGCTCTAAGACCGGTGCGCACTTGACCCATATGTAAACAATTTTCTAATCCGATGACTTCTATTAAAGCGTCGCCGATGTCTGAATAATAATTTATTTTTTTATTAAGCGTAGGTAGGTACCTAATTGCGAAGTTTAATGTTTTACCTTGAATAGCAACACTCAAGTCCACCGAATTAAAACTACTGGTGCTTAATTCTTTTTGTTTCTTTTTCCGCTTTTTACTTCGCCGTCTCGAACCCGACAAGTGTTCGCCCCATAAATTTGATCCGCCGTGAGTATACGGTATATTTAACAATGCTATGCCTTGAAGAGGAGCTCCATTCGCTAAATCTAGAGAAACATCATCACACTGAAATGTAGTCATAAATGTTAATAAAAATTAAACGTACATACATACTTACAATTATTTCCACGTTTTCGTGTAAATTTTTACACGAAGCGGAAAATTGTTCAGACGTCGCATATTCAAAGTACCATAATTTATTTTTCATTCGACTATTAAATTTTTCGGGATTTTTTTCTCTTTCCAAGTGGAACTTTACACATATCGCGGCATCCTGCAAATTGAATTATTCGAGATAAAGTAGAGGTCGAAAGCTCCTCAATAACTAATATCAAACGAAAATATCCTTAAGAAATACATTAAGAACGCAAAGAATAATCAAAAATTTAATTAATATTGCAAAAATCACCAATTCCTTGCGTTCTTAATGAGTTTCTTGAGAATATTTTGGTTTGGTATAGTTATATTTGTTCTTTTAAGACAAGAGTACAATCAAAACATTTTTGGAAAATTACCCCGTTTTTTACTATTCTCGAAATTGTCTCGTTTTTACAAAAATCCCAAAAAGTTTCAGTATCTCAAAAAAAAATATATATATATATATATATAATATATATATATATATATAATATATAGGTGAAAAATATTACAAATTACCTCTACTAACTATTGCGTGTTTAAAGGAATACGAAATGTTGACAAATCGGAAGAATGAAAATAAAATACAGATGGGCATGTATTGAAGTATGTATTACGTCCATTTTTCGTCATAGACCACCTTATAATGTGAACCCATTTACAAAAAAAAATCAAGGGGTGCGATGTTTTGGAACCTTGATGGCACTCTGCGACCGATACTTGCCCGGGAATTTCGATAAAAACATTTCCACTCTTCCGATTTTCCCCGAGACCGTATTTCTGAGACACCCCCGTACTTATTGAATAAAACTTAAAAATTTTCCACATTACATACTTACTACACCGATTGAAAAATAATTGTTAATTATGTTATACGGAATTCTCGTATCGGCCTGGTTGGTGCTGGGTTCGATAGGTTCAGTATCGGTAAGTTCAATGAACCACCTATCTAACATTACTGGAGTCGCCTTGGCAATCTTGTGAAGTAATTTATGTACCGATTCGCCTTCGTAGCCTCCACCCCATCGTAAACATCTTGCTAAGTCGTTACCTGTTCCCAAAGGAATTACCGCGACTGCTGGTTGACATTCTAGTTCGACTTTATCTGGAAAGGAATAAACATTTTCGCGTTACATAGGTAATTTTTTTTTTTGGTAACTGTTGGCAGACGACAGCTTGATATCGATTACTAAAATATTATTACCCATAGTTTCCAAAATCCATCCAACGGTTCCATCTCCGCCACAGCACACGACCTTAAAATTTTGCACGTCTTTAAACATAGTGAGCCCCTGCATAGGGCCACCAGTTGCTAAATTATGGACCTGTCTCGGATTTAAAATGTACTGAAATTTTCTCAAGATTCGCGAACCTTGCCGACCTCCAGATTTTGGATTTATAAATACCAGTATGGGTACAGAATTAGAAGGCGGTGTAAGTTGAAATGACATGGGTGGTTGTTTAGTTGAGCTTGACGTAAAGGAACCCTAAAATGTTAATATTATTGATTTATTCCAATGTTTATAAGGGAAGGGCATAGTTGCAATTTTTTGCTTTTGTATCAAAATTAATTGGAAATGAAACGTTGAAACCGTAAGTACTTACATCGCATATACTGCTATAATATGAAAGTCTTTCGAAATATATACTACTAATGTAAGTATAAAGAACAATTAACAATACATGGTTGTCCATTTACGTATAACCATTTTAAATAAATTAAATTTCATTGTCAAGGAACTTAACATAAGCTGGGCATCGTTATAAAAAGCTTATTCCGATTATTGTCATATGTTTGTTCGTTATAACAGATTATGTATAGGTATAAGATTTATAACGTACTCGACTTAGTTGATGTACTTTTAGCGATTAGATCATTTAGCGTATGACAGTTTGAATTCGTCATGTAACTTATAATGATCTTGACCGAAAGAAGATTAACCACTTAAAATTAGGGCCAGTTCTTCACTTACTAATTAACTTTAACAATCAGTCGATTAGCAAAGAAACAATTGTTTCAACCATTGCCCGACCGTTAACGATTTACAGAACCGTTCAAAATTTGCATTTGCAGTAAAGTAATTTTTATTTTATTAAGTAAGTAGGTATTCGAAATCGATTTAGGTACTTGAAAACTACTTCATTCAAATGATTGTAGAAATAATTGGAAACGACGAGTATGGAGTTCCTTCGTACAGTAATTTCTGTAAGACATTGAATTTCTTTGTATCTGCAATATTGGCTCAAATTCCACAAGCAATACACCATTGTAAACATAATAATTAAAAGATTAAGCCTAAAGTAATTGAATTTGTAATAATGAGCTGACGTACGGCCTATCCAAACCTATATGCAATTCACGTCATCAAAAAAAGTTACTAGATTGTTTATTTGCGATTCGATTAAAAATTTGGAAAATTATATATTCTATAGATGATTTACCTGCGCACATATTAGATGGCATAAAGAAAGACTATTGGAACTGTAAAAATACGAGGTACGTTGTGATGGTACTGTGTGAAACGTCATCATCTAGTAACCTTTTATTGATGACGTGGTTGCATATAGGTTTGTACGAAGTGTAGGTATTTCGGAGTTTTTTCTGTCGAAAAGACTGTTTTAAATTAAACATTTTGCAGTTAAAAATAATGCAACTTTAAATTAATATTTCGCAACACCAAATCGCTACTTTTTTGATTTCGACGAAAAAATCGAATTGTAAAGCCTTCACATCGTGCAGCATGAAATACCAATGTAGTAAATAATATACATATATATTTAAAATTCAAGTCGTAATAAAACGTATCGTAATAAACGTATCATGTCATTCGGATAATTGAAATAATAACCGATGTAAAGGACCTTTCGGGTTTTTATAAGGAACTGGGCCCAACCATATACCGTTTGAAAGCTCTCAACGAGTACTACAACGTAGGTCCAAGCGTACGTTACGAAAACGGAGTACAACATTTTACAAAGACCTAACTGGTGGTAAAAGCACACTTTTAATGCTTTAAATGAATTTTTATGCGGGCCCAGCAACTTGTAACCAGTCTAGGACACGCATACGCCGACGGACCCTCACGAACCATATATCACTGGAAATCGCACATCGAGATCTTTACGATGGTGATAAATTCATTTTCATTCTTCTGGGCCCGGACAAAAATCCATTTAAAGCGTTAAAAGTGTGCCTGTACCAGCAGCTAGGTTGTTGAATTTGACACCATCGTAAAGATCTCGAAGCGCACTTTCCGATGGTATATGGCTCGTGAGGGTCCGTCGACGTATGCGTGTCCTAGACTGGATACAAGTTGCTGGGTCCGCATAAAAATTCATTTAAAGCATTAAAAGTGTGCTTTTACCACCAGTTAGGTTTTTGAATTTGACACCATCGTGTAGATCTCGAAGCGCACTTTCCGATGGTATGTATATACACCGTGTCCAAGATAAGAATGCACAGCATGGGGATCTTGAAAACGGTAGAAGATACAGGGTGGCTTAAATTAGAAAAAAGTTGCGCTATTTAGAGTATGTTCACATGCTGGTCGCAAAAGTTCATTATTGTTTATCGTTTTCAAAATTCTCAAAAAAATGTGATTTTTTGGATTTTCGTTTCTTTTCATTTTTTTATTTATTTTAAACGATATTAAAAAACTACCGGCACTTTCTCGTTGCCACTTTTTAAGCTCTACAAAATGGCGTGTTCAAATTTTTAATCCGACGTTTCGTATCCGAGAACCCATCATCAACTTTATTTTTTTATATGGCCACAAACAAAGAGACACCCTGTATTCGGTAGCATTATTCATTACAAATTCAACGATGTATCCCACATTATGGTTTTGAAGCCAAAAAAGGGGAAAAACAATGATAACCAACAATGGCATTTTCAACCGGCGTAACAAACATTATTGGACAACAGACAATCTTCATTTAATAAAAGAAACAAGGCATCAACATCGATTTGGATTTAATCTGTGGGTAGGCATTTTGGGTGGCAGAATAATAGGACCTTTTATTTATCACAACAATTTAAATTCCGAACGATATCTCGACCTACTGCAGACTGATTTGGAGAATGCCTCGGACGAATTACCATTACTTATAGTTAACAACTGCTGGTTTCGGCAAGATGGTGCCCCAGCGCATAATTCAAGAACTGTGCGAGAATATTTGTCCCAGAGGTTTCCTGAAAAATGCGTTGGAACTCACAGTGAAGTAGCCTGGCCAGCCCGATCACCTGACTTTTTTCCTGTGGGGTTATTTAAAAAACCAAGTGTATGACGCCACTTTTGAAACTGAAGAACAGTTATCGGCATTGGTTTTAGCAGCAGTTAATACAATCACATCAGAAATGTTAGACCATGTTTTGAATTCTTCTGTAAACAGAGCATACTTGTGTCTAGAAAATAATGGCAACCTATTTGAGCAATTATTATAATTTTTTGACATTTTGTTTCTGTTATTGTATCAGCGCCTACTAATTTAAAAAATAAAAAAACCTTATAACTCACGCTTTTCCCCTTTTTTGGCTTCAAAACCATAATGTGCGATACATCGTTGAATTTGTAAGGAATAATGCTACCGAATACGGGGTGTCTCTTTGTTTGTGGCCATATAAAAAAATAAAGTCGATGATGGGTTCTCGGATACGAAACGTCGGATTAAAAATTTGAACACGCCATTTTGTAGAGCTTAAAAAGTGGCAACGAGAAAGTGCCGGTAGTTTTTTAATATCGTTTAAAATAAATAAAAAAATGAAAAGAAACGAAAATCCAAAAAATCACATTTTTTGAGAATTTTGAAAATGATAAGCAATAATGAACTTTTGCGACCAGCACGTGAACATACTCTAAATAGCGCAACTTTTTTCTAATTTAAGCCACCCTGTATCTTCTACCGTTTTCAAGATCCCCATGCTGTGCATTCTTATCTTGGACACGGTGTATAACACATGAGTACTTATTCATGAATTCTATCGATAAATGTCTTTAGTTACAAAACCGATATAAAACATTTGAATGCTCGTAAAAATGTTGTACTCGTGACTTACGCTTGGACTTACGTTGTAGTACTCGTCGAGAGCTTTCAAACGGTATATGGTTCTTTGCTATCTTCAGTTGGGCCCAGCTCCTTATAAAAATCCGTAAGGTCCTTTGAACTGGATCTATCAACTGATCAAAATAATAAAATCATGTTCGAACGAGTAAATTGATGCTGTCGGCGTCGGTTGCGGTGATGTTAAAATTGGCGATTAACATTTAGTATAGGTATATTTACCTATTTAAAATTGAAGTATAATGTATGTACTTACACGTGGGATTACGATTTTAATTTTCTTCTCGTCTTACATATTACCTACCTAATAAACTTGGGCCTGTCTCGACGTAATATGTGTCGTCACTGCGAACCATGCGATCGCTTACACTCAAAACAAAAAATCCGATGAACGCGTCCAATGTACGTACATTAGATAAAAGTACATTACAAACGTACATTAAATAACTCTTAAAAAGTAACGAAAAATTCGTTATTTCGATAAAAATTTTCATTGTAGATACGAAGAAAATTATTAGGTAAAAAATGATAAATGATTCGTAAATAAAGGGTGATTCATTTAGAGGTACTTTTTATGATGGGGATTTAATTGCAGATTGCGCATGCGTCGTGTCAACTGAAGTGGCATTCCTGTGTTTGACAATTCATAATGGAAAGACTTAGCCCGGCACAGCGTCTACAAATTGTTCAACTTTATTACGAAAATGGGCCTTCTACGAGGAATGTGTATCGGGTGCTTAGAGCAACTTATGGTCCACATAATCGGCCTACCGAACGCATAATTCGCTCTATCATCAATAAGTTTGAGACCCAATTTTCATTATTGGATAATGCTCGACCGAATAGACCACATCCAGCAAGTAGTGAAGAAAATATAGGGGCGGTAGCGGAGAGTGTACGCGAAGACCGTGAAGTGTCTATTCGTCGCCGTTCTCTTGGTCTGTCATATTCAACAACTTGGCGTATTTTACGTAAGGATCTTTCTTTAAAAGCATACAAAATTCAACTAGTGCAACAACTGAAGCCGACCGACCTTCCGAATCGTTTCCGTTTTAGTCGTTGGGCTCTTGACACGCTTGCAGAAGATCCACTGTTTTCGAGAAAAATTTTGTTCACCGATGAGGCCCATTTTTGGCTTAATGGGTTCGTGAATAAACAAAATGCCCGTATTTGGGGTGATGAACAACCCGAAGAGGTTCAAGAGCTGCCATTAAATCCAGAAAAACCAACTGTTTAGTGTGGTTTATGGGCCGGTGGAATAATCGGTCCATATTTCTTCAAAACAGAGGCCGGCCGGAATGTTACTGTGAATGGTGACCGTTATCGCGCCACGATAACAGACTATTTGATGCCAGAAATTGAAGCCCGTGGTCTCGACGAAATTTGGTTCCAACAAGATGGCGCCACTTGCCATACAGCCCGTGAAACCACGGCTTTACTGCGAGAGTAATTCGGCGAACAGATCATTTCACGCTTTGGACCAGTGAATTGGTCGGCTAGATCATGTGACAACACACCTCTTGACTTTTTCCTTTGGGGCTATGTAAAGTCCAAAGTCTACATGGATAAGCCAGCTACAATTGAGGCATTGGAGGCCAATATTACTCGAGTCATTGGCCAAATACCACTCGAAATACTCGCACGCGTCATTGAAAATTGGAACTTCAGAATGGACGTTGTTAACCGTAGTCGCGGACAACATTTGAAAGAAATTATCTTAAAGAAATAATTGTAAAGAATGGTTCTTTTATATGATAATAAAGATTATAAAATAAAATTGTTTTTATTCATTTTTTTTTATTTAAAAAAAAGTACCTCTAAATGAATCGCCCTTTACAACGATCGTTTTAATTGCATAATTAGGCACTTATTTTCTTCAGTGTATTATTAGTAGTATTAATGAACTTTGCATTGTATCAATGATTAAAAACGTCAATAACTGGTGTTTATTAATATTATGTACAATATTTTTTTGAGTGTACAAGTAGATAACGGGGTAGGTAATAATTAGCATGACAAGTATTATTTAAGGTATAATGGGCGTTATCTAATTTCCGAAATACGAAGAAGCATTATTCTTAAGTTGTCGAATTTCTTTTATAAATACGCAAATTAAATACAAACAGAATTACTATTTATTGTCGTACGCTAAATGATCTAAACTAATTTGTCGACGTCTCGCGTGTCCGCCTACTCCTTACTAATAAACCTACTATGTACTTTAATAATTAAAACCAAAATGAAAATAGGTAATAATTAAATGCCCAACCCTATTTTACGTTTTACTCGATTATTACCGAATTGCAATCATGGCCATACTTAGATCCGCGCTTTTGTAATGATCTTTGCCGATCAAGAACTATAGGACAAATAGCGGTCGGCGGTAAAATGTGAACTGCATGTTCACCTAAACCACATTCGGCTTTTATGTGAGAGACGCACTTATTGTGAAGCTGGAAAAATATTGTTCGCCTACTTATTGCAAGCGAAAATTTAAAATTCCACTCACTGTTATCTGACACCACCGGCAATGTAAGCCGGTTATGCCCGCTTTTACCGGTTTCCGACAACGAGCGCATTTTCCATGGCAGTTTCCTTCCACCCAATGGTGCTGAAGTGCTTGGGACGATTTTTTACTTTTCACATACGTCGCTATACAACTTGCTGGCGCTCTTTGAACGCATCTTTCATGAACGGTATATTTACAAACTATAAGAAAGTATTATATCCGAGATGTGTTCAAAATAAATCAAAAAATACCATTTGGCCGTGTCACTTACAAGTACAACATAGCCCCTTCTTTCCAAGCCCGACGAGCATATTTAAACATAAATTGCAATAAGCTGGCCTGCTAAAATGTTTAAGTCTCCACAAGTGATTTCCGTCTTCTTTCACGTTCGCGTCCAAACCCAACAAAACCAATAGAGGAATTGTCGTAAGTCCTCCTCTCTTCCATTCTTCCAACGAAACGGTTCCGTCCGCGTCGTAATCTATTTCGACCATCATATCTTGCAAAATCTAAGTAAAACATTCTGCTATTTCTATTTAAATAATCTAACACGACACGAAAACCTACAGGTTTCAATTCCGACACGTCCCATCCTAAATATTCGGCGACTGTCATCATTTGATTAATTATACAATCCATTTCGTTCGTATCCAAGACACCGTTGCCGTCGGTGTCGTACAAACGAAACATAACTAATTCACAGATTGTTTTGTATTACATCGATCGCAATATCGTGAGATTATCTTAACTTACATTCCAGTTTATCCTCCGGCCTTCCAGCTTCTAATAAGGAAAGGTAGCAAACGATATCCTTTAGTGACACTTTAACGGAATTAACGTCTATAGTGCTAGCTTTTCTTACGATATGTCTCATTTCTAGATAATCGTAAACAATATTTTGTAATACAAACGGGAAAAGTTTTAAGTGAGCAATTACTAATACATAATACATACTATGTATACGTGTTATACCTTTACGTACCTTCTAATTTACCATTATTCACGAGCAACGAGTTGTTGGACTTTTTAGATGAATTTCTAGATATTTGACTATGCGATGGAGATGAATCTGCACTTTTTTTATTAAGCACTTCGTTGCATGAATATGACGTATGAGTTATTGTAAGCATTGGATGAATTGTTCCTGTAAAACGGAAGATAGAATTTTATTTATCACGTAGTTCTCAGAAATTATCAAACAACGATAAAATTATTACAATTATTTTCTTTCTTGAAAGGTGTCCTTTTTTACGTCTTACGTCCTTTTATGGAAAACCTTTTTTAGGTACCTGATTTGACGCGAGTAGAAGAGGTGTCACTGTCGGAACGATGATGACCGAGAAATTTTTCGCTAAATCCGTGAAATTTCTCCACCAACAATTCACCGTAGTTCGTTCTTTCTGCACTTCCGCCGCCACTCTTCTCTGAAATATCAACACAGGCGTTTACGTTTGGCGTAGAACTGGAACCTAAGAGCACGCAAAAGTAAAAAATTACTAGCGTTTTTTAATTTAATGCAAAATACGACAAAAGGAACGAACTAAAGGTCATTTTTTGTCAAAAAAAAAACATGCCCATCCTTTATTTACCGTCGTTTATCCAATTTTTGGAAACCGCAGAGATCACTCATTTTTGGTAATCCAGGTATTTAACGTCCAAGAAAATTCGATAAAAAGTTTTTTTTTTCATTTTGCATTTGTATTTCTGAAAATGGTCTGTAATTTCTTGACGATTTGGGAACAGCTGTGCATACTACTACGCTACAGCTTTTTAAATTACGACTGTGATAATCTTAAAAATCAAAATTTTTCATTTTACCGTTCACTTTATAAACTCCATTAAACTTTTGTTTGAAAATCAATTTCCTATTTCCTCATCAAATTTCTATGTTGTTTTATTTATGTTTGTCTGTCAGCTGCTGCTACGATTTATCGTTTATTACGAAAACTCGTTTAAAACCGCGACTTTTGGGTATAGAAAACAAACGTGCAAGCATTTGTGTCCCTGTATCATCACGCGGGGCACTGGAGAACTTACAAAATTTTAGAACCTTTTTTTTTGGATTATTATACAACCCTATTGAAATTTTATATGCGCATAGCATATGCGGAGAAAATGGAATGTTACTAATTGTAAATACAAAACTTTTGTTCCCTGACGTTTTTATAAAGCGTAAAGTTATTCGGTGTTATGCCTGTTTCGTTGAAACCACCTTATATAGGGTGTTCTATAAATATATTGACGAATTTTGGATGCTTATAAAATGGAGCAAAACGAGAAGTTTGGGTCATAAACATGTATCTACAAATAAATCGTTAAGACACTATAGTGAATCATAATTTTGATTATCTACCTACTAATTGTAAGTATCTACAATATAAAGATCGAGTTCACGTACATGTACATACAGGGTTAGTTAAAAGTATGGAGACGACGATTTATTGTCGTTAATATTCATTTTAGGAAATTATGTTCAATACAAAAGTTTGTTATGAAATTATTATCTACATTTGAGAATACTTGAATTTTTTTTTTCCTCAATTGTTTTTAAGTTACGACGTCATCGATATTTTTTTGAAATGACAACCTATATTTCTAATTATTGATTTCGATAGTACATTCTATTCTCTTTTCAACGGTATACAATTTTCAATATGTTACATTTGAAAAAAATTGAGAAAAAGTGCCTAAAAAGGTTATTGTTTATGTCAAATAGTTGACATATTTCAATTGTGTAATTTGTTGCTGTTAATATTAGCAATGGCGAGTTTAAGTGAACGTGAAAGAATTGAAATACTTATGATGCTGGGTTATGGAAATAGACGCAGAAGTTTACAAGACGTTTGTAATTTATTTAATGACATGCATCCAATTTCTAAATCCGTTGTTGGTAAAACCTTAAAACGCTTTGAACAAACCGGTAGTGTTAAAGATTTGCCAAGGAGTGGTAGACCTAGAACAGCGACAAGCGATGATAAAAAACTGAATGTTCTATTGACCGTATCTGAAGATTCCCATTTATCAACCAATCAATTAACGGCCAATCACAATATTTCACAGTCATCGGTCGTTTCAATTTTAAAAAGTGAAAAGTATAAACCTTATAAAGTACAACTTCTACACGAGTTGAGGGAAGATGATTTTGATAGGAGACTACAATTTTGTGAAGAAATGTCAAATATTTGCAATAATAATGCAAATTTCGTCAACAATATTCTTTTCTCTGACGAAGCTACCTTTTATCTTACCGGTGAAGTAAACAGATATAATTGCAGATATTGGTCATCGGAAAATCCTTATTGGTTTATGGAGCACCATACGCAGTACCCCCAAAAGGTTAATGTTTGGGTTGGCATTCTAGGGGGTCATATTATCGGTCCCTTTGTCATCAATGGCAATTTAACTTCGGCTCTGTATTTGCAGTTATTGCAAAATGAAATTATACCTGCTTGTGCTATGCTGTATCCAGATGAAAACAATGAACACCTTCCCAATAACAGTATCTGGTTCCAGCAAGATGGCGCCCCACCACATTATGGTGTAAATGTTCGTCAATATTTGGAGAACGTCTTTCCAAACAGATGGATTGGGAGACGAGGAACTATTGAATGGCCAGCTCGTTCGCCTGATTTAAGCCCTTTAGATTTTTTTCTTTGGGGATACGTAAAAAACAAGGTTTACAAAGATAAGCCCAACAATGTCGAAGATTTAAAAATCCAAATTACCAGAACGATAGAAGAAATTCCCGAGAATTTTTACAAAATTCTATTCAGGGTTTTGTAAATCGATTGGGTCATTGTCAAATTAGAAATGGACAACAATTTGAACACTTACTTTAATGTAGTTAGTTATTAATTTGTTTTTAATGATAAGATTGTGACTGATAAGTTGATTGCAAATAAGTGAGTCTAGTTACCGTGTTAATTAATTCTGCTAATTTAATGGATCTTTAATATTTGAACTTTAAGGCACTTTTTCTCAATTTTTTTCAAATGTAACATAATTGAAAATTGTATACCGTTGAAAAGAGAATAGAATGTACTATCGAAATCAATAATCAGAAATATAGGTTGTTATTTCAAAAAAATATCGATGACGTCGTAACTTAAAAACAATTGAGGAAAAAAAAATTCAAGTATTCTCAAATGTAGATAATAATTTCATAACAAACTTTTGTATTGAACATAATTTCCTAAAATGAATATTAACGACAATAAATCGCCGTCTCCATACTTTTAACTAACCCTGTATACTCAAAGCATGTATTCAAAGTGAAATAAGCAGGAATCGCATTCTATTGTTTAGAGTTTGGTTTTGCTACCTATTGTATATTCTTAGTATTTTAACTCTAGTGCCATAACCACTCATTTTTCGGATAAGGGTTTATATTGACCGAAATCGCTCGTTTTACTACCTTTTATAAACATTCCAAGTTCCTCAATCGTTTATGAAATACCCTACAATCAATAACCGAGATAATAAAATAAACGAGAGAAAATTTTAGCCATTAAATTTTATTTACTGAATAATTTCAGCACGTGATTATTTAAAATTAGTCCCCTACCTAGTTTTAATATTTCAAGTTTAATACATTACATATTTAAATTCTTAAAATTATACGGTTTTTTGAATTTCATGAATTTGTAATATAAATAATTCACATGAAATACAGACGAATATAAAGTCGAAACGGAAGAAAAGTAGAATGGCTTATAACGTTTAAATTATTGAATTTCGCGGGAACGAAATAAAATAGAATATCAAATAAACCAATAATAAGTACACCTATTATTCGTTTTTTAGAATTTCTATAGTAATAAAGTTTCAAAAGTACTTATAGGCACTTGCTGAAATATGTAACTAGATCATACTTTCAAGAAAATTTATTTTTCGTCGACGTTGAGGACGTTGAGTCCTTAATTAATGAGTAATTGAGTTTGTTAACTCTACCTTTAGTGCTAGCAGAACTTGTTGGCCGACCGTAAGAGCAATCAGACTATTTAATACGAAACGCCTATGTTTAAAATTTGTTAATCGTTATCCAGTTACATTTTTTGCTTGGCACGTATTTTTATTTTTATTTAAACTATTGTTTAACAGTTTCAAGTGCTGTTTAATATGACACTATGTATTTGTTTTACTCAAAATTACTTTATTCTACGCTAATGCGAAATAAAAAATTATAATTTTATTGATAATTTCAAAAATTAACCATATTATGTGAGATGTAACTTTTGACTATTCGAAAATTTAAGTCAAATCCGTTCACGCGTTTTTAAATGAAAACGAAAATACGAAACGAATATTCTGGGGCCATTTGATAAAAAAAATGCAAGTTCACAATCACAAGTGTTACTATGCAGTAATGAATATAATAAATCAATATTAATATATGAGTATTATCTGGAACGTTACACTTAAGAAAGTAAGTTAAATTAGGCAATGAAATGTTTCCATTATATCGTTGTCATCATATAGGGGTTTTCACCACCAAAAAAAATTTTTTTGAAATCCCTAACCTGATTAACCCTATAACCTCTTTAATTATTAAACCGTTGTTGATAGTTTTAGAAATTATTACAGACCCAATATACCTACACTTGAAGATATCGTTAGGTACCCATATTATAGAAATTAAATTACCATATAAATGTAAAATTCACTTCTTACGTTACACTTGTACTTCGACGTATTAAATAATAAAAGCACAATTTTCACGTAAAAGTTTTATTTTCCTTTGGCACGATTTTCGAGAGTCCCGAGGCGATTTTACAATTTAAGTATTACGATTTATATCATGTTTCATAGTCGAGTTTATTACTTTAACTCCGTGAAAACTTTAATGCGTTTAATGAAAACGACAAGTAACAAATCTCGAATTTAAAAAATTTTTAACTGGGTCAAGTTTTATGTTAATTATTTATGGTAAGTACAGCTTTAGTTAAACATCAGTGATACTAAATGTTCATTATTTGGAACGTTACACTTAAGAAAGTAACTTAAATTAGATAATTAAATGTTTCCGTTATATCAAGCAAATGCACAAGGCAATGGTCTTATGTTAATAATTTGCATAGAAATTACTTGTAAAATGCTTTACGACTTGTCCACGAGCAATTTTCTATAGATAAAAATATTTTTTTAAAACAACACAAATCGTATTAAGATGGGTTTATGTTTAAAAAAAGTTGTTTTAAAAGTTTATCATATTATAGCATTATGTTATATTCTGATAATTCTGAGACAGGGTAATTTAACTTTAAATACAGAACTTGAAGAATTAGATACTTATTAAATAGACATTTTTTTTTGAAATTTCTTATTTAAGCATTTACTTGATTTATATTTTATTTTTTGTTGTATATTAATAAATTAATGCACGTACATAAATAAATTACGGGATGGAAGCGTTTTTAAAAAAAAACCTTCAACGCAAAAACTAGGAAATTTTCGAAAAAGTATTTTAAAACAAACTACACGTACTTACAGTCGATTGCACGAGAGTTCTATGTATTTTTCACTCGCCTATCGATTCGCAAAGCTTCCGTATTTAAATATGTATTACCTTGCATAACGTAGATAAAAATATTACGATTTGATGGTGAAAAATACTTTGTGCAAGGAAATTCCTATTAAATATTATTTAGTGTACATCATTTTGTAAACAAAGGGAAATTATAACTAGTTCATACTTTACTCAAAGTTGACTAGAAGACATACCCTTAAGTGTTCTCAAAACTAATAATGTAGATTCCATTCCCACCGCCCCCAAACTTCCTTCAACGTTAAATTATTGAAATAACTGCGGTTGTGCGTTTAAAAAATATCGAATGAAATTTGACCGATATAAATTATTGTTAAATCTTTCGTAAATAGTTTTAGCAACTTTATGATTTTACTTAAACTATGATTTCTTTTAGAGTTCTAAAACAATATGTGATGGTTTGATTCAAAAATTTAATTGACCGGAATAATTAAACCGTAGAAACAATTATATATTAAATATATACAGGGTGATTTATAATTAGATGAATGTAAAAAAATTGTAGATATCCACAGCACGACGTTTGGAACCAAAAAGTATTGTACCTATAAGTTTTTTTACATCTATCTTACTTACAAAGACAATCAAACTCAAAGACTTACACATTTCGTGATGGGAAAACCGTAGGCATATTTTCCACAAAAAATACGATTTATCAAGAACAACAACTGTAAACGAATTTAAAGAAATAACCTAAAGCAAATGGTCAAAATGAGCTCCTTGATTTTATGATAAATGCAATAGGTACCTATCTAGGAACAGTTCCAATTATGTATATTTTTGAGATTGAATAATTTTAAGGAAGGTAAATAGAAAACACATTTAGAGCAATTGTTCGTTTCAAATGTCCTGCTGAACATATACCTATACAAATTTTTACATCTAATTATAAATCACCCTGTATGTATTATGTCAAATTTGATTAACACGTTACGTGTGTTAAGCTTAAATTGAACATAAAAATAATCAGAAAACGTTAATGCATGATTTAAAGTAAACGGCATAATTAGGTACCTATGGCCTATCCAAAGCTATATGCAATTTACGTCATCAAAAAAAAGTTACTAGATTGTTTATTTGTAATTCGGTTTAAAGTTTGGAAAGTGGCATATTCTATAGATGATTTACCTGCGCACATATTAGATGGCATAAAGAAAGACTACAATTTATTAACACTGTTAAAATACGAGGTACGAGGTGACAGCACTGTGTGAAACGTCATCATCTAGTAACCTTTTATTGATGACGTGGATTGCATATAGGTTTGGACGAAGTATACCTACTGTAAAATAGAGGAAAGTAGGTAATAAATATGGATTATAGACTTGTATGGCAGTGCTATAAAAACAGTACCATGAAAATAAATTATACGTACTCATGATATTCAATTTAAATTAAATCGCTATCTTAGACACGCAATGGGGTTAGGACTAACGTATTTAACTCATACAGGAAATTTAAAACACATGAAGTATGTAATTTGAAAGCGGATGTTTATCTAGATTTTTTTAAAGTTCCCGTTTTAATTTCTTTATGTCCGAATCGTATCTGGTTTCAACAAGACCGGGGGCTTCATATTTCCGAATTAATAATCGACAATTTCCGAATCATATTTTTGTTATTCTGAGACGACCTTAAAATTGACGTTTATCGAACGGTGACAGAATGGCGATTGTAAGAATATCAGCAACAATTGTGACAACTACTGACGTGTACATTCTAAAAAAAAAAATACCGTGCCTTTGAAAAATTCATTTTCTTTGATTTAAATATACACCAATTTTGAAACTGGACGAATATCACGCAACAAGGAACTAATATAGAACGATTATTTAGTTGTACCTAAACGTATAGTTCTGATGGCGTTTTAGAATTTTGAAATGTTACGCCAAAGGAAACTTTCCTTGATGAACTTGCTGAACATTTTATGTTTAGATTTGGAACGTCTAAATCGTTTAGTTATATAAACAGAGTGTTCAGTTCTAACGATATTTAAAGTGACATGAATGGCGTAGGTATATGTATGTGAAACTGAATAAATAAATAAATGAAATAACAAGGTAAGTACCTACTTGATTTTATCTATACCTAATGATATCAATCGTCCCTGCATTTTTGTTGGCAAATAACGAAATTAAAATAAATTTGTAAACATGTTTTTTCCCATTTATTAACAGCGTTGGTAAAACTGAATGACAATGATCGAACTTTTATTTGTCAATAAGTAGAAATTGACGAGGCCTAGGAAAGGAAACGTTCGAACTGTTATAAATCAAAAACCCGAGGAGACACCAAAAACTTCAAAAACTTAACTTTTCATAAAAACACCCTACAAAAATTTGATATATCGATATTTGACGATTAAAAAATTAATCAAAAATAAAAATATAGGTATAAATATCATTCTTAAGATTGTTCTTACTTAATATGGCGAAAATGTTATGGTGATAGTGATAGTTAATCCAATGAATAATGGTTTATTTTGTCCATCTATAAATTTTATACAACGTAAAGCTTACATTTACTGTCGCATTGCATACATTCTATTGTATAATGCAGTTTTCCTGTACATTTCCTGAAATAGACCGTGCTTGTTAGATAAATAAAACACAAAAGAGGAATACCGTGTTCACGCCCACTCTAGTATTTAATTGGAATTCTAAAACTTTCAACGTTTTATAAATGTAATACTTTCAATGGCTTGAATGAATCGAAAAAATTAGAAAAAAATCAATTTTCGATTCTAGGTGCCTACCACTTCTTTATAAAACGTAAATAATGTAATTCCAGAAAAAGTCGAGGCAATATTATAGGTAATACCAAACATCTTTTCAATAAAGTAGGGTAGTTACTCTCGATTTATAACAAGTCCTACGTGTAATAATTATTTTTTACTGCGTTATATAAGTAATTATCTATTAAAAAGAAGCAAACAAAACTTGATTCTAGTAAAAGTGAATAAAAAGATGGAGCTTTTGTCTATTACCTTTTGTATGAGAAGTAATTGGAGCGCACGCCGTGGTTGAACTGAGGACCGCCATTTCCTTAAAAGCTTTGCCTTCAACTCGAACACCTTTGCGGACAAATGAAAGAAATAAATGTCTGCACAGCTCCTCAGGTGTCCTAACTTCTAAAAAAGTGTCCAAAAATTTTCTGAAGCTCTCGTAATCGATATCCTAAAACAAATAAAACTTTATGTAGGTAATATAAACAATTACGTATTAGTATTATGTATTAATATTAAACAAAGCAAAATGTAGACTAATTAATAAAAATTACAGAAAAATTACTTTACCGACTCCTTTTATACAAATAAAGGTACCTAATTAAATATAGTCCATTTTCTGAGCGTGGTTCGCTATGCCATTAATTTACCAGAGTATTACCCATTCGGAACTTGTTGATGGTGGTTCAGTAATGAACAAAAAGTTAGGTAATAGTTTGGACGAGTTTCCATTTTGAAAAATCAACGCCATTTTTACTTTCAGTATCTCGAACAATAATGGTTATTGAAAATTCACTGCATAAGCATGTCAGATGTCAAATTTAAGAACAACATAAGTGATATTAATAAATATAAATAAATGATAAGCTCATTCGTCGTACTGTATGTAGGTCAATTAATCACTACTTAATTGTTACTACAACACCTATCTCTGTACAGAAAGGCAACTGTTGGTCTTCCAGTTCAAAGTCAACACTTCAAGTCACAAGACACAAAGTCAAGACACAACCCCAACAAGAACTACAGTTTACTGCAAACAAAGGGTAATGATATTATCTAATGACACAAACGTTTTCGTTCTCCTATTATATTATTGAACTATCTTTAAAAATATAGGACAAATATAGGGTATATTGGGGCTACGATGCGTCAAGTACCAGTTCATGTAATGGCTAAACGAATTGCAATATGCCGTTTACTTCCTGCTGTACAATTCTTGACTGGCTCAGCCTGTATCTGCTAGCAAAGTAGGAACAAAACATGCTCGATTAACAAGTTCACCTGAAACATTTCTTACAAACTTTACAGTTCCTGCCAGTGATGTAATGATGGAGCATTCGATAGAATTTAATTAGTAGAAAAAATATCTTGTACATGTTTTGAAAAAGGAATTACTTTGTAAAACAATGGACGAATTACGAGTGCTTCTTTACACACACAGGGGAAAAACATTTTCTTATAGGATTTTTCACCAACTAGTGCATCAGTTAGATTATATACATTTTAACACATCTATATAGACACTTATGTCTATGTAGTCTAAGTATGTATGTAGACTTTTGTCTATGTAGACACTTATCAATTATTATGTTTAAATAAGAACATCATGGAATTTGACGTTAGACAGGCAGTTTGGTTATGAAGATGTTGGTGATTTCCTACAATCCTCCAGTATAAGTTCACTTTTTCCTTCAAGCAATAAACTTGTGCCTAGTTGTTCATGTCTAAAGTGTGCGAGACACTCTTGAAATATCTTGTTATATTTACTGTTATTGCAAAAGTGTACCAATTCCTAAATGCCGAAATACGTATTCGACTGTTTAAAAGTGTAATACGGATTTATTTTATTCCAATATAAAAATAAAATCTTACCATTTATTTGACATTTCATTTAGTAACTGATTTACGTTAGTAATAACTATTACAGATCGTTTAGGTATAATCATTAACGACACCTATTTTACGTCTGTCTTACTAATATTTATTGGTCTTATTGGTCTTAACCACTGTATTAAAAAGTATTATTTTATTCCACCGGAAACGTTTTTAGAATCCTAAAAAACGTATAAAATGACACCTCACACGCCTAAGCAGAGCATTTTCAATAATCATTATTGTTAGAGATATTGAAAATAAAGATGACGGCGATTTTCCAAAATGGCCACTCGCCAAGACTATCCACCCAACTTTTTCTTCATTACTAGATCACTAGTACAAGTACCGAATGGGTTATACTCTGGTAAATGAATGACATACAGAATCACGCTCAGAGATTGTATTAATATGTTTGTAAACAAAATTCTATTAAGTGCGCCTCTTTTTTATTTGCTAGTCAGATTAAATAACTATTTTTGTCATTGGAGATTTAAAAACCTAAATGATCCAACAAAGTCACACTCACGTCTCCTCATTTAACATTTCGTTTACTTTAGGGCACATAACTCGGCATTATCGGTGCTTAACGAATTTTGCCGATATCTTTTTTTTAATAGGTACCTACCTTATAGACATTTTCCAATGATTTTAATTTTCGGTACTTACTCAAATATTTTCATTTTCCCACACGTTAAGAAACGATTAATAACAACATCAGAACAACAAATGATTATAAATATGTATCAAGTGCAAGCACAAATTATCCACGTATTAATTATAGAGGTGTTTATCGTGTCTATAGGTAAAACCAGAGATTACGTTCTAAAAGGCCAGGCCTAGAATGATGTGTATTTGTGACATAATTATAACCAGATAACAACAACTTAAAACTTATTATAAAACGAAATATCTCCGACAAACACATATATTCCTAATTTATTGGGAAATTTTATCCGCATAATAATTCTCAAATAAAACGTCACAATATGCAGAGTGATTTCAATTATCCTTCAAGTATCTACGTATTCCATAGTACTTACCTACGTTGTAAGAGACCGCTAATGGAGCGTAAGAAACATTATACCTATCGTATTTTTTTTAGTTGATGGTAAAAATTCAATAAGTTTGGCAACATGCCTATAAAAATAATTCGTAAAAATATTTTCACATTTTCAAGAGATCGATTTGGTAAGATGATTTTATTCAAGCCATTATACTGCAAATCACGTTATCTTTAAGCTTATGTTAACAAAATATGACAGTAAAAAGTTACAATTTAACAAAATAAAACAATAAACTTTTCCAAAACCAAATCAAAGTCTCAAATAAACAAATCAAATAATAATAATAATAATAATCTGTCGTTAAATTATCATCAAAATCGACACAAACACCACATGTTAATATTGTTTTTTAAAGTTTTAGAACATCGTTGCCAAATATATTTTTACAACACCTTTATAAAAAAATTAAGTATATTGTGTAAAACTGGCGTCGTGATTTTTTTTTATTAAACAATGACAGTAAAGATTGAGTGCATAGTGTTTATAGAAAATGATGTTATGTTTCAAAATTTCTAAGAATGGAGAAGTTGAATCTTTCATTTTATCTCTTTATTTCTCGGTGAATTTTGAAGACCGAGAGTTTTTTTATTATTTTTTCCTAGATTCCAATAATATTTCCCTACAACGTATTGTAGAGTTTATGCGCCATTTTGGAATCGACCATTTTATTTTTAATTTATTTTTAAAATATATTATTAATGTATAAAAACAAAATATAAATATCGAAAAATCATTAATAAAATATAAATATAAGAAATATAATAAGAAAAAAAAGAAAATTTTAAACATCGATGATAATGTGTCATCATTTACACTACAAATAAGCAAAAATGTTTTGTTTGTTTTACCGATATATAAAAATAAGGGAAAAGTAATTACGTGGAAGTGTTAGTAGGCGATCGTGGTGTTTTGTAAACAAATATGTAAGTATAGGAAAATTTAAACCTTTTATAATTAAAAAATATTAAGATTGATTACGTTATTGTAACGCAAGCTGATTATGAGTAGGAGAAAGGTTCATAAACAGCTAAACGGTTTCCATGTAGAATTTTGCCTTTTTTCGGTTAAAAATAATTAGGCTAAATTATCATAAACGACACTGTGAAAATAGGATTTTATTAGGTAAATACTTCCTACACTTCGTCCAAACCTATATTGCAATCACGTCATCAATAAAAGGTTGCTAGATGATGATGACGTTTCACACAGTGCTGTCACCTCGTACCTCGTATTTTGACAGTTATAATAAATTGTCGTTTTACATTATACCATATAATATGTGCGCAGGTAAATCATCGATAGAATATGTCATTTTCCAAACTTACAAACCGAATTACAAATAAACAATCTAGTAACTTTTTTTTGATGACGTACATTGCATATAGGTTTGGATAGGCCATATTTTGTTAAATTTAATAATAATAATCGGTTCATTTCAATTTCTACGTAATAAACATAATATGTAAATCGTGTTCTATATGTGCATGATATATGAAGTTACCCAAAAGTACATGAACCTTAATCGCGTTTACTTTGATGTATGTTTGGTGATCAAAAGCTGAAAAGAAGGCCACTGCAGGTTTAGGGGACCCTCTTCAATTCCGTTTATAACCCTTTCTCGTCGACAGATTTTGCAAGAAGCCATTTTTGATTGATAAAACATTTACTGGAGATAAAAGATTCGTGTAGGAAAAATAAAAAATTCAAATATAAATTGATACCGGTATATTCTAGCACAAGTTAATTACGTTACTTAATAAAATTTTGTCACTAAAAATGTCAATATTAAATTATTTATTCTCACAATGTTGTAAAATAACATTAATTTTGTGATCTTTGGTGATGACATGTATAAATTAGATTGCACGTCGTATTTATTCATACATGACATTTTCTAATTTGAATTTCTCTAGTTAGATGTCGAGAGTATTAACGGATGTAAAATGAATTAGATAAATAAATAAATTAATCCTTTGCCGGCGCGACGCGTCGATTCGAGATGATAGTTTATTTAGTACACGTAACTACTTCATTAGAACATTTAAAGCTACATTATTTTACATCAGTTTATGATTTTGATAACGTTTCAAATTATTTTGTGTTATAGGTAATAAAATGTGATTTTTAATCTGACGTTTTCTTTTTAAAATGTGTTAATTTTATAAAAAGATTAACAAAAATCACAACACTTGAAAATTAAACGAAAATTACTGCTACATTGTTTTATGTTATTAAAAAGTTATGCACCTACTTACTAATAAGAAATACAACAAAAACAAAAAACAAAAAACAAAAAACAAAATAATGTCTGTGCCGCGAAAACAAAAGGAAAATATCTTTTTTGTACCTATCTATAAATTATGATATTATTATGATATTAATGAACGAAGTGTTGTCAGTTTTCTTTCAAAATAGCCGTCAAATATATTTAGTACTACAGGATGGTTTTAAACGTACGACAATTTAGGTAATACATCAAAAATAAATCAATAAATCCTTATACAAAAATAATACATTAAATCTGAATCAAAATCGAAATCAAAAATCAAAAAAATTCTACTAATACGCCCCCTTTCCAAACAAAAATTAATTACAGGAAAAAGTTAGGAGCGAGTTGAAGTTAATTATGCCAGAGACAATCGGAATTTAAGTATCTATTTTTTAACTTTTAGTATGATTTACTTTAACTATTTAAGTACATTGGAAATTCATTTATTCGAACTCCAGTCATCCGGATCGATATCAAGAATAATTCGAATAGTTCGAATAATTAGAGTTTTACTGCAATTGTTAAACTTATTTAAACGTATGTTAATAAATTATTTTAACCAGTTTGTCAGTTAAAGGCACACATCATAAGGACCCATGGGCGTGAAGCGAAAAGTTCTCCAACAAGATCCCAATCCTAACCCTATAAAACTAGGATCTGGCTGATGGTTTAACTCCAACACTACAAAAAAAAAGTAATTCTAACAAGGAAGGTTAGGCAGGTGGAAATCTCAGAAAAATTTGAAACTTTGCAGGATTATAGTACTAGTCAATACTAACCAAGAGCCGTATTCCGATCGTGCTCTTACGCAGTTTAAGAGAGTGAAATCCCCCCTTGAAAATTGGAGCTTTTATCTGTAAAACAAGAGCTAACAAACTATATACGAGGCGCGTTTTTTAAGTAAGTACCGTTTTGGAATTAAAAAAAGACGTGCAAAGATATCGCAATAATTTTATTTTTACATGAAAGCCTGTACCTTAATCTACTTTTCTACATAATTTCCGTGAATATTGAGGCACTTGTCATAACGTGGCACCAGTTTTTGAATACCCTCCTCATAAAATTCTGCCGCCTGACTTGTTAACCACTGTATCACAAATGTTTTGACTTCGTTATCGTCTTGAAGATGCTGACCACCCAGGTGTTTCTTCAAGTGCAGGAACAAATGGTAGTCGCTGGGCGCCAGATCAGGGCTGTATGGAGGATGATCTAGAGTTTCCCATTTAAAAGATTTGATGAGATCTTTGGTCCGATTAGCCACATGTGGACGGGCATTGTCATGCAGCAAAACGATACCCTTACTCAACTTGCCACGTCTTTTGTTCTGGATTGCACGACGCAGATTGTTCAATGTCTCACAATAAGACGCTGCATTGATTGTCTCATTACGAGGCAGAAACTCCACTAGCAATACTCCTTTTCTGTCCCAAAAAACTGTGCACATGATTTTCCGGGCAGAAATTGTTTGCTTAAACTTCACTTTTTTGGGTGATGATGAATGTCGCCATTCCATGGATTGTTGTTTCGATTCTGGTGTGACGTAGGCCACCCATGTTTCGTCACCAGTAACAATTTGCTCTAAAAAATCTTCACCTTCATTGTGGTACCGCTCAAGTAA
This sequence comes from Rhagophthalmus giganteus, assembly GCA_036326145.1. NCBI lineage: Eukaryota > Metazoa > Arthropoda > Insecta > Coleoptera > Rhagophthalmidae > Rhagophthalmus > Rhagophthalmus giganteus. The sequence goes on along the minus strand of JARFJA010000001.1, from coordinate 68,410,024 downwards.
AGTCAATGCACTGCCTAAACGTTGGGTTTTGTGCAAATCCGTCAACATTTTGGAACCCAACGTGAACACAATTTCCGGTAATTCAAGTTCTCGGTCACAATGCGATACAAAACACTACGAGAATATTGAGGAAAGCAGTCGCACAATGATGAAATTGTAAAGCGTCTGTTTTCTCTCACCTTTTCGTCCACTTTCTGCAGCAAATCTTCATTAACGACCGAAGGACGCCCACCTGTTCTTCATCATGCACATTTGTGCGGCCATCTTTAAATGCTCTCACCCATTTCCTTACCATTCCATCACTCATAATGTTTTGTCCGTAAACTTCATAGATCTCACGATGAATATCGATCGGTTTTACGCCTTTAGCACTAAGAAATCGTATAACAGCCCGTACTTCACAATCGGCGGAACTCACTATTGTCGGAGGCATCTTAAACACTCAGTAAACAACGCATACAATGAAGAATCAGACTGTAATGGCGTCAGTGCGTAGACAAGAGATGTAGGTAACCAGCGCGCATGCGCGGAACGCCGACCGTAGCGCTGCGGCGGCGGAATCGCAAAACGGTACTTACTTAAAAAACGCGCCTCGTATTTTTGTAAATGGCTGTTCAAGACCTACATTATAATAGAAAAATTAGAAGTGAAAATTTTAAGAAATGGTACTGTGCGTCCGATGCGGACTAGTGGACGCTTAGCTTAACAATGCTGCCGTTGCGACTGCCACTTGTCTGTAACAGACTGTAAGAAAAAAATTAGAAACTTCTAAATTTTTCTATGTATTTTCGACCTTTTTCTCGTTATCCTTTTAGAGTATACAAAACAACACCTAACACTCGCGCACTCACGCGCAAAAGGCCTTATAAACCAAACGAACACTCCTCGCACACACGATCAATACGACGCTGTCATTTAAAATTCGAACTACTGAAACGAGCACTACCGCTCTGTATCACAGATGCGAAAGATCTGAAGCGGTTTTGTCAGAATTCTATATATAAATGCATTCGAGTTTATACGTCGATACTAGAAAATTCCGCTTTTATTTTAAAAACATTCAGTTATTTGTTCGATAAACTATGAAAGTAGGCGGTACACATGTTTTATTAGTTGCTTTCTATTTTATCGGCCACATAAAAATGCGATTAAACTTTTATCTGGTTTATGGTTTATAATAGGGAAATTTTCAATGCTTAAGGGCACACGAATATTTTTAAATTAAAAATAGAGTAAATTTATAATTCTGCGGTATAAAAGCAGTAGAAAGAGATTATTCAAATAATTTTACTGCATAAAAAATACATAATTTTAGAATAAATTTCCTAAAAAGAACATATTTAAAAAAAATTCGACAATTATCTGCCAATTTGTTTTATCAAACTCCACTGCGACCCCTGTAATAGTTCAAGCTCCCATCGCACAAAAACCTATGTCACAACACTACTAAAATTTTCTTACTATGTTTAAGAGATAATATGGTGGGAAATATCCAACCGGTGGCAGACAATTGAATTTTTGTTTTAATCATTCTTGATAAACTTGATACTTTATAAAATTTATTATAGTCTTTAGAGAAAAATCAATTATTTAGAATTATTGTGGTCTGCCTCGCAAACCCGGCAATCCTCCCTCCAAATGAATAAGTTTTCAATATGTCACCTACTGTATAAAACTATAACGCGTTTTTTTTCAAGGTTTAGTTTTAATCGTTCTTTACATGAATGTCTATGTATATGTCTGCCGATGTAAAAATGTACCCAAGTATGGCAAAATTAGGGGTGAAAATTCGAAGGGATGACACCTCTTAGAATTTTCATCCCTAATTTTTATATCATAATGTAGGTCTTGAACAGCCATTTACAAAAATATATAGTTTGTTGGCGATAGCTCTTGTTGTTTCACAGATAATAAGCAAAATCGAAAAAGTTCCAATTGTCAAGGGTGGATTTCACGCTCTTCAACCGCGTAAGAGCACGAACGGAATACGGCTCTGGATTATGGCTGAGTAGTACTACAATCCTGCAAAGTTTCAATTTTTTTTTTAATTTCTACCTGCCTAACCTTCCTTGTAAGTTTTATTGTTAGTTAAAGAATGCAAAATTACATATATAGTAGCACAAATACATATCCGAACTAGAAGGACCAAATAATAAAAATACATATTATTATACACCGTAAAAAAATAATAAAATCGACATGTTCAACGTCTTTACACTTTTTAAAACGAAACATTAACATTAGTTGTTCCTATATATTTATGACTATTATAAAATTATATTAGGTAGGTACCTATAAATAAAGTTTAAGATGCAATTTAATTATTCCTTATACCTACATACACAACTCGAATACAAATCAGATGAGATAAAAACATTTTATCGTTCTGTTAATTTTAGGAATCTTTGAAATTGATTGCGAGTTGTGAACAATTTATTTAAAGCTCCTTTAAAAGCAAAGTAATCTCAGGCGATTTACCAAGTTTTTAAAACGTTTACTAATTATAATAACATTCTTAACAAGATTGGCTGAAAACTAATTTTATCGCAACAACAGTAAAAAAAAACAATTAGGTAATGAAATACAATTTTACTTTAGAAATTCGAAATAAGATTTTAATTAAATTTTAGAATATTATTACAGGCACCGAAGAGTTAAATTGCTTACAGCGAAATACGACGTCATCGACACGTCCTTTACAAGGGGAACTCGAGGGGTATGACGTCATAGATGGCTGAAATATCGAAGATAAACAGAGAGAGAAAATAGAGGGTGGAGAATCTAGGTCACGCAATGACGTCAGATAGAATATAACATTTCTAAATCCCAGATAACGAAGAGGATTGCAATAATAACGAGAAATAATAAAAAAATTAAGCGTGGACCGAAACTGAAGTGCTATCTATTAAATCCCGAAGGTATTATAATACAAAAAAAGTTAATGTTATTTTACTATCAGATTTTTATTTTGTATTTCTAACGAAGTTTTTTAATTAAGAGCGAAGTCGGTAAAGCTCTTATTAAGAAAATTTTATGTGGTTTCGATTAAATTCGGGTTTAATCGAGCTGTGAAAGTAATACCTACTAACCCTTAAAAAGCTATGAATATATAATGTGAATTGGTCTATTACGGTAAAAGGCGGTTAAAAATATTTTATTTAAAACTAAAACCGCATTTCTCGTGCATACGTAAATATTTTCGTGCTATTAAATCATAATCTGTGATTCATCAAATTTCCCTTTACTTACGCATTAATTTTTATTCATAAGTTCGTAATCACGTTCTGTAAGTAGATAATTTATATGCATCTATATGCGTAGGTATAAATATTAGCGTAAATAAGTTCAGTTAGCGTTTTTCCACATCTCCAAAGGCGGGAAAATCTAATTTTTCGGTATCACAATAAGCATAGAGGTCTACATCAAAGTTTTCCCATGACCACCCAGATTTCCCAACCTTTTGTCTTAAACAATTATAAGTTACAACAGGCTTAAATTTGTAACAAACTGTTAGCATAATTGACCACATTTACTAAATATGTAATAACAAATTTTAGCGGTTAGTATTCGAAAAGCGATGTCGCAACGTTTCCGATTATAATTAATCGTATTTTTAAAACCAGTCGCGTCTACTTTCTTATAAAATTTCTCTCAGTAGGTAATGAGTTTTGAGTTTTCATTAACTTGTTAACGAGGTACTTTCTTTATTTAAGACAAAAGTTAAATTGTCTTTTTTAATTTTACAATTAAGTTTCTTTTCCGTGTTGCGTAAAAATTGCAGTTCCGATAATAATTTAATCTAATATTTTTAATGTTCTTTTTGCCATAAGTACCTACCTAATTGTGTCTTATAATTTTAATTGCACAGATAAGATTAATTTTTACGTAACCACTACTTACTGCAGAGGTAAAAAGTTCCGACTTCCGACTTTGAAAGCACACACATCACTAAAATAGAAGGGGGGAGTTTTTAAAATTTCTATAGCTTAACAACGAACAATCTGTAGTTACAATGTAGGAGTTTAAATTTTATTTCATTTCGCAAAATCATGATTTTTAAAATATACCGGGTGATTTGGTCGACCCGTCTGAAGCTAATAAATCAACAGATTTTAGAGATACAAAGATTAATTTTTGCATAAGTAAATTTAGGTTAAAAATCTATTTTCTTCAGTTTTAAATACAAATCATATCACTTTTGGTTTCACCGGAAATGAAGTTAATTTTATTATTTTAAATAGAACGATCGATATTTTTTTAGCTTATTAAATTGAGATTGTTTTTCCCTTTTCAACGATATAAACATTACCTATCGTATTTATTTCATCGTCAGCTTATAAAAACTAACAAAGTCGTATAACTATGTAATTGAATAATCAAATTACCTAGACAAAAAGATAAAATCCAACAGATACTTTTTGTTTTACTACGACAGATAGCCATAGATTCAGTATTTATTTAAAGTTAATTTTATAAGTATAGTAACAGTAAAAAATATGATGCTTTTATAGTTGAAAAAATAAACAAAATTTTATTTACATTTTTAATAATTTAATATTATCATAACTAACTTTTCTTCATTACTGTATGCAATATTTTCTACTTTTATTAATAACCACCTACTTAAAACGAAGTAACTTTATTAATTTCAAAGCAATTGCAATGTTTTTTGACAATTGTCGTAACAAAACAATGCAAAACAATATCTGTCGAATTTTGTCTTAAATTTACTTTACCCGGGTAATTTGATTTCATTTAATTCCGTTAGTTAGATATTCTTAGTTTTTATAAGAAGGGCAACGTTTATAGCGTTGAAAAGAGAAAAGCAATCTCTATTTAATAAGCTAAAAAAATATATAGCGTTCTATTTAAAATAATAAAATTCATTTCATTTTCGGTAGAACTGAAAATAGATTTTTAACCTAAATTTACTTATGCAAAAATTCATCTCTAAAATCTATTGAGTTATTATCTTGGGACAAGTTGACCGAATCGCCCGGTATATTGCTGTAATAGATAAATTAACAATATTCTTGAACAATAATTATGAAATATAAATACTATACTTAAATTTTTATGTAGGAATTAATTCTCTTTAGACTGCATCAGATAGTTCGACTGAAATACTTTGTAGTAAATGTAGTGTAAATTCTATTGCGTGGTTCATACTTTCGGTTAACAAAGTGTCCAGGGATGTGGACGCTTACATAAATCAATGGTATGACAATAATGTCTCACCTACACTGATTGACTTCTGAACCCTCCAAATATCAGTATTTAATTGACTAGAATTAAACAGTAGTATATTGAAATATTAACATATTATGATTGGTTAATTAAAAACCTTTATGAATTGTTAAATTTATATATTGTTTTAGAAACTGACCCTAAGTCATTTGGGTAAGTAATACTTTGCACGCACCGAAATTCAAGTGTTCAAAATCACTTAAACGGTTTAGTAGTTAATTTATTTAATGCCTTTTGCCTAACCAACACATTTGAAAGTAATCGAGATTTATAGTCGTTAGGAATTTATAACTTTTATCTATTGCTATTCTACAATATTTAAGAATACTTATATATACACCTATATTTAAGTTTCAGTTTTAGTCGATAGTTTTTGACGAAAATTTTCTCAATTTAATTCCTGCCACAAAAAAATTGCGTTGCTATTATTACTACAATTAATTACCTACCATGAAATTGATTTTAAAATCGCGACAGTATTTTTCCTAAGTAGGTATGACGTACGAGTGTAGTGTACATACATATGTACGTAGACTTTTCGAAAACATGCAGTGAAAGTATTAATAACATTTTTTTCGCTTCAGTTTCATCTGCTAACAACCAAAATAGCACAAATCTCTGTACACAAATGCGAATTCTGAAGTGTGAAATGACGTAGAGCGAGCGAGCATTAAATGTGTCAATCAAGAAAGAGAGAGAGAGACAACTGAAATATATCTACGCGATTGAAACGAAGACAACGAGCAGCTTTTAGTAACGTCAACAAAAACTAATTATTTTTATCGTGCCGCAATAAAACATATTATTATTAATTATTTATTAGTAGATATGTACATATAATATTCTTTGTTCGAAAGTTTTTAGAATACTTATAATTCTATAGGGCGTCATAAATAGCGACGAGAATATAATTTTTTACTTAATTTCTTTTGTCATATTATTCCATTTAATGAAATGCGTGGAAATAGCTTTAGGTTGTTGCTTTATAACTCGAAAGTTTCAAAGTTGAACGTAACTTTTATTTGCGAACAATACTCAAAAGAATGATAATGGCGACACAGTAAAAATTAACGTTACGAATAAAATCTCTTTTCAATGGTGATACACTCAACTGACAATTTGAAGGTTTGCCTGAAACCGATTGAAACATTTACTTGATAATATTTCGTTGTATTTGTTTAAGGTTTTATTTTAAAAACATAGCAGTCATTTTAATTCCATCATAAACTGTGTTAAATAAATATTTTTAAGGACAAATCGTGTTCCCAAATATGAAAATACAAAACGACGCGACACCGACGTTAGAGATTACGTGTAGGTACCTAATTAAATCGTCGGCGAATAAATAAATAAAAATGTCAAAAAAGATGGGATACGTTTGCAAATCGAAATATTTACAATATGATGTCTAATATGTTATTAGATCATGTCGTTTCCTATCTTATTACTTTTCTCTATAAATCAATTTTATACTAATGTAAGCTCCTTTATAAGAAAATTGATAAAATTTATACCTCTATAGATTCAAAAATATATTTTATACTTAAATGTTTCTTATATAGAACTTTTTTTAAAGGACTAAAGATATTCATTCGCGCACAGACTGCAGTAGAAATTTTCCCTTTAAAAAGTGCCAGTAAACAATTTGGCAGTCAGATTGTTTAAAAGAAACGGGTGTTATGATAACTGTCACGTACGATATTAGCAAAAAAAGTTAAATTTTTTGTAACTTCTTATGAACATTGAAACGCCATTTTTGTTTCGTAGATATAAGAATTGTCAAATTATTCAGTCTAAGTATCAATAAAAATCGTCGAATCTTAATATGTATTAAAAAAAATAGATTCTTACTTAAACTGTTTAAAAAAGTAATGCCTTATTTTTCATTTTCTCAAAAACAATAAAAAAATTAACTACCTACGTAATTTATTTTTAGAAATAATTTTCACACTTTGGTCTGCCGATTAAAAATTATTCAGTAAGTAATTCCTATTTAGTCGTACGTTTCATCGAATAAGCTACCAACTTCGTTGTCTTACGATAATATTAGTAATTTATCTTCAACACTATATTCTACTTACCTATAAGTAACTTCAAACAACGAAATATGAAAAAATAGATAAATTAGAAAAACGATACATTAGAAGTCGTCACTCGATAAATCTCGGTAAACGTTAAAAGTTAATAAAATAAAGTAAATATAAATCAACCCCTACAAAAGAATCTCACGATTAGTAGATATCTAATTGGAACAGATTGGAACAGTTCCATTACATCTGATAACTCAATTGCTCTTAATAGACTTGACACCGTAATGTGTAAACAAAGCGGATAGTGCGAAATTTACAGTTAATATTCTGCAAATCTGTTAACGAGCGACGTTAATAAAATCGATTACAATAATTAAAACAGCGGAGTAAAAAATATAACTTCGAATGTTTCTGTTTTTGTTTTTAATTTACGGCCTATCCAAACCTACATGTAATTCATGTCATCAATAAAAAGTCACTGGATTGTTTATTTGTAATTCGGTTTAAAGTTTGGAAAATGACATATTCTTACGTAATTTACTTGCGCACATATTAAATGGTATAAAGAAATACTACAATTTATTAGAACTGTAAAAATACGAGGTACGAGGTGACAGCGCTGTGTGAAACGTCATCATCTAGTAACTTTTTATTGATGACGTGAATCGCTTATACGCTTGGATAGGCCATACTCAAATTAGTTTTTGCTAATTACACTGGCATTATCTTAGGTGTAAGCCTGTCCCACAATATAACCGATGCAAAACTTAAGGAATACATTTCTGTACGACCCTAACCACTCTGTTCAGGTTTATCATATCAGGTTTCTCTACATCTATTTTCACCATTTGACGTTTACACATTACCTAATAAAATAAAAACCGAAAAATTGGTATCACGTCAAAATACCGTTGACTTTCAAACTACCAAATTATTACTTGATTGTCAAATGAAGTTGACACGGTCATTTTCGCACAATCGAATAAAACCTGTAGTTACATACATACAAGGACTTAACGCTATTTTTCTGCTAATTTTCTACTCTATTATTGATTTTGTAGCGCGACACGTACTACGAAAAATAGACACCCTCTTCTATCCTACACAAACGCAACACATAAACAACACAGGATCGACGAAATCCTTATGATTGTGTTGTTTCCCGAAACGTTTGAAAATTGTTTTTTTTTCTGTACATGACGTGGCAAACAAACTAACTTAAGTGAAAGCCTAACGTTTTCCTGCTACGAAACATTGAATGAGAGACTGTACATAATTAAGCTTTACTATACAGGGTGATCAATAACTATATCATGGCATATCGTCATAATTTCGAAGTCTAAAATCTAGTTTTCTTTAATTTAATACCCTGTATATTTTTATAGATGCTGTTTAATACAAAACATGTTCTGTGTCAATTTGTATTTATCTATTTATATTTATATTTGTATTTATTTTTATTTATAGCTTTTCCTATAGAAAGAGTGGTTTAAATTATGCACCTGTCTATTATTGTCATTTTTCGTAATGCAAAGAACGAAGCGAAAGAATAACTACAATAATGCCAACGATTTAAAAATTAAAAACTAAAATATAAAACTAATCAAAAATAAAAACTAGCCAGTTTTCGAGAAAAAACAAGTACATATTCAATACTTTAATAATAAATATAATATTGTCAACTGTGGCACATTAATAAAAAAACTTCATGTTAGATATTTAAAAGGGGGTTTTCCTCTTATAGTGTAGAAACAAATGTTTGCTATCCTAATACCACCATTCATAGATTTTCCTCCCCTACTAGTTTCTAAATAAGTTGCTGATGTTAATATAGAGTACTTGACACGAAATGATTATTATTTTATTACCGCGGTTTAGCTTTCAGTTTATGTTACGTTTACTGACACTTACTTTTGTAATTGCTAATTGCAAGTTACTCAATCGCTTTCGAATTCAATTTGCGTTTCGGTTTGTTTTTATTATCAGTAAAAATAGGTAATATTGTTCTAATAACTAGTAATCGCTAAAATAAATCACCCTTCTATGTATGTATATTCGATCAATATACTTATCTATATTAATTTAAATAATTTCCGCATTTCTTCATCCATAATGTCTTATGAAACATTAATATGAACTGAAAGAAAAAAATATTTAACTTATAAAATGAAACTTAAATATAATAACGAGTTACCTATATAGTATCTAATAAAGAATGGACCATACGCTAACAGTGAGTAAAAATAAACCGATTTGGGCCATCTTACCTCGGTGCAATTTTGCTTCCTTACAAAGTTATGCGTATTAAAAGAAGTTTTTTAATTCTATCTTTTCACAATTACTCGCTTAATTTTGAAGTTATTTTATAAAAATAGAAAATAGAAGTATAAAGAAAATTCCAGGTTGCAAAAATTTATTGCAGGAACAATAGAATGTATACGGTGTTGCGAACGCCCTCTATAATTTAGGTAAGAAATAATTATCTTGCCTTATTTGGACACATTTAAAACCCTCGTATACCAAATTTTAATTAAATAAGCGAGTGAAAAGATACAATTAAAAAAAATTCTTTCAAGGCGCATGTGAATTAAAATTGCATTAAGGTAAGTTGATGCAAATCGGTTTATTTTTAGCCAAAGAAACCACTGTTAGCATACGGCCTATTCTTTACCGGACACCCTGCATTTAAAAAAATCAGAATATAGCCATTTTAAAATTTTAAAAAATATACATATTTTTTAAAGTTTCCTATTGAAAATTGGAAAATAGTTTCCTACGTTTTTATTTATCTAAATATCCAAAACTAAAGCTGCAATTATAAGTAGAAACTAAAGTAGTACTGTTTCGTTTAAAAAAAGGAATATAAAATAAAATAATACGGCTGATAAAGTAATTACCTATTCCTACATTATTTCGGTATTTATATGCACTTGTACACTTTTGGACATACCGGGTGAGTTAAAACAGTAACACTACCTTATTCGTTGAATATTCATATTAGAAAAATATTTTCTTAACAAAAGATGTTCAAAAGATGTTATTGTACATTTATTTTATTTCAAGGCCTAATTATATTTGAGCAGTAATATAAAACTTATTATTTTTAAATGACACCTGTATATTTTAATTAAAGAAGATTATTAAAGAATAATCTTTTCTCTATATGGTGTTATAAAAAAAATGTGGGGTTTAGCCATGAAACAAAATATTCAAAACATTTAATACGGTTTTTACATAATTTTCATATTTTGTTTATGTGTGAAAATTGAAAAAATAGTGCATTTAACAATGGTTAACATTTGCTTATCGAAAAATGACTAATGTTAGTAGACATGATTTTTATAATTGGCGAATCAAATTGTGCCATTAAGAAAACGAATCGTCTGTATTTAGAAAAAATTCCTGATAGAAGGCAACCAAGTAAAGAAGCTTTTCGAAATACTTTATGAAATACTACTATTAATAACTTAATACTTTCGCGAAACTGGATCTATTCAGGACTAGAAACGCCAATAAAAAAGATTTGTGCTTAACGAAAACGTTGAAGAAGATATCTTGGCTACAATTATCGTTCATTTACATATTATTGTAGGGATGCTTTTTTATAAATAGGTTAAGGTTAAAGCTTAAGGATTAGTTAAGTAAGAGGAAATATGACGTAAAGCGTGAGCGCTGGTCTCGGCGGCGGGGTAGTTTTAAGAAGGCAGTAAGTGCCGAGTAGGACATGTGCTAAGACGTATTGGCTCGATAGAAAGACGGATCGACCCGATAAACAAAAAACGTGCAACAAAACGAGGACTGCACTTATTCATTGTATTCATAGTTTTGAATTAAGTAATGAAATCCCTAGACAAACGAATAAAAGCTCACATTATTACTGAAAATTTGTCATCACAAACCGAAATTAGCCATTTGCAATATTAAGAAACACAAATTACATCCCTACCACTTGTGTCTTACATAACAGCTCGCTGACAACGATTATGCGAGTCGGAGAAAATTTGAATTTGGTTAATAAACAAAATCGAAACAGAGATCAACTTTTTACGAAAAATATTTTGGACGGAAAAGCCACATTAAAGAGTAATGGTTTAGTTAATCGGCAAAATCTACACTATTATGCAACAGAAAACCCAAATTGAACGAGACATATTGATAACCAGCACGACATGAAAATCAGAATTAAAAATGCGTTTAGTACTATTACCGCTGAAATGTTAAACAGTGTTAGAAATAATCATGTTATACGTTTAGAAGCTTGCACTGACCAAAATGGAAATAATTTTGAACATTTAGAAAATTAGATAAGATTTTGTGTTTTCATTTGTTTTCATATAATTAATTATTTCATTAATAAATACTTCCTAATTTTGTGGTTACCAGATGAGATTACTAAATAGAACACTTTTCAACTTTAATCGAGTTTAACAGTGTAATTTTGTCATCTAACCCCATAATATTTGTATAGCACCGTATAGAGAAAAGATTGTTCCTTCAAAAACATGCAAAAATATACAGAATGTTATTTAAAAATAAAAAGTTAGGATCATCTCATTAGGCTCCGAAATAAAAATAAATGTACATATCGTTCCGAACATATCTTGTTAAGAAAATATTTTTCTAATATGAATATTCAACGAACTAATGGGGAATGGGGGGGGAGGTGCTACTATCTTAATTCATCGTATATATTTATCGAAAATTCTTATGTTTTTAATGGATTTCGTAGTTGTTTATTTTCTACATATTTGTGTATTCTTTGTTATCATTTTAACAAGCACACTTTCGATTGAAAACCGTTTATAATCCAATCTATGTTGCTTGAATTTAAATTTAACTTTCATTGAAAGTACGACTATAAAACTGTCACTTTAAGATCTGCACGCTCACATATAAAACATTAAAAAAAATTACTTAAATTACCCACCTACACAAACGAAACGAAACGAAACTATAGAATTTAAAAATTTACAAGGGTTCCGTATTGCATTACCTATACTACTCTATGCAGCTTTAAAGAAATACAAAATAACCCACCTATGTATATTCCCGTAGAAAAATATAAAATACCGTGCTTCGCCGTTCCTAAATATACACGAGCAAATTTATAGGCAACCTAACCTTGTAATATGCAGTTCTATAAAATAGGGGATGTAATATCTTGCAACGTAAACCTTAGGATATAGGGTAAGTATAATATATAATACATTATTATAAGCTTGTGTAGCAAGTATAGCGAAACGCCTAAAGGTTCGTTCATACAATATAATAGGTACCTTTTGAGAGACTATTTCGATCATTCGTGAATGGCAAAATAACAAAACAAACTTAACATTTTATAATGCGTTTAAAAATTTCTAAATAGTTGGCCGATATCCAGTAAACTTTAGAAAATGTCTAGTTCAATGCTGAACTAAATTCCACAAGGATAAGGATGCTGTTTAATATCGAATTTCTATAAATTTCGTTTGTTTGTTGTTCTTTTTATTGCCTACTTACAATTTATTTGTCTTTTTGTACATTACAAAAACGTTCACTCGTTTTAGGTAAAAAGAAAATACCAACTTTACGTTAGTATTTAACTATTTTCCAATCAGTTGTAATTTTAATACAGATACTTACTTAATGCTTGAATATATTTATATGTAGGTATTCAATATAAAAAACGTTTTAATGTTTATTTAGGTATTGAGTAAATATTCTGAGAGAATTCGTCAGAAATAATGAAAATCGGTTTTCATAAAACTTCTACTGCTGTTTTGCGACCATCTGTGAACAAATCGACCACTACGAGTTACCGAACAGCCTCGGGGCAATTTATCTTTAAGAGTGATGTCTCCCTTCGTAAATAGTTTAAATTAAATTGAAGTCGTCGAATGAACGTCGAATATCACAGATCGCCAGATGTCGGGTAAATAAACACCCATAAAAAAGATGTTAAAAAGAAAATGAAATTTTATAAAACTTTATTATCCTTATAAAAGAATTATGGTAATAATGTCATAAGATTCTGACTATCAAGTAGGTATTTTTAACGTTTATAAATATTACTGGCTAACAATAAGTATAGCCAGTCTACATTTTCAGTAAAAAAAAATGGTAAGTAGGTACTTTTAATTAAAAATTATTTTAAAATAGGTATAAGAAATTTATAATTTTTATAATAAAAATAATGGATATGTTAGGGTTTTAACATTGTGTAGAGATAATAGTAATTATTTACTCCCTAAACTAGATATTCCTAAGCATCATTGTAAATATTTACATATCTCGGATAAACGCAGAAACAGTTTCAGTGAGGTTTATTATGAATAAAATCAAGCGTCACCCCATTTCACGTTTTCAGTATAACCACCACAATGCGTTTGAGGGCAGAGTAACAAGACATCGACGACAATCCCTGGAATCGTCGTTCAAATCCCTCGATATAAGCTACGTGGATTCGCTGACGACAACTTACTGTCCTTGTATTCTGCGGATATTTTCGGCGCTTACAATTAAATATTATGATATTAGTACAGTGGCCTTTGTTTGTAAAACTGTGTTTTATTTATTAGAAGTTTTCAAAATATTACCTATAGTAAAAGGCGAAAACGCTCGAAATTGAAGCCACCAAAATTAATACGTAGATACTTGATTTAAGGTTATTTAAGTTATAGAAAACTAATTTTTAGCAAAACGTACTAAACAGATGTATGCAACAAAAAATTGGAAAATCCAGGTCTTACAATTAATGTAAGAAGACCTCTGAAAGGGCAAAGCTATTGAAAAACTTCAGAAAACTCCCCATTATCGAAAAAAAACGCAGTGGTGATGGTATAGCTTATCCAAAGCTATATGATGTTCACGTTCACAAGGTTACTAGATGATGACATTACACACAGTACTGTCACCTCGTACCTCGTATTTTGACAGTTCTAATAAATTGTAGCCTTTCTTTACACCATCTAATATGTGCGCAAGTAAATCATCTATAGAATATGTCACTTTCCAAACTTTAAACCGAATTACAAATAAACAATCTAGTAACTTTTTGTTGATGACGTGAACATCATATAGGTTTGGATAAGCTATAAACAGGCAATTTTAATCCTGACGAAAAGCAAAAAATTCGATTAAGTAGTTGTTCATAGAAAATGCACACATTTTTTGTGAGATGTGGCAAAAAGTGAAAATATCTCAAAGTTGCGTTGAAAAAGTAAAATTGTTAAGTAAACTAAACAGTTATAAAGCACAGACCCCTCCAGAACGAAACGCAAAGCAAAATTTATCAGAGGAATTCAAATCACCCAAGTTCTAGGTATGTAGTAGGTAAGACAGTTTATTAGTCAAGCACAGGTGTATTATAATAAATGATTAAACGTATTGTTTCGCTAACTTTAAATATTTGCCTGGTCAGGATTTAATTTAATAGTAATTTAGACTTGAATAAACTTTTTAAGTACATAGATACACACATTTTTAATACCCACTGAAGTTGTAAATTGAAATGTAAATTCAAAAATAAGCAAAACCGGCATTTTAGAATTCCAGTATAGAATTTGTCAGTATTCAAAAGTTTGGTCTTTTTTGAAGGGTTTGAGGCAAAGCAAACAAATATAAACAAATATTGTAAACAAATATTCAACTCGGTATTCAATATTTTGAGTAATATCATTTTATTAATATTGTTAAACAAGTGAAGTTTGATGTAGGTACCATTTTTCTATGCACATTTGTAATCAATTTCGGACTATTTATTTTATTTATTGAATTTAATTTATTAATATTATAAATAATTTATTAGATATCTAACCTAAAGCAATTTATAGCCAAACAAACATTTATTTTATTGAAATTATTGTAAAAGAACACCTCGCAGTTTTTCATAATAAATACCCCGAAAAATCAAATTTCGCAACACACATTTTAGAAACTAAACATAAATTAGTAATTTATAATAAACAAGATAAGAATAATAATAAATTAGTAATTTTACACATACGAAACAACAATACAAAACTAGACCTAATCGACTCACAATTTTTTAATGAAATAGAAAAAAAAACACGATTCAAATATATCTAAATCTTGACAATAATAGTCCCCTGACGATGCAAAATATGCGAAACCGGTTGGGAATAAATGTAGAAATACAATAAAATTATAAGCTTAGCGATATTAAAAAAAAATGAATTTGAACAATAATAAAATCTAAAAACAAATGTTAGGGAGAATTTATTGTAGGTATTATGTAATAGAGACTTTAAATGGAGTGTTAACTTCGCGAGGAAATAATTTACATCGGTAATACGTTCAATAGTAAATTTAATAAAATTTGTCACTTTGATGATTTTATTAAATGCTCTAATAATTTATTTCGGTTTAAAATAATTTAAAAATTATTTTACATATATAAAATTGTAAAAAAAATTAAATTGATCAAAACCGTTAAACCATAAACCAAAACTATAAGTGTTAAAATCATATTTCGCGTTTTAACTAATACAGTACATTAGAAATTTCGTTTGGTTAAATAACATTAAGCGAAAGCTCGCAGTTTAATTTTCATCACTACAGGTGTGTTTATGAAAGGAAATCAATAATATTAAATGTCGAATATGAAATGTTCTTTCACATTATAAAGTTATATAAAGTATAAACTTTCGGTTGTATTTAAAGCAATAATAGAAAAGCGAACAAAACAATTTATGAGCGTTATTAATTTCACGAACTCGAATAATTAAAAAAAAATTATAGGTTATAACACCCTATTTTAGCTCATTTTATCTGAATGATATTCATTTCTTTTAAATATTTGATTGTGAAATAGACTAAACGTCATACAAGCGCTTAGGTACAGCATGTTCATTAAGTAACGTCGCCTGTGACGTTCTGAGAGGTGGGCAATTTAAATGTTATCTTCTTATAATGAATTGAAGTTCGTGTATTTAGATTTATTAAGCACTAACTCGCAGGACTACCGGCGACATTATTTTATGGACAGATAGTAGAGGCATTGAAAAAAAAATGTAATGGAAAGATTGAGGTGTCTATTTTGTAAAATCTGTTAATTTTAACGTCCTGTTAACATGTTATCATCGTGGAAACGTATGAAAATCTCGATTGTGATTGGTAGTTAGATAAATTAAATTGAAGGAAGAGTAAGTTTTAGCGAAGAAGCAAAAATAACCTAAGAAAGAGATCTTGACTTTAGTACACCTACTCAATGTGTACTAAATTAGTCCTAAACTGCAAAATGTACTTTAATGAGTTAAAAATTAGGTGATTATGCTCACAATCAGATTAAAATTATTTTCTGTCTAATAAATGAAATTTATTAAAAAATTGTACCAATTTGCGTCAATGTACATAATATTATGTACCTGCTTATTTATATTGCGCCTACGCGACGTATACTGTATACTACATGTTTTTTGATGTTTTCAGATAAAAAGAAACGACAGGAATAACCTAAGTTTTATTACTATTCAAAATATTTTTATCCCATTGTAACGCAAGACTTGAACTCTTCAAATAACAACAAAATGTATGAGAACCTGCATGTGTAAGTCCTCTATTTCTGCAGGTAAGATAAAAAATCCTTTGAGAGTTACAAAGAAAATGTATTCATTGTACAAACGATAAAACAGTGGATATTTTATACGAAATCGACACATTATTATTATTATAAAAATAGCCATACCTATAAAATTTACGAGTTTGATTATAATTTGTGCTCTTCGATATTCTAAAACACGTTCTTGCAGAATCGATGGTAATCTAATGTAAAATTCGTTCGTGATAGGTAGAAAATTACGTCATACATACTTTATTAACTATTTTTATTTCCTGAAGATTTGATTGATATTTTTTGTATCTCCAAACACGCTCATTCGAAAGCGTAAATAAAAATATATAAATTAAATAGGTAGATGAACCTAATAAATAATTAGTTAACCTTCAAGTTGATGCGCGAATGTAAGATATTTTATTTACAATTTTAAAATTTCATTTTATAAATGGTAATACTAGTAAAAATATAAAGTTAATCTGTTAAATCATTTGGTGTTGGCAGTTGTTCAAATTAAACGTGTTTTGTATTTAGGTATTTAACAATGGAAAAATATTGAGAATCGCGCGATTAAAAATGTTTGCAAGTAGGTAGATAAAAGGCTTAAAACTGCAGAATTTTTGAAAATATAAAAAGCGTATAAAATAAATGTGCTCTAACAAACGCGACCATAAAAATTGAGTAGATCAATTCCCTATCGTACAAGTATCTAAAATGATCACCGTTTCAGCGTTTGCTTATCTTTGATCATCACAGACATGTTCAAATGCAACTTTTTTAAGAGCATTTGAGCCTTTAGAAGAAACTTTAGACGAAATCCGAGCTTGAGATTATAAATAAACAGAAACTGTTACCTATAAGAAGTAATGAAAGTAATTATTTTGGGGACAGAACCCAGTTTTTTAGCACCAAAGAAAGTAACGACCGCAAAATCAGGTGACAAGGTGTGATAACGTTTTAATTTTTGTGGTATAAATGAAATTTTGATGATCGCTAAATATGCATATAAATGACAATTGGCGGAGAGGTAGTATGTACAAAACATTCAACAAAATAGGCCAAGTTTAGCGTGTTAAAAGATCAATTCCGAACAGAATAATAATGCATGCCTTCGTACCAGTACGATTATTTATCAGACTTGTCTTTTTCTGGCTTCCACTTATTCCTTAAGCTCAAAATGTTATTAGGTGGATAAAGATTTTCGTCTAATGAAGTAATAAAGACACTTATTTAGTAGAGCTTTGAGAAAAACATCTTCCCTAATGGGATGAAAACTTTAACTGAAAACCTGAAAGTCGAGAAATATATTGTACGTTCAGAAAACTATATACTGATAAATAAAAATGATTTTGAAAACATAAAATCGATACTTCAGTACTAGACAAAACAATTATTATTCCACCCCCATTTCATGGTGAAATTTAATCTGTATTATTTGTCTGAGTTGTATTACTTTAGTTACTACTTAATTATAGCTTATGAAAAACTATCTATAATAGATTTTTAAACCCGTAAACACAGCCAACGTAAAGCAGCGTCTTCATAGTAAAACATGTTTGTTAAACTTGTTTAACAAACTTGTCAAAAAAAATGTTTTACCGTGTGGACAATTGATAAAACATGATTTATGAAACATGAAATTTGTTTGACGCGAAAGTGCCGTCGTCTCTTGAATTTTAAATTTGTACTTCACATACAGGAACCTGTTGTATAAAAAAAATAAAAATTAATAATTGACAACTTGAATTTTTCATGTAACAGGTCCGTACTAAACAGGAATGTTCCTTATAGTTAGTTTTTTTCTTATTGGCTTTGGGCTATCGAATTAGCTAGTCTAATTTTTGGCGTGACTTTCTAGATTTTGTTTGTATTAGCAATCACATACGTCCATGGTTTGCAGCGGGATTCGAACCCGCAGTTCTGAGTGCGCTAGAAGGCCAGCCAAAAGGCTGACCATCTAGACCACACGTTCCCCTATAGTCAGTTAAGTTTGTTGTGTTTTCTGCCTTCCAGTACATACACACATTTATTACTGATTTTTTGTAAATGTAATTAGATTAATCAAAATACAATTATTATCCTTCAATAAAATGATTATTCACGAGCACACATTGACATCTATTTACTAATGCAGGTTGTGAACGATTTAAATAGAACAATTTATGAAAAAAGTCAGCAATATCCATAACCCTAACCTAGTCCCTATCCAAGAGCCTAATCAAGCTCAATTTTCAGAGAATTTGTGTTAGAACTTAAAGATCCGTGCATTTACACTTTATAAATATATGAAGAGTTAGTCGACAAAGAAAGATCCTACCTTTCCTCGTCGTATTAATCCTTTTTATTTGTAATACTTTTAGAGAACACAGCACAACACACAACACTCGCGCACTCACACGCAAAAAGGCCTTATAAACCGAACGAGCACTCCTCGCACACGCGAATAATACGACGGCGTAATTTAAAATTTGAACTACTGAAACAAGCACTATCGCTATGTACGACTAACGCGAATGAACTGAATCGGTTTTGCTAGAATTTTATATATAAATGCAATCGAGTCGGATACAGATACTAGGAAATCCCGTTTTTATTTTAAAAACATCCCGTTCTTTGTTCGCACTCCGATAAGATATGAAAGTAGGTGGTACACATGTTTTATTAGTTGCTTTGTAGCTATCGGTCGCATAAAAATGCGATTGAACTTTTATCTGGTTTACTGTTAGCAATAGGGAAATTTCATTATTGAGCGGCCCACGAATAGTTTTAAATTAAAAATAGAATAAATTTATAATTTTGCGGTATAAAAGAAGTAGACAGCGATCATTCAGATAATTTTAAACTGGTAAGTATTAGCGAATTTTCATAGAAAATAAAGCTATTGCAGCCTGTCTGATGACGGGACCCAGAAGTGTCCTTTTGGCTTTTCTCCGATCTCGACCCCTAGATCACGAAAATATAAGTAATTCATTTATATATATATATATATATATATATATATATATATATATATAAAAATAAATTTCTTGTGAACAAGATTCTGGTAGCAATTTTAATCGAAGGAGGCTGAAATTTGGACAGCGTATTGACTAATTCTAATCTCCGTTATTACTCATCGGATCAGTAATGTGAAATATGTTTTGGAATCGGTATAAAATTCTCTACCGACCATGTCCCTTTATAATTTTCGATAGGATGCACTGTTTTTGAAATAATCGAAAAAAAGTGATATATATATATACAGGGTGTTAGTGAATTAATGTCGCGGAAGAAAGGTACATGTACCTGAGACTAATATAAACAAAAAATCTTAGTAACATTTTTTTGATTTGAGCAAATTTACTTTTGAGGGGGGGAGGGTGTTTTCGTCCGAGAAATTAAACCAGTAGTTCCTCTTTAAACTTCAACAAGTGACAATGGAGGGTTCTGAAAAGTACCGTTATCTCAGCTGGCATTCCTTTAGGTTACTACGATAATAAACAGAAACTATTGTAGGGGTTGAAGTCGTAAATATCTTTTGCGGTCATTGACAAGTTTTAATGTAACAAATAGTCAAAATGTTTCGTCATTTAAGTAGATATCTAAGTAGCTATTTGTTATTCATTTTATTTTAATCTTTTACATCTGCATGTGTTGTTCTAATAAAATTTCTAATTAATAAATCAATTTCGATAACGGCACTTCGATAAATGTACGGGAAAAAACTCGAAATAACACTAAAAGTTACTAACACTCATTGCGTCATTATGGAATGTTTAATTTTTAATTTTTGCTTTAGGTCCTTATGTTTGGTAAGAAACCAAAAAATAAAGTACCTACTTGCCTATTTGCATTTAATTATACTTTAAAATCCCTTCGAAATTTCTCAATTTCTCAAAATCATAAAACTGGTACCGGCGCCCCTTTTAGTTCAAGCCTCTCAATATTAAACGTAACTGTTCCAAAAACAGGCATGTTATTAATTATGTTAAATAAAGTAATCTAACTTTTACGTGTAAACCGAAAATAGGAATTGCATTAATAAATGAAAATATCCACAACAATCTGCACTCTCCTACAAACGGGGGCCATAAATTAAAGAGAACAGATGTTTTAGCTGCTGACCCAACAGTCAGTTTCACTTTCCGAATTCTTAAAAATCTGTAAAGGGAATATACCCGAGTAAGACGATTATCAAATTAATAATAGCAATAACTCGAAAATTATTGATTTTAGGAAAAATTTTTATTTAGGTTTTTTGTACGTCTTAATGTTACCTACCCGTAGTTTTTTCCGCGATATTAATTCACTAACACCCTGTATATTAATTCTTTAAATTTCTATCGTAAATTCTATTTTTCAAAAAATATATTTTTTTCGAGAAAAATTAAAACAAAAAAGGAGTTTTTTTGACATGCGACATGAAAATTCGATACCGAGACTTGCGCGCGGTCGGATTTTTTGATACCTTGCACGCTATCAAGTATGACGTGTAGGTAATCTGTGAGGTGTGGTCTTAATTTAATGATATTACGCAGGTCGTTCTCATTCGTTGATTGATGAAAATTTGACAAACAAGTTTTACTAAGTGTCTTCACTATAAAACTTGTCTCAAAATTTCCCCACAATGTAAATAAAACAAATTTTTAGAAGTTGAACTTGGCCAAACATTTTCATGACAAGTTTTATCTACCGTACAAGCGGTAAGACATGTTTAACAAGCACCGAAATAAGAAGTTTTTTTAAGTTTTGTTCATGTTTCGATAAGTGTCTTCACGCACGGTAAACTAGTTTTATAAAATTTATTTTACCGTGGAGATGCTGCTTAAGATGCCTTTAATTCTATAAATAGAGGTAAAATAATGGCAAGGATAAATTAGAACCGCTAGTTAAAAGAACCTTAATTAGCTTCAAAGCTTTCGGTTAATCTTAGAGTAAGTGTCAAATGTCATCCCGTCATTTCATTTCCACCCTTACAATTAGGAAAGATAAGAGAAATGTCACAAAAGTCTGTTGATATAAGGATTTCGTTGATTTTATTAAACATGTCGGTGGGTATAAAAAACAAAATGACAACTATATGTAGTTATTTAAAATTATTGTAATACATAAAAAAATGATATAACAAACAGTAGTAGAATCATTTATATTCTAATAGCGTTCGTATTAAATAACAAAAATTGTACTCCTCTTGGTACCTATATTTTAGATCAGATAATGTGAAATAATAAAGTATCATAAATGTTTAAATAATTTATCTAAAACGTTATTAGTAAGCGGAACAAAACAGATAAATGTAAAGTGACTATTCAAGTAAATAACAAATTATAATAAAGTTATATATAGTACCTACATAATAAGCGTTCTACAGTATCTACTTATTTTTGCATTTTTATCAAAAATTCATGTTAGACTTGGAAAATTTGGCTAGAATTCTGAACAAAACTACATCAGACCTTCTAAATAATTGCATATCGTTTTCAGTTTAATGGACGTATTGGTTAACATAATATATCGTATAGGTAACCAACCAATACATTATTTGAAAGATTTATGTTGTTTTATAGTCAACAACAATGAAATTAAATTTACATTATAAAAATTCAAGTTATTCAAAAGAATGACCACGTATTTTACAATACTATAAAACAATTCCATTTTATTAGTCTATACAAAAATTTATAAATTAAATTAATAAAACTGTAATATATATGCGTATATATCCTAAATCGACTATTAATTTTGTTGATAAATAATTAATATTAACTAATTTCGCTAAAAAAGTAACAAATTTAAAACTTAAAAACTTTTTAGTCATTTTTTTTTAGTTTTAGTTCTTTTTATAAATTTTTAAACGATTGCATGAACGAATTCAGAATTTGTTTCACAACCAACATGATGTTAACAACAATTGGTTATTTTGGTATAAGCTTGCTTATTTCGCCTTTAAGACAAACTGGTGCGAGTCACGTTGATTTAAGTAATTGATATTTGTTTAATACATAAATATCTGTTTAAATATCTCGCACATTTGAAGGCGTAAATAACAATAAATTGAATAGAACAAATACCAATAAATCAAAATGTGTATGACGTTATCGGCAATAAAATTTTAGCGAGCTTTAAAAATATTATTTTCTATGGATAGGTGTCTGAATAACTGAATAAAATGTGAGATGAATTTTTTGATAGGTAAAAGTGTTTCAAAAACCGCCTTTCAAATAAAAGCGCGTATTATTGTAAATTACTCGTCGAAGTGCTCTTTTTGTTCACTTTTCGAATAAGCTATTACATTTATAAATGACTATCGGAGATAAAACATTTCTATGCAGAATTTAAGATGGATATCGTTTTGCTTGTGGAAAATAACATGTTATTTTAATTAAACAACAAACTTTAGGTATATTGTAATAATCTTTTATTCGCAATTCAGCGAGCACGTCAGAACGTAACACTCACTTCGAAACACCGAAATCCTCAACCGCAGTAAATCTTTCATTGTTATAATATTAGCATGAACTCCAACAATAACTTTTTTTTAAATGTATTTGAAACTATATAAAGATAGAATGTAAAAACATAATTTAAAGCAAATCTGCGCTTCGGTTCGTTATTATTTAGGTCATAGATATTTTGAGAATTAAACAACCAATAACTTTTTCAGTAGGTATTAAGTGAACGAATTAATTGCCGACACCTTGCGAACTTTACTAGAACCGAATTTGATTTAAGTAATTTATTCTGGCGTTTGTGGGATGATAATATTCTATAAATATTTCAGTATGTTTTGCCGTTTCGCAGTAAACATTTTATATCTTTTTACAGACCACGTGCAGGAGTAAACTTGTCTTGTTGAAAAATGATGTTGGCCGTTAATAACAAATTCTGTCACTTTCGCGGCATTAATTTTGTAGACGGTGTACGGTTTACCTTGAAAGGAATAGTCACACGGACATCACTTACGAAAAAAATTGTTTATTATATGGGTTTTTTCCAAGTTTTTAAATAGATCTAAAACACCGTCTACTTATACTTTATCGTAGAATTTATCATCATAATTAAATTATGGAAACAAGGCAAAGCATTACTTCGCTTGAATGTAATTTTTCGTATCATGCATGATACATTTCTAAATATTTTACACCGATTACTAAATTATGACCACCAAATTACTTCCGGAAACTTTTCAATTTTATATTGAATATAAATTATAATAAATAAATAATAAATAATAATAAATTAATAATATTTTATATTTACAATGTTTACGTCGATTTCAATTTTTGATTTTTTCAATCGTTATGAGTACCTACACACAAGGTGTTCAGTAAACAATGGGCCGTATGCAAACGGTGGTTCTTTGAGTAGAAATAAATCGATTTGGGCTAGATTACCTTAGCGCAATTTTGCTTCCTTACAAAGTTTTAAACCCTTTGAATGAAATAACTTCAAAAAATAAACGAGTAATTATAAAAAGATGGAATTAAAAAAACTACTTTCAAAGCGCATCAATTTGTAAGGAAGCAAAATTGCACTAAGGCATGTTGACTCAAACCGGTTTATTTTACTGTTAGCGCATGATCCATTCTTTACTGGACACCCTGTATAGTTTCCTAAAAGTTCGCAATGAATTTCAGTCGAATCAATTGCGACGGAAGGACTATTTTTACATAAGCAAATTGTATAATTGCATAATTTTGCAAAGAAAACCTTAATTCTATGATTTTTAATTACGTTTTATACTTTTATCGAACTTCAAACAATTTTTTACACGTTTATGAATATCTAAAACTCGCGTATAATGAAATTAATACAATTCATATTACATGTTTTGAATTTCATTCAAAAATAATCTGTTTCTTGAACGAATAATGTTATAACAGAAAGTCATTCATATGATTTGACAGTAAATAATAAGTAAATTACTTAATTAGAATATTAAAATCAAAAAATAGAAATTCGAATTGGTAAAATAATTTATTGCCAACAAAATATGAATGTAAGTAGGTATACTTATGTAGGCTACTTACTTATTTCGATTCATAATCAAAACCGTACCTACCCACGACTTTTCGCAGAAAATATTTGTAAGGAACCCTAAACAAATTTATACGATAGATATATTTGAAAAAAGATCAAAAGCGTAGCTATAATCAAAAAACTCTTTGAAACTTTAAACGAGAGAATTATTTTGTCGCAAATACGTACCTAACCTAATCATAAAAAGTTATTTAATGACTTTGCAATCTTCTTAAATAATCAAGTAATAATAAGCGTATACTACATTTAGAAGAATATGATAATTCTACTTAAAATACCGTTACAGCTTAAAATATTAACGCGAAAATAATTTGTTTAAAACGTTATAAAATATCCACTATTTGCGACCTAACCTGTTTTCAGAAAATTGAAATTTTACTATTTTGACCATCAGATACAAGGTGGGCCAAAAGAAGTCATCCGATGTTGTTTGGCTCTCATTTTTTTTCTAAATGAAAAACTTCGATTTTGTTTTTTGATTATGTTTATTTGAACCTTTAGAATTTTATTGGTCAAGTCGAGAAGATGATATCGGCCAAATGGGCGCCGTCACAATTGATTGGTATACGGGCTCGTTTTATGGCATTTTTCATCACTTCGGCGAGAACTTCGGACGACAGATTCTCGCACTCGTGTCGAATGTTGTCCTTGAGGGCTTCCAGGGTCTCGGGCTTGTTCACGCAAACACGGGACTTCAAAAAACCCCACAAAAAAAAGTCTGGAACGGTTAAATCGGGCGATCTTGCGGGCCAGTGCAAATCGCCAAAACGAGAGATGAGGCGACCCGGGAACGCCGCCTTCAGAATATCGGTTGTGGCTCGCGCAGTGTGTGCCGTTGCTCCGTCCTGTTGGAACCACATGTCCTTCAGTCCTAATTCGTTCAATTGCGGCAGAAAAAGCTCGGTTAACATGGCCCTATAGCGCGCACCGTCCACTGTTGTGATATTCTCGGCAGAACGGGCGCTCCGGGGCCGGCCACTCTTGGCAGCGTCTCGTGTGGTCCCATACTCTTCAAGGTTGGTGGCCAAACGGCGCAGTGTTTGCGCAGTCGGTGTCGGACGACCGGGGAATCGGCGACGGAATTCGCGCTGCGCCAACACCACAGACGAATTGTTACGCAAAAAAATAGACACGATTATTCCGCGTTCTTGGGGAGTGTATCGCTCCATGGCTTGTTTACTTGTATTCTACATCTGTATAGTTCACAAATGTCAAAACAGATTTGACATTGGCCGCCATTTGCAAAAATAAGAGCATCTTCCAATAGGGTGATTTCTTTTGGCCCACCTTGTAGATATTCTAAAATTCGATCCACTATCAATCTGTATTAAGTTTTTGATGGATTTTACAAATTTTTAAAAACAACAAAAACGATTCTATAAATAAGAAAGAATTATAAAACGTAACATCAGGAAAAACGAAACTCATATTTTTAGATAAAACAATCACAGTTAAATTTAATATAATATATTATAATGGTCGGTAAAATCTATTCAAAAATCGGCTGGGTTTTTATTTTATCGGCCCACATAAAATTATTCCAAACTGTTCCATTAGTTAGATGACAAAAGCAGAAAGTAAATACATCGGCTTCGTTATATTGCGGATGATAAAAGCCATTTATAAACGTAAATATCATCTGTATTTGTTGTAGTAAATACTGCTAGAAATACTTATTATATGTACGGAGTGGTCTAATTGCAAGATATTTTGCAGGCTAACTCAATAACTTACTATCGTAGATGCCAAAAATATGATTTAGATATCAGTTGCTCGTATTTTGAGATTTAAATAAGTAGGTACATGTATGTAATCGGAAATGCGGTTATACCTAATTAAAATTACCTAGTTAGGTACCGATGATTTCGAACACTGTCTGTAAAATAATAAAGATATTAAGGAGATTTATATGATTTACACCACGTTTAATGTAGAATTTGATGAAACGATTAGGTACAAATTACTTTTTACCGACTTCCACTATTAAGACACGAAACAAACTTGTTCCTTTTTTTTTAATTAAAACGCAATACTTTTATTTAAACGTTTAAATTATTTAAATGCAAATTTTTCTACTTTCGAAATATTTAGGTATAGTATTACCTCCTTAACCGATCTAGGAAGTGGAAGGACGAAGCAACGTAGATAATTATATAAATCGGATTTCGATAACTATGATAACTGCTGAGCTAACATGCAAATATGTACAAATTATGTATTAAAAGGAAGTTGATCTAAAAAATTAATCGAATGAAAATAATATACCTATATAGGTATTTCCGATAAACGTAACTTAATTTAAGCACATTTTTAAAATACGTCTAGAAAACTTCGTTAGGTATCTATCTACGTTATAAAATAGATGACCCTATAATTTTTCAAATTTAAATGATAGATCTTAGCAATGATAATCCAATCATGGAAACAGTAGAGAATCCTCGATTACATTTTGAATGTGGCAAGAAAGGTCGGAAGGGCCAAATATCGTTTCGTCCCACAATTTAACTTCTACGGCTTAGACTTTAATAGGTAATACGGTGCTAATGTAAGGTCTCTAAGCAAATTTGTCACCGACGCGACGCCAACGCGACGTTTTGTCTTGGTAATTACCACTTTCTTATTCAGTAGTAGATATTCCGAGTTTATTATTTACAGTAACGATGCTGAAGTAGCGGTCCCGACATTTACGAAAATTGATGTTGCTACATTTGCATAGTTTAAGCTCTTATACTTTTTCAACTCACAATCGTCAGTCGGATTTGCACGTCTTCGAATTATTTCATGCTCTATCTCAAATTGAAGACATTTGTCAGTTAACAAACGCGATACGTTTTGCAACTTTATGGGTAAATATGAATTTATATTTCAGATAATTGATAACTACGTAGTTGGAAGTTTTTGTTTTATCATTGAAATGCGCATAGGTACCATTTATAGGATGTGAATATAATCGAAACGAAATTTACTTAAATATCGATAAGAGCCGCTCGACGATTGAAACGATTGTTGATTGATTTCAGCACGCAAGATCAATTTTTCCGTGAGCCAAGATTAAAGATAAAACTGTAATCGCCCTAAAAATAAAACATAAACCCTCCGATTCGTTTTTTTCTCAATAATTGTACCGATTACGTACACAATCAATTAATGAGCACGAACATGTGACATTCAATTCGACACTTAACGTTAAGCAGTAATATTTGGGTAGAATTTTCTCATTACCCACAGTAAAAGTTTAACGTAAAGTTAAACGTAGTTAAACTTCTTCTAACTTCTTCAAATCGAATTTCTCGAGAATTTGATCAAAACCTAATATCGTAGATATAATCTGAACAGATTATGTTTTAATTATTTTATTAGGGGAATGCTGATGAACTACTTCCGGGTGCTTCGCCCCTTTTAGCTCTCTCGGTACTCTGGACCATCCGAAACTACAACCCCATCCAGATCTTTCCAGCCATCAGAATTCGATACGTGGTCCTGACTCCCACCTAACTTTTCTACCTTTAAAACCAATATTTCGATGGCCTGTTCCACCACCATCTTCAGTGCTAAAACTCGAACAAGATTTTCAGCAGACCACCGAAATATTGATTTTAAAAATAGAAGAACCAGATGAGTCCTCGCTTTTGGCTATTCAAGATATGTGGTAGAAGTGAGTGCGAGCCACATATTGGACTCTGGTGGCTAAAAAGATTTGGAATGGGGTTGTTGTAGTTTTGGATGGTTCAGAGCATGGGAGAGTCAAAAGGGGGGAAGCATCTAGAGATAGTTCATCCACATATCCTCCTAATAAAATAATTACCTAATAATTATAGTAAATGAAAAGAGGTAAGACAAAGATTATGTTTTATTGCAGCTATCAGTTTCCAGCACTTACCTTGCATGGAAACATTTTTTCACAAATTAAAAACGATAAATTATTGTACAAAAATTACTTGTGCTCCGTGCTTTTATAAATTTTATAGTAACTTATAAAGTGAGAATAATTTTATATAAATAAGTAATAGAAAGCATCCGCGGATGTGTTAAGTACAATACTACATGGGATTAGGACGTTTTAACGCCACCATTTCGACGCCAGACCATTTCAACGTGAGAACGTTTTGCCACAGTCTGTTTCGCAATTTTTCTACAAATAGAAGTAGTGCAGGTGCTAATTGATAATATATGTACTTATATTGTTTGTAACGCGGTTTGAACGTAACTACCTACTACTACTTTAATTCGATGTCGAAGCGTTCTTGTGTTGAACAGTCTCGGATTGAAATGGCGATGGCGATGCCGACGTCGCACAATTCTAATATTTCATACATTAAATAATTGAGGAAGAAAACGGAAGGGAGAGTGGGTGTAGTAATCTCAAGAACCGCCAGGTTTCGTTATTTTATTTAAGCCTTTCTAAAATTTATCACTCAATAAATTACTAGAGCTACTCTAGAATTACCGTTGTCTCATAAAACAAAAATAAAAGAAAATGTTCCAAAAGCGCTTTTTATTATTTTTTAGGTATCTATCGACAGAAATTCAATTGAGATAACTTACATTTCTTTTAACATTTTAAAGACTATGATAGCTACCGACATTATTGACATATGTAAAGCGATTTGAAATGTTTTAGTAAAGAAACCCATGCTCCCTCCACTTACAATGAATTTTTGACTGAAATTACACCAATGTGTTATTGTAATAAAGAACATTTGCATTTAAAGATATAAATAATAAATTCTTAACGTGTGCTAAAGATAATAACGGATGAATATTTAGCAATTGTTTTAAAAAAAGAAGAAAACGGAATAGTTTTTACGTATAAGAAGCAAATTAAACTGTAAATATGTTTTTTGGCGATGAGGCTTTCCCCTTAACAGAATATTTCCCAAGACGGTTTCCGTGACTACAGTTACACAAGATAAAAAAGTTGGCATTACTAATAATTGTTTAGAAGTTCGGAATTTTAAATAGCTAAATGGTAAATGGTACCAATTCAAGGTAAATGTTGAAAACGAGGTATATCAACATATTTATAAAATAATAATGACAATGTATAATATTATTAAAGACCTCGAGGGCATATAGTCGTGGATGCAGTCAATTACAGAGATGCTACGATTAGGTAATTCATTTAAGAGCTTCTATGTAACCTACGACGATTAATCATTCCGCATTAAAGAAAGTCACATTTACAAGAAAAATCTAAAGTTTTACACGCTGTTCTTTATATTCCATATAAGAATGTATATTTTGTAATTGTCTAAAGTGTTCGAAGACCTATAGAAAGACAGGTTTTTATAAAAAGTCTACAAACTATTGTTTCTACGTTTCCCATGAATGAGTCTTTTCTGTAAAATTTTGATAATAGGCACTGTTGAAATTTCGTTAAAAGATCAAAACTCCGTATAGAACAGTCTAAGTATTGGTATTTTATTTAATTTTTCTATCCAAAGTCTATGATCAATGGGCTGCGTTCCCGTGATCATAAAAACCTTAATAAAAAAAATTTGTAATAATTGTAATTTTTTTTATATCTGTATAGTTTAGTTAACAAACTGTTATTCTGCCGGAAGGACGCTATTATTAAGTAAGCACGTAAAACACGGATGCAACGCGGAAAAAGTTAATGTAATTAATATGATATTAAATTTAAAAATACATATTTAAAAACACTATATCGATAACTTTTAAACGTAAAAGAATAATAAAAATTAATAATTTCAAAATATGATTTTATAAAAATCGGAGCTTATTAAAAAAAGATTCGAACACCTGTGCCCCTCATCGTAGTAAATTAATTAAATTAATAAAATCCTGACCTTTCGTTCTATTAATTTTCCAGGTATATTCTAGGTACAAAATTCCAAAAAATCTTCCATTAAAACCAAGACATAGATACACAAGAAAATGGCAATCACATAAAATCCAAGTTTAAACGACGCGCACACACCCGAATCTTACGAAAGGTAACACGAAACTGAAAGGCATTTTTAAAAACGTTTAATCGCCCCGGTATCGCCTGTTATACAAGTAAAATGCTTTATTTAAATTTGTGAAAGTTTATTATTTTATCAAGCTATAATTCGAGCAGGCTTACGATAACCGATAAAGGACACGCGCTCTCGAACATCTTGCAAGAAAATGACGTGTTCTGTATGCTTATCAGTTATTATGCATATGAATAATTCTGTTTAAAACTTTCTTCGTTTCAGTAAACTTTAACGCTCTATTGAATGTTTTACGAATTACAATTTAAAAAAAAATTGAAGAAAATTGCGCATTTTAAATATTACTTATAGACGGGCGTTATTTTATAATTTTAACGAAGTTATTTCTGTACATGTTACTTATAAGTTTTTTTGTTTATTACGATTCCAAATAAGTTGATCGTTAATTTAACAATTAGAAATTAGGTACCTAGGTAGCAAAAAAAAGAAAAATTATTTTCACAAAAAAATCCTAATTCGAACGAAGTTGAATTAAATTTGTAAATATTTTAGTATCTCATATTTTTAAAATAAGCAAAATGCAAGGGACAAGCAAAAAAAACATCTTACGATTAATGTAAATTTACCAGAAAAAATATCTGTTGACGAGTATCCGAGATGTGGAGATGATACTAGATAATATTATCTTCAAAAGAAAGAATTTAGTGCAAATAAATAATTAGAAAACGATCAATAGTCGTTCAACTCAGATCGACCCGTGAAAACGGGACTTAATCACGCGAAAAATAGGATTATAGGATTGTAAGTAATCCTCTTATTTTTCCTTAAACTGCTTGTATGAATAATTAAAAACCTAATATGTAGTGAGTATTCGTCGATGACAGAATTAAAGGTGATTGATAAAATTATTCCAAATACTACTTAAAATCGGCGCGTAGTGGACCAGAATTAGAATAAAACTGGTCGAAATTCTGAATTCACAAATATTAAAAAAAATCGTCTTTTATAAGTGTAAAAATAGATTAAAAAAGAAGTTACAATTATAAATAACGTTACGATATGAATTAGTTGCGTGCAATCGACATTTATTTTTTAATATAGATACACTTCAGATCTTCAAAAAACTAATGAAAAAAAAAGATCTTCAAAAAATTTCATGAAAACTGACACTTTAAGTTTACTTCAATTTTACATCTGTTTCTTTAAGAAATTGTACCTATGTAACATACTCGGAAGAGGTTAATATACTTCCTTCTGCGACATTTTTACCTATATGAAGAAATAATTTACAGCATTTCAAGATACCAAGAGAATATTTATAATTGAAGGGGTTAGAGCTAAGTTACAAAAAGTCAATGCTGACAATGAGGTTTTTTTAGTTCATAAATTATTTTGTGCTTTCAACTTAAATTTGATTAAATATATAATTTATTTCGTAGAGTTATTAAAAATTAATACGAAAATATAATAAATCGAAAATTTTTGTCTTTTACTAACTTAAGGTTAACTTTAACTTAAGCAACAGAGTATGACATTTCTCAAAATTTTTTTTTCCTGATGTATACATTAGCATCATCTTTTAGAACTCTTAATTTAGTTCAAATTATGTCTTAACTTTTTTTAAATATCTTTGATAGTTTGCGAGATATTGAGACAAATAGTGTTTAAAGGGCGCTATACCCCGAACACCGATAATTTGAACGTTAAAAAAAATATGCAATGTTCTTATCTCGAGGAGTTCTACAACCCTGCCGAGTTTCTAAATTTTGAGTTGCCTGTGTTGCCTTGAAAGTGCACTTGGGTGGTATAAGAATTGAAATAATCTTAACGATTGTTCACAATGGTTTTTTCTCTCGATTATGAATGGCACAAAAATCGGAATAATCACGTGAGTTGTGCAACTGTGCAGTTGAGCAATGTGCTATTTTTAAAAGCGAAAGATTCTATGTTAAAAATCTAGTCATTCACGAAACAAAAAATATTAAATATGTGTCAGAAGTATTAATGTAATTAAAGAATGTTAATACTAACCCGAACTACTAACCAAAATAATAAAAGTTTGTGTTCAATGAGCAGCGTTCCCAAGAACATAAAATAATACCAAAATAATTATATATACGTAAAGATAAACCAAAACACTTATTAGAAAAACGTTTCCGTGAAGCGTCGTTAAAAAAATTGTAGCAAATACTTTGTATGATATTATTTTGTATACAATGAAACCAAGCGTTGTGGTCTTCAATAGCTTTCTCGCAGTCAGATAATTAAAATTAGTAATTTTCTAATTCTTATAATTTGAATATGTATTTGAATTTTAATTATTTGGATAGATAATAATTAACTTAAAATGTAATAGCAGTCATCAACATCCTCGCTGCTGTAATATTTGATCTTTATTTTTAGTGTAATCTCCACAGTTTGTATGTATTTATGTAATAGGTACTATCATTAATAGATTAGGGTTTGCTTTTAAACAATTGCGATATTATTACGATGGTCCGTTAAACATGAAAACTGTACCTAAGCGTAGATACAAACTTCTTAATTCAAATTTAGGCACTTACTATTATTATTTTTGTTTTGTAACACAATTCCTTATTTACATTATGTGAATTGATGTACTTGATGTAGTCATCTACTATTAATGTATTATTTCTAACATACAAAAGTTTAAACTTACAGTATAGATACCTACTAGACGATTTATTACCATATACCCAAAACCACCAAAGGTGATCCTTGCGTTATCAGTTTATGAATTTAGTAAACATGGACGTTAAATATTCATAGGTAACGTGATTATAGATATCGTGCATAATCAAGACAAAGATAGAAAATTATTTATAAGCTTTTAAGTAACGATCACGTTCACATTCGTTATGACAAACGGCTCACCTTTGCCGATTCGACATATAGTACATACAAATATTTCCAGTTAAATCGAACATTTTATTCGTGCACAATTATTATTATAAATGTTATATTTGATTTTACATCAATTTATCAATGAAAAATTAACTGTCGATCCCTTTAACATTGTAGAAATCTTTCCGTTTTTGTTGATTCCAATAAGGCCAATGAGGTTTAAAAGACATGTAAGAAATGATAGGGAGGGATGGTGGTGGCATTGTTGATGATTCCTCTTTGAAACGACTTGCCAATTCAGGATATCCCGCAGGTCCATTTCCTAAATAACCGGAACGCTGCGCTATTACAGCAGCGACTATAAACACCAAAATAATGGCAATTCCCTGAAAGCGAGTAATTAACGAAATAACCTGTAGTTTAAATTAAATTATACCTATCTATGTATGGAACAAAACAGATAAATAGTGAAATTCAATCTAATATATTCGAAATAATTTTTAAATAAGTAAATAGGTGGGTATCACCTGTTTATCACGAAAAATAATTAATGATAATTAAGCAGAAACCTACGGATTTTTAATTTAAATAAACAAAATTAATAAAACTCACCATTTTGTCGTTTCTACGAGAAAATTAAAAATAAATCAAACTACTCGACGCTAGTATTTACGTTAACGAGATACGAATGTCTTCGGGAGCGATTAGTTGCAGCATTTATCGGCAAAACTGGGTATAACTAGTCAATTATTGTACAAAATTAATTCGAATTTATGGTTCTAAAATTCCAAATGATTAGGAAATACACAACCACAGTGCCTACGCATTTTACGACTGGTTAATGAGTTAAGTGTGCCTAATATCATATTAAACACAATTTAATCTAAATATAAACTATTATCTATCATATTCTTAACTTTCATGTACAGTGAAACTTGGGGTAACTCGACCTTGAATAATAACTCGATTTTTCTGTCCCTTGAATTTCCTATACCTACCTAACAATGCTAAAAAAATCATATGTAATTCAAAGTTTTTTTTTGGATGACTCGAAGTAAAATTTTTGCAAAATCAATATTTTATTTATTCTCCTTATTTTTCGAAAAATTATTTTTTTCGCTCAAAAACAATAATTTTCAACAAATTTAAATAGCAACTTATGTACAGTCTATCGCAATTTAAATGTCACTTGAATGTCTTTACAAATGCTTACAAATTAATAGTAGGTAAATATAATTTTATTTTTTTTACATATTTAAATTATACAACAGTTGTTGTTTTTGTAAGAAATACAATACGCCATCTTTACAGCCTTTTAACATAGCTAATCGAGTTACTAGAAAGCGGTACTAGTATCATTTAAATTGCGGTAGACTATACACGTTCATACAACGTTGCTGCTTTAAATATTCTGATTATAATTTGTTCGTTATGCCCTGTGTTACCCGACTGTATATTTTACAAATGAAGAATGTTTTCTCGATCGATAAAGCGGTAGATGACTCTGTCAATTGTTTACTGTACAGTAACGAGCGTTTTACTTTGCGTGTACATGTGGACCGTGCGTAAAGAAACTCGTTAGCTAATTGAAAACGTTGTGGCCCGTGTGCAATCATTGCACGTGCTATTCTGTCAATCAAAGACCTTCTAGTCTGTCATACAATGTCTTTACGCACAAACAGTATTATTGCTAATTGTAAATAGGGATCGCTTTTAAAGTGTCAAAGTACCCACGTTAAACGTCAAAAGTCAATATTTTGTTATAAAAATAGTTACTTGTGGTCATCGGAAAAGTATAGAATATAACACGTGCTGAAAAGATATTTCAGTACTAGTTATACTAAATTTAGTATCTTTGGCGATTCCTGCAGAAATATACGTATATATTTTAACGAACAAGCATTTTAAGGAATTTATTAGAAAACTATAAAATATGATAGCGTATTAGTGCCCAGTAACAAAAGAAAAATTGCGATGTAAGACCAATTCAGAAATTTCTATTGATAACGAAGTTCCAGTCAGTTAGTTTCTTAACTTTTATTTGTGACAGGGTGTATAATAGAAAGCATTCCGAACTGCATATCAACAAGTGGTTGATTATCTATACACAATAATTTTTTAACTAAAAACTGCCATCTGTTTGATTTATGAACGACTATCGGCGAAAACAATTTTCAAATATGCTATTCAAGGCCGATTTATATGGAATAGTAATTTATTATAACTGTCATTTTGGTATAAAGGCACTTGACGTCTAGATATTTAATAATAGAAGTCGAATAAATTTAAATTACGTCCCAATTTACGAGTAGGCGTAATATTACCTACATACATTTTTTCGGACTTGTGGATACGCGACGTTTAAGAAGTTATAATTTTTTAGAGTTTATTTAGGATCATATTTCAAAAGAAGAAAACTTATTTTAAGTCGAATGACAACTGATTAAATTATCTAATATGTGATTTATTATATTTTTTAATTAATTGGACTTACCTAATAAATTAATTATTGATATTTATTTTGAAACTTGTAAAACCCGTGCAGTTGACCTCTGCTAAAGTTGACCAAGTTTGAACGGTACCAAAATGGCGGTCAACATTGCTAAGTTTTACTATAGTAATTTTAATTCCACCGTTAAAAGTTACAATAAAGGAAAAATCTGTGAACCTGTTGATTAAATTAAGAATTTGTTTTGAGTTAGTGTACTATTATTAGCGTTTAATAAATTTATCTATCTATTTAACATAATTGTGGAAACAAAGAATATTGAATTTTATATTACATCAAGAAAATACGTTAAGTGATAAAAAATTGTTTAAGTTAATTTTTTCGTAGGTAGGTATTTTCGGTTTCTTCTACTATATAAATAAGAATATCGGTACGATGTATTGTCGTAGTTACTGGCATATTACAGGTTTTTTGAAATTTTCAAAACCTACGAATTTTGTTTAATTTACAATGCCATAAATGGATCTTTTGTAAAGATCTTAATACTCTCTTACTCTTATTTAAATTCTTATTTATTTCAATACCACTTCTTAAATTGACCGCTAAAAAAGAATCATTCGTTCAAGGCAAGTTGAATAACGTTAAAAATGAATATTTATTGAATCTCACAAAGTGCTCATGACTTCTGTACATATAAAGTTAGATCTGGCAAAATGATTTGCAAAAGCTTTAGATACAAATGACACAGCATTTCATTATATTTATCGGTGCCCAAAATTATCAAAAGCGAAATTCGACTTTTAATGACCCGTATATACGAAAAACACGAACTACGAAATTATCAGCAAACGAGTTTGACAAGTAGAACACTTTCAAAAGTCTCGTTGATTTTTTTTTCATATTACCAACAGTTAATCGAAGAAATGATTGAAAAATTTCTTCATTCCTTCAGTGATAATATGGGAGATATTAGTAAAAATATGGAGAAAGGTTAAACCAAAACGTAGCGCACCATGGAACAATTTTATGATGGGAAAATTACGTGTGGAACTTACTTTAGGAAAATGTTACTGAAAAACGAAAAAAAAAATCGGAAAACAATTCATTTTTAAATCAAAACATTATCTAACGATTATTTAATTTGGTATTAATAAAAACTTATTCAAACATCAACCGACAATGTTTATACTTATTACCCCTGCTCTTACCCTTCTTACCTACAAAGTTTCAAAAATGTAAATCAGCTAAAAAAATAAAAATTAAAAAATAGTTATAATTATCTCCTTATTGTTAGACAAAAATATAAGTAGATCTGTGATTGTTTTGATGTGTTTTACTAAAATCAATCGAAAAACTCACTTAAATATACAATTTTTGAAATGTCGCCGCACAGTGTTATTGACGAAACAAACATACCTACATAAAACTTATGTCATAATAATTTTCGAAAAATTGAATTGCTGCTACATAATTATTATCACAAAACGTATTAGTACGCCACTGTACTTCGGTACAACGTGATTTTGTGCAGATTATGGATCTCATAAACATCTTAAGACCGCCCACTTATTCTACTGCGCAACCAGAGTGTCCGCCAATTATAATGACATAAGCTCTACCTAATATTTACTTGCGGAAAATTTAAATGAACTCCAACATTCCCGGTCTATTAATTTTCGATAATGACAATTAATAATGATTAATAATGATAATGATTATTAATTGCACATAGTAACTAAATAAACAAGTAACGTAAAGACGCCTCATTTTACTTACTAAATAATTGCAATAAATATTAGGTAGGTTGTTAATAAAAACGTGAAATTAGTTTTTTGTCGATAATGTAATGTGTATCTAATATAAGTTTTGTTATATACTATTTCATTATTTTTCGCTATATATAATATTTATCGCTTTCCATAAATGCTGAATTTAATGAAAAGTCGAAGAAGCAGATCAAAAATCCATTGCTCGCATTAATAAAGATTACTAACTAACCTATAACATTTTATATTTCAGAATATTACGTCAGTAATTGGAATATAATCCTGAAGCAATTTGTGACATATTTTATACCTATTCCACGTTTGCAAAATAACGAAGAGATTAATTTAATGCTTTTTATATTTCGTCTGCATTCGATAATACAACAAAATGCGAAAAATTTCATATATCTGCGAATCGATAACTGCATTTCGAATACTTATAGAATCGGCGATTCAATATCTTCAATTTCCTGCTTGAAAAGTTCTTCTGTAGTAGGTATTTTAGCTTTTTTCTATATACCGTCATCTTGGCATGATTGCCACGAAGGAACCTAGTCGAACGTTTAGTGACTTGAAAATGTTTCAAACTGCGGAATGACGTGCACAAATTTAAATCGGAGAAAAACTTTGATGTCTACCTTATACTTTGAGAATGGAGAAACGCAAAGAGTATTTTTAATGTGGCTAATGTAGGTAATCAGAAGAAAGGCGAATAAAAGGATTCCACAAAATAATTAATGTGACGTTCAAAGAGACGAGGGAGGATCTCGTTTTCTTGAAAAACTATTTCCAGTCGTAATTTACATCAACGACATAAATACGATTTAAAACTCGAATTTTATTGTAGGTAACTATACCTAAAAAATTATTATCATTATTATTATTATTATGTTAGATTATACAACAGAATTGGTTACGGTAGTTGTGCATAATCTATGTATGTAGTATTCAAGAGAATCAAGTGCAACGCTAGCAAAAGCACTCAACTACAGCAATGCAGTATAAACTCAATTGTATTACGAACAGTGTCTACTGGGAAAGCTATGCGCGCCCATTTCATTACGAATTCTTTCATAGCATAGTGGATGGGTATTTTATAAACTGAAGTCATAAAATGTAACGCTTATTGTTTATTAAAGTAATTTCATTCACGCCATCTATTAATTGCAATTCCTAATAATTTTATTATAGATGATAACAACATTGTTATTTTATTTTTAGATGTTCAGACAGTTCGAGGTTTCGAATTTAGATACTACAACGTTGTCTAATAATTAATACGTCGGGTAGATACCTACACTTTATCCAAACCTATATGCAATTCACGTCATCAATAAAAAGTTACTAGATTGATTATATTTGTAATTCAATTAAAAATTTGGAAAATGATATATTCTATAGATGATTTACCTGCGCACATATTAGATGATATAAAGAAAGACTACAATTTATTAGAACTGTCAAAATACGAGGTACGAGGTAACTGTGTACCGTGTGAAACGTCATCATCTAGTAACCTTTTATTGATAACGTGAATCTCTTATACGCTTGGATAGGCCATACATCTAAAAATAATTAATTTTCTATTTCGAATTAAAAACGTATTGCCTGCTCTACAATATTTCTTATGCGTGTCATCTACGTGCAAGTTTTTACTCTACGTTCCACATGTAACATGATACCTACAATTCTGTAATTTAAATTAAGGTCATTTATTATTTTATTACTTATTAATCTTTCTATAACCGATTCAGCCGAGTCCGCATGCGAAAGTAGGAATTTAGGTACGAAACTTATAAATCTTTACTTCAAATTCGAGAATACTGACGTTCTTAACACTGTAATAATTGTAGAAAAACTCGTAAATTATACCGTGCGTAAGAGAATCGTGATACGCCCACTTAATTTTGTTATTTATTAAGACAAAA
Source organism: Rhagophthalmus giganteus (assembly GCA_036326145.1). NCBI lineage: Eukaryota > Metazoa > Arthropoda > Insecta > Coleoptera > Rhagophthalmidae > Rhagophthalmus > Rhagophthalmus giganteus. Next base: position 68,370,228 of record JARFJA010000001.1, on the reverse strand, counting down.
TTTTCAAACTTGTTACATATCTGAAAGTTCATATTGATAAGTACATTAGATATGTAACAAGTTTAAAAATTTTATATTAATAAATAACAAAATTAAGGGAGTATACCATGATTTTATCACACACGGTATAGATAACACGTGTGAAATGTGTATTTTACGTTCTCCCACTTCATCTCGGTGAACAATATTAACGGTTCATAATAGGTACATAAACAGTTATCTATTGTAATTGTAATTTTTATGCATTGTAAGAGCATGTAAATAAATACATTATAGAATTTTGTGTCAGCGTTACACGTCACTTTTATTGTTGGCGTTACAATTAATTACTTACAATTTCCATTTACATGTAACTATATAGATCAGAAATGATTAAAAACAAGCAAGGCAAATTTTTACCAGTAACGAACGTTCAATATTAAATAAGTTGAACAATTTATTTAAAAGGGTTTATAGACTTCATTCCGGATATCAATTGTAAGTGAAGTGCACAAAAAATATGACGCTATAAAACTTCGACTGAAGTTGTCTAGAAAAATTCGAAGTTAACCGATTCTAATTGTAAGCAACTTTATTATCGAGCATTCCCCGTGCATTACAATTTTACTCGATAATATTTAGCGTTTCTTTACATTATAATGTAGTTACGCCGGCGCCGGGTAGGTAATTCGTTGCGTTCCTCTTTCAACTAGCGGTTTCAATGCGAGATTGCTACAAATTTCGCTTCCCCGTTACGATGGAAATTTCGGGGAAGTTTACATAGTATTACGAAACATTTGTGTGCTTGATTGATAATAATCAAAACTTAACGGACGTAGAAAGATTTACGTATTATAAAATTAGTCTAGGGAGCGCAAAAAGCATCATGGCGTATTTCAAACATATGTAGGTACAACAGTTCTCGGCTAGAAATTCCAAAATTGATAATCCAAAGTCTATTATATTTAACCATAGGTTATTAGAAATCAATAAAGCACCTTTTTATCCACACTCTCGAGGCAGAGAATTATTTAAAACAATCCAAAACTCACCTTTAGATCAAAAAATAACAGATCGATAGAAATAATTAGGTAAAGTTGTTATTAAAATGGAACTCAAAACAACTTCCAGTAATCCTTCATAACCACATCGAACAAATTTTCTTGACCAAACTACTTACAACAATGAAGTCGGAGCATTATACTTATAAACTAACACGTTTTAAGTTTCTATCACTCTTCAGAAGGCAAAAATTGAATAAAGCGAATAAGCCGAGCTTCGCAAAAGTTGCTTACGGCATTCGAGCCGCAATCGTTGAAAATTTAAATTCACTTACCATTCCTGCACGGTGAACGTCTAATGCACCTAAGCATTATAGATTTCAGATTACAGTTAGTAACGATTTACGTATTCCAAATGAAAAATGGGAGGTAGATAAAACAATAATACAAAAAGACCTGCTACATGTTGAGCTGCAGCTCAAGCAGCTCAAAACAGTAAAAGTTCGAAGATTTTAGGAGAGACTTGAGTCCAACAAAGAACACATTGAGTTGGACAAGTTTTGTTCACGTTTTAAACTGCACGAAGTCGTTTTTATAAGAAACACCGAGGAAATATATCGTTAAAATGGAAATTCAACACGTTATACATATAGCAAAACAATAATGAATTTATTAGAAAAATAACTACAAATCGAAAACGAATTACTAATAACAGTTGTTAATAATGTAAGTGCAATGATTTCAATTTGCAAACTTCCTTTTTCCATATCACATCAACAAGTTTTTGAATACTTATAGTATTATGTATGTATGTATGTTTTAAAAAGAAACACTTTAGTTAGGTACAAATGAAAATTAGATTTTGAAACACTCAAAGGTGGCACCATTTTACGTCCCTTTTTAAAGTCCTCCCACCTACATTATTAGTCGTCCTGCATTAGTAGAAAAATTACTTATACATCAGATTTAAAAATTACAACTCTCCCATGAAAATATTTCAACGTAATATTTGAATAGTCAAATTATTAAAATTTTCAAATTTTTCAAAATTTCAATTTTACCTAGATATAGTCGACATCCTGACAAAACCTAACATAAGGATTAAAGATGTTAGGTGGTTAGGTAATTAATGAACAATAGATGTTAAAGAGATTCCAATAAGCGTTGGTGCAACTTTCTCTCCGTCTGCCTCCTTGTTCTTCGGCCGAAAATTGGGTTTTACCAAGACGTCGACTATATCTATTAACTTGTCAGTGAATTTACACGCTATTATTGAAACTAAATCTATACCTAGTATCTATTTACTAATTTTTATCCACTTTTTGAAGGACGCATTTTTGTAATTTAATATCTTGCCGGTATTTTGACAGAACTGTATGTATTGTGCGTCTAAACGAAAGCCGATTATTAGATATTGCAGATATTGCAGACGCGCAAAAGATCGATGCAGTACGAGAATGAATGAATGCGAAAGGCATCGGTAGCCGTAGTAAAGCGTAAAATCGGTCATCGGAAGGGCGTCGCGGCGCTGGTCTTATTGTACCTGATTACTCATCGTTGACTGTCTTTATAGACGAGCATTTGTACAGATCACCGAACACTTTCAATAGTTTTTCATAAATCTAAATATTTTAGTGATAAAAGCTTTTCCACCGATCGGTTAAACCTATTATTTTTTGTGCATAAATCTATACTCTATTCATCGAACCCATGCAGTAGATATAAGCAAATGCAAGCGGAGAATGCGTGGTTGACGATAAGGACATGTTACATAGGGTCGAATCTCCTCACGATTCGAAAACGTAAATGTATTACACGTTACATGCAGTAGCTCTTGTTTATGTCTACTTCATAGGGAAAACGAATAAGAAAACGAATATTCATTACGTTACGTTATGTATTAATTGACCAATCGGGTAGATAGTTACCTCTATAATTTTCATCATAAAGAAATTAAATATCAGCCGATATAATATGGAGCGAGTTCGGCGAGGAACGAGACATCGCAATATCTCGGAAACGGAGCAGGATTTTAAAATAATGAAAACATTTTAATAAAATTAGTTTTTTTCAGTATTTTGTGGTAGGAAAATTTAAAACTACGTTCACCATCGCTACTAGGTAACATTACCTGACTGTAATTTTTTTAATGCAATGCCCTTATTTTAGTTAAAAAAAACGATAAAATACGATATTTACTTTCATTCGATAATAATAACCAAATAAGTATAACAGTTATTACACACTCTATTTCGAGTGCATATAGGATTGCATATAGGTTTGGACAAAGTGTAGGTTTGGATAAGCTATAGTTATGTTACACATAATATGTATACTATGTTATGTATAGCTTATCCAAACCTATACGATGTTCACGTCAACAATACAAGGTTACTAGACGATGACGATATTAAAAATCTACTTTTTTCTATTTCGTGTCTAATAATTAACTCGTAATGAAACCTAAAGGAGTATTATCAAAGCGTTCTTAAAGTCCATGTCACACTATCGGTCAGTTTGTCAAATTATGCCGATGACGTCAAAATTTAATGATTTGAACAAACCAACAAACTGCATGACCACACTATCAAATTTTATGATCAAACTGTTTTCAGAGTTTGACAGGGTACGCATTTTTATTGGTAAATTCAAAAAACCCGCCATTGCTTTGTATTTTTGTTATTTTTTTTTTGATTTGAATGAGGTTAAGGCAAATTGTTTGTTACTGTCCGGCGTTTTTCCTTTAAGGCCCAGTTTTTCAGGTTCGGTTTAAAATTCAGATTAACAATAAACGTCGCTTATCGAAAATTATACATATTCAGTATCAGTTAATTTACGGTTTAAATAAAACCGAAGTCGGGATATGATTTAAGCAACGCCCCCTTATGGCGTACCCCCTTAGACGGGAAGTGAAGACATTAAAAAAAGACAAAAGCATCAAAAAGAATCAGTAGTAAAAGAAACATGGATGTAAAAAAAATATTAGGTCTCCAAAAATCATTGGAAAGGGGGCGCGATTAAACTAATATGCAAAGTTGGGTCCCAAATACTGAAAGGTTGAGAACCGTTAGTTTAAACGTCAATTACACTTGTCTAATTAGATTATATCAAAATAGTTGGACCTATACGTACAACACAAATAAATAAATATAGTTATGTTTGTAAGGGCTCCAATTTTACAATTTTGAACCAATCAATAAACGTAGTTTTCGCATCAAATTGAATGAGTATAGAGGTGCCCTTTAAAAAAAAATATAAAATTTGACCAAACAATTTTGATGACGTCGCGTTACGTCATTAACCAAGTTTGATTAGTCTAGTTTAACAAACTGACTAATAATGTGATTTGGGTTTTACGATACGCAACTTTTCATTCTTCGAAGTTGATAACATCAAAACGTCGCATCATAAATTCCAAATAAACCCAACCTAAGGAGCAAAATTAAAAAAAAATAGTATAAAGTACTGGTTTCATAAGGTTTTTGTCCACTCGTACTTTAGAAAACGAGCCGCAAAGCGGCGATTGAGCTCGTGTGATTAAACATATACCTTATGAACCCTATTCTTTAATATACTATAAAGATATAAACAGCTATGCCATTATTTAAATACGTTAAAGATTTGGAATTGAATGTTTTACTTCAGTGAAGCTCCTGTTCACAAAAAAATCTTTCGTAACATCATCGGTCATCCCGTATCTAGATGGATTTTCCGTGTTCGCGTGTTAATATGCTCGATGGAAAATATATTCAGAGATGCGATTGTTTTATTTACATAACGTCAAGTCAGTGTTTCAGTGTGCGAGTCTATTATTATCAATAAATTTATCACATTTGAACCAGTTTCGAAATTTGGTGCGCACTGATTACTTTCACATTAACACTAAAATAATTTTTTGACTTTATAGAAATGATTTACAGTGAGGTCATACAGAACGTTCCTTGAAGAAACCAACAAACTTGTATCATGTTTCAGGCAATATGTTATTTAAAATTTAATCTAATTATAAGCCCTTAAGTTTCATATTATGTCTATTAACATTAAATTAAATTAACGTTATATTTTATTTTAAAATAAAATTTTCAACCTATTCGTACTTTCTTTCTTCGATAGATATACAAACACAATAACATAAATAATAGATTCTACTAATTGTTTCAAGTGTGCAATTGATTAGATGATGATATTAATAGAATTAATTTCCGGCACGTGACTGTGCAAATTAAGTGTGGATTCCTCATTTAATTGTTTATTTAGCAGTCTGATCCCCGAACACCCCTAACATTCTTTCAATATAATTTACTTTCAGTGTTTACGCAACTTAATTGCAATTAAGAGAAGAGCTAGCGATTTATATGTAAAATACACAAATAATCCAAATATCAACATAGTTTAAAATGATCGAATTTACAATTTTCGTATAAAGGAGACTTTATTTTAATGTGTGTTTGTTTTTTATTCATGGATAATTCGTCCATTTTATTTTTAGAAAATAGAGTAGTTATTAGTTTTCTTGCAGTGAAGTAATCATCAATGTTTTAAACAGTAACCATCCATGTTTCACTTCGATTTGAATAAATTTTATTGTTGTAGATTTGTATGATCATGTAAAAATTTGAATACCTATCTTAATATTTGATTTGAATTTTCTGAAAACGGTCCTTGTTTTGATTAAATTACACAATCAATTAATAAAATACGTCAAGCTTAGATAATGATGTGAATATTAATATACGGAACAGCAAAGGACGTCGTAATAAAAATCTATGTAGTATACTTGTAATATACATCAAAGCAAGTAGTTTCATATTAAGAAAAAATCCGTTAAGAAGGCAAGATCTGCACAGTTTTATTGGTTAGATAAAAACTTAAATAACATTCTTGTACATATATGTACCTTGTATCAGATAATATAATCTTGTTTTACACCAACATTAGGTAACACCTGTGTGAATTTATCGCTCTGTTTACTAGAATTAAGAAGACAATTTCAACTGAAATGTAACTTGTAATATTGTACGATCGAATAAAAATATGCCCCTACTTCAATGAAACATCGAAGTTGTGAAAATTTACAATGATTTTCAAATCTCATTCTGTCAATCTCGTTTAACATTCTGTTCTGTGTTAAGGTAGAATAATCAAATCCTATAAATCCACTTTTCTAAACTAGGTGTTTTAAAACAAATTAACAATAAGTTGATTTTCGATTAATTTATCGATTTCTGAAGGTTATAGATCACCTATAGGGTGATTTGAAAATAGCGTATCGACTCTACAGTACCTTGCAGAAGATTATTAATAGTGTCTAAATAAATAATTAAAAAATCTTGGTAAACAATTTACTGAGAAATGAAACAGGCAAAGAAAAAAACTTTATGTAGGTGCACTTTATTGTTGTCTAATAAGAAAAAATATTAATAATGCCTGTTTTATGTTGCTATTGTTTATGATAATTAAATGACAGATAATCATTTTTGATTTGTCCATTAACGTTTTGATTTATGTTTTTGATTGGTTTTCATGAAAACGTTAATAATAATTGACTTAATACACAACCATTTACCAGACATGTTGCCAATACCACTCGGTTTTTTGCGAATAACTATCATATAAAAATATAGGAGATAAATGTTTTTATTTGTTTTTCCTAGATCCTATTAACGGTCTTCTACGACGTACTGCAGAGTTGGTGCGCCATTTAGGAATCACTCTGTATAAACAGCTTTTTTGTTATTTTCAATAACGGAAAGAGACAATAAAAAAATTGTTATGCAATTATATAATATTTTTACATGAATGAAAACAGAATGAAAATATCTACCGAATAAATAAAAAGAAATGATATGTTGACATTTAAAATAAAAAAATGACATGTCGCTGTGCTTTTGTTTTTATTTCAAAATAAAAACAGAATACGCGATAACATGACGATATTATTACTAAAAAACTTTTGTTAAATACATTTTTTGGTAAAATGAATATTCGTGTTGCTGCTACAAGAAATATTCCATACATTTGCGCTACCCTGTATATGCTTTATGTTAAATAAAAGGAACTGTAGAAATCTCTAATGTAGGTAAATATTTCTACTCTCTGTAATGTAATATAAATGTAATTTTCTGCAATACAATACACGCCCAGATGAAAATTTAATCCTATATAATGGAAACAAAGCACATGTATGTAACCTGAATAACAAATGAATGAAAAAGTAAAGAATTACATCATAATCTTTACTTTTCACATTTTGATTGATTTACACGTTCTTAGGACATTTGAGTTAGATTTTGACGCGATGTTCGTCCCTTGAGCCGTTGCTCTTTCCCGAAAACTTTCGTGTATTGATTAAAGTTTTCCATATTTCATATCCAAGTAGTTACCTTTAGATTACCAAGTGACCGTATTAGTCTACTATTTATTCGTAGTATTACCATTTTTTTATTGCTTGTCCATTAAGCTTATCTTTAGTTTTATTAATAACAATCTGTTAGTAGCTTATTTTGATTGATTACTGAAACTAGCAAAAACTTAATGATGATTCAGAAGAATAAATTTAAAACGCGCCAACAAATTTTCAATGAATATAAAAATATTAATAATAATTAAATACTAAAAATTATAAAATTAAACAAAGATAAAACGAAAATATTTAAGGATTCCGATTGCTGGAAGTAATAGTTGCTTTAATATTGATCTGATTCAAATAATTAATAATTGCATTAATATATATTATTTTAATATACGTACATAAGTAGATACCTATCTAAATAAAGGTCACACGAAACATGTAAGTATGATATTCTACTTATATGTAAAATGAAAAGTTTGTTATGCGGTTAATCATTTATAATGAGTTAATGGTCGTTATGGCAAACACGAAGAAGTAGTATTTACAAGATACAATGAACTACTGTTTCACTAAACACTGAAAGAAAATATAGATAAAGTTTATGTTATGAAGTACCACTTTTTAATTTGATAGATACATCCGTTGTTACGTATACAATACGAAAATAACTCGTTTAAAACTTTACGTAGAAATTGTACGAATCTACTATACAGAAACGATCGTCTTTAAATTTTAAATACATAATTACGAACACAAAACGTCTAGTATAATATTTTGGAAAAGTAAGAATTCGACAATTTTTTATTTATTCTGCGGGTAACATAAATCTATCACAGAAAATTAATAATTATAAATATTTATTTATTACAAATGAGCGTTCTTTTAAAATAAATGGGTATAGATAATTGAGGATTTTCTTCCTTGTAAGTATTTCATCTGTGTTATTACAATTTTTGATTACAAATCTTTAATTTTTTTTTCGTTAGGATCGCAGCATCTTTTATTTGGCAAACAGTTTGTTGTAGATTTAATAAATCACTTTGTCTACATAGGTATACTGCTACTACTCATACGAATCTATGATAAACTAGTTATTTAATTGACCTGAAACTTTTTACTTAAATAAATTTAATAAGATATCTAGTTATGTACAAATGTATAGCGTAATCGTTATAACAAGACGAGTGGAACATAGTTAATAACTATTAAAATGCAATTATAACTATTATAATTACAAGTGTGCATCGTTTTTAATTATAGTGTAGGTATTTGTTCAGAAGCCGTGTGGCCTAAAGGGTCAACCTATCGACTGGCCTTCTAGGGTACTCAAGGTTGCAGGTTCGAATCCCTTTGCAACCATGGACATTTGTGAATGTTAATACTAACCCGTACTAATCAAATTTAGTAAGGCTAATTAGGTAACTCAAAGCCATAAAATAAAAAAATTAAAAATTAAAAAAAAAGGTATTTGTTCATAATAAAATAGTTTTAAACCTGTTTTAATAGTTATTAACTATGTTTCACACGTCTTGTTTATAGCAAGTACACTAACTATAATCTCTTTGTTTTTAGATCTTATTTCAACGGTAATAATGACGTTGACGTTCGTAACGTTAAAGCTAAAAATTCGTTTGCAAACAATATAAAGTAACTTCGGTAAACAGCAGTTTGAAAGTTTCCAGGAACTATTGCAATCGAATCGACGAATCCGCCTACTGAATATCTACGAGAATTTCCCTCGATTAAAGTGGTCTAAGTTCACCAACAAATAGATGCTCGAATTAGACAGATGAAAAACGACCCCTGCAGAACTTATTAACTTACTTTTTATTGACGAAATTATCATCATTCAAACCGAACGATATATACGCGCCAGTCAGAACAATTTGAAATCAAAACATTTCTTGGCATCTACCGACAATAAAATGGATAACGCACACTTTCTCGACAGACATTGGACCAAGTCGATGAATAAAGATTTTTTAAGACTTTTACTTTTATTTTAGAAAAAGCAATATTTGTAGGTGCATTATTATGTTTATTACGAGATAATAAGAAATACGATTTCTATAACATAAAATGATGCTTTGCGCAATAATTTCTGAATGCATATTAAAACTGTTTTCAAATTATGATAATTGCGCAAGAACTCGGTCGAAAACTTCTGGAAGGGCATGACAGGACCGTACGTTGTTCTAAATACAAACGCGGCTGGTTTAAAAGCAAAAACTATACCTGTAGATTAGTTTTACAACGAGTGAAATGGCATCAAAATACAGTGAAACTTATCGATAACTAACAGATGTGGAGTAGAAAATATTGGCCGTTGTAAAGTGGTGTTCACTAAAGGGACAAAGACTAAATATAATTTCACAAAAACCTTTATATTTTGAATGGAAACATGTATGTATGTAAGAATATGCACACATTACGATACATAATCATTTTTATGTGAATTTATTTACCTACATCTTTTTTGTAAATTATTGTTCAAAAGTTGTTTACTTTATACTTTTTAATTTATTTTTTACAATTGCCTACCCTAAGTAAATCAAAATTCCCTAACTCTAGTTAACTCCCGAAGACTATTATTTGTTCTTTTCGGAGCACTCTATTAAACATCTAAACATCATGTTAAACATCTTTTATTTTAAGTCCTCTTCCTACTCCAAACGTCACAAGTAATTTAAAATGTATTTCCACAAAAAAAGGGAGATAAAATTGTTATGGGGAAGTGGGAGCATATGGGTGCAAAACAGTTTTCTACCATAACAATAAATTATTACATAAGTAGGAACATTTACATCACATTCATCCGACTAAAGTAATGACCGTCCTGTGTTCGTCATGTTAGTGACCCTACTATACCGTGAAATTAGAAAAATATTTGGATTTCCATAATTTCAGTGAAAATCTTATAAGTAGTTATACCTGAACAGTACCTATGTCATAGTAATAAGTATTTATTCAAGTATTGATTACTCTGTTCGTTAATAAATTAATACAAAAGTTACGGAAATGACAATCGACAATTCATTCTCTCAGTGAAATTTGCCGGGCCAGTTGTACCCCATTATGAGGGGCGTAATCGCTTTTTTTGCTGCATATTTTATTTTCAGTATTATTGTTTATTGGACTGTTTTGTTATGTTCAAATGTGAATAAATGTAAATATTAAACACATTACTACTTGAACGACGTTTGTGTTGCATTAATACTATGTTAATGTTTGCATTTTTCAAGTACATTCAAGTACATTTGAGCAAATATGAAATTAATTAATTAATTTTAATGAATGCGTTCGTACTACAGAATTTGTTATAAGTTTAGTTTTAGTATGTAATGAAGTTCTGAAATAAGAAACTGTTCTTTAAAAAGAAGGTGTTCGTTGTTGAAAAGTGCCCGTTAATAGAGGTTTCACTATACTTCACAAATTACTCAAAAGCTAATGATTCTTTTGAATAATAATAATTTTTAATAATAAGAATTTTTAATAAGACGATAGTAATGTAGTTTATAAAGAAAGTTGACACAAACTTTACTAAAAATTATAAATATCCAGGTACGCCATCCACAACCATCAAACAGGGCATTTGTTTATAAAACAATATTACCTATACCTATACATACGTATATTTTTATAATCATATGAATATCGAAATTTCTGAAAAAAATGCGACACTCTGTATATAAACAGCACAAATTTACGACCATAGAATTTTTACCAAAACTTTAGGTACTTTATTTACCTACTGTAAATGACGTGAATGATGGTTAAAATTATCTGCAGATGAAGAGACCGGTCTTAAAAATTTATATTAAATTATTTATTGAGGATGCAATATAAGCACGATACTTATATATGGATTTTAATTAAATTATGTAACGAAAGCACGAAATAACAAGCTAGCGTGCGTAGAAATGGGCGATTAGATAATAATCATAGGATATAATCGTATAAAGGTTATTTCGTAATAAATTCCGGAATTAATGTGAAACTTATTATATTACATATTTAACATCTTTTTGCTATATTAATTAGGTACCGTTCATTGGTTCACAAATATTTGCTTTGTAAAACCTAATTAATTTATTTTACTGTATTATAACAACCCTAAAATTTAACTGAAACATCGGAAATTGAAATTTATGAGCTAGTCGAAACGTTTTCTAAAGAACATTTATTTCCACTTGTAACCGACTAGAAATAATTATCAACATTACGTTGAAATAAAGCATACTTCCTTCCGGAAGTAATTAACCTATATAACCTGAAGGTAGAAAATATTTAATTTCGATAAAAAACGAGCAAATTCCGACTGTCATATTATACATAAATTATAGCTTATCCAAACCTATATGATGTTCACGTCATCAATACAAGGTTACTAGATGATGACGTTTCACACAGTGTTGTCACCTCGCACATAGTAATTTGACAGTTCTAATAAATTGTAGTCTTTCTTTATACCATCTAATATGTGCGCAAGTAAATCATCTGTAGAATATGTCACTTTCCAAACTTTAAACCGAATTACAAATAAACAATCTAGTAACATTTTCTTGATGACGTGCACATCATATAGGTTTGGATAAGCTATAGGTACATATATAAAAAATGATAAAAAAGAAAAAACTTACCCCATCTGGATTATGCTTGTAGGGGGGTCCAGATCCGCAAAATTCTTCCAATACTTCTTGTAACTTTTTTGTGGAATCTGAAAATAAAAAAAAAGCAAGTAATACAAGTTAAAATACACAGGCATCGTATAAATTATTAGTTAATTAAAATGTATAACGGTCCAAATGAAATTAAAATGTACACACACTTTCGTTTTAATGTACTTAATGTAAAAATAAATTATTCAAATATATTTGAAACATTTTGTTAAATAATAGTGTGTTTGAATTAACGTTCAAAATGAATGTTATTCTAAATTATCTTTTGGTATTTTCGCAATTATAGCACGAGAATCTTTACATTTAAAAGGTTTTTTCTGATTTTTGGAGCACTTACAGTTACCTAAATATGAATTTATCGATCTTTTATGCGAAGAAACCTACATAATAAAATAAGAACCTTATTTATTACCACTCATGGAAGTTAGGACACATAGTAAAAGTTAATATTTGGGTTAAAAGTAAATTCAAAAGCATATTTATTGTTCTTAACATTGTACGAATATTATATAAAACATGCACAAGAAAACTAAATTTAGAAGAAATGTCGAAATCGAAATAGCCATATTTTGCATTAAGCACTGCTCGGACAATTCGTGGCATTCTGTTGATTAATTTTATATTGGTTTCTGGTTAAATGTTTCGATATTCATTTTCCAAGAGCTATCATATAGTTGCCCTTTCGATGTTGAGCCTCGAGTTCTAATCCTCCTGTCAAGCTCATCCCATAGTAAGCTCGATGGGGTTCTGGACATTAATTGTAAAACATTTTGCTCTTGTTGTCTATTAAATAATTTTTACAAATGATGGACCCCGCCTCCATGCTTAACTGTAGGAACGATACATTCGCGCAGCATTTTTCGCCTGCTGACCTTCTTACAAAAACTCCTCGTTTTTATTCGAAAGTTTAAACTTTGTTTCGTCAGATGATAGAACATTTTTCCAATCTTTTACCGCCCAATCGCGATACATCCGTACCCATTGCAGTCGTTTTTGTCTATTTCCTCGATGTAACAAATTATACGAAATGCAACATGGACATGCAAATTGACTTCTTGCAGGCGACGTTTTACAGTACTCATAAATAGTTTTTTCGCGCGATCGCGATTGATCTCGCCGGAAATTTTTGGGGTTGTTAACTTCCTGTTTCATATGCTTATCAATGTAATATGCTTATTTTCTGACCCTGTTGTCATTCTTGAAGGTCCCGGACGATCCCGATCTTGCAAACTGTCGGTTTCAGCATGTCGACGCACCGTGTAATTAACAGTTGATTTGTTACATGTAATTTTTCAGCAATCTGTTGTACTGAATAACCCTCTTTGTACAGAGTCATCATAGCGGACCGTTTGTTTACAGTAAGCGATGCCTCTCTCGGCACTTTTACAATAATACTCAACTGCTCAAAATCAAAGAAACACTAAATAGCACATCAACACTGAGCGCTCGACTAACAATGAGTAGCAGACTCACAAATAGGGGTACGGAAAAGGACTGGTCACAAGAAATATTCTAAATCGTGTTACGACGAATTCTGGGATTTGCCGAATTCTGTTACGAATACAACTGAGATTTTCTTTTCCGAACAACACACTTGAGTTATTTATCTAAATGTAAATTAGTAGCAATAAAATCTACATTTATATTTAATCAAAAAATGTATTTAAAAATAAATCGATGACGGTCTGAAATTGTTAATTTAATAAATTAATAGTAAATACTGAGCTATTAATACCAATGATTAAGGAGGCGGAAGGTCACTTGAAAGAATTAAATAGGCAGAAATCATGTTAATCACGGTAATTATGTTGATTCGGTCGACTCGCCTGAAGCTGCCCGGAATTGCATAGTGTTCCGATTTAATTTTGCGCCAGTGTACATACATACAATAATATAAATCTCAATCAAAAAATAATCTAATAAAAAATAATATAAACTTATGGGTAGTGATTAAAATGGGTAATTTGTTTCGCACATTTTCAAATAAAAACTTTTTCATGCATAGGTAGTTGTTTAATAGGGTAGTTATCCGTACATATATATATATATATATACCTACAGAAAAATTGAGAAAACGTTTTTCGTAGATATTCAGCCAGCTAATTTACCGTAAGCTCTTTAAATATAAACTTTAAAAGAGCAAGTCACCATTAATGACGAACGATACAATTATTAAATGATTTAGAATTTCTTGTTGGAGCTGATCAAAACTCTAGAAATGTGATTACAACTGCTAATCAAACTATATAAGTACATAATTATATGAAATTCCTGATAATAATTTTTAAAGAACGAACAATTTCCACTTAAATTAATATTAATATAATAAAATATAAATATTTGTCAATATTTGAATGATACTAAAAACCAACTCACAACCAACAGTTGTCGACATTTAAATTACCACTCGCATCACCATTATATTATGTCGTAATATAAAAATTAATAAAAAATATTTTTTTAGAAGTATCGCCATAAAAACATCTACCGGATTGAGGTCGAGTAACCTATAAAGAAGACCAATCGCACACTTTACTTTCGATTTCTTTTAGCTTACAGATTCGATCCTTGAAAGGACGACGTTACTTTTGTTACACCCTGTACATAGAAAACACCAATAAGAATTCCCAACAGTATTTATAACCGATAAAAGAATGAAGTCAATACATAAATATTCCGGTACCTACTATCTCCAAAGTCCCTCTGTTATGGTAATATATTTTTTCCGAATAAAAAGCCCTCGAAAAGACGTAGAAGCCGACGATTGAAAATTAATTTGGGATCGCGAACTGCCAAAAATTTAATTGAATCAATTTACCTGTTCCGTTACGTTCCTTTAATAATTCACTCGAGGTGTAGCAGTTCCGTTTTAAATTTTTTATAACCTCCTCTATGGCCTGCTTCGACTGTTAATAATTCCACTTAATATTATTTCGTTTTATTATCATATAAGTATCAAGTATAAATAAAATTTAACGAATAACTATAAAAATAAAACAGACAGATTTTTTTTCATTCTTTTTCCTAGGTTTCATTCACATTTTCCTACAACTTATAGACACTTATTAGGAATAGTTTTGTCGATTTTCTAGTTATAGTGTCGAAGATATTCATACATACATAGTAACCGATAAAATTAGAATATCAAAAAACCCACATTATTCAAGATTTAGAAAAATCAAACACTTTTCAAAAAAGTTGTTTTTCAAATTCGTCTTCACATTGCCTTGAATCAAGAAAGTTTAAGTTAAATTAATTGTTATCGAAACTATTTTTTTTTAATATAAATTAAGTTTATATTGATGATATTCATTAAGTTCTGCATTGTAATGATTTTGCAATAATATTCAATAGCACGCCTCTGACAAAGAAAGTGTTTTAGAACACAATCTAAATTCAATTTCGTATAATGCTATATAATATTCGTATAATATATAGACACACACACACACACACACACAAAATACATTTGGTGCTAAACTTCAGTAATTGCGATAGTTTGACTTTTATCGTCCCTAAAGGCACATTAATAAAAGAAATTAAAATTAAATATATTCATTTCTTTATAACAGATTCGAGGTACATTATTTTCAAATTTCATACAATTTGGTGCAGAAATACTTTAGTTATGACGTCTTAAAGTTGCCAACACAGAAACAAGCAGCAAAATTCGACAGTTTTCGTAAAATACCTTAAAAATCTTGAAAACGGCTTTACATACAGAACTGAAATTGTCACTGTGCAATCTCAAATACTCCTAGTAAATGAATACAAAGTAAAAATTTTACACGAATGGCCCCCCCACTGTTTTTAAGATATAAGCTTTCAAACTCAGCCGCCATTACATTTTACTGGGACTGAAGGTATATAAAAAAGGTTCGCTAACCTGAGGGACTTATTTACAATAATAACGATATACGAGCTAAAATAAATCGAGAATTAAAAAAAATCAAAAGAATGGTTAAATTAAGGGCCTTACACATAATATGAGTACCTACTTAGACCTAAAAATCGTCTATAGCAACTGTCCAACCGTAATTGACCTTGAAAAACTGACCTTTAATGTCCATTACTCATTTCAATTAAAAAAAAAATGATAACAGTTTTATGAAATAAACACACTTTTAGTCGAACAAGTCTTTTACAAATAAGTTTAAAACGCGTAATTCTATTTTCGATAAGCGACAGAAGCGTTACAGAATGATAGAAACGAGGGAATAACCTTCGTCAGTGCAGAAACTGACCGATTGTTAGGTATACGTAGTATAAAAACTGAAAAAAACTCCAAGATCAAACATTTAAAAGTAGGGTTGCCTAAAAGCTATTTTAATCGAAAAATTCAGATTACGTATAGGTTATATGTCAACGTCAATTTGTTTAATTTTGAACGAATTAAAGTTAGAAAACGTAAATTATTGATTTTTGTTTTGACTGATATAGCATACAATGTAACTACAGAATACTTTATCAATATTTACAATTACCTACAATAATGTTCAATTTCTAAAAACGTAATTTATCATGGCATAAATATAGAATAATAAAAATGGGAGTGTTCTAATTAGCAAACGAATTGCAGATTGATCGAGTAATATATTATTAAAAATGATTTCACATTTTAATTAACAGGAAATTCATTAATTACGTTGAATGTGGCAATATCATCATTTTCATCGATAACTTTGAAACATTGTATGTATTTATTCTTTAGGGAAGGGTAGAGTAGACGGGGAAAAGTTTAATGTTTTTATTTATGTTACATATTATTGTTAATATTTTACTTTAACAATTTTGATACAATTAGACGCGTGAAACAGATTACAATTTACTCCATATGCTTTATCACTTGCTTTAACCAAGTTACATAAATAAAAAAATAAATAAAATAAAATTACACTTATAATAGCTAAGAAAGTTTGCAGAACGAGCGTAGGGAGTTTCTAACTTTCATATACGCTCCTAAAATATGCTTTTTTTCATACTTGTATCACACAATTTTTCTTTACGAACGTTTAAATTTAAAAACATTAAACACTGGACGAAAACATTTTTCGCAACGATTGTAATAAAGTGACGTTTCTTAAACTGAAATGATATTTAAAGTGAGTACGTAAGAATAAAGCTTTTAAATGCATGTCGGTAAAAATTAGGCACTGTAGGTAAGCACTATATTTTCTAAATGAATCGCTTATTGTTAAAACAAACCAAGTGACATTTTAGCAAATTTACAGGAAACGAATAAAAAAAAAAGATTTATATGAACAGTAGATGGTACATTAATAGTACAACAGCACTTGTGTTGTTTCTGCACGGTATGAAAACTCGGCTTTTTCTTGCTCCAACTGATGCGTCTCTGTCTATAATGTGCCATTCTACCAACAAACGAAAATAGTCAAAAATGTCGTTTGGGGTTGTTTTAACAATAAGCGATTCAAATATTTTCCCATTTTTAGATTAATGCCCGATGATAAAGAGAAAACTAAGAGTAAAATTTATAAACGAAACTCATACTCACAATCAAATAGTTCTAGCGGGTGCCCAAAAAGTCGTTCAGTTTTGATTGCCTGTGGAAAGATTCTTGTCATGTTATAGTAATAAAATTACTCAAATAAAATCATGCTTTTCTTTCCACGTCCAACCAAGACCGAAAGACTTTTTAGGCACAAATTATTTTGTTTTTGACAAACAATAATAAACTTTCGTATTTCAGTTTGAGTATGAGATGAGAACAATTTTCGTTTATGAATTTGGGTCCGAATATCAGTTTGCTATGACGATTCTTTTTTCCATCTATAGATACTTAATTACCTTCATTAAACCTGTAGCTAAAAAAATATTACATAAGTACCTAGCTAGTACTTAAATTCATTCGTTGATTGTTGCTTTTTTTACTGTATACATATGATATACATATAATATGATTAACAATCTACGAGTAACGTAAATAAAATATTTCTGAATGCAGAAATCTGCACTTTATTTGTTCATTAATATTTGCTTTCAAAAGTCATACAATATCTCTATAAAGCCCTAAAATACGTTTTTAAATCCGGAGAAATGTAAGCAATTTGACTATCCAAAAGTAGGACACCCCCATTGAAGCTAACTCAAATACCAAAGTTCAAATAAAGATTTAACTGACACAGTTTCCACGATATAGAAATAAAAATGATATTATATTACCGTTGACTGTAGTGCGGTATTATAAATAATAATAAAGTTGAAAATAGTACCTTATAGTATAACGTAAATTTTATCAGATTTTGTAGATTACAGTTCAGGCGTATACCTA
Source organism: Rhagophthalmus giganteus (assembly GCA_036326145.1). Taxonomy (NCBI): domain Eukaryota; kingdom Metazoa; phylum Arthropoda; class Insecta; order Coleoptera; family Rhagophthalmidae; genus Rhagophthalmus; species Rhagophthalmus giganteus. The sequence goes on along the minus strand of JARFJA010000001.1, from coordinate 68,351,925 downwards.
CATATATCTATCTTTATCTATCTTTATATAATATAAAAATGTAGCGTGACTGATTGATATATTAACGTCCAGTCTCAACCACTGGTCCTAGAAACGTGAAATTTGAAGGATATGTTCCTTTTACTTTTTTAGTAGGCATCTACTATGAAGGGATTTTTCGAAATTTCACTCTCTAAGGGGATAAAGCGGGGAAGGTACGTTTTTAAAATTTGAAAAATCAACGCCTATCCTCTACCACTGAACCTAGAAACATGTTATGGATGACATGGAAAATATTTGGGAATTTTTACCCAAGTTTTTATTGCAAAATCCGAATTAACTATCCTAAAAACCATTTAGAAACGATTTATTATTTTTAGTTTATAATAGAAAAAAAAATGCAAGTTATTGCATTAAAAATATATAGATTTTGTAAATTTGCTTTTCCGATTTTTCACGAAGTTTTCCATTTGAAGCGTCAATTTTTAACCTAGGTTAGCAATTTAGAATAGTTATACATATAAGGCTTGATAAATAAACTTCAAATTATGCCAATTATTCTAGTTTACAAATTTCGAGGGTGTAAATTAATAAGCGAATATTTTAACACGTCCTTATATTACATTTTAAAAAACATGTAACTTTACATTTAACTTTAGGTAGGTACCTACAAATAATAAATAATTAATGGTTAAAATAATTAATAAAAATCGTGTTTTTTTTCAAAAATCATCAGAAAATACATCGATAATACAATAATCGGGGTATGAATCGATTATTTTAAAATTATAAAATTCCCCGACTTTTCCAGGTTTTCCGGTAATATTTAATAAAAATTTCAGGTCACTAATATTCAAATTGCAATAAAAAATACAACAATGTTTATTACAATTTTTATGATTAAAGAAAAAAAACGAAAAAACAATAAATTGTGCAATGTTTACTACCAAAACGATCTTAACTGTTTGGCACTCTTGATAATATTATGATTAAGAAATCATCAGTCGTCTACCTCGAGCATGTTTTGTGAGCCACGTTAAGATTTATCATAAAAAGATATACCTGTAGACTTTACCTACAAAATTGAAAAGCACTAGTAACATATTGTAATATTTTTAAGTAGACTTCTTTCGTGTAGGACAAATCGAGAAAATAAATGACCGATTAGATTTTCTCCGACTTTTCTGGGTATTCGCGGTTTTTCAGAAAATCGACACCCTGAATAATATTACATTGCATATCTTTCACGAAAATAAAAACGGCACATACCGTAATCCACAAAGTCTATAACAATGTTTTTTACCTAAGGTACCTACGTACTAAAATATTCAAAAAATTTCTCCCAGAGTTTTTCCAAGCTTTATTTCACGGTAAATTGTAGAAAACGCCTCGAAACATCCACCGAAAAGAAAAACATAGATATAGGTAGGTATCACGAACCTCAAAATTTGTTGTTACTAAATCTTATACAATAGGTCGAATTTAATGGGGTTTCGTATAGCAAAAATGAGTATAAAAAGAAATTGAATGCCGCTCGTTTTCAAACAAAAATCTCTTAATTCCACATTATCCACGAAAAAGTAAATAAATTGCGAACAAATATACAAATGTATAAAAGGTGTATATAACTAAGTAATACGCGTTATAGAATAACCCGGAAGAATTCGAATTTATTACAATATTATCGGTATCTATAAAATTCCAATAAATCTGAAAAACAACGATGATTTAACGAGCTTGTCCTACTTACGACAATTGCCTAAGGTACGTATGTCTATTTGATACAAAAATACAATAGGTTATCTGCCTCACGTTCGATGATAAACCGACGCGAAAGCGGTCGTAAAACGATCTACGTCATTTTTAGATACCATATTATGTTATAAATGAAATTACGAAAGATCCAAACCTACATAAAATAGTTGTAGGTATTTGTTTAAATTTACAAAAAAAACTGGTTCTGGTACTGTACATGTGTTCAATGCAATCACAAAATAGATTATAAATGGGGGTACCTACTTAAAACATTCACGAGTTCAATAAATACCTATAGGTATTTGCATTTAAATACAGCGTAAAAGTTTTTAGTAAGCAATAACATTAAAAATGAAAACGGTAAACGACTTACATTGTTGGTTTCGAATGGAATACACATATAATATATGGGCCCGCATCTTCTTCGATGGACATTTTTTAATCGCTAAACTATTAAAATGATTTTTAAAATAAAACGTATTTGTTTCCAGTCACTGAACTATTGGAAAACGTACGGGAAAAGTCGAAATTTCAACGACCGATCAAATACACAACCGTTTATTAAACACGACTCGATATACTAACTAATAAAATATTATAAACCTCGACAATAAAGAAAAGGTGATTTGAAGCTACCCCCAGCCCCGATTGATAAATAAGTCCACTACTCATTGTTAGGCAGGTGCGAGTTTTCCCGACGATTTCGATATCACAACTGCACGTGTGACGCGTCGAGACGGTGATAAAAGTGTTGTTATCCGCAATGACTTGTTTCTGGAAAAAACGAACTTTTGCCAGGCACAACTTTTAAATAAAACGTTGGAATGCATTAAATGCCGATTTAAAATGTTCCGTTTTTTAAGAAAATATAGGCCGTTTTAAAAAGATTATTTTGCTAGTTATCTACCAACAGAACTTTTATTCTCTTTGAAGTGTAGGTATTTTTTTAGCTGATTATACCTACAAATTCGATTTTTAATTCATTGTAAACTTTAGGAAAGGGCGGCTTAGATGGTGATAATTAAGTATCTATGTAGATAAGTTATTCATAACAGATTTTTTTAAGAATTAAAAATAAAGTGTTGATAATACACGATCAGAAATAAATTGCCCGAATTTTTATATTATGTAGGTATTTATGGAACAATGTAATTTGAGGCGTCCATTACAACTTGAATGTCAAATTTTCACATGTAGGTTGGCGAAGATATTATAAAAATTTGAGGAAATGGAACGTCCAATTTCCAAAATCCAGACACACGTTTAAAACATACTTGAATGCTTTATTAGAAACTATTAGATACTTGGATGTCGCTTTTTTTCATTTTTTGTCGTGTTTGATATCAGAAAATAGAAAATCAGCACACTATCACGAATGAAAATTGTTAATACAGTAATCGAAATCAGACACAAACAGAATTACGAACGAATAGTGTTTACGTTTTTAATACATTTAATTAGAGCTGTATACTCAATACTATGTATTTGAAATAATATCGAAAACACGCACTTTTATTAAGAGCCCGAATTAATCACTTTAAATTTCCTTTTATTCGAGTTACAATACATAAAGATTTCTATCTAAATTCGATTTCGATCTTCAAACACGATTGTGTTTTTGATTAACAATCATTTACATATCAGTCGACTAGATTAAAAACCCGACAAATAGTACTTTTTGTAAAAATAAGTTTAATACAACAAAAAAATTTAAAATTCAAAAACTTACAACAAGTTTGTAATAAATTTATGAAGAAAATTCCGACAAATTCGCTGTAATTTAAATGTAAAAATTTATCCTGGGGGTCATTCCATGTCAAATCAACCAACAAAAACCTATATAAAGTTACAAATATTTAAACATATTTTAAGTTGATAAATATTAAGCTCTACATATTTTGCAATTTAGTGACTCAAAAAACGTTTACAAGCAACTTAACAATTTATCAATTCACAACGGTGCAGTGACATAAAGTCATGTAAAACTAATTTCAAAAATATAAAGAGCATAATCAAAATTCCTAATGTTTAGATAACATTTTATAAAATAAACGCTAATTTAGAAGTGAAAAATGTATAGATCAATTTAAATATTATGAAGAATAAAATGTTACACTAACAAAATAAAGTCGGTTATCAATAAAGTTACAAGTTACATTGCAAATAAACGATCAAAGCCTAATATTTCTAGGTGTAATTTATTATTATATCATTAAACCCATATATAGTTATCACGAGCCGCTACTGATGTTGAAGAAAAAAATGAGATAATATTTTCAGGAAGATATATGTAGTTAAGATGTTTCAGATATGTTTCACGGTTCGCAAAATTTTATGTACACATAAATAAGATCTGTTCTCAGTTTACATCCCCTAAGTTGAGGATCAAATAACGCATTTGTACGAGGTACAAGAAAATTGGAACATTCGTATTTCTAAGATTTTCACCGCTACGAAATAAGAATCACATGATAAAAATAATAGATATCTAATAATTGTTTTGCTATTAATAAAAACGTGTTTTTTCTACAATAATGATTCAAATTTTTACGTACCTAGGTAAATAGGTTATCGAAAATATTCGAGTCTATTTTTGAATTATGCTATGTATCTAAATCTAAATCGTTCGTACTGAACGATACCTATAGCAACTGCAAAAACTTCTTTTTCGAATAATTAACGAATTGTAACATAAATAAATAATTAGGTACTGTAGGTATAACACTTATCGATTGTATATAATAAATTAATGTATTTTTTAACCATCGCGTTTTACTGGTAGCTTTTAAATATTGTAAATATTCAACATTAAAGTTATTAAATAACGGCAAATTGTGATTAAATATTTTATTTTTAGCGTACCATAATGACCCAGCAGTTTATTCAAACAAACTAACAATAAGAGTTGTCCAAGAACTTCAGCAAATAAAGGATGAGTGTTCCCTAGATCATATAATTATATTTACATGTGTGTGTGTGTGTATACGTGTGCGAATTATCCGACATACGTACATACGAGTAATAATGAATCTTCACCATTCTAATTGAACGGTTTAATTTTTGTTTAAAAATTTCCTATACCTACTCATAATATTCTCAGTATGTAAGTAACCAACAATTATATATATAAATTTTGCCTAAAAAATTAATTGTTTTCAATAAACAAAAACTTTTTAATAATGAATTTCAATTTTATCATAAAATCAAAAAAAAAATAGTTTCTCTCTTGTTTAATCTATTAGGAAACAAACTATACAGCATAAAGCATGTTACTTATACGTAAACGCACACATGAGTCAATTCCAGAAGCGCACAAATAAGGCATTTTAAAAATTAATCAAAATTATGTCCAAAATTTATTTATTGAAAATTGTAACATCGACTTTTAACAAAATTAAAGATGTCAGCGTTAAAAAGCTGTACGTCTTTGTTTTAATATAGAAATAATTTGTACGGAAAATTTCAAAAAATCTCCAATCTAAATCTTGTTCAACGTCGAGGATCAACTTCAGCAAAAATTCCATTTTAGCTTTAACCCTCTCCAGGGGGAAAACAGTGATCACATAGACAAATTTACCTAAGAGATCCAAATCTACATCCTTGCGAAATTGCAGGAAAATTGACACAACGCAATTTTAATATAAATTGTGCACCCTTAGTAGATATTAAACAAATTACTTAAATATATATACATATTGTAATATAATTAATGGTAATATATGTACGTATCTACTGTAAAAATAATAACTTAACAGAAGAGCATTGACATTTAAATGGGATCAGAGCCCAATTCCTTCGTTTTCGCAAATCGTCAGACTTAAATAGCAGTTAGCGTAAGTTGTCTTGTAAATCAGTAACTTGTATGGAGAAAATTGGGAAATACGCATTTCCATTAACATGAAAATAAAATATAATACAGACTAATGACGAAGTCATGAAGCGTATTTAAGAGGAAAAAATAGTGGAATTTCTGCAATTTGAAAACTATAAGTACTTATAGGTACTTATCTAGGAAATTGTGAAATGTACTCCTCTAATGATATTGACAAGGTACGTACTGAATTAATACGTAGATATTATGTTAACAATTGTTTAGACCTTTATTTACTGTAATAAAAACCTATCGGACGTTCTCGCGTTCATTGATAAGGAATATTTTGCATCATCTAAAGGTGCGTACACATATGGTGAGCTGAGCCGCTCGTGATCACGATTCGTAAAATTGGTACGCGGCGCCGGCAAGCGACTCGCGAACCGTTCGATTGGCGATTGTCGCGATTCATTTTCTCGTCGTTTTTTTTTTCAAATTTGACAATAAATACTATGATAAAAAAACCAAAATTCATAATTCATTTTCTTTATTTTCAACAAATGTTCGCTATTGTTTTGCAAAAATAATATGCCGATGATATTTCATTATACAGGGTGTCCCCGTTTTTTGTAGCAGGACTTTCACAACTTGTAGTAAAATTCATTTTGAAAACAAAAGTTCATATAAACATATATGTATGGAGGCATCGTTTTTGATTTACAGGGTGTCGAAATTTAAAAAAAAATTGGATGTTTTATTTGTAAAACAAAATTCCCTTTTTTGATTTTGTTGAAACTTGGCAGTTTTGTTTGTAATAATAATACACATTTTTTCACATCATTGAATTTGCCCTACTTCTTCCAGTGCCGCCACAACAGGGGACCAGCTTGATAAAAATAGAAAAAAATATGGTACGCCCCTGCTTTTTTGTAAGTTTGAAATTTTTTTCAGATTCAGCAATCAAAAATAAAACTTTTTCTATTACGCAACTTTTTTCCTATCTCGCTTCGTTTAGAGAGAAATAAAACTTATTTTTTTACAGAATTTTTTGTTTGATAATAATTTGTATGTCAAAAATCAACCGGAAAATCCCAAGTTCCTTGATAAAATTATTTGGACGGATGAGTCTTGTTTTACAAGACGTGGTGTTGTAAACTTCCATAACCTTCACGTCTGGGATAATGAAAATCCGCATCTAATTCGGCCAATGAGATTCCAACAAGAATTTAGTGTAAACGTTTGGATGGGAGTGTTTGGCGATTTTTTGTTGGGACCCTACATCCTGCCCAATAGATTAAACGGTCAATTATTTTTGGAATTTTTAAATGCAGAGTATCATAACATGATGGATGCCCTGCCCATTATGCTTTGGTGGTGCGGAACTGGCTGAATGCAGCATATCCGCAAAGATGGGTGGGTCGTGGAGGACCAGTAGGGTGGCCTCCTCGATCGCCCGATCTAACACCCTTGGATTTTTTTGTTTGGGGATTTATTAAGGAAGCAGTTTACTCTACGCCTGTCAATTCACAAGAGGAACTTGAACTTGCTGCTCTTAGAATAACTCCAGATCATTTGGAAAACGTTCGGCAGTCTTTAATACGTCGTTGTAATTTATGTGTTGAACAAAATGGCAGGCATTTTGAACAGCTCCTTTGATTTTATGTCTCCTTTGATTTTATGTCTCTGTTTATTGAATAAGTTTCCTTTCATACCGTGTGGTTGATTTTTGACATACAAATTATTATCAAACAATAAATTCTGTAAAAAAATAAGTTTTATTTCTCTCTAAACGAAGCGAGATAGGAAAAAAGTTGCGTAATAGAAAAAGTTTTATTTTTGATTGCTGAATCTGAAAAAAATTTCAAACTTACAAAAAAGCAGGGGCGTACCATATTTTTTTCTATTTTTATCAAGCTGGTCCCCTGTTGTGGCGGCACTGGAAGAAGTAGGGCAAATTCAATGATGTGAAAAAATGTGTATTATTATTATTACAAACAAAACTGCCAAGTTTCAACAAAATCAAAAAAGGGAATTTTGTTTTACAAATAAAACATCCAATTTTTTTTTAAATTTCGACACCCTGTAAATCGAAAACGAGGCCTCCATAGATATATGTTTATATGAACTTTTGTTTTCAAAATGAATTTTACTACAAGTTGTGAAAGTCCTGCTACAAAAAACAGGGACACCATAATATTTCACAATATAAACTCGTAGAAATTAATAATAATTTTATTAATGTACGCTCCAGATTATTCAAAGAAATTAAGTAACTTTCATTAATAAAATTAATATCCAGATATATATTCGATGATCGTTTACTTATTTAACATTTTTATTAAAAATACTCGCGCCGTTATTTCAATTTTAAAGCAACAAGCAACAAGCATACCTATATAAAAAAGAAAAGCGTCGTTCCATGCCTATTTAATTTCTCAAATCGAAGGCTTATTTTCTAAAAAATAATAAAATACGAGTGTAAATTTATAAAGGTTTGCCTGAAAATTTAACGGCGAACATGAAACATCATTTGTTATCGCCTACCATTCCCTTATATTAAACGTGACAGTATTACAATTATTACAACGTAAATTATTACACGTAACAAAACCTATAACATAGAGAACATTAATACGTTAATAAATGATCAAATTCGCCTACGTCTATAAACCAAACATACCCAGTTACAACAATATATCATCTTGTCACGAAACAAAGTCTGAATTTCCCTCTTGAGAGCAATCCTCAAAATAAGTAGTAAAAATAATGTAATTATGTATCAATCAACATCAGATAAAATAAATGCTGTTTTTTTTAAAGAGCGATTATTCGAGAATTAGTGATCAGAATATCAAATTTAAACGCTATTGTGCGAATGAAATTCACCGCGAATTTATAATGACACCCCTTGAGCACTAGTTAAAATTTTTTGACGGCGTTAATCCTCATTTCGAAGTTAAAATTAAGTAAACGAAAATAAACTACTAACGATGCTCCCTTGCTCATAAAATCGACGTATTCGAGCGTTTTTTTTTTTAAATTAATTAATATGTCTCGAAAAACGTTTGTGTCATTTTCGGTGGACCATTTTAACAAGGTAAAATTCGCTTGCTGTTCCAACAGAGATCGTATGATAACACTGGTAAACAAAGTTTTTGTTTCTTAGACGCCGAGTACTGTTTTCTATGTATTTTTCGATGCTAATTCTAAATCCGTAGTCAGAAATCGTTCATCGGGCACCGGTTTTCCGCAATTACAGTTATTATACCAGGGTATATTATTATTACGTAGTATCTACCTACTTATATAAACAGTTTTAGTATCTATTTAACTACACGTATGAATATACAGTGTTGAATATTATGTTTGCGTTCTGGTTTCTGTTTTCGCAATAACAGACTTAATTTGCTTAATCTAAACAACTTAAATTTCCTTAGGTAGATAGATATCTGGTTTTGTTTGTATTAAAAGCTTCTAGAAGAAATTCCATAATAATAAAGCACAAAACATATAAGGGTTACGTTTTAATATGTAAACTTAAAATACGTAGATAGACGTTTGCATTAACATAGCTATTACAGGAAGTTTGAATTTAACGCGAAATGCACCGAAAGGGATCGCGTCATGAATTAATGAATATTAAGCAACCCCTAGACGAATGGAAAATTAAATTGGTATTGTTGACCTGTTAATCACCGTACTAAAATTTATAAAAATGCATAATATATACATCATCCATGCGCAACCAGTACAATTATTCAATTGTTCAAAATGAACGATAATAAACTTTAATATACAAAAAATAATACATACATTTCTGATTTTTTTGTAAACCGATCGTTTAGAAAATATTGTATTTTAGAGAATATTTAGCTAAAAGTACTAAAGACTCCCTTTAATAGTTGAAGGTAGAAGGTTTTACAAGGTAAATCGACGATTTCATCTAACAATTTAATAAGTCATCAATAGAATATGTCGATTTATTTTGAACATTACAATTAATTTGAAACAAAATGGTAAAAGATAATAGACAAGTAGGTAATTTTAGTAAACCAAATTTTGAAAGCCTTCGAACATCAACAGATATTATATCCACTAATAATGCTAATTTGGACATCGAAACGCGGGATATCGATATAGGTTTAAGAGATGTTTTACAGTGTTTGGTATTGTTTCATATGACATTAAATACAGCACCAATACCCAATACAATAGCACAATACAATACAGTACAATACCCCATCCTCCACCCCCCGTATTTACAGATACCTGAAGCAGCGAATCGAAGTGAATCACTTGTGAGCATCAGATTTTTGCACATATGTTGGTATCTACTTACGTATTTAGCAAAATTTAAACAGAAAAAATATTCTGTTATACTACATACATTATTTATTTTAAATTATCGCGAAACAATTTTTGCACTATCAGACAAATAAAATTTAACCTATAGATACATAATAACTGTGTAGGTGCTAATGTAATGAGAAAATCTAATAAAATTGTAATTATTAATAAAATCTCAATTCTTATTAGGGGGAATCAACTGACAATGAGATCAAAACATCTCGTGGTAATCAGCTTCAGTCCGAGTATATTATAGTAAAATAAGCACAAGATTTAATGTTTCGACAGACTCACAGTGGAACAAAGCGATGATATTTTGGACATTGACTTATAACTCAGTTATTTTTTAACGGAATTTCTTCAAATTGTTTGTACTACGAGTTGTTAGTATAGGCTTTTTAACACAAAATTTAATGTTTCGATAATTGAGTTCTTAAATCCATTTTTCGCTGTTAATTAAATAATAAAAAGCAGAATTGTCAAGCGAATCATTTGTAAATGCTTGTTTATATTGTGATTAGTTAGATATACTACGTTTAAAAAATCTAGATAAAGTATCTATTTTACAGTATGTTCCCGGATGAGCTTACGAAGAGGGAAAACATTTTTATTTTTAATTTCAAATTTTCGCATATTACTTAATCAAGGTTTTATTTTTTAAAAATAAAAAAATTGACTGTATTGGAAATAAATAGTTATAATTTATTTACAATGTTTCATATATCAATAAAAACTATATAACCTATATTTTATAGTACCAATGAATATAGAAAAGCAATTGAAACGTGGCTAAAAAATAAGTCCTAACAAATCTACAACATAAAATGTGTAAATGCAAAAGTATATAACATGTCTCACTTTGAGTGGCTGTGTTGCTTGTAATAAAACATTTATTTATCTAATTTTATCTGAATCTAATACAGTATATAGTCTAGTTTCATAAAACATTAGTTAAAATAACAAAATTAAAAAAATATTTTTTCTCCCAATGTTCAACGTTACTATAGAGTCGTCCCACTATTCGACTCTCAACTGTTTCGCCCACTTTTTTTAAACCTTGACTAACAAGGAAGGTTAGGCAGGTGGAAATCTCAGAAAAATTTGAAAGTTTGCAGGATTGTAGTACTAGTCAACCCTAATCCAGAGCCGTATTCCGTTCGTACTCTTACGCGGTTTAAGGGGGTGATATCCACCCTTTGAAAATTGGAACTTTTTCGATTTTGCTTATTATCTGCGAAACAACAAGAGCTACAAACTATATATTTTTGTAAATGGCTGTTGAAGACCTATAATATGATACAAAAATTAGGGATGAACATTTTAAGGGATGGTACTGTGCGTCCGATGCGGACTACGGGACGCTTAGCTTAACAATGCTGCCGCTGCTACTACCACTTGTCTGTAACAGATAAGAAAAAAATTAGAAACTTTTAAATTTTTCTATGTATTTTCTACCTTTTTCTCGTTATCGTTTTCTCTCTATCGTTAATTTCCAGCGTAGATTCTTCCGTTGACTGCGAACTTGTATTATTACATACCTATACCTACGTAAGGTAAAATTTCGTTCGCGAAATTGAACCGATAAATGTTTGAGGGGAGCCCTAACCAAGTCCCTATCCAAGAGACTAACCAAGTTCGATTTTCAGAAAATTCGTGTTAGAACTTAAAGGTCCACGTATTTACACTTTATAAATACATGGAGAGTTAGTCGACAAAGAAAGATCCTACCTTTCCTCGTCGTATTAATCCTTTTTATTTGTAATCATTTTAGAGAACGCAACATAACACACAACACTCACGCACTCACACGCAAAAAGGTCTTATGAACTGAACGAGCACTCCTCGCATACACGAACAATACGACGCCGTAATTTAAAATTCGAACTATTGAAACAAGCACTACCGCTGTGTACCACTGACAGGAAAGATCTGAAGTGGTTTTGCCAGAATTCTATATATATATAAATGCAATGGATACTAGGAAATCCCTCTTTTATTTTAAAAACATACAGTTCACACTTCGATAAGCTATGAAAGTAGGCGGTACACGTGTTTTATTAGTTACTTTGTATTTTATCGGCCACATAAAAATGCGATTAAACATTTATCTAATTTATAGTTTGTAATAGGGAAATTTTCAATGCTTAAGGGCACGCGAATAGTTCTTAAATTGAAAATAGAGTAAATTTATAATCCTGCGGTATAAAGGCAGTAGATAGTTTTTATTCAAGGCATTTTACTGCATAAAAAAATACATAATTATTTCGTTAATTATTTCGTATTATTTACATAATTTCGTAAAAAGTACGTATATTAAAAATTTTCGGACGAACTGACACGTACGTGCGCACGTACGTACACTTCGTCCAAATCTATATGCAATCCACGTCATCAATAAAAGGTTACTAGATGATGACGTTTCATACAGTGTTGTCTCTTCGTACTCGTATTTTGCCGATTCTAATAAATTGTAGTCTTTCTTTATACCATCTAATATATGCGTATAAAATCATCTATAGAATATCTCACTTTCCAAACTTTAAACCGAATTATAAATAAACAATCTGATAACTTTTTGTTGATGACGTAAATTGCATATAGGTTTGGATAGGTCATACGTAATATGTTACCTATTGTATAAAACTATTTATTTTAACGTTATTTTTTTTCAAATTATTGTTTTAATTGTCCTTTACATGAAAATATATGTCTGCCGATGTAAAAATGTATCCAAGTATGGCAAAATTAGGGATGAAAATTCGAAGGGATGACATCCCTTAGGATTTTCATCCATAATTTTTGTGTCATAATGTAGGTCTTGAACAGCCATTTACAAAAATATATAATTTATTGGCGATAGCTGTTGTTGTTTCACAGAAAAAAGCAAAATTGAAAAAGTTTTCACCCTCTTAAATCTGCGTAGGAGCACGAACGGAATACGGCTCTTGATTAGAGTTGACTAGTACTGTAATCCTGCAATGTTTCAAATTTTTCTGAGATTTCCACCTGTCTAACCTTCCTTGTAAGTGAAACCGCTTGCACTGGGAACCTACTGTATATCGCTATTTGGCGAAAAATTTTAATTTTAAAAAATAAGGATAAGGTACTTATCTAAGTAATTAATAAAATATTAAATGAAAAGATACATAAATATGCCAAAAAATTCGGCTATTAGAGATCTTGTTACAATTAATTATAAAAGAGTAAAAGTTAAATCTCGCCCTCTGTAATGGCATAGGGATTATTATTTTCAACGCGTTACTTACAACATATCCTTTGAATCACCCGAACTAACTGTTTGGCGTCTTTTATTCGTACAATGTATTTTCCCAACAAAAAATATTAAAGATGTTTTAAAATCGGTAATAAATAATTCGCGAAAATCACGCCGAGAAAATAATGAAAATAGCGAATAAGGTTTTAATGTTTATTTTAAGTTCGTGATAAATCGTGTTAGTATAAAAAGCTGACGTAGACACTTAGCCGAGCAAAAAATTCACGCCGTATATTTAAATTTTCAAACTCATTTCATCAGTTTACGCTTAATTTATTAAATACAGGTTACGATTACGCACTTGACAAAATAGGGTTTTACCATCTTTTTAAAAACAACTCCGTAATTTCCGCTTCGAAATTTGTAAGCTTATGACCCTCGACATTTTCAATAAAATATTGCACGGCAAAAATAGCTCGCTTTCCGGATGAACGTCGAAAGCCAAAACTTGTTACCCACGAAAAATTTTCTACATTTACGGATATGTACCTACAACACGTTTACATAAAATATTTGATAATATAGTAATATTATCTTGTTCTCGACGTTCAGAATTTAATTTTGTTGGGCCCATATAAAGTTCTCTTACGTTTTACGGATCTTTTTCAAGTATAGTAATGTGTTCTGAATTCCTTTCTCCATTTCTGCTATGCATTTTTTTATATTTGATATGTGGGTTTCCACGCAAGTATAATGTAATCCAAAAAGTGGTACTTATATAGGTATTGAATGTATGTAGGTACTTATTTCAATACAATTTTAACAAATCGACTAAATATTTTAAAATATCTTTAAATAATATTTACATAGTATTTACATTTTGCTTTGAATCCCAACGGAGTAGTTTAGTTAACGAAATTTTTACAGCGGAAACATTATTATTATTTTATTTAACTTCTTCAAAAAAGAAATATTTTGTACCAAATTCGTTTTTATATTAAAAATGATACGTAAATTATAAATTGTTTTTAATTACCTATTACCTTACATACTACTTATACCTAATAAATGTGTCTCCCCTACTTTATGTCTATTTGTAGGTAAGTGTTTTACTCTCCTAAACAATAAAAGTGAGACACTACTTACGCTGAAATACGTTACGTTACTTTCATTTTATTGTCCTTAAAAATACCTAATTATCTGTAGTAACGCTAAAAGAGTTCTTTTATCGTTTAATTTACGTAGGTACTTGTTGCATAGTGACGGAAAATCATTGTCAAAACACGATTCAAACCACCGAGAAACCAACCATTCGAGATTATTTTACATAATTCAAAATGTAGGTAATTGTAAAAAATATATTATTAAACAATAATAATAATCAACAACATTCCGAACTAAATATTGGTGAAAAAATTTTCGATCATTTTATTATGATAAAAATTAAGTTTGTAATATTATTAACAGAGTTATTCAGTTGAAAAAATTGAGACATTTATGTATCTTAGCTCTTTATTTTCATAAAACACGTACCTAATAAAACATAAACAAGAATGATGGAAAACTTAAATTTTCAAGTGCTCACTTCGAAAATTAAAACATCGCTGTCGACGCTAATTTTGCAAAACAAAAAACAAGACGGAAATCAAATTTAATTGATTTACGAATGACGTCGAAATTAACACGTGCGAGTCATTCTTTTATCTAAGGCTTGAGAAGAAATGTTTAATTTTAATTACCAAAACTATCACCATTGTCGTTTATTTTTATAGTTTTTAAAAATTTAATTGGAACACAATAACGACGCGCCGTTAAAGTATTAAATTCTTAAATGTTAAAAAACTGTAGATAATAAAAAAAACCTATTATTTTCCGCAGAAATTAAAATAAATAGATTTCAAGAACAAAAACAGCGACATTAGTTCAAAAAGTTTTCTTATCTCTAAATTCCTTCGCTTTGACTTAATTTCAGTTTTCAAAATTTAGCTTTTCTTACACCATCTAAAGTGTTTTCTTCGCAAATTATACGGAAAATAAAAGATCGCCTTTTTCTCGTAATAACGTAAGATATTAAGGATCGTTACTTAAGGGTCCTTTGCAACGTCAATTATCTAATAATTTCTTAAGTCTTGCTTAAGTTGTTGATTAAAAGGATTAATAGTAGTTATATATTATCACTTTATCCCTAAATACATTTCCTAAACAGTTTGTGAACTATAAAACTGCATTAATATAAATTACAATCGTAATTTTGTAATAGATACGTATCTAATAAAAAAATTCAGCATTTTATTGCTGCCACGAATTACGTTAATGAAAATTCGACTGAAGATATAAAACGGCATTGTAGCTTTTTAGCGCAAACAATAAATTTGGAAATTCTAATTTGAATATTTCAAATATTGTTTCCATCACCGGCGTTGAAAGTAGATATTAGATAATTAAAAAATGCACCAAAATTT
The DNA here is from genome assembly GCA_036326145.1 of Rhagophthalmus giganteus. Lineage (NCBI taxonomy): Eukaryota > Metazoa > Arthropoda > Insecta > Coleoptera > Rhagophthalmidae > Rhagophthalmus > Rhagophthalmus giganteus. The sequence goes on along the minus strand of JARFJA010000001.1, from coordinate 68,336,357 downwards.
ACTCACATGAAGCGAAGTCCTGAAGTTGTTGAAACTCTGCCGGAGAAAGTTTGTCCCACTGTAACGCCATATTGAATAAAATGACTTCGTTGCCTGAAAAATAACATTTGTGTAAAACGTTTTATCTGTAACGTAGAGCATCATTTTTTTTATATTCACATCTATAGGTATATATAACAATTTAAATAAATACTTCCTACAACGAGCTCGAGCTTTATTTTAAAACTACTTTAGAACGACAAAAAGAACGTTTACATTTTATTGATATTAACTTACAAACCTCGGAAAGAAGCTATTTAATTCAGTAAATTCGAGATTGTGAAAAGACGACTGAAAAGGTAGTATTTAAAGTTAAAAATGTACTAGGTAACATCAAATCAAGAAAGAAACTTAAGATGAAAGCAGGTCGACTCTTATTAAGCTGACAGTACTTTGTGTATGTATATAGACCAAAACGTTTTGCAATCCTCCCCATACCATCGATTTTATCTTTGCCACTTGAAATACTCAACAAACTGAAATAGATGAATGAGTTTGGACTGCACAAAATTTAAATACGAGAACTAATTAATCGGTAAGATGAAACTACTGTATCATTAATAACGAAAAGACTAAGCCATCTTCGCCCATCACAGCCACTTCTACTGACTATTTATCAATGTAAAAATAAATTACAGCCCTCCATTTTTTTTTTAATTATTTAAATGCCAAAATTGCTTGCATAAGATAAACTAACGTGGGTGTTCTTCAAAATCACGAATAAAATTAAATGGCTTAATTTAAAATATTGTTTAAAAAATATGTCATTTTTTAAGGGCCGGTTTTTCGATCTTCCGATAAATTCATCTACATTATTTTCAATAAACCTTTATTGAAATACCGTTTTCCATTGTAAAATATTTGTCAAATGTATTGGAAGATGGAAAGACTGGCCGTAAATTAATTTTCTACCTGCATAATATAAAGAATAAACTAAAATATAATTTGTCAAAAAGCGATAAGTGACGTTTATTAGGCACACAATCAATAAACATTAATTTATGTAGCATAATTTCAATGTTAGTTTGTAAAACGGATTTTAGATGTCTAGATATCATAGTAATTGGCGTGAAGCCAACATAAATATATTTGCCAACTAGTGAATTTATACTGACTCTTTTATCAGAATATAAAGAGACTAGGTTTTTTATTGGCTCCATGTTATATCACAGTATCTACCTATACCAATTTCGTGACATAAATTAATGCAAATGTAGAAACTTTAGCTTCGTTTGTAAATCAAAGTAGTGCGATGAAGAAAAGACGAATGCATGCGAAAATAAACCAAGTTTTATTGCTCGGTCTCTATGTACTATCGTGTAACATTAATTCGTTATCTAGTATAACTTCGTCTCGATTTCCCAAATCATCAATCACATCCCCTTCAATAATTAGCGATTAGCCATTCAATAAATCATTTAAAGAAACAAACCATTTCGTCCACTTTTTAAATGTCGATACGCTTAAATAATATGATTTAAAAAAATTAAACAGATTCAAGAGTAGTGCGTAACGAAAATCCAAACATAATTATACATATGTATACCTACAGTAATTTATATACAGATTGGTTTCATTTTCGATGTTCACTGTTTTTGTTAATTTCATCGTTTTGTTATTTAATATTTAACAATATGTTTAAAAAATAATATTTATTTCACATGTTAAACAATTCCTAAAATTTGCAACCACCCGTTTTCAACTTATACGCTTATAAGCAAGTTTATTATTAATATCATTTTAATTGCAAAGAAATAAAACTTAACGTGCACCAATTCATTACTATAACTCAACAAATACACCATACATTACACAAAGGAAGCAAGACAAGTAAGGTTTACCTTGCCATTTTCAAAATTCTCATGCTAAATGCATTTACGTATTATTTAAACATAGAGTAGGTGTGCATTCATTATCAAAAGATATAAAGAAAATATCTACAAATATTTAATGATATATAAGAAATAATAACATATTCTAAGTACAGACATTAAACTCAATAAATTATTAAATACAAGAATTTACATAAAACCTAGCTATAACGTCACTTACTAGCCAACGATATCTTTCGTGTTTTAGCTTCATTTTCCCCTTCTTGGTCCATTTTATTAGTTTTTTATCGCTTCCTGCAATATTTCAATAAATCAACCATCAAAGTCCTATAAAACACCGAATTTGTAAAAAAAAGCTATTATTTACTTAGAGCGTCAAAATCAAAATTAAAAAAAAATTGTGAAATATTAGTTATGACAAAATTTAATCTTCGGTGTAAATTGAAAAATGCGGAATCTTCGATTCTAATCGCAATGAAAATTCGAATAATTTAATGTAATGGTTCCTAATGCAGTCTGAAAATTAAAAATCTTTTTTACATTTTACGTAAATTATACTGTCTCTTAATAATGATTAAATTAATTAATTACTTACTCTTCGGAATCTACCTACTACTTATTATAACGTGATCAATGTAATAACCAGACTAACATTTCTATTATCCCTTCAAAGAAACGTATACGAGATGATTAATAACAGCGAAAAGTTACAACGAAGAGAAAAATTCAAAAACAATGAAAAATTTATCTATTAATAGATACCTACATATACAATGTGTTTCGCAGCAGTTCATTCTTTATTCTACTTAAATAAATAATAGATAAAGTAACACGGGCAGCCGACGTCGAACTAAGGGAAAAATAAGAAAGCGCCGTAATTGAATTTTAAAGCTGAAGACGGTTAAATCCGATGTGGAAATTTGCGAATTTGACACTATTTCACAAATTACCAGCTTTTATTATTTAAAAATTTCAAATCAATTTATTTACGCATAGTTCAAGGGAGATTTGTACGAGCAAGTTATTTTTAATTTTGATATCAATTTCCTTTAGCGTTCAGACGTATTTTTTCAACAATGCGACGCGACGCCGATTTCCAAGAAAAATATAGTTTTTTATTTGCAAGCTTTTATTTTATATCAAACATACTCTCGTAAATATCAAATTTATTGGACTAATAAAACCGAGAGTTATTTATGATACAAATATCATAAACATGTGAAGTATTTTCTTCGATTAATTAAGAATTAGAGTGCTAATGTCAATTAACTTTTCAACACTATAATAGTTTATGTAGGTACTAATCGATCAAAATTGTAATGTGCCTAACGAGTAAAGTAAACAAATTTTAATATTAGAAAGGAGATAAAATCACAATTTTTCATACAATGCTCTCGTAATTTTAATAGATTACCGATACGTGTTTATCAAATTTTCATTGCTTTAAATTACATTTTTAAACGTTTTATATAAAAAATATATCAGTGCTCAAACCTTACGACTTTTTATTTAATCTCGTTTTACGTTATCTCATTTAAAGCTTTTACTAAATGTCAAAATATTATTTTCGACAAATCCACGTTTTTCTATTTTTTTCTGACTTCGTATAAGTACATACCTTTTTATAATGTCACTCTTTGCGACAAATAAACTAATAACTGTGTAATAAATTAATTAAAAAAATAACAAAAAGGAATCTAACTTACTAAATTGTTAGATATATTTATGATTATAACTAATTGTAAGTAATAATTTTTCTAAAAAGGAATTGAAAATTCAGATTTCCGCTAAAATTGTTTATGAATTGTTTAACTACACGAAATCAACCAATCGATAACAAAATAAAAATTAGAAAAGAAATATGATAATTACCCAAAAATCAAAAATTACAAATAGAATCGTTAGAAAAAAGTCATCTGTTGCGTTGTAGGTAACAAGTTGAAATTTAAAAGTACAGGATAGTTTTTGACATTAAAACAGAAAATAAGAAAATGTTTGTGCTCTTATAAAAAGTTCAATATTATAAGTGAAAATAAATAAGAGTGTTTTGTCTAGTGTTATTATTCAAGTGTGCATAGCTCCCGAACAAATCCTGAGTATGGCGAGTCCGACTGGTAGGTAAACTTATAGCGTTACATAAAAATATATATTATGTACATATATTTCGGTATCACGTAGAGCCGCAATACATTTATTCTAATCAAATATTTAAATGAATAAAACTAACAACAAACAAGCAGACTAATCCTGCACGTGTCGCCAAAAGGAAAAGGCAAAAAATTCAGCTAATACTGACAACAAAGAGGAATACAGATCGCACTCGACCACGCCGCGTTATACCCTTTAAATGAAACCACTTGATAAAGTGGGTTTTCGAAACAAAACTTCCATGGAGAAATAAACAGATACGAAAACGTTCATCAGTAAAAGCAAGGGGTAAAAGCTACGTCGAGTTGCTTTTTAATTCATTACGAATACTTTTCCCAGATTAATCAGGCTGATTAAAACTTGTGCGTTGAAACGTAGAAACGAGCTCCTTGTTTCTTTACTTTAAACGTCGACGACCAAATGCGTGAATAAATAAATACTGAAATTATTCCAAGTTTAGTATTATTCAAAATTATCGAATCAAAGCAAATTATTTCGCATAAATAACTTTCGGTTTTAACAAAAAAAAAGTCACCACACTTTCTAAAACCTTTATTATTAAAGGTATGTATGTAGGTATAGTCGACGTCCTGACGAAACTCAACATAATGACTAAAGAACGGCAGGTAGCTAGGTAATTATTGAACAATGGGTGTTAAAGAAATCCCAATAAGCGTTGATGCAACTTTCTCTATTTGTAAATTTCAGAGACGTACTTTAAACCCACCTCAAAAACACGATGATTTTAGTTAATTCTTAACTGCAGTTCTTGTGACATCTCTTGTAAATGTGTAATGTGACGTCTTGTAAATAAGTAATCGCATGTACATTTGTAATAAACCCGTTTTCTTGACGTTTATGTTTTTATAATTAATTCTGTCTTATATTTAAAGGACTCTTAAGTATGGCCCATCGTGTTTGTTGTGCTTACGAGGCTTAAATATTATTAGTAAACTGCTGAAGTGCGACAAAGTTAAATAATAATCTGCAAACACCTATTGTTCAATAATTGTCTGCCTCCCTGTTCTTCGGCCGAAAGTTGAGTTCTGCCAGGACGTCGACTATACGTAGAACGTTCAAAATAAGCTAGATTTATGTATACTAGATACATGGTAAAGCCATGTAGATAATAATTTATACTTCCAGTTTAACCGAAAATAAAACAACTGCCCCGCTTGAAATTTTTAAAGAGAATACCCTATAATTATGTACATAAGTACTACATTCCTGAACTTCTAGTTACATATTATTCTTTTAAAAAGTTGATGGGTTAAAACTAATACTTCTAGAGGTATACCTACTTCAAAAGAAAACTAACGAAATAAAGCTTTTGACTTTTTAAGCTTTGTTTAAAATTATAAAAATTACGTAGGTATCTCTCCGTAGGTATAAGTAGTGGGTATGCGAGTACCTAAAACAATTTTGTATTTAACTAAGTATAATATTGTTACCTAGTACACTTAAACGCTTTAGATTTATAAAATGTGCAAAAATAGAAACCAAAAACCGATGGTGAATTTAAGTGAATCAACTGACAAAATGAAATTCCCAGTAATGGCTGTAGACTACGGAGACAAGAAACGAAGTTATCGCGAGGCACAGAAGTTATTCAATCGCATTCATGTAGGTCGTAATCCTATATCAATTTCGACGATATGTCGATTTTTTAAGAGATTTGAGAAATTTTATGGTCGACCTCGTAAACTTAATTCTAAACAAGAACTTGACAACATTTTATCAGTACCTACTAACAAAAAACGACATCAATTTATCTGCGATAGTCGGATATGCTAATCATATGACTGTATGCAACAGTTTACAAAATCAACACTTTCGTCCTTAAATAAAGTTTATCTACTACAAGATCTTAAACGAAAATGATTTCGGTACAAGGTTTTGCGAACAGATAACGACGACATTTCATTTAAAATAGAAGTGATCATCACCGCGATAACTGTACCTATAGCTAGAAACCCCTCGCAAAAGAATCTACATTCGATGCATCAAGAGTCCCATACTCGACAACCTGAAAAGCTAAACGTTTAAAAAGGGACGAAACTTTGACTGCGAAACAATACTTTCAGTTTCTCGAATTTAAATTCGTTCCGGTTTTAGCAGTTCGAGATTTTTCAAGAATGAAGATGGTTCCAACAAGATGAGAAGCTGCATGCCAAAGTTCCCACATTTGATATTTTTCGATTTCCTCTTACGGGGGTTCGTATATAAAATACAAAGTAGGCCGCAATTGATCTCATTTTATGATTTTATTTAAATTTCCTTCTAAACTATCTTGAAAATCATTATGGACAACTTTCAGAAAAAATACAACAATCCAGAAATTCGTACATGTATTTATATATCTACAGGATGTTCCATTTAAAATTATAAAATAGATAGTTACTATACAGTGAAATCCGCTTATTATAAACACTTTGAGATTTGCAATTTTTGATAATAATAACCGACGGCTGATAACATTAAGCAAAAGTTAAAAAAATTAACATTATTTAACTTAATTTATTCTAACAACAATTCGAACAAGAATTTTATTTTAAAAATTTATTAAGTGTTGTTTTTTGGCGTTTTATTACGTCCAGTATAATTCTCGGATGAATTGCTCATATTCATAAAGTTTTTGAAAATTATTTTTAAATTTATTAGGGTGTCTCGGGACTTAACTGAAAGTCTATAATTTCTAACAAAAATCCTGACAATCATTTTCGGATAGTTTTAAAATACTCATTCGATTTAACATAAGGTCAAAATTATATTAATATCCTAAGAAACCTCATCACGAAAACAGTAAGATAGATACGGTAATTTATTATCCTATCATAGTGCTATTCCTACTTAGACATGTATTTGTTTTTGATAACCGCAGAGGACACGCTAACTTAAATAAACAGTAATTCCCAGGCGAATTTAAACAAAGAATAACTACATCACGTGACCGTACGATCACAGTTTTTACTATAAGTAGGTATTTACATTAATATTGATTGGTCGATGTTACATGATGGTACTAAACGTTTGCTTCAATCTAAGCCTAATTAGAACATTAATCATTTAAGGTGATCTCTCGAGATATGTATACTACCAATTTATTAAATTATAAATAACCTCTAAATTGGTTCATGTTGCAATTCTCTAAGGACTTAATTACATTTCATCACAATCCAGATTAGTTAAAGTACTATCATTAAATTTAACTGTAATAATTAAGTACTCGTACTCGCCATGAACATTTAATTGTAAGACAAATATAAAATAATTGTAAAACGATATTAATGCGTGTAATATGCGTGCCCGCAGTTTGTTAATACACGGTACTCGTAAATAATTCGGACGTCAAACGTGAATAGCAGAATTACCTTACCTACCTACTATTTCATAAAATCATAATAATTATATTAATCAAAATTTGTTGTTACTTTTTACAAAACATTTACATTTACATAACAAAACATTTTATTGTCATAGTATCAATTTATTGATTCATTTTAACTTTATTGCCATTTTCAAGGTACATAACAATAGGCTTTTCCTTACTTTCGTCTACTTATTGGAACATGTATTTAATATTAATTTCGATTTTATTTTTGAGAGACTTTGCTTCTTTGAGAGAAGTGCTCTTTAAATTCTAGTTATATTTATTTTTCTGATTTTAAATTATAGATACGTATTACCATAAAAAGATAAAAACCGCAGGTATATTTGAGAATAAACAACCAATAATAAATAGTTCAACGTCACCACTACGATTTCTATTCAGCAATGAAATAATGAATGTTTAGCATTAATCAATTCATTATACAAGGAAACGCAATTCACTTAAATATTATTGGTCCTTTGAACTGGAAATTTAAATTACAACTTTTGAAATATCAATGAGGACTATAATAAAAATATAAATTAAGTAAGGTAGGTATTTTCCAAGAATTTTCATTTCATTATATGTTTGTAATAAATTGATATTCGATTGCAAAAGTTTTAAACAAGTGATATTAAATTGCAAATTAATCTATAACGATACATCACTAATATTATTAAAAATAATGCTGAAAACTTAAAAAAAAAAGAAGAACGTGAAGGAACATAAAACACAGGTTTAACGGTGTTTTATAGGAGTAATAAAATGCATACATTATGTAACTTACAATATTCTGTGCAGAAATAAGGTGGTTTAATAACGTTTAAGATTCTTTTGACGAACGCACCGAAATGTCTAAATGTAGATGTTATTGTTTTATATCAAATTTCAGTAATGACATTTACATCGGAAAGTAGGTAAATATTTCTCCATTAACGTCGATATGGATCTGCGATATTAAATAAAATCTAGTGTGCTTATAGCTATACATTATAGAAATGAAATGATGAGGATCTAATTCCATGTACTTGTTAAAGGAATGATGAGCTTAATCTATTATAAACATTATAAGTAAACAAACCATGCATGCCACAATTCACTCGAGCTACAAATACTAGGTATACATACTGTAATAATCTTTAAAACGCTTATTACGGATATAGGTAAAATAAAAAATTACGCTAATACACACCTAATATACTAAACGAAATATAAATCTTACAATTGATTTGAATAAACACTAATCTAGACAATCTAGATGTTACACCGAAAAGTGCAAAAAGATAGAAACAAATCTCTCGTGCCTAAATAATTTTTAGGTAGGTAGGTGGTATCGATTTTTTCGAATGTATAATTTATTATGGTTAAGCATTTATGCTACTGGATATATGAAATAACTACATACGAAGCTATCACTGCTATCATTTTTTTTATAATATTGCAAAAATTTGTAAAAATTAAGAATTTCAGAAAGTTACGTTTAAAAAAAACATACGCCGCAATATTTCGAGAGTTCGATAGTCTATTAATTTAATTAATTTTTTTAATTGAAAGCCGCCAAAAATCTACGCTGGCAACGGTATAATAAAGAAAAAAAATTCTTATTTTGGAAAAATAATTCGTAAATTCGCTTTTTGTGTAATGAAATTTTTCGTAGGTAAGCAACATTATCTTTATTCTTGAAGATATTCCCATATTTTGACTTTTCAATCCTTTGGTTAATTAATCAAAGTATATATTGTTAAAGAATATAGATATGTATGAATATTGTAAATAGACAGTTACAAATATAAAGCAAGAAATGTAAAGATCAAGCACATTTTACTGAGATTAAACGTTGAAAATCTGTAAAATCGATTTATTTTTTTTACTTAAAAATACTCTTCTTCGGCCATTCTACAAACAGTAATTTATACCATACATTTCGAAATTTTGATAAATATTATTTCGTTTTCTTATAATTCATTTAGAAAAAACGCCGTAAAATAATCTATTTTCGCCTATATCTTTAATGGAAAAGATGGAGTCTAACCAGACTATTGGCCGGTTTATGCAGAAAAGCACAATAGTATATTAGAAATAAAGAAAAAATTTGCACAAAATATACTTTTTTCATTTTTGTTAAATTCTATAAATCAAACACTTTTAAATTACGTATTTTCCATTATGTTAATCAAGTGAATTCGCTACTTAAAAATTTATGACTAAAGCTTTATAAATATTAGTTAGGGCCGGTTTTTCAATCACATGTTAACCCTAACTATTCAGTCAATCATCAAAGAAACAATTCTTACGAAACAAAATAAGTAAAATCGGGACAGAATAATAAAATTTTATATAATTTGCATACCTACAAATTTTACTACTAGTATAAAATCTGCATTAAAACTTGAGGTTTGGCTCTGATATGTGGAGGAGACTTTTACTGTAAGGTTCCACGGCCGAAGATAATTCATATTTATTTGAAAATCTTAATGTTCATTTTTTAAACAGATATATATTCCTATATTAATTCTAGTAAAATAAAATCGTAAAATATAATTTTACAGATAGATAAGTTATAACGAAATATTAACGGCACGACAAGATTCTCGTGAAATAATTTCCTAAAATAAAATGCGTAGGTATTTCATTATTGTTTTTTCTTCAAGTTATTTCATATAACAGATTACTGAGAAACCGAAAATATTTTTAATAAAGACAATAAAAATATTTGCTGGAACACTATCACGATTCACATATCTACGTACGTACACATATTATATACCTTATTGTTAGTTGCGTACAAATAAGAATGTTTCGGAATTTAATAACTTTATTAACTTAATGTTATACGTATAAAATATATTATCTATTAATTGAATTTGCTTAAAATGTTATTAGATTACAAAATACTTTAAATAAACATCATTATGATGATTTCATATATGTAAGTATTTTTTATATAAGTATTTAAAAATATTTCTGTATAATTATGTAGGTATCTATTACATTTATAACGTTGGCGTCGCGTCGCATCGTTTGTATTACATCTACTTTAACGTTACAGCAATAATATTATAAGTGACCTAGAACCATTGTATTTTTAAAAGGTCAAAGTGCATTTGTCGGAACTCGGCTAAAACAAAGAACCAAATAGATATCTGCAGATTTGAATTGTATATTATTATTCTTTTTGATCATTTAAATTGAAATATATGTATAGATAATGTATGTGTAAGTGATGCAATAAATGATATAAATTTTATTTAAGTCAATTAGTGGTACTTATAACTTTAAAATAGGTTTATCACACAATTTATACTAAATATATATATATATATATATATATATATATATATATATATATATATATATATATGGCCTATCCAAGCGTATAAGCGACACGTCATCCATAAAAGGTTACTAGATGATGACGTTTCATACAGTGCTGTCATCTCGTACCTAATATTTTTACAGTTCTAATAAATTGTAGTCTTTCTTTATATCATCTAATATGTGCGCAAGTAAATCATTTATAGAATATGTCACTTTCCAAACTTTAAATCGAATTACAAATAAACAATCTAGTAACTTTTTGTTGATGACGTGAATCGTTTATATGCTTGGAAAGACCGTAGATACATATACCACTTATATGTATGAATATAAAATCAGTCATTCTCTCCTGTTGTAGTGCAAATAAGGACGCATCAGATTTAATTGAAATTGACATTCATTCTTTCGTTATTGAATGTGAATATCATGACCCAATCAATTAAATGTTTTCGGAATTGCCTACAGTTTTTTTTTAAACATTAAGTATCAACCGCGTTACTTTAAAAATTAAACAGGTGCAAAATTCAAAAAAAGTAATCTAAAAACTGTTTTTAAAAATCTTAACCTGTAAAAATGACTTTGGTGCGCCACTGTTTAAAAACAAAAACGAAAATATAACTAACAACTCTCCACCACAATATATTCAAACGATGTCATTTTAATAGATAGGTAACTAACTTTCAGGTAGGTAGGTTATAACAAAGCTAGATACTTCCAGAAATTCTTCTAATTACAAAGAATATATATAGTGCACGAAAATTGTAAAAATTGAAATGTGTATTTGGTAAAGTACGTGACGTTCGACCCACATTTTCAGAGAGTTTTATTGTTATTAATTAAAATCCTTAAAAAGAACTAGAATTACATATCATTATTTTGGAAAATAGGACGTATTCTATTTCGTAAAATTTTTAAATTTTCGTCTACCTTATAACACGTAAAAATCAAATTTTATTGCTCATCATGACGTTAAATGTACACATTTCGTTACCTAACTAAATATTTCGATTTCCCAAAAATTTGACCGATGGAAAGAGCTTTTTGGAAATCACTGTATATCTCGAAATGTATACCGCTGCTTATCTTTCATGAAAATAAAAATAAAACGGTACCTACTGTAAAGCACAAAGTTGGTAAAGACTTTTCGTTCAACTTCTAAATAAATAGTGTCCATCAAAAACTGAAATATTAAAACATATGTGATTTTCAAAGCTTTATTTCTCTGAAAATTGTAGAAAATACCTTAAAAAAATCGTCGCGTGTATCATATCACGAAAAAAAAAAACACACCGTGAATCTCAAAATCGGTACTGATCTTGGTAGGTATTTACACATAAGAATACAAACTGCAAGCAACTTTAATACATACATAGGTATAGAATAACCCGGAAAAATGCGAATTTATTTATATTACGTGTATGAATGAAAATTCCTATAAATTTGAAAAACCGCAATAATTTAACGAGCTCGAGTTATGACAATTTTATTATCTTAGGTACATTTGTTTGACTTAAACAAATGCAAAGCCTTATCCGCCACATGGTCGATGATAAGGCGACCGGCCGGCGATAGAATTATCAAACAGTCGTAACACAACACTACGTCATTTATTTGAGTCATTTTTAAATATTAAAGAAATTATGAAAGACCCAAATCTATATAAAATAGCTGCCAAGTGGGCATTGTTCGTGTGTTCAATGTAATTACAAAATATATTATAAATGAGTACCTATAACATTCAAAAGTTCGACAAGGCCCATTACGTAGGCACTCCTAATTGTCAGGTAATTAAAACGAATTACCTAGTACCTACATGTTATGTACTTACATTTAAATACAGAATATAAATGTTTCGGAGTTCATACTAACTTTAAAAATAAAATGGATGAGAGGCTTACATTGGTTTCGAAAAGAATAAGCCTTCTTGCTCCTCCGCACACATTGTTTAATCGCGAAACCCGTTAAAGTCGTTTTTAAGCTCAAACTTATTTGTTTAAAACGAACATTAAAAGTATAATTCACCGAACTATTAGAAAATGTTCGCTGTTTTCAAAGTATGATCGGGAAAAAAAACAAAGTTTTAACGACCGACCGAACGCACACACCGTTTACTCAAGACAGCAGCGGCTCTCCGACTAATAAACAATAATCTACACCTAGTCGATTGTGATAGGTAGGAAAATAAACCCCCACGATTCAAGCAGATGTCGGTCTGTACGATGATTTTAATGACGCAATACGTGCACGTGTATCGGGCCCGTCGAGTGTTCTGTTCTTATCTACCTACATATGGTGACTTGTTTGTAGCATTAACAAAATTGTTATTGCACAACTTTTAAAAATAACGTTTAAAACAAATTAAATGCTTATTTGAAATGTTTTGTGTAGGTACGTACTAACACCGCAAGCAATAAAATTAAAATTACTTTAAAGTTAAAGAACTTATTTAATAATACCTAATATAGGTTGCACGTAATAACCTGCATATTGAGAAAATCATTTATTCGCGTACTTACACAAGGATAGGAAATTGCTATATTCTTAAATTAAGATTTATCAACTGAATACTAGTACTTATGTACTATGTACAGTCTGGTGCAAAATTAATGTCGCGAACATTGTGAACAACAAAATATTTAAAGTTCGACTTTGGATTTGCAATTCGTTTCAATCGTCCTAAGTAGGTACTTTTCGTGGATTTGTTCATTGCGCCGAGTACAGCTCGTCCGATGCTCTTGATTCTTGTATTAATTTTGCAGCCGACTGTACGTAATACATAAGTATTATTTTGCGTGTAATGAAAATAAAAGAAAATGTAGGCAAAACGAAATGAGCTCAAATCAGTCTTCAAATCCACTCCGATCGAAGTTCTTTAGGAAATATGCCAAAACGAAGAATTTACGACACAAATTTCTAATTTTATCACATTTCCCGATGGCAAATTAAGTGTTCCACAACATAATTAGCAGAACGTCTTTATAAAGTTTACGTTGTTTGTAACAAATGACGTGAATCGAATTATGTATGATTGAGTCAACAAAAAACTATCAAATCACGAACAAAACACGATTGAAATTAAATGACTCTTTCAATTGTGATGGATTTGAAGACAAATTTAAAATGCTTGTTATTAGTACCAACTTCTGATTAATCAACGACAGTCACCTCGTTTCGTCATCATTCTCCCTAAACTACCTTGAAATAAGGGAAAAAGATGAGTATTTTTTTAATTTTTATTATTTTATTTATTTTTCTTTATTTTGTTACTAAACTCCGATTATCTCGTAAAAACAACAATTTATGACCGCTGTTTCGATCGCTGGTAATTCTGACCATCGGTCTTATGTAAATTATAGAGTTAATAATTCACGAAAGGTGGAAAAGTATACAAAAGCGAAAGAAAAAAACTGAGGGAACCAATATTACACAATTAAAAACAAGAGATTTTGATTTACAATTAGTGAACAACACTTGGTCCTCATCGATGTATTAATGAAATATAAATGATGTCGATATTAATAAGCTATATTTTTATATCAACTGGTAAACACGAACAAATGAATTTATTTTGATTATTGATCATTTTTGCGTGGGTGTAGGTAAATATATACTTACATAATATATTTACGATAGGTAGGTAATTAAAAAAATTGAAATTCGTGTCCAAAAACATTCCGCAGATGACTTTATTTTGATCTAAAATAACAATAAACTTAAAGAGTCACTTTTAATTAAAAAATGTATTTTTTTATGTAACGTATTTTTTAACTAAAATAATGATTTAATCGCTTACTAGGACTATGCATGCACATTATATATGAGTTTAATGGCAATAATTTTACTTAAATTGACTCTTTAGTGATACGAAATTGTCGAAACTATTCAAAGTAGGTTGTCGGTATCTACTTATAAACACGTATAAAAATACTTCACTACTTATATGAAAAGACCGATATTTTTTGATTGGTGGCTAGTGTAAATTTGATTTTTAGTTCATTGTAAATCTCAGAATAGGACGTGGATTTAAGAGTAACTAATACTTAAATTATATATTTTTTTAATTAAAAGTAAAAATGTCGAGTTTAATAGTTGAAAATATTTTTAAAGTCGATAATACACGATCACAATTTATACGTAGAATAAGATGTAGAATACGTCGTATTTTCCAAGATAATTTATGTGTATAGTTCTAGTTCCTTTTAGAGACTTTAACTATAATAACAATATGACAATAAAGTACATAAATTAATGGTAAATTTAATGTTAAATTATATCCCATATACCGATTTCCCTATTTATTCCCAAAAAGCCCTGTTTACGTGAATTTTTAGAAACCTCGGTACAATTAAATCATTTTAAATAACGGATTGTATATATATATATATATATATATATATATATATATAATATATAATGTATAATTGATTGTATAATGTGGATTGTATATATATATATATATAATACACATACATACCTGTTGAATAAAATCTAAACGCGATTTATTATAATGCCATTCCCTAACGAACGATAAAGAACAAACTTGATTTGCTTATTAAGCATCGCCTTCTCGAGGGGATGAAGTTATTAAATTAAGTCTTCTAATTTACATTCGGATTATGGTTGAAGGAACTAACTTTCTATACCTAATATTTTAATCGTTCTTACCTACGTAAATATAGATAATAACAAACGATTTTAAAACTTTCAAGTTTATTTTCTTAATTACTTAGTAAATACAAAGATTATTTCTTCTGAACTATAGATATAATGTGTATATAGTACACTGTGTCAAAAATGTTTTGCATGCGTCTTGGGCGACGGGCGAGCGGAAAAGCACGAGATGTATGTAATCCTTTCATTGTTAAGAAGACCCTTGCAACACTAGTTGGCGTCCTCGTCCAGTTCGAAATTATTTTAACAACAAATACAGGCAATGTAATGCTTTGAAAAGTTTCGACATTTTTAAATGCACAAATGAAATAATATTTATTTATTAAAATATTCTGATTATTAAGTATTCAATATTTTCTTAAATAAAACCGACACAGCACGTGTTCGTAAACTAAAACCAAACAAGATTGGATATTTGAATTGAATGACGCAATATCCGTTTAGGTAATACGCCAAGGATATTTTGCAAATAATAATAGGTAGGCATCTTAACAACGTTTTACGATTTATTGACAAATTTTGAGTCATTCCCAACCGGACACTTGCGTACAGCTGCTTCCAACTATTTTTATTATAACAACAAAATTACTCACAATATGTATTTATGCAAATGTATGAGAAAACAAATTCTAGGTTCAAGTATATTTTCTGGAAATAATTTCTTAAACTGACGGCAACTGGTATTCTTTAAAAAGGTTTCGAATCGTAGTGAATGGATTACGAATGTCTAGGTATAAAACCTAAATTCTGAATTCCACATTTAATTAGTAGGTTTTGAATTCATAATTTTAGGCCGTAATTTACGGGTTATAAAGGTTTCTGCTTTATTATGATGAAAATGTTCCGAAAATGAAAAAAAAATATTCCGTTTTTTTAAAGATTTCCGTTTTGTACAGATTCCGCATTGACAGATAGATGTTAGCTACTGTGTAATTATTCTTCGTTTCGTTAATCTCATAATTAACCCACATTGTTTGGTTCTAACTTACGAATACGTACTGTAACGGTTTTATTTAAGGAAATATTAAACACGAGAATACACATATCAGAATATTTTAATAAATAAATATTGTTTCCTTATTATTTTTAAATAATAAATTACCTAGGTATAACATAAATCTACTTATCGACAAATATAAAATTACCCCGTTTGAATAAAGTTGAATAAATTAAGTTGCGGCAGTTTTAAACGTTAGATACGCATTTAAAAATAATTCTTCAAAGCATTGCATTTCCTGTAAAATGTATCGTTAAAACAATTCCGAAATCGACGAGGACCGGCTACTTATTCGACTATTTTTGCAAGGGTTTTCTTAACAATGAAAGGATTACAAGGATCTCATGCTGTGCCGCTCGCCCATTGCCTCGGGTGTATGCAAAACATTTTTGACCGAGTGTAAGTGCATTAATGTAGTAAGTAAATATATCTAAAATTCAGTTCACAGTTGGTAATATTTCATATCATGTATAATATATCAGATATGCAACTTAAAGAAAAGTGTCTTGTTGACTTTTCGTTTTGCTTAGCGTTTTCTCTTTTAAAATAAAAACTTCAAATACAACGTCCGTATAAGTTTTATAAGAAAAGTTTTGCCAAAATCTGAAAGGGTCGACAAATAATTGAAGATCATTTCAAAACAAAACCCCACTTCTTATTTTTCACTGTACCCCTAGCAATAATGCCGTGCAATTTTAAAAACCCTGTATAAGGAAATTTTTTCTTAATAGTAAAACATCTTTATTTTAAAGCAAATTGAACCTTCCCTTGAGTTTTCTCTTAGGAGAATCGACTGTATCTTACCTTTTTTTATTATCTATCTCTTATTTTATACGATTTGTGAACAACAAAATATAAGAACTATTATTCCAAAATAACAAGCAAGTACTTATCGAAGCAAATTTTTTAGATGAATAACTACTTATGTAGTGAAATTATAAATTTAATAAAAATAAAGTGTCCGAAAGAACCTCGATTTTCATGCGTCGGTTTTGTTTACTATGGTGTGAAACCTTCTGTAAAAATTTACATAGAAAATTATGTAGTTAATGAATCAAAATACTTGTAGGTAGTAAATTAAAAAAAAAAGACAAAGATGTAACCGCTGCACTATGATTCTTGTGGAAGGTTTATGTGGCCATAATCCAATTTTTCGATTTCTAAAGAGTAAATTTGTTGCCTACTACAGAAAGTAAACACATGAAAGGACAACATTTTATACTTGTTTAATTGAATCAGCGTCTTGTTACTTGATACAGAGCCTTTTATTAGGCTAATTAGTTACAGAAATTATTTCAATTATTTCAGTTGTTTCAATTATTAGTTTCAGTAAAGAACACAATCTATAAAAGTGTGCCGTACTTGTATTTTTAAATATTTTTATGTACAAAAAATTGTTTAATTATCTTAAAAGTATGCATTATTAATATATTTCGTTAAAAATCCATTAAATCCATCTATAAGTTTCAAAACAAAATAAAAATGACATATAGGTGTTTTAGTTTAATAAAATACATATAAATTCTAAAATTTGAATTGACCTATAAAAAATTGGCGGCTGTTGGCGGTAATAATTCTTGAGTAAATCTATTCAGTCTTTATCTCTTATTACTTTTACGAACATTTTAGGTGCAACTATTTGCAACTTTGGTCAAATTAAATTTTTATTCCTAGACAAGCATCGTTTCAAAAACGAAGACCTCCTTTTAGAAATATGGTTAAAAAGCGGCGACAAAGGAATCATTTTCCGCAGTTTTTGATTACATCAAAAGTACTGTTGCAGAAAATATTAATGCAGCAAATAAACAAAAAATAATATACACAATTCGTCGTTTGTACCGTAATTTTTCTGAAAGATTGCGTCAAGCTTCTCAGCGCAAGTATTCTTTTAAAAATAAGAACTTTGCGTGATTAAAAAAGAATTCTTTCTTGATATGAATATACCTATGCCATTAATATCTTCCGGTTGGTCAAAACTATTTTTGTTTTGACAAATCACATAGATCAAAAAGAAGAGAAGTCGGGCAATTGTCACGAGAAAAACACCACAAATCATGTTAGAAAAATTATTAAAAAAAATAATTTGGATGACATTTTTAATAGAGCCACTGACAGCTTAGATCCTATCATTTCAAATATCAATTTACAAAAACGAATAAATCGTCAACGTAAATTAAAATTTTCTTCAGAAGTAATTGATAATATGCTTTTAGAACCGCAACTAAATACTTTAGAATTTAAAGAAAATGAAGGATCTGAAAATGAACAAATTGAAAATTATGAAGAAATTAATCTGAAAGAAATACTCCCTGTTAATGAATTAAATGCAGTTAAATTAGAAAATGAACTACCTGAAAATTATCTATATTGTAAATGTGCGCATGTAGGTGTTTATATAAAATATTTTCTAACATGTGTTTAATCTTGAAATTTTTACACCGACTAATTCTGAAATTGTTTAATTATGTTGTTAATTACTACAGTACATATTAAGACCGCTTAATTTTTTTATAATATAGTTTTATTAATTTTGACCACAGAATCAGGGTCTGTGCAAAAATTCTTATGATTTTCGCTATCAGTAATTGCCTCAATCGATAAAATTTCATTTACGCTTACATTTATTTTTTTCTCTGATAGCCTCTCTGAAGGTTAAAATTGACGCATTCTTGCTTTATATGTATAACAACCAACCACTGCACGTGACACTACACATGGCTTTCAACCGCATTTCTCTGTTCAATATTTGATACAATCGTAACGAAAATTACTTTTCTGAACATTTGATTTTTTATTATTATTAGGTACGTATAGTGATTTTAGATTTGTAGGTATTGTAGGTAATTTCGTGAATGATTTCGAATATTGCATCTGTACATTTAACTCGTAAATATTAATAAATACAAATACTTAGGGAATGTCTTTCTTGTGACTAACACAACACCACGAGCTGACAGTTCACTTGCAATAATTATTTGTCTCAAATTAAAAAAAAATTATTTGTGTCCAATAATGTGTTACGTATTCATTTACCTTTTCAAATCAAAAACTAACCGATTCCGCGATGCGATCTTTAAAGAATATCCCCTATTCCAAAATGAGTGATTAATTTTTGTGATGCCATTATAAACTGCTCAAAACTTGTTGCTTCTTTACCACATGGTTAACTACTAAACCAGTGCGTAAACTATTAATTTATACTTGCAACCCCTTTTCTTAACGTAAGCACAAACTCTATACAACACTCGTATACATATTTATAGATATTTTTTAAATTTATATTCTTATTTTATTTTTAATATATTATGGATTAATTTTGGAGCAGCATAATTTAAAAGTTGATATTTTTTGATGGTTACAACAATTATTATTGACGTGTGGATAAAAATAAACGATCCTGACGAGTGACATTTTCTATTGAATAATTTGATTTTGTGAATATACAAAATTTCCGAAATTGATCTGGATAATGAAAATCTTGGAAGATAATTTGACAAGACGAGACTATTGCCCATACGGTGTGCAAAAAATTGCTCGAATTCAATTGATCGAATGGAGAATTTCTGGAATCATTTAGATATAAAGTAGTGAACTTTTTATTTACACTTCGGGAACGTAAATTACGCTCTATTTGAGGGTAAACATTGATTTCACCAGACACGTCAATTTTCTAAAGTAGGCGAAAGGGAAAAAGGGGTTCAGTGTTTCGTTATTATCTAATGCAGTCAAGTAAGTCCGTGAGCTTAGGTTAGAGTAAATGAAGTCAGTTTAGACTAGTGTACACGAGGTGAGTTTAGATTAATACAAATGAGGTGAACTTAGGTTAGTGAAGTTAAAGCGATTTTAGATTAGTATAGATGAGATGTAAGTAGGTTAAAAGTGAGAGTTCTGGATCCTCCCCCCACCACTTGACCTTGACTGCTCACGTGTGATTGGTCCACCCAAGGTCACCCCCACCACACGCCCCACCACAGGCTCCGCCCCACGCCCCGCCCTTACAACCTTGAACGCTCGCGTCTGATTGGTCCGCCCAAGGTCACCCCCACCACACGCCCCCACAGGCTCCGCCCCACGCCCCGCCCTTACAACCTTGAACGCTCACGTCTGATTGGTCCGCCCAAGGTCACCCTCACCGCACGCTCCGCCCCATGCCCCACCCACGTCCTTGAGCGCCCGCGTCTGATTGGTCGGCCCCTTGCACGCTATTGGTGCGGCCAAGGTCACCCCGCCCTTCGCATGCTATTCGTTGCACCAAGGTACCCCCGCATGTTATGGTTCGAACCAATGTCCTCGCCCGCTATTGGTTCATGTAGACGTCTCACGCCGTTGGAGGACTCAAGGACATCCGGGTACCTTACATTGTCCTCACACGCACAACTGACCTTACTCGTGTAGTATATTTAAAGTAGACGTACAATGGGAATCTTAGTCAAAAATAAAAGTCACAATAAGCAAAAATGTTATTTTATTATACGATAAATCGGATTTTTTTAATAACGAGTAACGAGCAGTTAGATCGGATGTATCGTGGGATATTTCACAGTAGTGATTTTGAGTTCGAATGGGTGATCGAGAGCACACATCCGTTCCAGCACATTCTTCAACAGATTCATCCACTGTTTACATACGAGGGTGGTTTCGTAACGACAGACGATGAGGATATAATATTTGAAATTCTGCTACCCCCACTAGAGAGGTTTATTGTAAGATACACCATCCTGCAAAATGAAATTTTTGATGCCGATACGATCGAATTAGTTGACGACAGATCGGATGATTTCAGTGGATCTGCTGAGGAATGAAACGTACCTAACGAAATGTACTCAACCGTTTGTTTGTGGAAAAGTAACGTTGTAAGCTCACGACCGCAGATATAAAGTTAGTTTAACTATAGTACCATGTAGTTCGTGTATTTAAATAACAAATGTAATTAGTCCACATAAGTAATTTTATATTCGATCCCCATAGCTAATAAAAATAAAGTAGTAATAACAGATGATAAAATGTCAAGGTACTGCTAAAATGTTGTAGAATACAATGTCTCATGTATATCCGATGCTATAAGAGAATAATAATAAAAACGAGGTTGTATGACCTCATCAATGTGTTTAAATTAAAAAATGTAATCGTAGCGCGAATACAATGTATGGTTAATTATTAGTTAAATAAAAAATATCCACTTAAATAATTTCACATGCGATCCGTATAGCTAATAAAAATAAAGTAGTAATAACAGATGATAAAATGTCAAGATGCTGCTA
Source organism: Rhagophthalmus giganteus (assembly GCA_036326145.1). Lineage (NCBI taxonomy): Eukaryota > Metazoa > Arthropoda > Insecta > Coleoptera > Rhagophthalmidae > Rhagophthalmus > Rhagophthalmus giganteus. Next base: position 68,314,721 of record JARFJA010000001.1, on the reverse strand, counting down.
AAAAGTTGCAGAATACAATGTCTCATGTATATCCGATGCTATAAGAGAATAATAAAAAGGAGGGTGTATGACCTCACCAATGTGTTTAAATTAAATAATGTAATCGTAGCGCGAATACAATGTATGGTTAATTATTAGTTAAATAAAAAATATCCACATAAAGAATTTCACATTCGATCCGTATAGCTAATACAAATAAAGTAGTAATAACGGATGAGAAAATGTCTGCAACAATGTTGCAGAATGTAATAGCGCATATCCAATGCTAAGAAATAGCAATAAAAAAAAGCAAACGGGGTTGTGTGACCTCGGTAGTTATCTGCACATGTAAAGTGTTATGACCGCAGAGGAACTGTCCTTGCTCCCCCACCTATACATTTGCAATAAATACCAGAAGAGAATCAGTTTGTTATTATGTATCCTCCATCGCTTGGCAGTGCGAGTAGTGATAACGAAGAAGACAGTGTCTCTTGCGGGGTGAGTACAACTCCTATTAATTGTTCAATGGATGTTACAAAACCGTTAAGGTTATGTGTTTGTGATCCACCAAGTGGGTGTTATCGTAAACCGAATTATGATTCTAGAATCAATATCCTTCAGAATATTGTAATTCGACAACCAAATGAATCGTACCCTTCCATGGGGGAGGGTATGTATTTGCAACACCTTTTGGAGAATCATAACTTGATTTATGAAAACGGTGAACTACAAACGAAAAAGAATGAAAAGAGGTATCGCTGGATAATGCTTTAGTTGCCGAAGAGACAGATCAAAATTTTGAATTAACGAATCTTTCACAATATTTAGCAAATTGTAGCCCACCGCAATCTCAAAATTCGTTCAATTTGTTCAGCCCACGGCAATTTCAAAATTTGTTCGAGCCAGCATCGAATTGCGGTCCAGATACTGAAGTAACGGCAGTGCAACCTGTGGTTCAAAATTGTTGTTTGGAGATCAATACGGACGCGGACTGTGTTGCACCATTGTCTGTACAAGTACAAAATTTGTTTGGGGGTGAAAATAACACGCAGGAAGAAAAAGAAATTGAACAATTAATGGTGGAAAGTGTGTTGGCGGTGGAAGTCGAAAGTCTTCCACCACTACCACCCGCTTTGTCTACCCACCTCGTATCAGACAACTCGTTATGGCCAAGCGACGATGAGGAATTTGAAAAATGTGTAGCTGGAGTTGATGCTTACCTGACTTATCGTGCTGATCTGGAAGATAAAATAAAGTCTCTTGTACGTACTAAAGTGCGCTGTAAAGAGAAATTATTTCGCTTCCAGATAATAATACAACGAAAAAGACGGATAGCCGCCGATGTTCGTTGGTACGAGGGGGTGAGGAGCTCTCTCGTGCAGCAGATAAGGCGGCTAGAAGCCGAAATAAAAAAAAGCGAAAGAGGGGCAGTGTAACCTTCAACTTCAGCGATTAAAACTGAACCCCTCTCTATATTATGACCTCAACCTCTCCCATCCCGGCTGAGGACAGTGCCACGTTTTCGTTCGTCTCAGCCACCGGCTCAAATAGTTGAGTCGCTAAGAGCACAAACAGATAAAACAGTCGCAAGTTATAAAAGTTAAGTAGAACGTGTTAAGTAGTGAAAGACAGTGCAATAACTAAAATGTTGACATGTGCTACGTGTAACGCGTCATTCGGGAGGAGCGACAACCTGAAGCGTCATCAACGAGACAGTTGTCGGATGCGACAAATCACAAATGGTAAGTTAACGGAATTAAACTTCTAATAGTAACGTCAAAATATGTAGTAGACCTAGAGCAACCCACCGGTGAAGTATCAGCGGCCAAGAAACCAAAAATAGTTCAAACCGATGGTAAATAAGTAATTGCTTGTAATACAGGATAGGTACAATAGTATATTTATAGCATCCACTTCGTCTGCCAAATATTGTGCTTTGTGCGTGGAGTACATCCCCCAACATAGATATGGGGGGCATTTACGAAGCACGAAGCATAAAAATTTGGAGGCCGCTAACAACGAAGTGGAAACTGACGTTGCGGTTGTTCAGTCCGCCTTCAAGTCTCGGATAATAAGCTACAGAGTGTCGAGTAAAATTCATCACATTAATCTCAGAGACTTTATGGAGGAAATTCGTGGGAAAGTTTTAACAATAATACGGGAACAAATTCAAAAGTTTAAAAACATCAAAGTAAATGTCGAGCTGTTTGGATATTATATTTTAGAATCGAAGGGTATTGGTGATGTGAAATCATTTAATACTCGTAATAAAATTGGGACGGTAAGTTCGGAGCTGACCGATTACTATGAGGATTTTACGGCGACACTAGACGAGAAGGCGTCCGAATTTCAGGAGCGGGATTCAGGTAACCTAAATGAATGTTCTGCTGAAAATGAAAAAAACACTTCACGACTATATATTTTAGGATGGGCGTTGCAGCAGATACTATATTTAGAAGTAAATATTGGGAAATATAACCCTCTGCGAGCCTCCTCCTTCATCCCGCTACCGCGAAGTGTACAGTGTAAGAAGGCGATCGTAAATGTACAAAATAACGACCAGTGTTGTTTTGGATGGGCGGTGGTATCGGCACTTTATCCACCTACCGGACCATCCAATAGAACTCAGTCGTATCCAAATTTTGCTGAAAAGTTCGACTTTGGAGACATGGCGTTTCCAGTCAAGCTCGAAGCAATTTCCAAATTTGAATCGTTGAACCCCGTTTCAATTAACGTATACGGTTTGGAAGAAATCTTTAAAGATGGTAAAACAAAGTATGAAATTGTGGGGCCTTTGCACTATTCCAAAACGTCAAAACCTGTACACGTAAATTTATTATTAGTCACGGATTTGGAAGGTAATAATCATTATTGCTGGATTAAAAATTTTTCGCGATTATTAGCGGGTCAAGTAAATGCACGCAATGGTGCCATTCATTTATGTGATGGTTGTCTGCAGTATTTCAATTCAGCAATGAAATTATGGAGGCATAGCCGGTTTGATTGTAATCACGTCTTCACCAAATTGCCAACGGTGGATTTGAAAATAAATAAATGGGGGAGAACGAGTTCCGAAAATATACTTGAGTTTGACAACTATCAAAAGCAACTAACTGTACCGTTTGTCGTATACGCGGATTTTGAAAGCCTTTTGAAACCAATTCATACGAGTGAACCGGATCCGGTACGCAAATTTACCATCAAAACGTACGAGCACGAACCATATTCTTTTGGTTATTACATAAAGTGCTCGTACGACGATGCATTATCGAAATTCAAAATTTATCGCGGACCGGATGTCGCGTTAACGTTCATGAATACTTTAGAACACGATATTCGGGAATTATACGACCAACATTTGAAACACACGAAGCCGATGCAGAAATTGACCGTTGAAGAGGAGCGGTCCTTTCAACAGTCAGATTTGTGTCATATTTGTGGAAAAACTTTTGGCGAAAACGAGGTCAAAGTACGAGACCACTGTCACGTATCCGGTTTATTTCGAGGAGGTGCACATCAGCAGTGCAACCTGCAGTACCAAATTCAAAGTTCGTTCCGGTATTTTTCATAACCTGACGGGGTACGATTCTCATCTGTTTGTCAAACAATTGGCGTTAGAAAACGAAAAGGTCGATGTTATAGCCTTAAATAAAGAAAAATATATATCTTTTACAAAACATATTTTGGTGGATCAAATTTATGTATCGGGGAAACCGCAGAACGTATTTTTACAAATGCGCTTTTTGGATAGTTGTCGATTTCTAAATTCATCTTTGGATAAATTATCACAAAATTTAAGCGTCGATCAGTGTATAGAAATTCGGAAACACTTTGGGGGTGGCCGTGAATTTGAATTGTTACGACAAAAAGGTGTGTTCCCCTACTCGTACGTGTCTGCGTTTGAAATACTCGAACAGACGAGCTTACCAGCCGTCGAGGAGTTCTTCGACGGACTTCGTGGGGAACACATATCTCAATCAGATTATGAGCGAGCCGTAGAAGTGTGGAATCTATTTAAATGTTCTAGTTTAGGCGAATATTCTGACATTTATTTAAAATCCGACGTTTTTATTTTGGCAGACGTATTTGAAAATTTTAGATCCGTATGTCAGCGGCATTACAAGTTAGATCCTGCTCAATATTACACTGCGCCGGGTTTAAGTTGGGATGCGATGCTGAGGAGTACGGGCGTGGAATTGGAGCTGTTGACCGACGTTGACATGTTCCATTTCATTAAAAATGGCATTCGCGGTGGAGTTAGTACGTGTGTGGGGAGGAAGGCGATCGCCAATAATAAATTTCTTCCAAATTTCGATCCTTCTAAACCTAGTTCTTTCATCATGTATTTAGATGCAACGAATCTGTACGGATATGCGATGCGTCAATATCTCCCACAGCGTGACTTTGTTTGGCTTAGAGATGACGAAATTCAAAATTTCACTGTTTCAGATGTATCGGATACATCGGATATCGGTTACGTTTTGGAAGTAGATTTAAAGTATCACGAATATTTACACGATGCGCATAACGATTTACCCTTTTGTCCACAACTCATGGTTTCACCGATTGCTCGAACGAAACATAAAAAATTAATCCCAAATTTATACGATAAAGTACGATATGTTATTCATTATATGGCTTTAAAACAATGTTTGGCTCATGGTTTAGAAGTAACGAAAATTCACAGAGTGTTAAAATTTAAGCAAGCTCCGTGGTTAAGGAAGTATATCGACTTAAACACGGAGTTACGAAACGTTAGTAAAACAGAAGCCGAACGGGATTTCTTCAAATTAATGGTTAATTGCGTTTTCGGTAAAACCATGGAAAATGTCGACAACAGGGTAAACATTAAATTATGCAGTCATTGGGAGAAACATGGTCAGAAGCTAGGGGCGGAAGCTTATATGGCAAAACCGCAATTTAAAAATGTGGCAATTTTTCGGAACATTTGGTCGCAGTAGAAATGAACAAAACTTCGGTAACGTACAATAAACCGATATACGTAGGATTTTCAATTTTGGACATATCAAAAACGGTCATGTACGAGTTTTTTTACGATTTTTTAAAACCATTATACGCGAACAACGTTTCCTTGCTATATACCGATACGGACTCTTTGGTTTTAGAAATTCTTACTGAAAATTTTTACGAAGATATGAAACGACATTTACATAGGTTCGATACTTCAAAATTAAAATCCGATAATATTCACGGCATCCCCGTTACCGATTCGATCGTTGGTAAAATGAAAGACGAGTATTCCGGTGCCCCCATTCAAAGCTTTTATGGTGCAGGTGCTAAAGCCTATTGTGTAAATGTGGGCGGAAAGGTAGAAAAAAGCGAAAGGCATCACCAAAAGCGTTATTAAGAACAATTTGAATGAAAGAGATTACCAAAAAGTAGCAGAAAAGACCAGATAATTATTATAAAAAAGATGGTGGTATTCCGCTCGTATTTGCACAACATGTACACCGAAATGAAAAATAAGGTAGCCTTGTCGTCTACAGATGACAAACGCTACATCATACCGGGTACAACGAAATCTTTAGCGTGGGGGCATCGGGATATTTGCGAAGACGATGATCGTAATGCTAATCTTAACTTGCTAATAGAATTATTGGAGGCAGAAACGTGATCAAAATTTAAGAGTTTCTTTAACAATAAGAAGTCGTAATGATTATTGCTGTGTGCATTGGGTTCACAATAGAAATTTACAGTTGCCTTCTTACTTTGATTTGTAGATACCTATGTATTATGTGTACCTACTGTTGTTCCGTAGATACTTTGTTAAATACTATTATAATGCATATGTGTAATGTATACTTGTAGGTTAATGTTTTTGAACATCTAGTATTAATAGATAATGAAAACGTACTTGTATTAAAAAACAATTTTATTTACATCAAATATAAAATAAAACAATAGTGCTTATACGATGTCTTTTTGCGAGATCCAAGAATTATGAGAGTTATCGAATCCCAGCCACTTAACGAAGATCATCCTCCCCTTCCTTCTTACTACCTTTTCTATTAAATGAATATCCGGATGTTTTGTGTGCTGGAGCTCCTGCTGGTAGAATCGTCCGAGTATTTTTTCACCTTTAGCATCCACCAAGAGATAAGTAGTAGGATTTGTTAACTTCACCGTTGCCACTTTAAACACTTCGTAACTCCAATTGGGCGTGTAACCTTTAGAAAAAGCGTTGCGATGTTTACTAATTCGCACATAATCGCCAACTTTAAACTTAGGCGGTTTTATGTCGATGGTCTTTGCGAAATTGTATGCGTCGTTTAAGATATTTACGGCGTTTCTCTCGTTTACGTCGATAGGTTTATAACCCGTAGTGCGATGTTTCGTAGAATTGTATGTAGTAAGTATTTTCGGTAACAATTCCAACCACTTGTACGACCCTTGCAAACTAAACTCTTTCCACATCATACCTTTTAAAGTTCGATTAACTCTTTCGACAATACTACTCTTCGTAGTAGAAAAGCTACTGTAATGATTTATGTTGTATTGCTTCATTACATCGCTAAAAGCTTTATTATAAAATTCTTTTCCCATATCTGTTTGTAGATTTTTTGGAGTTGTCTTTAAAGTAGATAATAGCTTTTCCACGACTGCGGCCACTAATTTTCCATTTTTCGTTTTATCGGATACGCCCAAACGTATTTCGAAAATGCATTAATTACCACTAAAATATATCTAAACCCTTTATTCAAACGTGCATAAGGAATCATTTCTACCAAATCTGCTTGCAAGAGATCATTTAAACCTTTAACTATGACTCTCCGACGTTTGAAATGTTTTCGGGCAGGTTTGTGTAATTCGTCTACGACCAGTTGTTTGAGATTCATTGTGAAATAACAGGAATTTGTAGAATCAGTTGTAGAGCAAACATAGGTGGGTGTTTTTGTATCGTACCACCAGCTTGTATTTTGTCCCCCCGTGTCAACGTTAGTCCAATTAACGAAGGAACCTCTTTATCGTTTACGTAAAACTTAACGTCAGTTGGGGCAACCAGCTGGTGCGTTACTACGGCCGAAGGCAATGGAAAAATGTACGTTTGGTTGGGAGCGTTGAAGATGTTATATTTCCCGTTTGTAGACATCGTTAGAGCTACCAAATAGAATATCGTTTCGTAGGTTAAATCCGATTTGTTTTCTACTAAATACATTTTCGGGTGATCGTGCGCATCTGCGTGAAGATGTTTTCCAAATTTATCGAGGGTCATAGCGGACTGTACACGTGTATTCGTACACGATCGTGAGTAACAGAACATATTTGTGATCGAACACTTCTATTTATCTACCGGACTTGTTGTATTAGTTTTTACAACAAACGGTATGCGGAGAAGCAATTGCACATGAAATTGCTGACCACGTTTGGAAACTGCATTTATTTTATCATCATTTTTGAGTGTCGTCCCCACTATCGACTTTACCAGTTGCCCATTTACGTACAAAGTCGGCTTTACTCGAGTAAACGTTGCATCGACTACAAGGGCAGAAGTGAAGGGGAAGTGAAAACCATCCGGGCGGTGGAAAAAAACGGTATACTCCCCCTTTTTAATAGGTAACCAGGTACCAATATCCAAAATTGTCTCGTAACATAACGTTGATGCATCGTCGATCGAACACAATTTCGAATGATCGTCAGTAGTTGCTCTAAGAGGTCTACCAAATTTATCGAGAGTCATTTTAACGAATAGTAGTCCAGATGAAACGCACTTTATTTTATGAGTTTTGCGGTACGCAATTCGTCTATGATATAAATAATTTCATTCTGGTGTCCTGTATGTCCGGCTACTTTGGAACTAATAAGCACTTTTAATCGGTCTACTAATTTATTAGGATCGTTCCACGGAACAAATTCGATTCGTTTATTGTTTACGGTTAAAGTTTGAAATCCAGGACCCGTTCCTCCTCCTCCACCTTTCTTTTTAGTCGAAACGGAACCTACTCGCGATCTTGTGATTGGTGGGCTAGGTTTAGCAAAATGCGTAGATTTAGCAGCGGTTGTGGGTTTACTTGTTGTAACGTGAGAACTACCTGTCGGAAACAATACGTCTTTAATTATACGACTATACTTTTTCCCCGTTCCTAAAATTTGTTCGTTTTCGCTGTAATTTCGTCTAGCGGCGTTTGTATTTAGTAAAATGTCTTTGTAATTTTTCTGATCCGCCACGGTGTATCCTATGGGGTTTTTCTTGAACAGTAATTCATATAAACCCGGGGTGCCTTTATAGCGAACTTGTACCCCCGTCGGTTGTACAATTACTAAATCAGTTTTCTCGAAATCAAGTTGAGAATCTCCAATTTCGAATCTCTCTCGTTCTGGCACGAAACGCACACCGTATAGGAAATCGTACTTGTCGTGGGTATCTCTAAATAAGCCTTCGACGTATTCTTTAGCTAAACCTTCGTATTGATCTAAATATTCTTGAAAGGCTGGCGTATCCCCGACTGCGGCCAATTCTTCTCTAAGGTCGTCTAGTGTAGGTATAGTAGGGTCGGTTTCGGCAATTACTTCGGTTTCTAAAAAACTAGGTTCTAACGGCGGTTCGAAACTTATGGGTTCTAGCATCGTAGTTTCCAATCGATTCGGTTTAAGTTTCGACAGGTCGTTGTCGTAATCGGGTTTAGGGTCCAACAATGATGAAGATTGTACGCGGGGCGTTGAAGGAATTAAAGTAGACGGTTTTCTTTTGGAACAAGAGGTTCAGGTTTGATTTTAGGTAGCTCTATTTTTATGCTAGATATTAATTCCTTCAATGGTTGGGTAATGGGTTTAAAGTGTTCTCGTATGTTACGTTGTGCCTTCAAATCGTCAATTTTTAAACTATCATATTTTCGTTTAATGGATTTTCGCGCTTTAATAAGTTCTTCTACCACGTGCTTATCCATCGTGACTACTCGTCATCTTCGCTGCTCGTGTCATTTATATCGTCATGTGTATGTAACAGTCAAAACCTTTTCTATAGCGCCCCTCGTTTTTATCGCTTGTTTTATCTATCACTAAAAATCCGTACCTACTCTCCCAACAATACGAACATAAAGTCTTTAACGTTTCAAATGGCATATCCATACTGACATGGTCGTCGTAGATATGTTTTAGGTTGGTAGCGTCCTGTTCAAATGCGATGATAAAATTTGCATTGTCCCTTATCAGTTGTTTTGGTATAGAAGAATACGTTTGACATAGATAAAAGCAATCGATATTTTTATGTCGACCAAAACAAAAATAATCTCTAATTACACTCTGACTTTCACAAGCCACGTCGTCGAATATAATTATCGAATTGTTTAATGCCGAATTGGGAGGGGCGATATCGGCATCATGTTCGTATTCGTAATATCCTAATCCTCGTATGGGTTTTAACAATTTACGCAAATACTCATATTTCGGTTGATAAAGCGACTTCGAGTACACGTAAACGTTTTCGAAACGCAAACCGTTAGGATGTTCCAACAAGTTAATCATTACGTTCGTCTTTCCGCACCCCGAACCTCCTATAATAAGTCCACGTTTACATACGTTACCTAATAGTGTACTATGTTTTGGATACGATTGCAGAAACGAACTGAAGTCGTGATTTATAATAGGCAACGTTTGTTTTTGCTCTATCGCACGAAATATATTCATCGTGTTGACACAAATAACTATATACTGTCAGAACGCATATAACGACAACTACATATATACATAATGAAAGTTGGTAAAACCTTTAGTTTGTACTAAACTGTTGAGGGTGGAGAACATAGAATGGTAATAGTGCATGTTGCAAAAGATAATCGTTTAAACAATAACAAACGCGGTGCTGGTTTTATCAATACTATCATCAATAAATTACCGTTTGAGTTACATTTACCATTTTATCGCTTTTGTGGACCGGGAACTCGTCTAAAACAACGCTTAGCTCGCGGTGACGTCGGAATAAATCCGTTAGACGAAGCTTGTAAGGAACACGATATAGCGTACGGAACCTCGAACGAATTGCACGAGCGTCATAAAGCAGATAAAGTGTTGGAAGAAAAGGCGTGGGAGCGTTATAGATCAAAAGACGCTAGCTTTGGTGAAAAGGTCGCAGCCCTCACTGTAACGGGTGCTATGAAGGCAAAAACAAAATTCGGTATGGGCGCGCGCAAAAGCGTACAAAAGCTATTAGTTTCAAAAACGCTATAAGTATCGCCCGTAAACGAATAGGTGGTAAAGTACGATCTAACTTGTTTACTACTTCTAAACTTGCATTAAAGGCACTTAAGAAGCGACGTATAACGCCCCCGAAGCAGAGAATACTTCGTATTCCAAAAACGGGCGGTATACTACCTCTAATTCCTATATTTGCGGCCCTTAGCGCTCTCGGATCTCTAGGAGGTGGAGCGGCCGCCGTTGCAAAAGCCGTAAACGACGCAAAAGCAGCCGGGAAAACTTTAGACGAAGCGAAACGTCATAATAAAGCTATGGAAGCTGCCTCCATAGGAAACGGTTTATACCTGCAACCTTACAAAAGGGTTTTGGGTTGTATTTAAAACCGTATCAAAAACTACCAATAAAGCTACCACACAGGGCGTTGACCGATATCGATTTACGACAATACGTAAACTTATTGAAGATTCCATATTTTAGAGGTATCTACATGCGCGACACTTTGCCGAGAACGATACGTAAAAAGAATGTGGTATCTTGAATTTGGATGAAGACGCGGGAGTGGAACCCACTGGACGGCCTACGTTAAACGAAATCGTGAGATTTTGTATTTCGACAGTATCGGACAATTACGACCCCTCTAGAATTCATTCGTTATTTTCGGAGTGATGGTGGCGATAATACGATTCGTTATAATTACGATAAATTTCAAAATTTAATACGTCCAACTGCGGACATTTAGTTTTGGCGTTTTTATACGATAACGCTTCAAACCGTGCTCATTGGTAATACGACTGTAGTAGCATCGATATGTCGACTACTTTCTCCTTTAGCGGCAGATCTTCCGTTTTAAGTGCAAGTTTCACTCCTCCCATTTATTTAGATCCCGAACGGGAATATGCCTTGGGTCTCATCAGTTTTGAAACATTCAATACCATTCCAAATATCACATCTGCAAACAATAAATTCTATTTTGGTGACAAAACTATTATACTACCCGAGGGGACCTACGAAATTGCAGATATCAACAAGCTGATCAATGAACAACTTACCTTGAAGACTAACGAATTCGTGAACATTTCTCCAAATAACAACACGTTAAAACTAATATTGCCACTAGTCACGCGATCGATTTTACTAAACCTAACTCGATAGGACAGTTACTCGGGTTTGGAAAAGTTATTATTCCACATCGTTCTGTCGTAGAATCTGAACAGCCCACGAACATTATTAAAGTGAATTCTTTACTGATCGAGTGTAATATAACGACCGGTAATTACAAGAACGGACACCCGTCCCACGTACTTCATCAATTTTTTCCGAGCGTACCACCAGGATACAAAATAATCGAAAGACCACTTAACGTTATCTATCTACCGATCAACGTGACGACCATATCGAACATAACAGTTAAAATCTTGGATCAAGATGGTGACGTGGTCAATTTCAGAGGTGAGGTGATCACGATAGGACTTCATTTAAAAGGGTTTAAGATGGTGTTTCGTTATGCATTACGTTACCACGATAAATCGTATAAAAGGTGTAGTTCTTCTAAATGTAGTAGTAGAAAGTCGTCTTCCAAACGCTTAACAGCCGAAAACAAGGCCTTTCTCCGTTCTTTAGGATTTACTTTAGTACAATGAGCATATTAAGCGTTAGCGACAAGGTTCTTGTCGATAATTCGATCATCAATTCGGAATTGCATACCCACCAATCGTATACCACGCGTTTTGAAAACAACGATGAAATTCGAATACCGATTCAAGAAGATTTTTGCACCTTACCTAGTCAAAGTCACATCTATATCGAAGGTAGATTGTTAAAAAAAGACGGGGCGCCATCTACAACGACCAAGTTTGTAAATAATGGAATTGCATACTTATTTAGTGAAATTCGATACGAACTTAACGGAGTGGTAATCGATTCCGTAACAAAAGTTGGAATAACAACCACCATTAAGGGCTACCTTTCGTACACTGCTCACGACAGCGTGAAGTTTCAAAACGCCGGCTGGTTTCCTAGTGGTGATAACAGAACAGTCGATTCGAAAGGTAACTTTAACGTGTGCATTCCTCTTAAGGCTTGGTTAGGTTTCGCGGAGGATTATAGAAAAGTTATTTTAAATATGCGACAGGAGTTGGTTCTAATTCGAAGTAATTCCGACAAAGATGCATTATTATCTAACAATAAGGACGATCCGATTGAAGTACACATCGATAAGATCTATTGGAAAGTACCTCACATAACGGCAGGACTCTCTCAAGAATTGGCGTTAACAAAATATATCGAGAAAAATATCGACACTCAAATTGCATTTAGAAATTGGGAGCTTCACGTTCATCCTGCTTTACAAACGACAAATAAACATACGTGGGCTATTAAAACGGCAACGAGTTTAGAAACGCCTAGATTCATAATCGTAGGATTTCAAACCGATCGCGAAGGACAGCTTACCAAAGATATGAGCATTTTCGACAATTGCGACATTCACAACGTTAAAGCGTTTTTAAATACAGAACGATATCCGTATGACAATTTAAACATTAGCTTCACCAATAATCATTATGCCACACTATACGAAATGTATGCAAAATTCCAATCGTCTTATTACGAAAAGGACAACGAACCTTTATTTTCTCCAGACGCTTTTAAACGTATCGCACCATTGACAGTCATAGATTGTTCGAATCAAAAGGAATCGCTTCAATCAAAATCTGTAGTTCTACGAATAGAATTCGAGACACATTCCAATATGCTCAACAACACCACCGCTTACTGTTTAATTCTTCACGATCGAGTCGTTACCTACAACGCTCTGACGAAAGCAGTCAGGCAGCTATAAATGACAGCGGTAGAGATTGCTCCTACATCAGTTGCCGAGATGATACTCGTATTAGACGTGCAAGGGTTCATGACAGGGAAAAATATTTTTACTCCCAAAGAATTGGCCGTCTACGATGGTGAGCGATTATCGCATTTTGTGTTTAAAGCACCGTTTCCGTGGTATAACTTGGATACAGAATTCCAAAAACAGGCTACGTGGTTGATCCACAATCATCACTGCATTCGCTGGGAAGATGGTTTTACACCTTTATTTTTGTTCCCGCACATCATTCGACGGGTGACAAAGGACGCCACCACGATTTACGTGAAGGGGTTGGAAAAAGCAACTTACATACGAAAATTTACCTCGAAACCAGTTCTAGAAATTGCAGAGCAACCCGCCCTCTCGGCTGCACAACCGACTTGTTTTTCCACAACGCTTCCTTCTGTTTTTGTGCTTTATCAAATGTACGTTCTTTATACAATACTTATGTCATGCAATAACTACTTATGCTCTATATATTTTTAATAAAACACACAAATGTAAACTGTAAGTTGTTTTATTGAGTTGACGTTTGGAGTTGTTTTTTGTGTAACTCCTGTATCAATAACACATTCGGGCCACTACATGTGGCATCAGCATTTTTTTTTAAGACACTGTATCACAACCTTCACTTTCCATCAATAATTTTGCAAATAGACATTGACTCGACCACCTCACATGTTCTGCTAACGGTTCATCGTATTCTTCCCATTGATGTATCGCTATATGACACGAAAAACATACCACCGTATCACCATAGCCACAATAATAAAATCCCGCTTTTGCTAATTTTTTCGGAGACTGGTGGCTACTTTTCCAAAATTTATAGCTTAATAACCTTTTCTCAAAGGACGTGTAAGACTCGGAGCTTCAAGATTCACTTCAATCGACATATTAATAGTGTGCAAGACAATAACACAGGATTTACTTTTGTTACTACTTTTATATACTTATTTACGACATGCGCATTATTATTTTAACGGCATTTCATTTACTATTTGAAATAATTACACTTTGTATGTAAATTGTAAGTTGTTTTATTGATTTGAGGCTTTACAAATTGTTTCTTAACTAACTTAATCACTAACTATATTGCACTTAACTTTTAGTGTTAGCAGTATCAAAGCGCTCGTTATATATCTTTTCCCTATGTTGAGTACTTAAAATATTTGAAATAATGCTTTCGACGTTTTCAATTCTTCTTCGGAAGCGACATCTATCCCTTGCCACCTCTTCCCAAATGCTTCTTCTTGACAGGTAATATGCAAGCCCCACACCCTCATTTCCACAATTGTATTTTTATTTTCATTAAAACTAACTGTCTTTTTACTCATTCTGTTAATCGCTTAACACAAACTTTTCTAAACCGATAACAATTAATTCTTTTTTAAAACACTTACGACACACTTTGTTTTTCATATAACGTTGACACATTTTCTGACCCTTTCTGTACATTTTTGCTTGTTGCAGACAGTATTTTCGACTAAACATAATATTACGCTTTGCAGCTAACCCGTTTGCATCTTCTTCTAATAGCGAAAACTCTGTTAATAACTTCTTTACACGACAAGTATAGGTTTGCAACGTACCATTTGGATTTTTCTTTTTATGTCAAGCTGTCTTCTCGTTTACCCCACTTTGCGAACTGTGAGTTTCATTATCATCATCACTCGATGTGGGGCTGTCACTCGAGGATGTATCATCTTCACTTACACATTGTTTAAGGTCATCTGTAAACTCTTCTAATCCGACATTCGTCAGTTTCTTGATGAGACACGACACGCAACATTTATTAACATTAAACCTCTCACATACTTTTCTACCACGTTTATATTTATTTCTTAATGTAATACATTCTTCCGCACTAAAATATCCTTTCCCATAGACCGCTTCGTGGTCAGCATCACATTCCATTGCCGAAAAGTATTGAAGCAAACGATCCACAGCAACTTGTATATTTACCACTTCGCTCTGAGGTTGTTCGGCATAAAGCTTCCACATAATTACGTCTTTAACTACGCTTTTACCTATCTATACTGTTACTATATCTATGACTTTCTTCTATATATGTTATTGCATTCACCCCACCCGTACAGCTTTTTTACATAAAACACTTGGTGACCTCAACATCCAGGCTGACTCTTTCCGGATACACAATTACCATTTCCAGCATGTTCGACACATTTACAGGTTTAAAATCCTTCATGGTTTCCAAAATAGTTATAATATTCGTTTTTGGATCTCCTTGCATGTCCACTATTCCACTTAACATTCCATTATAAAAGGTGTTGAAGTCCTCTACAGCATGACTGTGTAATCTAGATTTTATTACAGGTATCAATTTCCATAGCTCCATAATCGATTCTACTCCTAAATACACCTCGTTTTCGGTTGTATCAGTAATTCTAATTATTTTTTTATGTTCAATCGTTTGAAATATTATGGTCTTTGTTCCAATTTTAATAGGGGGGATCTTTTCAGCCATTTGAAAATATTTGGTGACGGAAGATTCTTGATCCAACAACAAATTCCATTCGTTGTCTTCGAATACTACACGTTGATTTTTTACACCACACAACTTCACAACGGGAGCGAAAGAACATGCTGGTGACAGCCCAATGCAAACATATTTACTTTTAGATTTATTTAAAAAGTAAATACTTTCATTAATTAAATTATAGCTTTGTATATCGGCAAAACAGTTCAACGATACGGAAGGCGGTTCCTGGTTTTTCATAGCTTGGTGTTTTGCTTGTTCGATAGCTTTGGTAAGATTATCCACTGTAAAAAGTTTACATTACATAAACATAAAATAAACGAAATTAAACATGGTCTACCACATGCAACATTAGTTTAAACAGGTACTTACTTGTACTATCGTGGTACACTTCTTAACGTGGCGTGGGAATACTGATGGTCGTAGAAGCACAGTATATACACTGTTTTGAACACTGGTGGGGGTGGTAAACGGACAAGGTCGAGCCTAGAATTAACCAATACCGGCCGAGGACATTAGTTCGAACCATAACATGAGTGGGGGGGTAACCTTGGCGCAACGAATAGCATACTAGGGCGGGGTGACCTTGGCCGCACCAATAGCGTGCAAGGGGCCGACCAATCAGACGCGGGCGCTCAAGGACGTGGGTGGGGCATGGGGCGGAGCGTGCGGTGGGGGTGACCTTGGGCGGACCAATCAGACGTGAGCGTTCAAGGTTGTAAGGGCGGGGCGTGGGGCGGAGCCTGTGGTGGGGCGTGTGGTGGGGGTGACATTGGGCGGACCAATCAGACGCGAGCGTTCAAGGTTGTAAGGGCGGGGCGTGGGGCGGAGCCTGTGGTGGGGCGTGTGGTGGGGGTGACCTTGGGCGGACCAATCAGACGCGAGCGTTCAAGGTTGTAAGGGCGGGGCGTGGGGCGGAGCCTGTGGTGGGGCGTGTGGTGGGGGTGACCTTGGGTGGACCAATCACACGTGAGCAGTCAAGGTCAAGTGGTGGGGGGAGGATCCAGAACTCTCACTTTTAACCTACTGATGTAGAAGTGTAAGTTAGTGCAGACGAAATAAACCAAAAAAACATTTGGTTATTAATTTAACATGGGAAATTGTCTTAAAACATATTGACTTGCCAATGTTTGTTCTTTACCTCTCAAATAAAGCGTAATTTACCCTTCCGAAATGTTAATTAAACGTTCACTACTATACCTACATAATTCAAGAAATTCTCCATTCGAGCAATTCTCATGGAACCTGCCCATACAGCAACATACTCTATTCAAAACTATTCAATTAGGTGTACTTTCCCTAAATCAATATTTTTTTTGCCGACAAGAACTTCCGTATGACAGCGTATGATATTTTTTATGTATCTATCTATACATTTGAATGGCACTTTTAGAGTACCTAAATAATTTTTTGTTATGTCTATCACTGCTAGCTTATTGTCAACATAATACGTTCATATAGAAACGTCGATAATAATCTTATACACGACACTTACTTAAAATAGCCTAGCGTAACATTTCTAGCACGGTTTAGTTGTATTTACTTTGTCACACAAAACTTATATTATTTATTCCTTATTATTTAACTAGAAAAATTTACAAGTAGGTACCTAAATAAAACGAAACTTTTCCTACAAAAAAGAGCAAAACAACAACGCTAATTCGTTCATTCAGTTGGGATAAACTAGGATAAATTCGAAACCTAAAAGTTGTCTCAACTTGAATTAAGTAATACAGACTGAAGATCCATTCGGACGAGAAGGCAGCTTTTCGCCGCTGCATTGCAAGCAATTACAACAATACTTTTAATGAGCTAGGAATATAGTACTCGTTTTGACCGAATTTGCATCAAAAGCAACTTTAAAAACGAATTTAACCGAAATATGCTAATTTATATAGAAGACGGCATTGTTTTATGTTAATTTAATTCGCAGTAAAAATAAATACTATAATAAATTGTGTGTCTTAAGAAAGATAGTTAAATACCTACTTATTTATGTTGCAAGATTTATTATCACGCAACATTTAAAACAGATATTAAATTATAAAATTTTAATAATAAAAACTACAGAACTTGCTATCGATTGAAGTAATTTTATAGAAAATTAGTTATTTCAACATTTTTTTCAATGTACTGCTGAATAAGTCAAATAAAAAGGATGACTGTCTCACATTTAAATGGGAACAACGTGAATTAAATATACCTACATATTTCAAATTTCATAATTTAATATGCAATATGCAATATTCTACATAACGATTACCACTGTATATCATTAAGTCCTAATCATTTGTAAAACCTTATAACCAACATACCAACATAATATTATGTATAGGTAATAGTTTTTTTTAATTTTTAAGATAAAGTTGTACACTGCGCATAGCATCTTGTAAATAAGCATATATCTATATAAATCAGTTTTTGGATTCTGTTTAAATATGTTTTATAAAAAGGCAGTTAAACAACGACTGAATTAAACTATTGAAAAGTTTAATATTTGATAACACTATATGTATACAGTGAGTGCGGTATATAAGATATTTTGCCAACTCTGTATACGGTTGACGGAAAACAGAAGTCAATATTTTAATCCTACTCCTACTAATTTTACACAGGAGAGTCCGTCTCAAATTTTCATCATTGCCGAGGCTCACAATCAATTAGATGGCTTCTCAAATATCCCGATCTAGCTCCCTTGTCTATATTTTTTGTTTGGAGATATTTACAGAAACTAGTTCATTCAAATTCAATTAATGGTTTTTAGCCTATAGTCAATTTACAACAGCGAATAAAACATTCCTATAGGCTATTAGATCAAAACGGTGAATATTTGAAAAGATGCGAAATTGACATGCGTGACAGGTAAAATATTTTATATGAAAAAATTTTTAATAGTACCTACTCCAGAAATTTGGCTTTCATCAGTAGAGCCGTCTCAAAGATTTTCGACGAAACAATTTATCGTTAAACTTCCACATATATGGTGTTTCGGAAAGTAGAATGATATTAGACAACAAAAAATGAATAAAAAGTTCCTTCGCGATTTTTCGATCAGACCGATACTTTTTATTTATAAGTAATGACTTTTAAAAACTCGAAAACAGTTGAAAACAATCTTTAATTTCAATTTTAATCAAGTACATAATTAAAAACAATCGGTAACAAATTTTTAAAAACAAAAGAAAATACAATATATAAAAATATTCATCGTCTGCTGCTAAACATGCATCAGCAACACGTTGTTCAAGCATTGCTCGAACTGTGTTACACATCTCTATTATTTTCTGCACAGTCGACTAGAATTATACATTTAAAATTCAAAATAAACGCTACGGGCCATATTAATAATGGCCATATTTTACCTATTTTCCAAATTTTTAAAGTCACGATTTAACTAGAAAAGTACAGGTCTAATCGAAAAATCGTAAAGAAACTTTTTATTCAGTTTTTATTGTCTAATATCATCCTACATTCCGTATACGCAAATTTCGAAACATTCTGTATAATTACTTATACTTACTTACAAGAGCGTTTTATAAAATAAAACTTTTTAAAGTACCATAATGCAGAAAATGCAGCACAGCATCACGTTTTTTAAATAAAATATTACTTGCTATAATATAAACTAACGGCGACTCACAACGAAAGAAAAAGTTTCATGAAATTACTGTAACATGTCTATGTAGAAATAAATACTCTTTAAAACAGACATCTTATTTGATAAATCCGCGTAATCATAGACCTATAATTTTATTAATCGTTCGCGAAATCGAAAACACCTATTTTCAATTTGGCACCTAAATAAAAATCAGATAATAAAAAAGCCTTTGTAACTAAAGTTTTAGTAGATACTGATTTTTAATTTTATTTTTATAATATTATTGATGTAGATAGGTATCGTTTTAAAAAGTTTCGAAATATACAGATAAAAAATTTTACATTCCATTTTAATTTATCTAATTAAGAAATGTAATTATGTTGCAAATCAAAAATTGTTTATAAAGCTGTTATAAATGGAAAAATTTCATTTAATCTCATTAAACGATTGTTATTAATAAATATTTGTCCAAAATTCGATCTTTATATAAAAATAAATTATATAGGCATCGACTTTCTATACTCTCAACACAATATTTCGATATACGTAATTAAATTGAAATTGTGACTTTCAAACTAAATATAAATTATCGTCCACTTTTCTCCTGTTTACGACGTTTTAATTATTTTTAACAAGGCGAACAGTACAAAACGCGAAACAAATTATAAGGAATTATATAGTCTAAACAATGTTTTCTTTTTATTAATCGTTAGCAATAAAAAATATATATAAAAGCTATTTTTTGTATACAAATAACTCCAATATTTTATGTAGATTATAAAATTAAAGAATCTAAAGTTAGTTTAGTCAACTTATTTTTGATATCACATCATGGCCTAAAGTAAAAGATATTCCTTAAAATGTAGGTCTAGAGAAGATTTTAAAATGCGGTACTAATTTTACGTTTAGTATCTATACTAACAAAATGTAATTTCTACATAAATCAAAATACAAAAAGAAAATTTAAACTGTAAACGACGTAAATTAAATAAAGTTAATTACAATTTTAAAGAGTTGATATTGCTGTCAAGAATAATTATTATCTGAATGGGGTAGAAAAGTTAATGACCGTTGGTCGTAAAAATAAGTTACAACACGAATGCACACAAACAAAATAGGTGGTATAAAGTACATAATTATATAACAACTTTACGCGTGTGATGATTGTATTATTTAATAAATATACGAAGAATGGACATAAATAGAGAACACGAGGTAAAAGGAAATGGGTTCTCTTCTACTACGTTTAGCTTCTAAAAATCTAAATAAAGTGCAAACGAAGCATAAACGATTACAATAACTATTTTTGATCATTTTCAATGGCACAACAATTTTATGGGTCTAAAAATAATTTACCCCAATATAATTAATAAGTACGTGAAGCCAAAATTACTGTTTTATATTATAACTAGTTACATGTTAAATATAAATTAGGTAGGTAGGTAGGTAGTTATAATTAAAAACTTGTATAAAAATTCCGCTAACACTTAATATAGGTAACACAGAAGAAACGAACATTTATTAAAAAAATAAAATTTTCGAAAGCATCGATAAAGTAATACGACTGACTATACTTAAACAATAAAATAGCAGTAATGCTCTTTAAACGAAATCAACATCAAAGAGACTTTAATGACCTTATTATCTTATGAAAATGTATGTTAAAGAAGAATAGTATGAAACGTTAAAAATTAATGAATGGAAACAAAACCAAAAAATCCAATTAAACTAAATAGAATCTTTATTATTACTGATTTTTTTTTTAAGTAAATAACCATACATTACGTAAATGTATGTTTTTGTGCACCAATAATAACAAATTCGCAACGTACAAAACCTAGATCTTATTAAATTTAAGAGACAACAATAAATGTACTTTTAAATAACATTTAAAAATGGAAATACTGGCCATTAAAACTTTCCAAATACGAAAAATGCAAATCAATTATAAACTATAAAATATAACACCAAAATCATCAAAATTATTAATATATAACGTACTCACCGTTAGCCTATTTTGCAGAAACACCAGTATCGCCGAAAATAGAGCTTTTCTTTATCATTCCTGTAAAGAACAAATGCAATATATTAAAACAATTCATCATAATACATATCTACTTATCGTTAGGTATTTGAAAACAGTTATCAAATTATTATATGTTACTGTAAAAGCTTGAAAATTGATTAATCCTAGGATTGACGCGCTAAATCCAGGATTTGTCAATTGGATGTAGCCAATTTTTTGTGTTGACTTATACAGAGTATTTAGTCATAAAACTGAAAAACTCCGGGTAGGGGGTGATTCTATACCTCAAAAGCAACAAAAAAGTTCCTATCTACCCATATCCGATTCTCAACCGTTACGAAGATATCTCACATTTTCTGGTTTTTCATAATATCATGATTGTTTTCGCATAAAAACAGATCTAGTGCCCAACTGGTGAGTGCTACAAAAAATCTGACGTCACCGTTGAAAAGAGCACGAAATTTTCTATGAGACTACATGTTTCTCGTTGATCAAATGTCGGTTTCAACGAGGTTTTACATCGCTTAAAGTTTAAAAGTTAAAATTTTTAAAAAACTAATGTTTAATTATTATTTGAGATTATTCGGTTTTATTGTAGAGAAATCGCTGTTAGAAACTTAAAAAACGTGTGTTCTACATCCGTGGCCCGTAGTAAGATGTGCTTCGTGTATTGTCTTAAACAAGTCTTCATAGTTCACAAAATACCACATAGCTTTACAGCCTGACAAAAGAGGCATTACGAACATTTCCTCATCACTAAAATATCACTATCAAAATATCAAATCCTTTTAATCTTCTATAATGCTTCGTTTTTTTACACTTAGCAAGTTTAGCCTCCTTCACTTCGCAAATATACTTATTATTTTTACTTAATGATTCATTTGATCATAAAACCGCTTTTCATTCGCCATTATATCGTTAATTGCAATGGAGGGTATCACTTATAAGAGAAAGCACGTGTATACTATTTAATCAGCTGTGATTAATCCGATTAAAAGAGCGTGCGCAAATAAGCAAATCTAAGATTTACCAACACAAACTGGAAAAATCCTAAGATTGACTGTTATGACGGGGTAAAAGTCCAAAATTACATTAAATGTAAGCGTACATTATGCCGAGGCGCAATTGGCCGCATCGCAGCGCACAAATCCGCATTATTATGTTCAACCAAATTATAAAGTCGTGGTTTACGATATTGCTTAAAGTACGTAAAATACCACTTTTTAATATCTCGCGCTCTTTTTTATGAGCCTCGCTCGGGCATAAACAGGATTCGACCAATAAAGTCCTATATTATGTACTTGTTATATAAATAGCTTTTATATTCGTATCTATTATAAATGTTAGATAATTATTTTGGCGCTAAATTTATCACGTCTTTATTATAATTAATATGTAACATTAGTAAATAAATAAATTAGTTAGGTACTTAATATACATACTACCTACGTGAAATTCATATCGGTAGGTATCGCCATCCACCTATTTTCACGTTTGTTTCTAATTAACCACATTGTTTCCAGAATTCTCACAATTCACCGCACGTGTGCTTTACATGTACAATGTATGTCTGAACGCGTGAATGCCGATATTCAATTAATACCTATTCTTAATAGATGTGCTTCCGCCTCGTGTAAAATTTTATTTACACTACATTTACGTTTTTGGTTGCTTAACCATAGCAGAAACTATTCACTTCAGTAACTAAAATTTAATTTACAAGTAAAAGTGAAGTACAATTAAACAAATGACTTGTTTCTAAATTGTAAAGATTAATTTTTAACTCAATTTAGCGCTAAATAAATCTCTAAAATTTAGAATTCGAAAAAATAAAACAATACAAAACAGAACGGTGCGTTCAAAGTTTTTGATCTAACGAAAAGTACGTTTCTACGTACCTAATCACGATAATAAAATACAGTAAATCTTGTCTATGTTGACCACCGTTGGCGACTACTAACTGTACTTAGATAGAGGTGTTCAACTTCGCAGATTTACTGTAGTCAGCTTCAAAAGGTACAATAATAAAAGATCAGACTTAACCTCTGCGATTTAAATAGATAGGTATGTACATACCTAACTAACTAAAATAATGTTTTTGCTGATCGATAACTTCAAAAAAAGTAAAATTGCAGATTGTTACGAGAAAATAGTAGCATTATACTCATAATGCTATTCATCTATTTAATAATTTTTATAGAAACTCAATAGGTAGGTATCGATTTAAAAAAGATTTAGTTGCATCAAGTCCTTAAGGTAAAACCAATATTGATGCAAATACAATATTTCGATTGTTTTCCAGTATTATTTTCCATAAAAATTAGTTGCATAATGATTCTTAAGGAAGCTATACTGACCGCTACAGATAATTTGCTAAAAATAGTATTTTTTTAAATACGTCCATAGGTAATATTGTAAGTAGGTTGGATAAACGTCAGATATTAAAGCTGTCTGCGTAAAAATCTAATTTTTCCTAATTTGGAGGTGATTGCACAATTTTTTGCATGTAGATTACTGTTTCATTTCTTAACCCAGAAATTAAAAATTCTAGAACTTTTTGCGATAAAAAAGTACTCTTCTCTAATTTCAATGGGAATGTGCATCCTTTATTATTTATCTACTAATTTATTGGAAAGGTATTGTGTAATATGTTTATTTTGGCAAATTGGAGAAAACAAAGGTATAAACTTGAATATTAAATAATAAATTTGAAGAAACATGCATATTATATTTCTCTCTATAGTGCCTCTATAGTTCCTCTGTGCTCAAAGTATTAAAATAACGGGTAAAGGTGAAAACAGCTACATAGATAAGATAAAAACTTTGTTATCATTTAATTTACGATTATTTGTTGCATAAAGACAAGAAGTGTAAAATTAACAATTATCGAAAATTTCGTCATTCCTATGGGCTGAGGAATTTCTATCGTCAAATTTACACGATTTTCAATCGTTAGACAACAAGTGATCGTCAATTAATAGACTAAAGTTCATAATTCGAATGGCATTTGCTTAGATTAGTTTACATAATATAAATAATACACAAAACATTCAAACATAAATAATGTTAATTTATTAATTATTTAATTGTTCTACCACGACGACAGAAGAGCAGAACATCATCTGCTCATGCGGACAATTTTTGGTATAAGTAATGAAAAATATAACTATACTTGCATCAGAAAAATTTTGCAAAATTTTTACCAGCCAATGCGCCAACACAAACGTTACAAAAGTTCCAAAACAAGTTTAATCGATTAAAACCTAATATTTAATAAAATTATTACTTACTCTATTTGATAACCAATTCGCCACCAGCAGTAAATTAAAAAAATAACAAAAGTTAGACAATATAAGAACACTAGGTGCCAGAACAATCAAGTTAAAATTTAACTTAATTAGGTATTACCTAATATTTTATAGGCAATATTATTCATGTATTTAATAGTTTTTACACACACCATAATTTAAATTTTATACTCATTATTTAATAAATTTATGATCTATCTTATTGCATAAGTATTATAAAAAAAAAAACTAAAATTATTTCGCATTTTTATCCATGACACTGCGCGGAAAACTGATTGTATTCTTTATTAAAAATTCCTGGCGAAATTCCTTCAAAACAAATAAATTTATGCTAACCGACGCGACGTCGTTAAAATATTTTGCCTCGACGGTCTCTTTGATAATAATCACGCATCTCAAACTGCTGTTGATGGAGGGGAAATTTCATTTTCTCTATTAGGTAGTTGAGTAAATGAAATGATACGTTATTATAAATCTTATTGCGTCACATATTGAGTTATCGCCTTCAGTGACACTATATTATATATTATCTTCTCTAGGTATTTATAGAAAATATCATGAATTATTATAAAGGTATTTCTGTAACAAAAGAAATACTGCGTCATTAAAATATTTTAGAAATACGGAGGTCTTTATTTTATTTATTAATAGATTTTTAAACAAAATATGGATATTTTTAGCTAGCCTTATGGTTTAAAATTAATTAAATGACTTTTGTTTGTATTTTGTAAATAAAAGCTGATTCAAGTAGGATAGAGAAAGTCGATATAGGATAGAAAATAGAACGTTTTTATTTACATTGAAAGATGTACCTAAGTCTATGTAGGTATTTGTAATATAGCTTATCCAAACCTATATAATATTTACGTCATCGATACAAGGTTACTAGATGATGACGTTTCACACGGTGTTGTCACCTCGTACCACGTACTTTAACAGTTCTAATAAATTGTAGTCTTTATACCATCTAATGTCACTTTCCAAACTTTAAACCGAATTACAAATAAACAATCTACTAACTTTTTGTTGATAACGTGAACATCATGTAGGTTTGGATAAGCTGTAGATAGCTATATGTGTAATTTAAGTATGCCTGCATATCAAGCATATTTTTCATTTCGACTGTTTTTGTATGCTTTTACTATTATTGCATAAAACATCTGTTAAGGGTCGCGGATGAATAAGAGGCCGTAAACGAGCGAATCTACGCTAATAAAAATATATATTGCCTAAAAATAGAGCCCATATAAAGAAATAGGCAATAGATACATTCGATGTAAAACTCTCTTAACGTTGGAGAAATTGGCTATCGGGTCTACACGATAGCATTGTCATCATATATTTGTAACTTTTTTGTTAGCAAAATAATAGTAAATAGGTAGATTAGTTTCGAAATAGGGTTGCAATGGTAACAATAAATAGATAGTTACCATTGTAATGTTACTTCGGCCTCAATTCAAATTCAAAAATATCTATTAGATACCCACGGTTTATTTTGATCTTTGTTAAAAAAAAACAGATATAATCACGTGATATTGCTAACTTTTTTATAAATTGTTCCATTTAAATTGTTTACAATCTGCATTAGTAGATAGATGTCAATGTGTGCTCGTGAATAATAATTTTATTGAAGGATAATAATTGTATTTTGATTAATCTAATTGCATTTACAAAACATCAGTAATAAATGTGTGTATGTACTGGAACGCAGAAAACACAACAATCTTAACTGACCGTATGGTCTAAATGGTCAGCCTTTTGACTGGCCTTCTAGCGCACTTACGGCTGCGTGTTCGAATCCCGCTGTAACCATGGACGTATGTGATTGCTAACACAAACAAAATCTAGAAAGCCACACCAAAAATTAGACTAGCTAATTCGGTAGCCCAAAACCAATAAAAAAAATTTACTATAAAGAATATTCCTCTTTAAAACGGACCTATTACATGAAAAATGCAAGTTGTCAATTATCAATTTTTATTTTTTTATACAACAGGTTTCTGTATGTGAAGTACAAACTTAAATTTCAAGAGACGACGGCACTTTCGCGTCAAACAAATTTCATGTTTCGTAAAACATGTTTTACCGTGAAGACGCTACACATGGTTCCGAAATTTGGGAAAAGGAAGTCTTTAACAAAATTGTGGAGAACAACAAAATTGAAAATTTGTCACACGTGGCAATGCCACGACATCTACGTAACAAGTAATAATGTAAGGCACAAGCATTTGTTTCTGTGTTCAAAAATTGTTAAATAAACGATCGCATATAAAATGTGTAAGTCAGCTCTACTCCAACCTGTATAAAATATTTATTAACTAACAATAAGTTAGATTTTGTATAAATGATAAACATAAAAATTATTTATTATAAGTAATAATACCTATATAGTATTTGAACCATCACGCTCGCATTTATAAATTTAATACCTATGTATGTATTATTGTAAAATACTTGGGTAGGCAAACGTTTACTAATAAAATTTCTTAAAATAAAGAACATCCTTAATCGAAACTTCGTTGTTTTGTTTTAAAAAGCAGACGAAATTTGTATTGCTCAACAATCTATTATTATATTATTATTGTTCTCTTGAAATAAACATTTTTGAAAACCTAAACGTCCTAATAAAAATTTGACATCGGGATCATTAAATTAATGTTTTCTTTATTTAATATACCTACAGTTTTTAAAATAGTTAAGGTTTATTATGTATAGCTACACGAACGTGGTCTATGTAAAATAATTATCGCATTCCTTTGAATAACCTAATTGAATAAGACCCGCACGTAAATTATCGTCCCATACTTACCCACATTTTTCAATATTAGATACTTCTATCAACCCCGAAATGATTATGATTCAATTGACATAATGTAACCTAATTTTGAAACAACTCCTAGTAAACCTAACACGGGGTATCATCATGAGCACTTCGATGCGATAAAACAAAGATTAATTGTTCATTAAAGATTAAGATAATTGTAAGAATTTTAACAAAGTATTAAGCGTATATGTATGTATTAGAAAATCGGGTACGAGATGAAGTAGGCACGACGATAAAAGTACAAATTTATGTTTTACTTATTTACATATTAACGTTTAGTTGGTAAATTTACGAACATTTGTGACTAGGTATTTCA
The DNA here is from genome assembly GCA_036326145.1 of Rhagophthalmus giganteus. Lineage (NCBI taxonomy): Eukaryota > Metazoa > Arthropoda > Insecta > Coleoptera > Rhagophthalmidae > Rhagophthalmus > Rhagophthalmus giganteus. The sequence goes on along the minus strand of JARFJA010000001.1, from coordinate 68,287,158 downwards.
AAATTTTAGCACGGCAGACCATTTATCTGTTCTTTAAAATGAAAATGACCACATAAAATTTTAATATGGTGAAAAAATTTTATTAGGTAGGCTATCCAAACGGCCTTCAAATTCACGTTATCAATAAAAAGTTACTACACTTCGTCCAAACTTATATGCAATTCACGTCATCAATAAAAGGTTACTAGATGATGATGTTTCACATAGTGCTGCCACCTCGTACCTCGTATTTTGACAATTCTAATAAATTGTAGTCTTTCTTTGTACCATCTAATAAGTGCGCATGTAAATCATCTATAGAATATGTCACTTTCCAAACTTTAAACCGAATTACAAATAAACAATCTAGTAACTTTTTTTTGATGACGTGAATTGCGTATAGGTTTGGATAGGCCATAGATGATGACGTTTCACACTGTACTGTCATCTCGTATCTTGTTTTTGAGTTCTAATAAAATTTAGTCTTTCATTATACCATTTAATATATCGATGGCGTTTTGCCAAAAAGACGTAACCTACACTTTTTGCGAAAATGAGTTTTTCTGACCATCTTATGCATCTAAAGCAAAGGCATCATCTGTTAAAATCTAGTAACAATATTTAGATTTTTTCACCGGAAGACATCGGAATATTGTTACCCGATTTTAACAAATGATTTCTTTGCCCTGGATGTATAAGATAGTCAGAATAATTCATTTTCGCAAAACATTTCATTTTCATTAAAGTAAACGACAGTATAGCGTATCCAAACATATATGATGTTCACGTCATCAACAAAAAGTTACTAGATTGTTTATTTGTAATTCGGTTTGAAGTTTGGAAAATGACATATTCTATAGATGATTTACTTGCGCACATATTAGATGGTGTAAAGAAAGACTACAATTTATTAGAACTGTCAAAACACGAGGTACGAGGTGACAGCACCGTGTGAAACGTCATCATCTAGTAACCTTGTATTGATGACGTGAACATCATGTAGGTTTGGATAAGCTATAGTTCTACAAGTAAAGTTGAGTGAACCAATTTAAACAACGCGCCAAAACAAAATTGGTTACAGCACGTGACATATAATTTATTTTTAGTCAAAAAACAAATTCAGAGTATAAAATCAATGTAAAAAGTGAAAATACATATTTTCTATTTTATAAAATAACCGTAACATGTTATGATTTGCAATTTCATAGCTACAATTTCTTTTTTATCGAAAATACACGCGTATATTGTTAAATATCTCACCTATATAACCAACTTCACTTATTGTTAGAAAACTACTGTCGTTTACTCAAATATACGCGCAAGCATTAGTGTGTTTGTTTTACCCACGGTAAAGACTGGACCAAGACCAACAAAAAAAATTATATAAATGGGGCCCCGACTTATATTTTCCGCTTAGGGTCCGCTGGAGGCTTAATTTGACGTTGAACATGAGACACATGAACAAAATTATTAAATCAAGCAAAAATTATAATAGTAGGTACTAGTTAGTTTGTAGGTAATTAGGTAATTTAGGTTATATCATATTTTGTTAAAATACGAGGGATCGTGTATTACGTACATAAATATGCCCGATGATCAGAAAAATGGAAAATTTATTGACACGCCTCCATGTTGTCTTCGATAGATAAAATCAACATCATAGGTAAATACGACAAATAAGAAAATCACGATACCTTATTTTCCACGAACAACTTCGAAAACCCCTTTTCGAGAACACCCTTCAACAGTTTGTAACCGCTAGACACGATTTTCGCAAGGACACAACCGTACACAGCAAATTCCGCGCAGTAACTAACGATTCAGATTTGAAACTGACCTTCTCGAGCGCTTGATTTTCGTACAGGTAACGGACTAATGCCGTGCTGGCCTTCGCTCCATATGTTACGCACACGTGTTCCAAGAGATAGTATTTATCTATCAATATTAGAAATTATAGTTAAAAAAATCGTAAATTTGGAGAAGCGTAATTTTATAACTTTTTAATAATAAATTTTACACTTACGACCACATCAGAACCGCATTAAAAAGTGTTTCATATTTTATTATCGTGGATTGCAACAATCGAATACATGTAATTACCCATATTTTATATCTGATTCAAATTTTATATTTTCTTTAAGCAATAATGTAACAAATTAGCGGAATACGTAAAATTTCAAATAAAATAACAAATAAGTAAGTATTCGATAGAAATAAAAATTACTAAGAATAAAAAAAAATGGAGAAAATTTCCGTTCTTATCTTTTTAACAAAAATTAACACTACATCGTTTCGACTATTCTGCGTTAAAGATAATATGGACTTTCAAAGTCGAAGGTAGAATATTTTACTCGCATTAATAATGTATCTATTTTAGTTTCAAAAGTTTATAATAATTTTAGTGGGGTTTATTTTTTCAACGAATTATAAGTAAAAATGTTTTTGTTTTCGTATTATTCGATTGCTTTGATGTAACACTTACAACAGATCGTGATCTACCTATAACGTAATATAAATAACAACTTTTATTTGTGTTATTTTAAAAGCGATCTTGAAAGAAATATTAAAAATCATACTATAAATTTTAAATCTTATAAATGTTATCAAAATATTTATTTTATTTGATTTTTGCTGCAAAATAGATATTATTTTTTGTTAATGTAGGTAGAAAATCAGTATATCTTACCTAACGAGTTATTAATAGAAAACAACGACATACTGTAAATATTGTACAATACTTTAAATTTTAATAAAATAGGTAGTACCATTTTTCAGTTCCATTTTTAAAGATAACGAAGGATCTTAGGAGTCTTTTAGTACATTATTAAAAGCTCTTCCTTGATTTTCCAGTAGGAATAAATCCTAATTTGATTTAAGGCTCGTGTTCGTAGTCGAGTTGTTTTAACGACAACGTTGTTACAACGATCGTTTCTAACGATCGATATAGCTTTCTATTATTTCGGGGTCGATTCGACCAAAAATTCATCTTTAATTTGAAATTACTTGCTTATTTTTTTAAATCTACTTTAGATTTGTACACATTATTTGTACGTCATCGTCAGTGAAAGACGTTAACTTCGGTGAAAAATAATTCATTTTAACTATTAAAATGTTTGAAATAATTTACGTGTACGCACCAATTATCTTCAGAGTCTTTAAGACACGTTACTAAATCATTAGGATAACGACATACTTTTTTTTCAAAAAAATATTAATACAAAATTTTAAAAGATTAACTATTCCACTTAGTATTTAAATACTTAACTACTTTACAATTAAATAATTACAGAAAATGCACTTTTCATATTGTAGGAACAAGGAAAGCGAACACGAATTTCCGAAAGATCAGCGCGTCAGTTATAAATAACGACTAAGATATTAGTAATGACATAAACATAAGTCGTTTGTTTACATACAGTTGCTTTACATTTACAGCATGGTTATCATCCGGGGATAATATATTAATCGAATATTCAGAAAAATTCTATAATTGAATAATTTTGCGGAAATGGTCGGTTGCCATTGATTACGAATTATAAAAATAATAACACTCGATTACAATGAAGACAACGAATTTACAATTAGTTGAGCTAGTTTGTAAACGTTACGGTATCTATCATTATTATGATTCAGGCTAAAATTAACATTTCACAGTTTAGGTAAATTTAATTCTGTCATTATTTTTAATTCTTTGTTGTTTCATTCGATTTTTCAATTTTGGAAGAATTAGTGCACCTACCAACCTGAAAAACCATACATCAACTCACCACATCTTCCCATAACGCAACAAAAGGCGTCCATTGTAAAGATAATACAATTTAAAGTAACCTCTACAACAGAACAGATATACACGAAAGTAGAAATTACAGAAAAAGAAAAAGAGACGAGAAAAAGAGAGTAAAGTTTGTGGAAACGTAAATACAGGAAAACCACTACGATAGAATATTATAAAATGTAATATGCATGAGGTACATTTGTTGAGAACACACATTTGAGTACTATAGGTGTAAATAACTATGAATTTATGGAATTAGTGTTCTATAATGTAATATCTTAATAAATATCTAGGTATATTTTGATATGTTAGTTTCCAATAAAATCATTACCATTATCGTTCAAGCAGCGCCGATACGACCCAAAAAATTAACGGTGCATTTTAGTTTTGAGGATAATTTCTTATTTTCAAACAACAAAATGTCATCGTGCAATTAAATTTAGATACATACTATTATGTGCGATCAAAATCGATTAAAATGTAGGCAAAGTTGTCGGACGGCATTATTAAAACAACAGATAAAATAGTTATTTTCATAACGAGAATCAAAAGTGTTCAATAGTGAACCGACTCTCGTTATGAAAATAACTAATTTCATCTCGTATGCCTCCCAATATTAATCTTCCCAAAATACACTTGATGTTGACTTTTTGTGGAGAATTTTTTTTTATTATAATTTAAATTTGATTACCCTAAAGAAATTAGTCTTGAATTAAAGAGCATTAGGAAAATCATCCAACCTACAGCGTCGTGGCTTTTCCGTGTCTGTAGTTCTCCACACTTATGTAGTCTTAAAACAATATATTTATATCCAGTAAAAAAACAACCTCTTGTTTATTTTATACCGCTGACCAAATTTATTCACTATCTATGAATATTTTATTTATTAAAAGTCGGCCATTTTCCATTAATTTCCACAGAAACGATTGCTTCAACAACCATTAACATGGCAAATATAGTCGATTTGCCTGTTTACGGCCCAATATGCCTATTCGCGACTTTGGCACTTTAACGCCCATGGACTGCTTTTTCGCTTTGATTGTTTATTTGTAATTCGGTTTAAAGTTTGGAAAGTGACATATTCTATAGATGATTTACTCGCGCACATATTAGATGGTAAAAAGAAAGACTACAATTTATTAGACCTGTCATAGTACGAGGTACGAGGTGACGGCACTGCGTGAAACGTCATCATCTAGTTACTTTTTATTGATGACGTGGATTGCATGTAGGTTTGGATGAAATGTATTCAACTTTACCTAAACCGTGAGATATGCATTTCGGGCGTACCTTAGCGTGTTAATAGCGTACTACTCGGGTTATTACTTACACGCGGCGGTCCATAAACGCCTATTTTACGCCCTTGATGCATAAACAACTATACTTTATCCAAACATATATGCAATTCACGTCATCAGTACAAAGTTACTAGTTGATGACGTTTCACACAGTGCTGTCACCTGGTACCTCGTATGTTTACAGTTCTAATAAATTATAGTCTTTCTTTATACCATCTACTATGTGCGCAAGTAAATCATCTATAAAATACGTCACTTTCCAAACTTTAAACCAAATTACAAATAAACAATCTAGTAACTTTTTGTTGATGACGTGATTGCAAATAGGTTTAGATAGGTTGTATTATGTAATAAAACAATCGAGAACAATTATTTTATAATATATTTTTTCGTCAATAAAATTGTAAATTGTTTTATATATAATTATCATAAAATGTTAAGGTTGTCATTAATGTAGCTATTCATTTTTTTTTAAATCATAGAGACTTCGACCAAGGTTGAAATATACAGTTATATACAACAAAGCAAAGCAATTTTTCTATTGGCTGAAGTATTAAAAATATCAATCATTTTAAACATAAAATGTAGTTAAAACTATTGTAATGTAAGTAAGAAGTTTTTTATAATTCCGGAAAAAGCTGTAGATTAAGATTATCTTTTTACAAGGTGTTATTTATATTGCTGAATATATCAGTCAAATTAGTTGCCTACATAATTAATGATTCTAAAAGTGTACCTAGATAGGTAGCTCTTCTGATGTATACCTAAAAAGTATTTTTCAGATCAAATCGCGTACCTATTTGCCTAGTTATTGAAACGTTGACGTTTTGCCCACTATTATAACACCACGAAAAGTCTCAGGAGAGGGCTTATCTTCAAACTAATTTATAGATAGGTACCTAATTTATAATAAGCAGGCATATCCTTATTTAACTAACCGATTCGTTTAAAAAACGAATATCATTTCATTATCTATAACTTCAATAATTTAAAACGTACAATACTTGTATGTATACATAAAAAGCAATATAGTAAGCGCAAAACGTTAATATAGAAAAATGAAATTTTACAAAAAATAAGGTGTTTTTGACTATAAAATATTTATAAATAAATAAACATGGTTTTGTTAAATTTTCAATTTTATGTAGAATAGAATTTTACATAACTATATACATAGGTACCTATCTCCTAAAAGATAACCTGATGCTATAATAAAGATAAGACACCGAAGTTAAACCAATATTGAATACGAATATTATACATTTTTATTTAAATAAATATTAGATCTACTCCGGAATTGACTAAATTACACGAAAAATTAATTTCCAACAAAAATAAATTAACTTTTCTGTTAGTTTTGTCTACTTTTCTAACAATAAGAATAATGCCGTTTGTAAACAGGTGTCTATCAAAACTATATAGAAACATTTAAAACAAGCCGCACTTTTCAGGTGGATTACAAATTGGGTGAAATTTACACTTACATGATAAATACTTAGATTTTCCATATGTGACACACTTGTGTAAACACAGACGAATTTAAAAATATCCCGTGAGTATACTGAGCGCGTACTTTAAAATAACTGAACACAAGCCTAACTTGCACACTCGTTCGAAAAGCGAGGCGCAACGCAGAAAGGAAGAAGCGAGGTCTCGTTACCGTGGTAACAGCTGGGCTCTTAGCAACGAGAATAGCAAAAGGCATCTATCAGGAAAATCTTAAACTATATTAAAGAAATTCTGACTGTATTATCGAAATTAATATCAAAAGATAAAAACATCATTAATTATTGCGATCCTCAAAACGCGCAACGAACACTTGTTTATCAAAATTAACTTTTTACTTGTGTAATGACCCAGGTTTAAATTCAAATAAGGCGGCAAAAATAAGGACCATAGCTGTCGATGTGAGTTGTGGGTTGCCAACTATTTAGGGAAAGTTACGACCATTAAGTCAAAGAAAGGGTTCACGCTTTTAGATGCGAAGAGAAGAAGGGCAGTTGATGGGTAGCGCGCGAACGAGTGTGCCGTTAAAAATTGAGTAGTGCCCGACATTCACCTTTGCTCAACTTTTGTTGGCTTATTTGGTCGTCATTAAACCAGGTAGGATTGCACCTTTATTTTATTGAAATTGTACGCAGATAAATACTGGGAATTTTGACCATTTAATATTTGCAATGTTTAAAGGTACTTTTGTCGCTCACGCAAGTGGCGCATCATTAAAATACAAAGTACTGGTGGTTTGTGTAAATCATTGTGTTTCAAGGCCTTGAAATATAAATTATAATATTTGATTATGTTGTGTAAATCCATTTTCATCATTGTTTATTTGTGTTTCTTTTGAAATTTAGGTACCTTCACAGCGTCGTGCAATTTTACCGTGTTTTGCGGTGACACATATTCATAATCTTTGTTTCATTTTATAGCTATCTCAGGTAATCAGTAAGTATATCGTTAATAGGTGTACTTGGTGCTAATTATTTGGTCAACGTTATATTTGCTTTCAATACTTAATAATTAAGTATGGGGTGTCGCGCCTGCTGCCTGCCAGACACATAAATCTCCGTATTCATTGCCGTCTGAGAACTTAAATGTGTTTTGCTCTACAGTCGCATTTTGACCTGAATAGGAAATTATGGGATATTTGATTTACCCTTGGACCCAAGTCGAAGAACGTTTTATGGAATATATGTTTACCACATGTATTCTCTTTGTTGAATAATTATATTATGTCTATATTTATGGGTGTTGCTTTTGTACCATTGTTGATGACCATTTTATTTATTGCATATTTATGTGTGTTATATTTTTTTTTGCCATGTTTATGTACATCTTGTTTAATGGTATCTTTGAGAACCTAATTTCGCGGTTTCACTTTGTTTGTTTTAACACCAACCAGTATCGATTGCCGATCTAGTGATGAGTATGAAAGAGCCTTGGAGAATGTATTAATAATTTCCGACCGTGCTTGGATTCACAGGTGTGAGTGTTAGTGAACCCATTGCGGGCCTAACGTGAGAGCTCCTGCTGTGGATACCAAAACCTCCAACTATTTAGCCACGTTGTCCGTAACCAGGTGCGTGGTACCTTCGGGCCGGCCGGCCTGCTGCTTAACGTTCTTGGTTTTGTATGTGTGATGTAAGGGACGAACGGCCATCGATAAAAGTCATTTCATTTTTGAATCGACTGCCATTTATATTAGGACTTCTCAAAGATAACAAATGTATGTTGGGTACCTTTGGAGGTTTCTTTGCCCTGTTCTTCCTCCAAAGAGACTTCTGGTGAACAGGGACCTTTTGGCTTTACTTTGGTTCGACGAATTTAAATAAAAATTCGTTTATCATATCTTGTTGTTTTATTGTGTCTAAACCAATCTTGCTGCGATCGAGAGTAGACAGTGCATATAAACTTATATTACACAACGTAGGTGTCCTTTTAACAAGGTAGGTCCAGGTTGGGTAAGGTAGGTTAAAGACGATCAACTCGGCCATTTCAAACTTCCCGCGTTTTTGATTCAAATTCGCGCGTTTACGAACCTGGGGTGTACTTGGATATAGTACACTTGATTTTGTTAAAAACACCTAGTTTTTGAAAACTCCTATCTCTAAAACATAATACCAAATACCTACAAGGTGGTCTACCAAAAACGTAACACACGTGTTTTGGAAAATATCAATGTTTGTTTTTTTTTTAAAAAAAACACTCGAACACATCGATTCTATTTTCGAGATACATATTTAATATAATTAATTACAACCCCAAAAGTAAAAAATACTTATATCCTTGTAAATAAAATCGACGTGTTTCAGCGTTTTTAAAAAAAAATTCAAGATTTTGTAATTGTAAGAAAACATTTTAAGTACCTACTATGTGCTACTTCGTTTACTTACATCCAATTTTAATTTCGAATTAATTCACCTTTATAAATAATGATAAAAATCAACAATCACAATTGTGGGATATGTGGATTTCAATAGCGAAAGGTCATTCAGATTATATTGCTCTTGACATCATACACATTTTATTATCTTAAATATTTTTCTTGATGTTTGTTGTAATTTATACCTTCATCAAATACAGAAGATAATGTATTAAACAAATATCTATTAAATGTTCAAGAAATCAAAATATTTAATAAAAGGTGTAATGAGTAATAAAATGAGTAATATCATGAGTAATAAAATTTGAATGACCTTTAATTACCTATAATTTACTTTTTAAATGCGAACATTTTTAAAATTAGAGTAAAAATCGTGAATTTTAAAACATATTGTCAGAATAAATTAATTCATTTAATTAGTAGTTATAATAGATGAAAGAATGATTTAATCTGTAGAAATGTGAGTTTTGTTAGTATATTTTGGCTGTTTATAATGCCACACGACTTCAAATATTTTTGCAGACCGTTTTCGCCCAACATTATATCATAATCAAAATTGTATTAATAAAAAATAATAATAAAGTGTTTTAAAGTATAATTTAGAAATCAACCAACCGATCAACAAAAAAGAATTTCAATTATATATATTGATTTTTTTTTAATATTTGTGGCAATAGTAATTTAAAATCTAATATGAACACACAAAAAAAAGTCAATTTCTTTGATTGATTAATATCGTTTATTATTTATAATACACATGAAAAGAGAATATATTCTCTTATTTTCTTCCCCATTTTTCTTCACACTTAATTTTTATGGTGCGTCAATAAATGGACGATTGCATGCTCCCAAACAATTCTTCAACAGTCATCCTTAAGATCGTCTTGCATAACAAATTATGTCTCACTTTTCTTTTTTGCGAATTTTATATCTAAGACTATGTTTTTTCTAAAAGTAAACATTATAATTATAATAATTTAGCAGTTCATTTTTTAAGAGCTTTATTATAATTATACCGATACATGATTTATTTATTACAATAACAATTAATTACATATCAAGATGATCACAGAAACAACAAATTTTCATCATAATTTATTAAATAACTTCATCTTTACAAGTGTTTGAGGCACATCAGAACAGAAAATGATAAATATCATTAAATAATCTATTAATATCAGATCAAATAAAAATAACAATCTACCTATTATTTAGTCTACACATTAATACTACTTTTAAAATATCCATTCTTAAAACCATCGTTTCCAAGAAAATATATATGTATTATCGAAAGCCTGGTAAAACATTTTTGTCTGCACCTATTATTATCTCAGTTCTAAATAACGTAACTGTATGGCACCATTCGATTGCAGAAATACCAGACTTTCCGTGGAAAAATTAAGTACATTTATATATTTCGGAAAATTTTACATATTCATAACAACTTTAATTGACACCAAAATCTGGAAAAATTAAATTTTAATTTATATACCTACTAATTTATTTTAGTCATTATGAAACAGTTTCCAGAGTGGAGGGAATTATAACAGACGGTGAGATACAGCCATATAATAACCTTTGAAATACTTAAGACTGACAAATTTACCTTTTCATAATTTTCCATTATTCGTTCGATACCTTAATTATTTTTTTAACGGTATGCAATTTGTCAATCCAAAGAACAAAATACACAATAACTCGATAAAATTTTAAATTATTAACGTGCTTATTATAATTAAGTATTTTTCAATCTACACCTGTATAACTGCCAGCTCAATCACATAATCTTATCCTAAACAAAATTATGGAGTTTTAGTTGAAAATATTTCTATAAATAAAATATGTACATCTAAAAGATGGACCCTTAGTATAAAATTCATTTAGACACTGCCGAATATTTAGATTGTCTTACCTTTATTTTAAAGGTCCAAAAAAAACTTTTCTATTACGGTTTCAATAACAAGCTGTATTAATTTAGAATAATAAGCACACAGTTTCCAATATGACAAAGAAGTTTTTCATTATTAATTTTAGTAGTTATCTGTCGATTATAAAAGTATGACAAATTGTGCGATATAGAAACCGTATTTTATACTTAACAATAATTAAATTAAACATTGAGCAAATTGAAGAACTATTTTATCCTTAAACTGTAAAAAATTAATTTTAAACGTATTTATTGCTTTGTTTAATATATCAAATGGGTAAAATATTTTAATATACCAAAGGCGGTTTTGTTAAATATTTGTTAAGCACATTACCAACTCCACACTTGGGTTAACGTTCTTAATTGACAATATTGCTGCCTAAATTTTTGGGTTTTTATACTGTTTATACTATATAAATTGATTCGTATTTATGCAATATTGATAAACATTTTCACTAATAAACAACTGTCATAAAAATTAAGCAGCGTTTTTAATTAGCAGCACTTTAAAATTCACAAAATTTGAAGGTGGCTAGCAAACATGCTATAATAGGTACCTAATCCTGGAGTAATAAAGGTTAAATTTAATAGTTTTACAATTACTATTTATTTATTATTTTTCTCAATTGGTATCTGATTTTTTATTCTAAATGGATCTCATCTAGTTTTGGGTATTTTAACCATCGATTGAAATTAAGTAACTAAATGAGAAGCACCAAATTTACAACTAGTTCGTTAAGTACTTTGTACATTAGTAGGTAGAATTATTTAATAATATTCAATTAACTTAACTCAATACTTAATTAACGATCTAAAACTACAATATACTCTCAATTATCGAGATGCAGCTTAACTGCAATGGCAGTGATTATGTAAAAGTAGTAGCCTTCGCCGTTTTATTAATAATACCCTATTTAAAAAATGAACTATGTGCCATTCAAATTTTATTTCAATGCATGTGATCACTTGTACCTCGTATTTTTACAGTACCTACTAATAAATTGTAGTCTGTCTTTGCAATGTAATATAAAATGTGCAGGTAAATCTTCAATAGAATATGCCAACTTTAAATTGAATATTACAAATATACATTCTAGTACCTTTTTTAATAAAATTTGAATGACATATAGGTAATAAAATATTTTCTGGAATATTATGGCATAATATAGTGTCTGCTGCAAGAAAGTCAAAATAAAAATCAAAATGATCAAAATTAGTTTTTTCACTCTAACTTAAAAACGGCAATTTTCTTTTCTAGTTTAATACTCTTCATGCTAAACAATTCATCACATTTGTATCTCTTATAATAACCGAAATCCCCGTATCGACAATGTTCCTGTGAACACACTAAATTAAAATATTTTAAATTAAAGCTTTTTATAGTAAGCTCGATAAAGTTAATTATTACTTGCAAATTTAATTTTTCAATAATAAGTTTAATCGTCAACTGTCTAATATTTAAATATTGCTTAAGTAATTAATTTTTCTCATTATTTTCCAAAGATATTATAGGCAAATAGATAATATTAGGCAATTACATTAATTATACGAAAATATGGAAAGAAAAAAGTATTAAGTGTGGCTAAATTTATTAGAACATATGAGTTAAAATAAAGCAATAGTTTAATTGTAATATATATTGGCAGACAAAAACAATGGAAATAAGATTAGGAATATACTTGCCTCATGCCTTGCAAACTATTTACTTTAGAATTAAATTATCTAATGCACATGTAATCACAAGCTTTAACATTAATTTTTAACCCTAAATATCACACCATAAAATTATTATAGATAAATAATGCAAATACTTTGTGAATTCAAGAATTATGTGACATGCTTACCATGGCATGGGATGCAAGTGTATTCCTACCTTAAAAGTTAGATATAAAGATATATTTATACAAATATTGAGTATCATAAGGTGTATTTACCTTTATATCAAAAATAGTAATTTTCTCTTTACTCCATACATTATGATATAACAATGACCTATGAAATAAACAGAGATGATGTGATAAAAAATAGCAATAGGTACTTACATGTTGTTTGTTCCCCAAATTATTGTAATATGAATTTATTAAGTATATTGAAGTTGTAAAAAATTTTTCATTTAACAAATTAATTTACTTAAGATAAGTACTTACATACATTTTTAATGTTTTTGTAGTAACATATTAAAATAAGATTTATCGATAAACAATACTTAACTCAACTTATAAGATTAGTTTTATTAAAAGTATAAAATTCAAATATAGGTTGAAATTTTGAATATTTATTTTAACTATAATGGAACGTTCAAAAAAGAACGTCTCACTCTTAAGGTGGGAGGGGGTCGCAGATCGTTTCATATGTGACATGAGGGCTTGGAGGTTAGCAAATAAGCGACGTTACGGATCTTGCAGCAGTGTATGCCGACTTTGTATGAAAATGTTTTGTAATATTTAGGCGGGTCAGATTGATACTGTGACGTATTTTTCTAGGATGAGGTAAAAATTTGGTGACAAAGAGGGGGAGGAAATGGGGTAAAAAAGCCAAAAAACCCAAAAAAGCGTGATGTCCTTTTTAAACGTCCCCTAAGAATAACCATAAAATATTCATGCAATTTTTTGTACCCAAAAATTAGATATTTAACAATACAGCCTTTAATATACAATGTGCAAATTTAACAATAATTACTTAAATTAGCACTCTTATAAAAAATGCCAAATATAAATAAAACAATAAATAATTTACTAATAAAAATTTTATGAAACACTAAAAATGAAAGGAACCTCTTACCTTGCGAGTTGTTTCATAATATTTACAATAATGGTTAGCACACATCGTTGTATACATCAAGAATTTTAGAAATCTTTGATTGTTGAAAATAAATATCTGGCCTAAAATTTATTTTCCATTTGGTGGTAGTGATGACATTTTATTTCCCCTTAAAATAAATTCTGATTACCAAAATACCTACAAAACATAAATAAAATGGTATATTTAAAAACGTGTCAGCTATTAATTTTCTAAAACGGTTTAAAATGCAGATCACTTATATCACTGCTGTAACATAAAAATAAACAAGTTAAAAGTTTAAATCAATATATTTTTTTAGCGGTCTAATGACCGCTAAATTGAACTTCTAGTACTAAATTAAAATTTATATCTATGTAATTGCGAAAATAAACACTAAAACTAAAAATAATTGTATAACAAAAATGATTTTTTTTTAGTATTGAAATTATGCCTACCTGGATTTCCTGTTCCTATGAGTTTTATTCGTACTTTCGCCACTTTGACTTCCTAAACTGTGTTGCCTCGATAATGGTTGTCTAAACGGAACTGGCTGTCCTCTATTTGGTAACATTCTAGCTTCGTCTAAATCCAGGTTGATGTAATTAGATATTACATAAGACTTTAATGTATAAACTACATGCATCGATTAAAAGTATCTTAATGACATTTTTAGAATATTTTAATTCAAGAATTTTTCAAAATTTATTTTTGTTTTATAGTAGTTTTTCTTTAAAAAGAATGGCTTACATTTTAATAAAAACTTTTTATTAAAATTGACCGTCCCTACTTACTTTGGAGAACATAAGGCATTCCTTGAAACAAAGGTGGAGGTAAGGAAAATCTATGTCGTTCTATGTGCGAAATATCACTAGCTGGAGTGGGAGATCTACTACTTCTACTATTTGGTGGACTAGCACGAACATTGCTCATCTATAATTAAATAAAAGTAATAAATATACACTTATAACACAATTAATACAAAGTAACTATTTGAGATAAAATTCAGACAAACAGAGTCTGTTGTTTGTTGTTTTTTTTATAAAACTTCTGAAGCAATTACATTTGGCGATTCTTATAAAATACTAATTACTAAAGTTCTAGATGGTATTTCAGAAATGTTAGGCATAACTCGGAAAACTTGCACTATTTTCATTACGTTCGTTAAATTCTAATAATAATTATACTGATACTCACTTGTCTAAAAATCATAGGCGATACAAAATTTGAACCATATCCATATGGAATATTTTGCGTGGGTGGTGTTTCGGGAGGAGTTCTATATTGGGCAGTGTTTTGGTTACTACAATAACTAGCAATAACAGTGGCAGCTGGTGAACTGGTTCCAGTACTACTCTGACTTGAACCTGATACGATGTTTTTTGGAGTGCTAAATTTATTGCCTTTAGGTGTACAATTCTTTATTTGTCTTACATCAAATTGTTGACCTACATGCGACATTACTAGGTTGTGATTGAAAGCCACATTTTGGTTAGGATTCTGTTGACTCATGCCCATTTGATTTGAAGATATAGATAATTGATTCATATTATGAGCTAAATGATTATAAGTAGATTGAGACGGGCCAGTTTGTTCTTGAATTTGTCCACTATATGAAGACGACGTGCAACCACTCGGTGTAGGTGGATTTTGTGGATATGATATATTTTGCGGCATATTTTGGACAGGAATCATTACATTTGGATAAACAGGATTTTGAGTATAGATAATACTATGATTTGGGTATATTACTGTATTAGATTGATTTGCTTGTGGAGTTGAGTAAACAACTTGCAGTGGTTGATGCCCATACATCGGTACTAACTCTGTGTTCTGAGAATTTTGAGTAATATGTTGAATAGGAGGCGGTGGAGGTGGAGGAGGGGGCGGTGGTGCTTGGCAATAAGTTGAAGGATATGTAGAAGATAGAAAGGTACCTGTAAAACATATTAAATATTATTTTTAAATTATTATACGTATATAACAGTAATATGAATTCAAAAATACTTTCATTATTTTAAATTGATAATTATTCATATTTAGAATTCAACAAACTAATTAATACACCAATAGTAGTGTTATGTTAACTTTCCAAGTGGAAAAGGTTAATGATCAAGTTTAAGTAATTCATAATAACACAATTATTTATTTATACCTGGCTGTGTAGGTACTGGTACTGTATATCTTTGTGGTTGCGGAGGTGGAACGTTAGCAGGTGAATTTTGGAATACAGGTAATGACTGTTGATTCCAGTAAGGTGGACCCGACTGATATGGAAAACTCTGAGGTGTAGAAGCACTTGATGGATCCGTTATAAAATATCCTCCAGGGATTTCTGACATTTGTGAATCCTATAATAAATACAAAACTTTTTTTATACAGTCACATTTAAATAATCAATCAAAATGTTAATTTACCATTCTCCCTTCATACTGATTAGGCAGTGGAACTCCATATGAGGCATAAACAATATAAGGTTGTTGATAAAGCTGCATCGAATTATCTGGTGTTTGCATATTAGTATAATTGTTGCCATATACAGGATGATATTGTTGAAGAGATAAATTAACTAAATTTTCAGCCGACGATGTAAATTGCATACTTCTACTATGTTGTAATGGCGGTGTAAAAGGTAAACTTGGACTGGTAGCTGTGTTTGTGAAATTTGATCTCTTATTAAGCGATGGCGAAGACCTCGATCGCTGTCTTTTAGGAGATATATGTTCCCTAACAATTTTTGGTGGCAGTGAAGTTTTATGTGGTGATGATGGTAGCTTCGCATTATTGGTAGTTGTTGGTGTACTGAAACTTGGAGGTGGATTTAGCGGATCGTAATGATATATTGATCCATCTACATTTTTCACAGGTTGACCAGTCTATAAAACACTTAAAATAGAAGGTTACATAAAATGTTATTAATGCAAACCTGTGGATTTATAATAATACTGCCCTTCGGAACATTCTGAATGTCAGTAACGGCCCAAATTAATTGTGGATCGCTAAATTCTTTATCAATAAGCAATTCACTAGTACTAGTATTGCTATTAATTGAATCCTGATGAATAGAATCGCCTGATGGATTTGGAGTAGATGTGGGAGAAGGTGTTACAGATTCTGATATTTGTGACTGAGATTTATAACCAGAACTCGATGGGCTTAATCTCCACGAAACTGTGCTCGCTCCAGAATCTGTAGAATCATTACAAAAATTAAAAATTAAATTTGATGATAAATCGGTTCTATAAGTTACCATGTTCGAGTTTAGAATAGAAATATGAATTAATTAATTAATTAATTAATCCTTGATATGAATTAAAAAACAGAAATTTGACTTATTTGTGGTATAAAATAGTCCAATAAAAAATTATTATTTTAATGTTAAAAATCAATTTTCTAAAAAGTAATAAACCTTGTTTAGTGAGCAATCGTGGTCCAGCACTATGAGTTGATAAAACACTGTCCCCTCTAGTAAGTACCGATACACCTCCATAACCACCAAAACTATAACTTTTAGCGACACACGGCCTTGTCAAATCACTTCCAGTTTCCACCGATTGTACCTAAAAACGTTAACATCTCCTATTTTTGAAACTTGCAATAAAAAGTAAATGAAAAAGATTTACTTGCCTTTAATAATCTTGGTGTAGATTTTTCGGGATTAAGTAATCTAAATCGAGATGAACAATCACTATCTGTACTTGACCAAGGTACTTCGGACCAGCCAAATTCCTCGGCAGAACTAAATTCGTGCATCTATAATTTAAGAAACTAGGTTAGTTATATTAAATTTTGCAATGCTCCATTTGTCCAATTGTCAAATTTTTTGGTATTAAAGAAATAAACAAATACAGGTACATCTTATAATTATAATAATAATAGAATAGCTAAAACAAACACGCCTAATTTATTATTTTGTAAATAAATATTTGCTACAATTTTTACCATTTACCTTGATTTTATTTGTAAAACTAAAAATAAATGTTCAAGGGTCTTACATCTCTATTAAAAATTCTCCGTCTAGCTTTTTCATATTCTTCTTCTCTTTCTTCAAAACTTTTACTTCTTCTACTTTCTAAACTATACTGTCGATCTGGTGATTTGAAACTATATTCTTCGATACTATTGGAATCACGTTTGAGAATGGATCTTCGAGGTTCTTCCACAAAAACTATATCATCTTTAACATATTCTTTAAATGCTAGATCAGGTATTCTGGTATTTTTGGTTTTATTCACTACGACACATTTACCTGACGATTCTATATTATGATCCATTCCAAAATATGCAGCGCAACGATGAACTAACATCCTTTGATAACTTGACATTGGTGGAAATTTATAATGACTTTTTCTGCAATTAAAATTAAAATAATTTTATTTAAAAAGTCGTCTAAAATAAAGGTATTAACAAATCTCAAACTTTAAATGATATTAAATTTTCAAACAAATCTTAAATTTTTAAAATGCGATATCTATAAAACAGTCAAAATAAGAATAGTGCTTTTTCTTGACAAACTTACAAATTTACTTAACAAATTTAAAATTAACCACACAATTCTCGTAATCGATTTCAATTAATGATTTAACATGTCTTCTAAGATAATGTTATTATGGAAATTTTGACAAACTATGCTTAGGACATCAATAAAATTAATGTTAAATATATTAATATTACCTCATATTAAGGCAAATGCAATGGCGTTATAATGTTATTGAAATCGCACTACAAATCAGTACAATAAATAAAATAATAAACAATCAAATACTAATGAATTTCCCTCAAAACTGATGCAATTGCTTTCTTTTTGTATTTTTCTTAAATCATGTTCAATTTTCACCTCAATTGGTAATTTAATTTTAAGAAAACCTGATTATACATTTTAGAAATTTTTGGGATAATTTGAAGATTAAATTCATGTGGAAAATAGGTGGATTTCAAAAAGCCTAACCAAATCTGATTAAAATTCAACTTTTTATTAAATTATTTAAATTCCGACTAATAAATTTTCAGATTAATAAGTATTTACTTTCAAATTATTCTAGTATCAGTACTTTATACCTCGGGTTGATCTGTTCATCTTAGGATAAATTTAGAAGTATGTAATTGTCCCAGATTAAATTAACCAAAAATGAAAAAAAAAACCCTCAGTGTGTTATTTATTCTTATTGCAATATTATAATCCTGAAAATATGTATGAAATAATAATATAAACGAAACTAACATAAAATATAACTTACATCCTATCTTTGGCAAGATTGACTAGTTCCTGTTCAATTCGTAACATAAGTGCTCGATCTTTAGCATTTCTATTTAATGTTTCGGCAATAAACTGTTCAAGGTCAACCCCTGTAGTATCTGTATATTGTTCCGAACTGCTATCTACACATTAAAAGAAAATTATTAGAAAAATCAAATTATTAACCTTTTTTAATACAATACCTCTACTTAAACAAGGCGAATTTGATGAACTACCTTCAAAACTACCCTGTGATGAACTTTGTTGCCGTAATTTACCTCTTGTAGCCCTGTTAACTGTTAGGGTATTTGAACTAGTAACGACATTGTTATTAATATTACTACTTATATTATTGTTAATATTTCTTTCGTGATTTTTCAAACAATTCGTACACGCTTGATTTGTACAATCACATATTCCTCTTTCAATTTTAAAGTTTCTCCTACTATGACTACTACTACAACTACTTTGCATTTGACTAGTATCTTCAATTGCCCTAGATTGTCCTTCACAGATGAGTAGTTTTTCTTGACTATCATTTCTATTTATGCTATAGTTAGAATGTCGAGAAGCACAACATCCCAACGAATCACTATAACCGCTATCTGAAGCCTCTAATTGATGATTACAGAATGGTAGATTTACTCCATCTATATTTTCGAACAAATTCTGAGGTGGCGTTCTAGATATAGGAGAAGGAACTAAAGTGGAAGCAGGCGAAATGTGCAACGGTGATCGGCAAGGTGAATTTCCCCTACTTAAAGACGGACTTAAAAGTACTACAGGTTTTGCTACAGTTGAAGGAGACTGACTTGGAGAAGAATTTGCCGAAGGAATTAATTTAATACAAGGAGATGCTACAGAAACATGAAGGGGGTCCCGAGGAGGAGACGTTTCTTCTCTCATTGCATGACTGCGTACAAGCACTTTTAATTTTGAATTGGTCTAAAACAAAAATTTGTTAAAAGTAAATTATTTTAAAATTCACGTTATGTAGTTTTTTATTCACTTTTATAATTTAACTTATATGCAGAGTGTTTCAGAATAACTATTCCTACTTTTCAGATGTGTTAATTTTACGTGAATTTAATTTAATTTAATGTGAATAATTTTACCCTTAGCGAGCGTTTGACCTTCTAAACAATAAGAGGATTTAAAAATTGAAGAATTTAGTGATAGCGAGTTAAGTAGCGTATACACATTGTCTATTTAGGACATATGTTTTGTAAAATGAGATAGAAGATAGGAACATTTTTATTAGTTCTGATTGTACCTATTACTCTTTTCGTAAATTTTAACACCCTGTATAACTAAGCGTTTCCGGAAATTATTTTACTTTAAAACAATGTTTAATTACATTTTTTAATAGTAAAATAATGTTTAATTACATTGTTTTATAGTAAAATAATTTGTGAAAGCTTAGTTATAAAGGTGTTAAAATTTACGAAACGATATATAGTTGTACAAATCAGATCTAATAGAAAATGTTCTATCTTCTATTCTCATTTTACAAAACATATGTCCTAAATAGACAATGTGTATAGCTACTTAACGCTATCACTAAATTCTTCAATTTTAAATCCTCTTATTGTTTAGAAGGTCAAACGCTCAAGGGTAAAATTATTCACATTAAATTAAATTAAATTCACGTAAAATTAAAATCGAAAAGTAGGAATAGATCTGAATAATTACCATAAATAAAAAATGAAATAATTTAATATGAAATGCATTAATAAAAAAGTTTTTCTTTTAAATAAGTAGGTACATCATGACTTACTCAGACTTACTTAAGACTTACTCATGACTAACTAACTGTTATTAAATACTTAAATAATTTAGTTATCTATTTACAATCTGCAGTATTATGTGTTTATATTTTTTAACTACCTGCAAATAATTTTATTTACTTTTAAGATTTACTAATCAAAAATATAAATGTAAATTTTTGTCGAGCAGTGTAGACAAATGATATACTGGTAAATTTGCATTGCACATAAATCAATAGATCTGTTTTTTTTTAGGTGAACAATATATATAAAATTAATTTTAATTTAAATATAATAAGCACGTATATTAATAATTACCCTTCCCCTAGCTTGAGGAACTGATGTTTGCCCTTCAGATTCCATTTTCATATTGGTATTTATACCCCTCTGTTGCATCTCCTTAGCTAGGTATGACCTTTTAATCTTCGTCTAAAGCTGAAACAATATGCTAGTGTTATTTATAGCGATTTTCTTAATGGCGAAATATAAATGTCTTAGAATTTAAATCAATCACGTATGTACTTGCGTAAATTTTCAGTTTCGAAAATTTAAATAAAATAAACTAAATTATAGTTAGAAAATATGAACACCTATACCTCAGTGAATGTAAAGTAAAAGAAATTTGTTTTCCCAAATTCACTAAGTACTTATTCACGTTTTTATAAATTTCAAAAACATCAACGATACGCCACTGTATTTTGAAACTAAAGATAACAATCTATTAGTTTTCTTTTTTCAGATTGAAATAATTGAAAGTTAAATACACTTTCGATGTTTGCGTGAATACTCGCCCCTTTATATTCCATATTAATGTTGAAAATAGTAAGAATTCAAACCCTTCGAAGGACAAAATCAATAATAACATACACAACAATATTATTTTTGGTAAATAAAATTATGAAACTTAATACTATTGCTTTTAACTCGATTTTTGTCTAAAACGAATACTATACCATTCGATTGTTGAACTTTACGTTCTGCCAAAATCTAATAAACTTTCCTTCGCATTTTACGGGACTGATAAATACAAAGTAATTGATAGAACATGCGTACCTTCTTTCATAACTTATCAGTTCGAACAAAGAATACAAACTTTCTAAAATAAAAATGGGGTTTTTAGTCTACAAAAAGATTTATACAGCAAAAGATACGACGAAGAAAGGTAGAATTTTTTGTCGACTAACTCTCCATATATTTATAAAGTATAAATACATGACCTTTAGCTTTAACGCAAATTTTCTGAAAGACAAATAAGCATTATTTAGGTCTTGGTTAGGCTCTTCTAACATTTTAACATTCAGTCCAATTTCGCGACTTCTATCTTCCGCGTTCACATTGATTGGTGAAATACAATAAAATGTAAAGTGTGTGTAATATCGCAAGCCGAGAGTCAACAGAAGGAGCGGTTTCGAAGTATTATTACAATTTGAGATCTCATCTTCCATCCCCACTAGAAATTGGTGATAGGGAAAAGAATGATGAAAAGGTAAAAATGCATTTAAAGAAAAATTAGGAAGTCTCTAATTTTTTCTTAATCTTTTATTGCATTTTATGTATTACATAGTTAATTTTTTTCAGGAAAAACTTATTTATTTCGGTATTTTCAATGTTTTAATGTTTATTGCTCTTAATTTGAAAAGTGCATTAACAAAATTCGTTCGTTAGGTATTCTACAAGTAATAGAAAATGTGCTTTTTTAAATTGCTGTTATTTTGAACAATTTCAACTAATTTGTTCACAGATTAAACAGATAAAACTTAAGTTTTTAATTCTCGTATCAAATTTTAATTATTTAGATTGAGACACAAACATTTTAATAAGTACTTTTTAAATATTTAAGACATCCTGTAAATATATTATGTATATTCAGGGTGTTTCAGAGTAACTATTCCTACTTTTCATGTGTAATGGGGGGCGTGCAATTAAACGCTTTTTTGTAATAAAGTAATGTTCGGAAACGCTTAGTTTCCGAGATACTTTCAGTTTAAACTACTACGCCACTCGGTTTATTTCAAAATTGACAGTACATTTAAATTTTTCAGTATTTTGCAAAAATAAAACCGCATGAAAACGCATCGTTTTCAAGATAAACAATAAAATCTGATTTCATATCCATTTAAGCGTGCGTCAATGGAACAGTTTATTTCATAATACCGTTTCCAAACTTTGGGAAGTAACAGTACGCATTAAGATAAGAAAAAAAGCCGATATAGACTTAAGTTCGAAAATATTTCGTTTCCGAGATAGGTACCTACTACTCTTTTCGTAAATTTTAACACTAGGTATCTCGGAAACTAAACGTTTCCGGACATTACTTTATTACAAAAAAGTGTTTAATTACTTGTCCTACATCACATAAAATATAGGAATAGTTATTCGGAAACACTCTGTATTCGAATAAATTTACTTTTGAATTGAAAAAAGTGTTAATAAATGGTAAAATTATAATTCGTAATTTACAAAAATTAATTTTTAATGTTTTTGTTTGAGAATAATCAGAGTCAGTTATTAAAATTCGTTTTGATTAGTTAACTTTCAGTTTACGTAGACTGAATTACTTTATTTTAAATGTGTACCTACATCAATTTAAAAAACTGTAAAATATTTATTTAATAAGTATTTTTTAACGTTGAATCGAAAACAAATTTACTTGATTTGGAACACCGTATACATGAGTTATAATTTTTAGCATAAAAATTAAACCCAAAAATAATTAGTAAAGTTTTCCAAATTGTTTAAACGTGTTTGATTCCAATACTATAAGTATTAAACATTTTAAGAAACAATTTATTAAACATTTAAGCAACCCTTAATTATAATTTACCTATTTACACTACTTAAAAAAAAAAGATGAGTTAAAAGAAGATACATCAACGACTGGTACTATAATGACTTGAAGGATGTTTCAGTGCAACTTAAATAAGACTATAAAAGAAATGGGCAGAGAACTGCAAGTTCTTAATAGACAACGTCATACGTTAATTGAGCAAAAAAAAGAATGTGCTTATTACATGTAAGAAAATAAGTTCGAGTTATAAACAAGTCACGCTGAGATGGGTTGTATAAGTCAAAATTTTGGCTTGACCTTGGCTTGTTTGCTGTTCAATTACGTGAAGGAGAGTTTGAACGAGAACCAGTATAGTAGAACTATAGGCGAAGTCTCGACCTTACAGAGACAACGCACCTAGGGGAGTATCTCAAAGGTATAGTGGAAAACTCCCAACTATTTCATGTTTGTACTCCTTTAAAATGTGTTATATATTGATTAAATATAGTTAAAAATACTTCTTCTTAAAGATTTACCATACTGAGTGTGGCACAACATTCTCTTGAATTTTGAAGGTCAATGAGAATGGCATGGTACGTTTCAAAATGTTATTATACAACATGGAAATATGCTTATTTACGTTAAGAAAAAAATATTATGCAGCGAAATTGGTTATGCATAATGAAGTTTAATAATGCTTGTTCATTCTAAAGAATGTTTGTTCATAATTATTGTAAACCAAAACAACATGACTTCATAATGACCTTTTAAAATGGTAAATTGTTTGTAACTAAAGATTACATCAGTTATGTACATTGATTTTTACAAATCAAATTTCTTTGGAGCTTTTTATAACGAATTACAAATAAAATATAACTAACAATAAGTAAGAAAATCTTCATTGTGTTTATAATCATTATAACGACAATATAACTTAATTACTTCATATGTCGAATAAGATACCAAAAATGACTAGTTACACGTTTTTCTAGAATTGAAGTTTCTGTTAGGTATTTTTCTAAAACCGAGTACACACACAATCAAATAGACCTATCTGATAATACTGTAGTACATTATCTTATTCTTATAAAACATGTTGGTTAATAATTTTATGTTTACTTATTTACTGAATTTTTAAATATTGATACTATCGATTACCTCCCCGGTTGCTATCATAAATTTTTAAAACAAATTATGTCTACTTCTTCGCCATTTCTCATTATTGAACAAAGCAATTTTCCATTGAAAGAAAAAGTAGACATTTTAAGACCTTATTCGGACACTGAAACACCTAAAAACAACTATTGTTGCAACAATCGTTTCTAGCAAAGGAAAAACCAAGATTTAATAGTATATGTATGACTTAATTTAATCAGTGTTAATTTACTTTATTGTATATAAAAAAAAAAAAATGAATAACATAAAAATTGGAAAACATTTCATCGTATAAAAAATATAAAATGTACAAATTGTAGAAAATTTATTTCTTTTAACTTTGTACCGAAATATTTTTATGGAAATTTAATTATTATTGTAAATGGAGTTTTGGTGATTATTTTTTTTTAGTATAAAGGCCTTCAGGGATGAGATTCAAAGTGGTTCTAATATTCTTATGTTAGAATTAATGTTTTGCTAGACGGTACAGGTGACAAACTATAAACTTTTATATCCGATGAACTCAAAAGTTTTGTCCCTCTCTACTGGACTGTTTTGAGAATTATTTAATTATGAATGCCTGTTTTATTTAATCGTAAATACATAATAAAATTTAAAAATATTGGGAATTACATACCAATATAAATTTACCGTTTCTTCCATGTGGTATGAATTATATCAAAAATTACGAAATATTTCTCAAACGGAAGCCCTTTTCATAATAAAAGATATCTGTAACAAAAAATTAAATATTAAAATCCTTGTATTTCTTATTGTTAGAATTGTAGCATAGAAGTATTTACATAATATTTTTTAAACCGCTTAAAATTAAAATCGATAAATGAATGTAAACCAGGTATGTACTTAGGTAACTGTACTCACTATACATAGCTAAAAATGGCAGTAATTAAATCATATGGATCGAGGAATTTTCAAATGAAAAGTTGTTTTCGTCGTATAACTATTTATCGAATTTTATTTTTAAAAATCTTTAATTTAAGCACATTTCCTATTTGATGAAGTCTAGATTTGTTTTTTATTTTGTTCTGATTTAAACAGACATAAATTATAAGAAAAATGAAATACCTACACGTAAACATTAATTATTATACATAAGTACCTACCTACATAATAAATTAATAATAATTGACAGATTAGAAAGTTTTTACAAAGCATTTTCTTTTAATATAAGTATTATACATACTTACTTATACATACATCAGTCAGGCAGTCACTTTGAAATCTATACATCAGTTAATTGATGAATAATAGAAAAGCGTACAGTTCAATTCTGATTATATAAACAATTTAAACAGAATCTATCGATCTGATACAATGCCCTAATTTCAGATGTACGGAGAATCCTGTGGGAAGAATTTATTATCTCATATTTAACAGTTTGCACTAACAGCGTAATATAGTACCTATCGGAAGTCAAAAGAATGGCATTATTGATGAACCTAACTGTTTCAAACTAAACATTATTGTTTTCCTTGTCTCGTTTCTCGTATTTCAATTTTATATTCCTAAATTCCAAACTAAATATGTACTACGAAAATATAATTTATAAAATAGATACCTATTATAAATTATTCATTTTAAAGATGAAAAATGAAGGTACATCTGCGTGCAAGAGTATTATGTAAATGTATAAATAATGAAATACATTATACAAGTATTATAACTGAAAAAAAAATTTAGATAAGTACTTCAAAAATTTTGATTATTTTAACTTTTAATGTTTACTATTAGAGAAGATTTTCCATAATTTATATTCTTATCATTTTTTGTACTGCAAGTCAATAGTTTCTGCCTGTCCACTTTTTGATACAAGCAAGAAAATGTATCGGTATAATGTATTTTCAACCAAGGTGACGAAAAAAATTACTTTTACGCCATTACTTGACGTTTTTACTGGTACATATATCACAAAAACCAAATCAATTTTTGATTATTTTTTTTTAAATAGCGGGTCTTTAATGCATCTTTCAACAATTATAAAGAGAAATTCCTGTAAATGAAGTAAGTATCGCTTTAACGAGTAACGGACTTAAAAAATCGTTACCTGTACAAGGTGTTCGAAAAACAGGAGACAATGTTATTTACATCAGGACGAGAAAAAAAAAATAGATACCGATAAACATTTTCGGTCATACGTTTTGTTTTCTATTTTCACTTTCTGTTGATATTACTGTAACAAGCTGAAATTCATCAAAGGCTCGAACGGTTGCGTAATGCACAAAATTCAGTTCTACATTGATTTGAGGCCTACATTTAACAAGATGGCAATCACTTTGGTCAGTTATTGTGTCTTTAAGTTATATAAGTATGTCCAAACCTTTTAAATTACCCTGAATAACTTCATCAATAAAACGTTGCTAAATTGTATATTTCTAATATTCAGTTTAAAGTTTTGAACATGACATATTCTACCGATGATTTACCTGCAAACGTATGACGTGGCAAATAAAGACTACAATTTATTAGTACGTACTGCAAAAATGCGAGGTTTTATTGATCACGTGTATTGGAACCGTTCTTGAATAACGTATAGGTATTAACTTTGATTTGAGTTTACCGAGATTTGAGTCTGTTTGACAAGCTCATGGAATAAGTTGTCACGTGTAATATTTTTATAAAAAGACAGCAAACAAAAAATTTAAATCGTTTACATATTACCAATATTACGAAAAATACAAAAGAGACTTAATTTTAAGAGACTTAAATTTGTGTTTCTGACATAAACCAGGGCTTTACTAGTAGGTAAATGCTTTTCTCGCCACTTCTCAAAATCACACTTATTTCTCAACACTCTAACACTGCACCTGGTCTAATGATTAAATATGCTAAACTTGGAAATAAATAGTGTAGAAAGACATTTAAGGCATAGGTATACGAAAATGAATTTTCTGCGTAGTGTTTTAAATATAGATAAACAAGTAGATAAGAAGTAGTAGAGAAGATGTTTCGTTTACGAATCTAACTCATTCTCGATACCTACATAAAGACTAGCTAGGTACTTCGTTTTAATTTCGTTTACAAATGTCGACAATAAATAAAAATTTTCTACAGTAGGTAAGTTAAATGCTCCTATAATTTAAACGAGGCCAGGTGGAATGACGACCATATAGGATTTTCCTTATCACTGACTTCGGAGGTCAAATATCACTTCCCTCCACATCTAACTATAAACGAGTCCATACTTTTTTCTCGTTAAATGCACAATTGGTTTAGTTAATAGTCATACTACCGAAATTCACTGGTTACATAATGCTATAACACATAAAACTTATAAATCCTTATAAAATTTAAAATGTTCATAGTTATTTTTCTTATTGTTAGTTGTTTAATTTCACATAGTTGCGAAGTCATTTTATTTGAAATCGACAAAAACCCGTAATGTTCATCCTTCAGCTGTTTGTTCTTTATTGTTTATACCATTTACATGTGATTCAATAAATATTTACGACATGACAATCATAGGTTTGACTAGTTGCCAAACGTTGCTTTAGAAGTGTATCTAAATTAGTTAGATAGAAAAATATCTTAAAATAAAATAATCTAAAATTATATTTATTAACTAACTAATGGAATATAAAAAAATACTGGTTTAGTTACCATGTTTAAAAATTAAAATGTAATGTAAAAAAATGTAAAAATACATTTCTCTAACGACAAACATAACTGTACTGAAAATTGTACCTTTTTCGAAAAAAAAAAGATAATGAAAACTTCAATGTTTCTTGTATAAAAACTGTCATTTAAATGTTTCTTTATATATTTAGCAAAATTTATTACAGAAAACTGTGTATGTATTCTGAGATATGAAATCAAACTACCCCTAAATGGGAGATATTAATAATGCATATCTGCGAGATAACATTAATTATTGCACCCATATCTAATATAACTTTAATTACAAATATTAAGATAAAAATATAGAATATAGAATCCTTCAACGTACATACCTAAAAAAACCTTAAATAAATCACGAGCACTCCAGAAAGAACGCATCACCCTACACTCGCCACCAATTCATATACTATTATTGCAGCAACCCCACTAACAATATGCATCCAATGACGAATTTACCTGATTAAATATACCTCCCACTAACAGTGAACTTGACTTCCAACAACTCTAGTCGATATTTATAAAAATCAATTCTTAACGCAGAAACGTTTAGTGCATATTATACTTTCCTTTTCTAAGAATCTTGTAAAAATCCTAAGAAAAACGAATTAAGGCCTGTCGCCCACTACCTCCTACATATTCTCCAGATTGAAAATTAGTACCTATCTACAATGAAGATTACAATGACACTTGTTTTTAATCGCATAGATTTAGAAAATTGAGTAGCTACCGATAGAAAATAAAAATTCGTTTTTTAAATTAATTTAATCGTTTCCATCCCTCAAATGAAAGTTGCTTCTGAAAGTTCACGTTACAATAAATTGTTGGGCACAAAGGAACGTTTCTCTCTTACGAATTCGAAATAACGAAGTAAAATATCAAATTCCGTTAGTACTAAAAATATTCTGACCTTAAGGCCGGAACCTAGCACAACGCCCGGAAATTGCGTTTTCAATATAGGGATTCTTAAAACAACGGCTAAATCAACTTTGCTATTTTAAACTTTCTTGTGCGTGCATTAAATAATAATTTTAAGCCGAGGGTGGACCTATTTCTCAGAAACAAAACATCCCCCCAATTCGGAGTACTGAATAAAAACGACCTAGTTTTTTTCCAGGCAACAATATAACTCGTCAATACCCTAATAAACCCAAATTATATATAATAACCACATTCTTTTTCGTAGTATCATATTTATTATAATCATTATTTATGGTGAATTTATATTGACATTAGCACGTGGATCTACTATTACATAAATTTACCTAATAGCTTAGTCGGTGATTTTACTGCACGTTTTAGCAATAGTGACTTTATAGGTAGTTAGCTTGATACGATACGTTGTAATAAGATTTTATACCCCTTTTAGACGTTGTATTTCAATTTTATATTTTACCTTTCTTATTAATTGACATGCTTGATTTTACAAATAAGGAAATAATCGAATAGTATTATCGCGTTTTTAGGCACCTAGTTAATCAGTCAGATATTTTCTATTCTACCTCAATCAATATTCATTCGCTGTGAATTTGAAAAATCAAATCAAATCAAAAATGTTGAATAGATACCTATCGCACTATAATAACTTTTAAGGAATATTTAAAGTTAGATATTATTTAAAATTCTCTAAAATTTTACCATATACATGTTGTTAAATAATTAAAAATTGATAATGTTAAAAATATAACGTATTATATAAATAGTACAAAATAGAAACATACGTGATCTTAATATTAATGAGTTGTTAAAACAAATGATAAAATTACGTCATAAATCAATTTCTCAAATAAAGTATCTTAATTAAAGTAGGCAGTGAATTAGAACAGATCATTACTTAATTAATTAAAAGTAGGTATCGAAAGGGCACAACCAATTACCATTATTTCCAAAATTTCAAATCGCAATTCTTATTACTTTCCTCTATTCTTCTAACCAAATCTCGTCGTGACATACCCTGTGCAGGTGCACAGAGCAGCTGAGGCATTTCTATTTTTTTTTATTATCATGATATTAGTAATTCATGAAACAATTTTCAGGCGAAGAAAATTACTTGTGGGGAAATATTTTTGTTGCATGTTTCATATCCTCTCACAACCACCCCCACTGCTACTTGAACAGCTGACTGTCAGTTCACTCATTAATTATATAAGATCAATTGCCGTTATTAAAATTAGCCGGGGTAAAACGACATTTTCGTTTGCAAAGCTGCCTCCCGAACAACAATATCCGAACCACGAACGAACTTACTTAACAGAATAATAAATAATTTGCATAATCCAGACGTAGTTTAAAACCCTATTGTTTACCTATACGTATCTACATATAATATTTTTTTATTTTCCAGCCAAGTTAGTCCTATTATTTATTATCTATTAAACTTTATTTTTTTAACAAATTCTGTTATTTTAACATTCGTAAGAAGTAATATTGGTTTCTTATACAAATTAGAAAGTATTTAAATGCGACAAAATCCTGCCCATTTATTGTACAATTTCTCAAAAATATTGTACAATCTTGTTGTACAACTTCATCTACAGACGTTCAATCACGAACAGAAAACTGTAAGAAATCTCGCATAATACAGCAAAGATGTAAAATTAGAAATGATTTACAAAGAGCTGCTTGATACAGTTCTACGAAAATACGGGTGTATTTCAGAAGGATAAATTCAAAAACAAATCTTTAATACTTTATGACATAACAACTATAATCTCTGGAAGTTGTTATTATTTCCTGCTCTTTCGCTTTCCTAAGTATTCGAATGTCACTTCATCAATAGCTACTTTAAAGTCAATTTTACATTGTACAAAGTTTAGTGTCCCATTTTCTATGGCGCCCACCGTACAATAAACGACAGAGATTATGTCGCATTTAAATACTTTCGTATTTGTATAAAAAATCAATACACCCACTTCTTCAGAATGTTAAAATAACAGAATTTGTTGAAAAATAAAGTTTAATTATTAAAAAGTAAAATACGTGAGAATTCACTTGAAATCATCATTATTGTGCAATAATATCGTGTTGTCTAGAGAGAACTTTAACATTATTATGCCATAACATTGAGTGTCTGGGAACCCCATAATAATTAAAATGACGAAACAGTCGTTTATTTCGCCTTTTGTGACTTATCTATCCGTTCGATTTAATTTTTCCACTACCATTAAATTCATACAAGAGGGCATGGAACTTTATTGACTTTTTATGAGCAATGCGATGCAGTGCATATTTCTTCTGTTTTTAACTTACAAAGGCGGTCACAGCAACGATCATATCAACAGTTTTATGTACATCGTAACGTCACCGTGTACCTACCATATCTTTTTACTACCAGTGAATAATACCACATTATAAAACAACTCCAATTATTTACTTGACATTCTAGGTACATTTAAAAAAGTTCCTTATATTTAAAGAACTCGTTAACATGAAAGAGAAACGATATATTTTGGCATTAAAAAGATAAACTATCATAATAATATAATGTCGAAAAAACATATGTAGGTAAATAAATAGGCACATAAAACAATATTAAACGGTATTATTAATTGATGAACCTTCTTCATCCTTGACTATAAAAAACATTTTAAGTTATACATAGATCTGGAGTAGGTAATAAAAGCCAATTGAATATTTTTGTACTACAACACGCCACGCACTCCAGACCAGGGCAGGGTAAGTAAAGATAAGCTTGTTTATCCTTGGCTTAAAAATACAAAAGTATACCTACTGCTATTAATTTCATGTTAGTGACCCTCTAACGGCAAAGTAAAATCCAAGGATTTTAAGAACTTACGATTTAAAGAAAACGTGAATTTAATTTAATCGTTTTAAATTACGTCTTATTAAAGCTTTTTATATCACGGGTAGTTAACAATATGTAGTAACAGTGGATTTGCATTTTAACCGCTAAATATTTAATCCTTTATTCTGGTTGAATTTCACGAGTTCAAAAAAAAGTTAAGTATACAGCAACCAACCGTGAAAACAATTTTTTGCCGAACTAAAATTCATTTTCCGACGGCCACTATGAAAAGTTACCGAAAGTTAACCATTACAAACAAATAGGCCGGCCGTGCGTAAAGAAGCCGTCGTAGCCCGTGTGCAATCATTGCAGACAACGAAAGGCCTCCTAGCCTGTCAGTGTCTTGCAGCATCTTTACGCACAAACAGTTTTATTGGGAACTAATTGTAAATCGAAGTCGCTTTTAAAGTGTCAAAGTACCTATAGCTTATCCAAACCTATATGATGTTCACGTCATCAATGCAAGGTTACTAGATGATGATGATGATGTTTCACACAGTGCTATCACCTCGTACCTCGTATTTTGACAGTTCTAATAAATTCTAGTCTTTCTTTATGCCATCTAATATGTGCGCAAGTAAATCATCTGTAGAATATGTCACTTTCCAAACATTAAATCGAATTACAAATAAACAATTTAGTAACTTTTTGTTGATGACGTGAACATCATATAGGTTTGGATAAGCTATACCTACGTTAAACATCAAAAATCGAAAAATACTTGTGGTCGTCGGAAAAGTATAGTATATAACACGTGCTGAAATGATATTTAAGCACTAGTTATACTATATGTATAGGAATTTTCGGATCGTGAATCGATATTGGTCGGTAAAGTTTAGAAAGTTTTGCTCGATGAAAACTATAATTTCGAAAAAAAATTCTAATATAGTGCGGTCTCTACTATAACGTGAACATCCCATAATGTTTAAGTACATCCAAAAACGCGAACGGCTGATTTGATATTCTACCATATAACAAAATGGGTTGCTCTTAAAATGAGATAGAGCGCATTGAAAAATGACACAATAAATATACAATCAAACTGAAAGTGTACCGAAAAAATAAACAAACTCGACTACTGTAGGTATTCATTTCCAAGCACATTCGATAAGTTATTAATTGCTTAAACTTGTGAGTGTAACATTTCTAAATTCCCGTGATAAGTATTGTTAATTATTTATTATGGCATCTAAGGAAGCATCAATTTATTTAACTTTAGAAAACAAATCCAAACTTTTATCAGATTCAAGAAAAAGAACTCCGAGTGATTTTTTTTATCAAGCAAGTAAGCAGTTCCTAAGTCAACTATAATGTACCCTCAAATTATTTTATTCGGTTACATGAACTCGTCGAAAACGTGAACTCCACTTGCAGTAGTTAGTTCAGATTGTCGAGACTGCACTGTACTTAATTAATCATTATTTTGTGCAGGCGGAAACCTCAATGAGCACTGCCTTCGAAACGCCAACAAATTCTGTCTTTTCGAAATAAAGAACTAAAATTCGAATGTTGAAAAGTTATGTATCTCTCACAACTGCACGGGCAACAAAACTTATTAGACATATAATACCTAGTTGCTACAAGTATATATATATATATATACACAAGTTCAAAATTATAAGTTAAAAACAAAATTGATATTTTTCTTCTCAAAATAATTGAAAAATTAATCTATTCGAAAAACGAAATATTCATAAATTCCCCACAATTTAATCGGTTTTTCAATTAACAGTTGAAAATGCTCCGAAAACGCCATATACAAAATTTATTATATGTAAAAACTTACAGAAATATTTTAAATTTGGTTTACGATTTAAAAAACCGATTTGATTGTCACGCTAGTTGAGCTAAAACAAATCGTAGCAATTGCAAGGCGCGGATGAGTCACGCCTCGCCAAGTCGTCCTTGCTATTTAGGGCGATAAGCACTCATAACCCTTATAAAAGGGAGATTCTGAGAAATTGATAATTTATTACGTTACTGGCACACTTTCACAATGTTTCAATATTCAAGGGCGAAATCAATTAGTTTGCGTGGGCGAATAAAAAATCATTACACCCAATTACATGATTATTTTTTTTACATAGGTACTTACCTATTAATTATATTTCTTTTTTTAATCATGTGAATTTCTAAATATCAAATTCCGTTAAACTAAAGTTTAAACATTTGTATCATTATATTTCTATAGTCCTATAATTATTTCAGGAATTATAATAGATTTCAAACGTAAAGTACTGTCTTAATGTTTTCTTTATATAAATATCAATAAAATTAATATTACCACATAATTGTATGCACTTGAGTGTGCACAATATTATAGTCGAAATTATAATATTTTCAAAAAGTATATTTATAGGGTTTTATTTAAATAATTAACAGCATAAATTTCATCAATTTTTCGATTATGTCAATTAAACACACAAGCAGTAGAACTAAAATAAACTTAGGTTAAAAGATAAGAAAGAAAACTGCAAAATAGATGAATGTATGTATGCCTAGTTACTCGATATTACTAAAAAGTCTGATTTACATGTAGGTACTAATTTTTAACTATTGTATTTAATTTGCACCAAGTGAATGCATCGATCGTGTTACACACAACGTAGTACATACATACATGCATAGGTAGGTCTATACAGATTGTTACAACTTTAGTGTGCAGTTAGTACTTTTAATACATTATGATACATACAAAAATTGTACAGACAAGGATATATTTTTGACAGATGCTTATATACCTATTACTCTATATTTATTCAATTAAAACATTGTAAGTAATTACAAATAATAATTAATAAACCAGCCCCCTCTCTCCCTCTCACTTATTACACACAAATACCTATAGTCTTAAAACCCGTCAAGCGCTAAAAACTCTGAAACAAAATTTGGAATGTTAGTATACATATTATTTTCTATCATATCTATAAATATTAAGAAATGAATTGCATTTTTTCAGACTAGGGTTTCTAGACCAAGGTCGTTTTTCAAGGTAATCAATGAGGCTGCTTTCGCAAATCACACCCGCACAGGATATGACGTTCGAAGCTTACCAATTATCAACACGCGAACGGCTACATTACAGGATAATTTGCTTTGATTACTCACCCCTGTTTTTATACAAGAACTAATACACACACAAGTTAATTATTTTCGTATAAATTCCTTTATTTTTGTATATATGTATTTAACATACCTACTATAAGTATATAAATTATTAATATTATTTTATTAACAGGAAAAAAATAAAACGTGACATTAATATTGAATAAATAGATTCTGAAAAATAATTTTACAAATAAAATTAAATTATCCAAAACCTTACTTACTTTTTTATTTTATTATTTTTCTATTTTATTAGTTCCATCATTCATTTTAAATAAATAAATCTAGTTTTTTTTCTAATGTTTCTGTAATGTTTGATAATCGTAAATTTCATTATTTAATGTTAAAATGACCCTCTAGTTCACGTCAGTGATGACGTAATAGTCCTATTATAATGAATCCACTAATTATATATATATATATATATATATATATATATATATATATATATATATATATATATATATATATATATATATATATATATATATATATATATATATATATATATATATATATATATATATATATATATATATATATATATATATATATATATATATATATATATATATATATATATATATATATATATATATATATATATATATATATATATATATATATATATATATATATATATATATATATATATATATATATATATATATATATATATATATATATATATATATATATATATATATATATATATATATATATATATATATATATATATATATATATATATATATATATATATATATATATATATATATATACGACAATAAATTTTACTACGCTGACATGTGTTATAATCCATTTTCTATCAATACGATTTTTGATAGAAGCCATATTTTACGTAAATGGCAATCTAAATAAACAAAACTTTAGTACTAGTCAACAAATAACCCTCGCAATCGATGATTGAATTACTGATAGACCTACTTTTACAAAAAAGTTTGGAAGAAAATGTACACTTACAATGTTATTTCCTAATATTAAGGATTCTAACGCACATAAGGTTCAACAAGGTAGTGTAGGAGAGTCGCATTATTCACTAAGATCGTATGAAAAAATATTTAAAGTACACATTTCCGGTATATAGATTAATAAAAGAAATATCGTTACAGTGGCCAGAACAATCTCCAGATGTAACACCAATAGTAGATTACTTTTGATAGATTATTAAGAAAACAAAATGTATATGAACAAAACTAATAACTTTGAAGTATTAAAGATCAGGGTAAAACACGAAATAAGTAAATTTGTTTCGGCAACAAACTGTGCACAATGCAAGTAATGTAAATTGCATAAACGTATCTAACATCAGTTTAAGTACAGTTAAGTACGTATTCTACAAACTGGTGTTAGATACGCTTCAGATATACAGGGGTTGTAGTGGAGTTTGATAAACAAAAATATGCAAATAGTGAAGGAAAATTTTTAAAATATGTACTTTTTAGGAAATTTATTCTAAAATTATGTATTTTTTGTGCAGTAAAATTATTTGAATAATCACTATCTACCGCCTTTATATCGCAAAATTATAAATGTACTTAATACATAAATTATTAATTTAAAAACTGTTCGTGAGCCCATAAGCATTGAAAATTTCCCTATTACAATCCATAAACCAGATAAAAGTTTAATCGCATTTTTATGCGACCGATATACCGACAAAACAACTACACTTCGTCCAAACCTATATGCAATCCACGTCATCGATGAAAGGTTACTAGATGATGACGTTTCACGCAGTGCTGCCACCTCGTACCTCGTATTTTGACAGTTCTAATTAATTGTAGTCTTTCTTTATACTGTTTAATATGTGCGCAGGCAAATCATCTGTAGAATATGTCACTTTCCAAATTTTAAACCGAATTACAAATAAACAATCTAGTAACTTTTTTTTGATGACGTAAATTGCATATAGGTTTGGATAGGCCATAATAAAGCATGTGCGCCACCTACTTTCATATCTTATCGGGTGCGAACAAAGAACTGAATGTTTTTAAAATGAAATCGGGATTTCTTAGTATCCAGGTAGTAACTCGAATGCATTTATATATAGAATTCCGGCAAAACCGTTTCAGATCATTCGCGTTAGTGATACAGAGCGGTAGTGATTGTTTCAGAAGTTCAAATTTTAAATTATGGCGTCGTATTATTCGTGTGTGCGAGGAGTGCTCGTTCGGTTTATAAGGCCTTTTTGCGTGTGAGTGCGCGAGTGCTCTATGTTGTGTTGTGTTCTCTAAAAGGATTACAAATAAAAAGGATTAATACGACGAGGAAAGGTAGGTTCTTTCTTTGTCGACTAACTCTCCATGTATTTATAAAGTGTAAATACATGTACCTTTAAGCTCTAACACAAATTCGCTGAAAATCGAGCTTGGTTACGCTCTTGGATAGGGACTCGATTAGGGTCTTGGTTAGAACCCCTCAAACATTCGACGGTCCAATTTCGCGAATGAAATTTTATCTTATGCGCATTTTTGCGATCACAGTGGTTGTTGAAATAGTGAAATATGAAGCGTAGTTATAGGTACGTAATAATACAAGTTCGCAGTCAACGGAAGAATCTACGCTGGAAATTCTGTCTTCACCAAATTCTTAACTTGATGAGGTAAATACCATTTGTTAATATGATTAGAATAATAGATATTATATTAATTCATATTTTTTTTATTTAAAATCACTCATGCATGTTATATTTGCTTTTTATAAGATAATGAGAGGTATAGGTTTTTATAAATCTACTTTAACAAAAGCAAATCAAAATTCATACATATATATACATAGTGTATGTAAAAGACGTCATAGGTATTTACTGTTAATACATTTCTAGGTTTACTTGATAAAATGCAGATTTTTATTGAGAGTATTTTTGGATTCTATTGTTTTTAATTTCATAATTAACCAACTATTAAACTAATCAACACTGATTGATCTAAACGTTACAACCAGTTTACTTGGAGCCAGTTGTGTGTACTAAGGGTTGAAATAAACTTCCCTTTATGAAATCGGGCATAAGAAACCAAAAGGAATGCTTACTGCCTAAACAAGTTAACAATCGCAAAGTTTCTCGCGTCTGTTAAATTTCCCCATACATTATTGTATTGGACAATTATAACTAGGTACCAAATCTAAAAAATTAAGTACTAATAATTCACAAAACAATGGACCGCTCGACAATTACTTTGTAAAACAAGCGTTTGACCCATTTCTAGAGAGCAGTCAAAGTTTCCCGGAGCGATATATTGCTTGGCAACGGCAGGTAGAGGTGACTAACCTATCTCAACTACAGGGACTAGTGGAAAATTCTAGGTCAGGTCAATTTTATGGACCTCTGCTATTCTTCGCCATAGTAGCTAAATTGTTACATTTTGCACACTATCTTATTATTTACTATTTAAATTTATTTTATTTATTTGCAATTTTTTAACTTTTAACTTAACTGGCCATACATTTTTTATATCTAGTTCTCTACTACAATTTGACGATGTTCATTTATTTTGTTTAAGTTATACCTTCAAACTGTGACATCATGGATATTTTTTTTAAATGGCAACTTTATTTTTTTATGATGGAATTAGATAGCATTTATTTTTCTCTATACGCTCCTCTAAATATATCGTAAGATTGCATTAGAAATATTTTTAGAAAAATCAACACTAATGTCTGAATATGTTATTCGCGATTTAAACTTATTCCTGCATTAGCTGTTTTATTTCCAAATCCAGAAGACGAAGCTGTTTACCTCCAACAAGTCGAAGCCCCGCCACATTATGGCATTGAAGTTCGAAATTATTTAAATGTAATTTTTGAGAATAGGTGGATCGGTAGAAGAGAAAGCATCGAGTGGCCAGTACGATCACCGGACTTAAATCCGTCATCTTAAAAATACCGTTTACAACAACAGACCTCAAAATTTAGAACAATTGAAAATTCGTATTCGGGAACAAATACAGATAATACCAGTTGAGGTAATACAGAACGTGTTAGAGATTTTTAAATCGAATTGCACATTGTCAGATAGTTAATGGTGAAGAATTTGAACATCTTCTGTGATATCAAGATTAAACATTTTTGAGTAATTTAAATAAAGCAATTTGTTAAATTTTTAAATAGTATTTAAGACTGACGCGAATAACATATCCAGTCATTAAACTTGATTTTTCTAAAAATATTTCTTACACAACCTTACGATAGTGGGGTTTAGAGGGGTATTTTTAGAGGAAAAAAAATGCTATCCAATTCCGTCATAAAAAAATATAGTTGCCATTTAAAAAAAATATCGATGATGTCACAGTTTGAAGGTATAACTTAAAAAAAAATGAACATCGTCAACTTATAGTAGAGAACTAGATATCAAACTTTTGTTAAAACCTTTTTATAAAACCCTTCTCCTAAAATTTATTAGTTTTCTCTAGTTTTCCTTACTTTTTATTCACCCTGTATTGTATATTACCTACATCTAATTCTATGAAACTATCAAACACTTTTACAACTTTGTAAATACTGCAAAATCCTGGTTCGTAAATAGGTCGCATCTAGGGTTGACGACCCTTCACCCAATTCTCATCGTATCCCGGTTCGTAATTCGCGAACTCTGTTGAACCAATTCTCTGACCCAGCACTTAAATCAATATGTTTTCCTTCTAAACAGTCATTTTCAGCCAGATCTAGACTTTTGCATTTTTAAATTTGTGTGTATATATTATTATGTTAAAAGTAAAGAAAAATCTTTCAAATCTCAAATAGTAATATGAGTTAAATGTTTGTTCTAGTTTTACTTGAAAAAAAATTCAAAATTTAGATAAAATACGAAAACTTTTAGCTTGCTTTGTTAGACAACTCTAGGCTCTATTCTGTAAAAATTTGTTAATTTTACTTAAAATTAATTTCCCCTTAAGATGGAAACGTATAAAAATCTCGCGAGTGATTGGTTGTCAGTTCTTTAACAGACATTTGTTTAAAAATAACAGATTTGTTAAAGAACAGACCCCTAAAAAATCTGAATCGATTGTAGTTCTTATCAATTGAGTTTTCATATGTATAATGTATTATTATACATGTAATATCACAAAATAATTTAAAGTTATTTTTACATAGATAACTTATTTTTCTTTCACTATACAAACTACGTCCATCGACGAGATAAAATGGCATTTAAGGTAAAATGCTCAATGCTCGATGTGTTTTGACAACATTTTTACGTAAAATCTTTATCATTAAGTGTAAAACTCGTTTGTTGTCCATCTAAAACTACCAATTAAATCTTTGAAACGTTAGCTTTTTTAAGTAAAACCTTTTTAAACATGTACTTAAGTTAGGTTTAATTCAAGTTAAGTCAGATATAAGATGGATTTCTTTTGGAAATTGATCTTCAAAGAAGTACCAACCCAGTCTACGACTGGGATGTTGCGGTGCAAGTTGACGTAAATGGGGCATTCGGGAAGAAACGAAGACATAGAAGATAGGTATAGCCTAAATCACAATTTCTATAAAATCCTGAATGGCTCAATTAGTTTATGATAAAATGTTGAATTTGTCCTACAGATTTTTTAAAAATATTTAATGCGGCAAAAATGAACTTTATTTTAGTTTGGAGGCTTTAGTAATGGCTTTGGATCGTGCAGCCCTTCGACAAAAATAATAAAAGAAAAGGCCTTCTGGAATAATTTGTTAATTTTGATTCTTTAAATGATAAACCTTAATACATAATATATTCATTTATAATAAGTAGGTATACCTACTTCTCTATACTAATGAAAGACTTGAAAAATATGCACGATAGAATAATGGAAATGCTGATAATCATTAGGTATAAAGCTTTCAATTTGTATAAAACAGATATGAATAGGATATTAATAAAATATGTGATATACCAGCGTAAATAAATATACGTTCACATTATGCACAATTTGCATTATTTTTTTAACAAAATTAAAAGATGACATGCTAACACAAATAAATGATTACCGAATAAAAAAATATATATTTACACTGACATTTGATTAACCTAGAAATTTAAATTTGGTGATTCATAGTTAATTACATTAGTTTTCTTTGAAGACAAAGGTATTCTTTAAAATGTTGAAAACAAAAGGGAACCTTTTAAATAATCGATACAGCGCTATGCAGACAATTTAAAATAAAAAACAATGCACGAATCTAATAAAATTAATAATCTTAAGCTTTAATAATGCGAGAACCTCCACAAAAAAATAGCATCTAGGTATTCTTAAAATTCAGTAGTTTACTTTAGTTTAAATACTGCTGTATCCACTTGATGTTTTTTAGATACACACTTAATCGACAATGAACAAATTGTACGTTTTTGAATAACGTAAGATAGGTACTTAGTGTTTTATAAATAATAGCATTGATTTAATGAATGCCAATCATTTGTCTCTTAAAACATGCCCGATGTATCTAAAAATTATCGTACATCTGTGTAAAAATTAATAAAGACGGAATGTTACTGCGAATAGTTGCACGTTACAACATTAATAATATTAAAATAAACATCCTTCAGTTGCCAAATAATATGTAAAAGATATTTGAAGGCCAATTTCTAACCTAACTGTCACATGAAATTTAAAATCCACTCACCTTTTTATAAAAATTTAAATTTGGGACCTCTCCTGGCACATCCTTTAAATACTCCGTTTATTAAATGTTCCTTTTGAAATTTGTCAAATAAAAATCCAAAATAACAGCCATTTCGTGCACCACAAAAACAAAACTGCGATTCTTCATGTGCGATACGTAACGACGCGTAGTTAACCTCTATTCCATTTCTTCGTGTAGCGAAAAAAACCAATATTTTTCATACGTCCACAATTTTTTGTTATTAAATACTTACGAACACCTTATTTAACCGCACAACACACCAATAATGCTATAGCAGAACTTTTTATATCACCCTTTGCAAAATTGTATCATAGTTGGCAGCACGAATCTGCATTAGAATTTGCAAAAACACCTGTGCTACCTGTTGGCAATCATCGAACTAACGTTTTTATTCTAGATTTAAACCACCGATGTTTTATATTTTAATTATTGCTAATTTATTATTGAAATTCGAGCGGTTTTTAAATATTTAATTAGGTAATTTTCGAAATAAATACATATTTATAAAACGTTTCGTCATTAACATTGTTTTTATAAAAATTCGATATTTATTTAAACGAATTTAATATTATAAATTGATTTAAAATTAAATTGTTAATAATTATTTAAAGAAGATAGATTATTTATGACACAATTTATAGATTATTATTATTACAGTTCGCTTTTGTTCTGATGATCTAACATGGCAGCACAATAGCAAGTGAGTATGAATGAGCAAAAAGTAAATTTATTTTTTTATTTGTAGTAGGTAGTTATTGAATACCTAATAAATTATGGAAAATAATACGAATGAAGAATCTACTGTAAACGATAAAAGCAAGCCTAAAATTAGCGCATCTAGCGATGAAAAAGACGAAAAAGCTCCAGATAGTTCTGACAATAATGGTATACAAAAATCAAAAAGCGGTAAAGCGAAAAAACGAAAAAAACCGAAAGACGTAACTGCACCTCGCCAACCACTAACCGGTAAATAACATATTTCATATTTTAATATCTAATCCAAATGTTTCGTAGGTTATGTACGTTATTTAAACGATCGAAGAGAATCTGTTCGGACTGCAAATCCAAATTTACCTTTTGCCGAAATAACTCGTATATTAGCGAGTGAATGGACTAGTTTACCTGCCGATAAAAAGCAACATTATTTAGATGCTGCAGTCCAGGACAAAGAACGGTATACTAAAGAATACAATGCTTATAAACAAACGCAAGCTTATAAAAGTTATACAAAGCAAATTAACGAAAAGAAACTTAAGGAAAATAAAGAAGAAAACAAGCTCAATGTAAGTCTTTTATGATGTTATTATTTTATAACAATTTCAAATTCTTGTTAGTTATAAAAGCAATCGACTGTTCAAGGAAATAAATGTTTAAAATATTTTATTATATGTATTGCATATATTTTAAAACAATTTGGTAATTTAGCAATATTATTTTAATAGAATTTCATTTCAATAGGCAACATTTTTAAAAGTTATTAACTTACAATGAATATTAAATGTTTGTTATGGTTCTTAGAATTATAAAAATGATTTATAATGTTGCTCATAAAGGAATCAATTGAATATAAAATGAATTATATATTGTAAAAATAGTAATTTTATCTTGTTAATTGACTATTAAGAAGTTAAAAAATGAATCGACTCTTAATCATTTCGTTACTTGTACCCACCATAATAATTGCTGCCACTATTTTGATCTAATTATTTGATACAAATTTATTACACTAACATTGCCACTTGTACAATAATCGACCGTC
This sequence comes from Rhagophthalmus giganteus, assembly GCA_036326145.1. NCBI lineage: Eukaryota > Metazoa > Arthropoda > Insecta > Coleoptera > Rhagophthalmidae > Rhagophthalmus > Rhagophthalmus giganteus. Next base: position 68,243,656 of record JARFJA010000001.1, on the reverse strand, counting down.
GCTGAACATCGGTTACTTCAGGCTACTCGATAAATGTAAATGCGGCTTCAGATATGGCACGTCTCCTCGAGGGTTTTTGTAAGCTCGATCGAACTGTATTTAATGTATAAAAGAGTTTTTCACGATGCCCACTATAGTTGATAAATCAGATACATTTTACAATTTTTAGACTGCTACACCATCACTTGCATTTGTAGCAAAGGAATCTCATAGCGAAATGGACACTGGAAACTTTGACATTCCAATATTTACTGAAGAATTTCTGGATCACAATAAAACACGTGATGCTGAATTGAGACAACTACGGAAATCAAATACGGATTATGAACAACAAAATGCTATTTTACAAAAACACATAGAAAACGTTAAAGGTGCTATAGAAAAACTTGAAGGGGAAATTCAGCAACAGAAGAAAAACAATAAATCTCTTCAACAACATTTAGATCATCTGCGCAGCACTCTTACTAGTGGATTTGCAAATATAAAATTACCCGGTATCATTAATTACCGATCATTTACATGTAGTGCATTTAAATGGTATTTTGTAGGTACAAATGAACTACCAACCTTACAAACAATAGATTCGTATATGGCAAGTTTACACTCGATGTTGTTGGAAAATAGTAGTCAAGATGCAAATTTGTTACGTACAGTAAGAGATACTGTGGCTCATTTAGAATTTAATGGATAATAGAAAAGTCCAATTGAAAATAATTTTAATTTAACATTTGTGAAGTAACCCAGAATACACTGTAATTTATTCCTACAATAATTGTTTAATACACAGTATTCATAATTATTATTTAGTTACTTTGGATATTTAATAATAAATGCTATCGATACTCTGAAATTTTTGTCATCTATCCGAATACCTATACATTCTTAGGTCTGTTCCAACACACCTTCAAACCGGTTTGCGAACGGTATAGTACATGCTTTCAACTAATCAGAATTTTAGAATTTACTCAACTGTCCAAATCTAAAATTTTGATTTGTTGAAAACATGTGCTGTACCGTTCGCAAATCCGGTTTGATGATATGTTGGAACAGACCTCTTATCTACAGGAAAATATTTGTATTGTTAATATACATCCACTTGTGTCAAAATCAGTTTAATTATTACCTAATAAATATTATTTTTATTATTGTTTTTTTTTTAAATAGAAGTATCTACTTCACACATTATTTTTTCTAAATGTAACTGAATAGTTAATAAAGGAAATTTTGATAAATCTTTTATTCTTTTTTATTAAATAAGCGTGTATAGTTGTTATAAGTTATATACTTCTTGTGGAGTAGAAATCGTTCCACTTTTCTCAATCAAATACGGTTTGTGATGCGTTTTCTCTTTTTCATGTCACTTATTAATTTGTAGTTTTTTTTTACCTGATCTACCCATCTTTGGTTTTCCTTAATCGCAGTCTTTGTCACAGAACTATTAGTCTTACAATTAGACAGAATCAATTTTTGTTATTATGTATTACTTAAATTACTGTGATGAATCATATTTATTACCATGCTGCTTTATATGGAACAACTGTTCCTATTTATTTTTGTGCCAATAACTATAGCAGTCGAGTCACCCTAATTATAAATAAAAAATATTTCTTTATAAGCCTTACAATTAATATGGTTTTGTTAATTACTTTACCAATATATCATAGAAATTACTTTAAATATAATAAATGAGATGAGACTGTAGCTATCTATATACATTTATGGTTGTAAATATATCGTAGGATTTAAAGAAATTTTTTATCATATACTTATGTTTTTCTGATAACAAACTTCATATTATTATTAAGTTTTTGCCAAACAAACAGTGTGAAACCTCATATAAGTACTTAACTAAAACAACATCTGTTATTACTTTTAAACCCGAATATTAAAAAAACCATTATACATTTTTGGCATTGGTAGTTTAAAATCAAGATATTTTAATTCTATCTTAACTCGTTTAACAATGGCGGCCGTGCGCCAATTTTTGCGTTTCTAGAGGTCTGTGGAAAATGTTATATTTCAATTATGGTTTATCGCAGAGCTCTGAATCAAAAACTGTTAGTTTTGACACACTTCATATTACATTTTTGTCACGTGTACGTTATTTTCCGTATTTTGTTTCCTTATGTCCGAAATTTCTTACTAAATTTGATATTTGCGATTACAAAAAATTCAAACTTCGGAAGGATGATTTTTAGGAAAGGATTAAAACATCAGCCTTCAATTTTTTTACAAATATTTATGTTAGGATAATTTGTAGAATTATACTTTATACCGGGGTGTAGCGGGCCGCATCGCAGCGCAAAACTCCGCAACCAATCGTTGTCACGCAACAGAGATCCTGGCATTGACTCGTTTAAAATGCAACAATTGGTTGCGATCCGGTCTGCTGCACCCCAACATAATGTACGCTTGCCTTTAAAGTACTATATGAGAATAAACTACATTAAGAAGTTTGAGTTTGATATTATCTGATATCATCTATCATCATCTGATATTATTATGTTGGGTGTCGAGGATACGGTAGGAAATCTCTCGGTAACGTATAGACCACGTCAAAATAATACTATAAGTTGCTATAAGTGTTTTATAATGAAGAAATGAATTTAAAAATGCAATAATATATAGGTATAAGTACATATAGGGTGTTCTACTTAAAATTATAAAGTTAATGTTACTTCTGGATCCATTAAATTAGGGTATATTCATAAATTACTGTTAACAAATTTTTGGGTCTTAATTAGAGTTATTTAGATCATATAATATGTGACCAACGATCCATTGTCATAACATATTCTATATATAACGAGTACTTAAAATCGCCCATACATATAGGTACTTACATCGTATTTAGCTATATACTTACTTTAATATTTCGTATGAAAATATCTAAAATAACCTTAAACAAAAATTTTAATAGTTTCGTGTGGGTTTCCTCATAAATCCACCTTGTAATTTTATGTAACCAGTTTATATTTAGATAGGACGCGCACTGTGACAATCAAACATAAAATACAAATTTACATTTGAAAATAAAACATCGAATTAAATTTGTTATTGATAAGCGGAGAATATAATATTTACAAAATACAATGGGATAGGTATTAAAATAGTTTTCTCGTAACTATTACGACTCTAACAATTTAACGTAAACTTTTACACAACAATGAAAAAATTCAAAAATGTGAGTGTCGTAATAGAAGGGGGTCGTTCGAAAAGGACGTCACGCTCCTTAGGGTCTCGACTCATAACATGAGGGCTTGGGGACCTGATCGTGAATCGAAACACTTTTTCCCAATAAAATTAATGTAAATACAATTAATCCGTTCCAGGCTCTGAAACCTGGTATTTTTAAGTACGATATTTTTGTTTAGAAGGCACATAAATTACATGTAACATTAATTATAGGAAAGTAAATTAAAATTAAATACTTTAGGTAAATTAGTCTGATTTGGTGGTTTTCTGCACTTTTTTAGGTGGTTTATCTCCAAATTTATCATCTGTTTTGTGTACAAGAAATTTGTCCTTTTCTTTGTTGCAAAATTTTTGTGAAGTGCGGCATAGCATTGTCATTGAAAAGGTTAATTGCCGCGAACCGAGTTATTGTGCGCTAACCGAGTCAAAATTTGGTCACCAAAACTGATCGTAAACCGATTTGGTCGTGAATCGAGGTTCCTCTGTATTTAAGGTCAGATTGATACTGAACGTCCTTTTTTGGGGCGAGGTAAGAATTACATGGCATGAGAGGGGGGAGTGATAAGAAAAGACTCAAAAAACCATGACGTCCTTTTTGAACGTCCCCTAGGTATATTTTTCAAAATTTATTTGTTTTCGATTTTTGTTTAATATATTCTTAACATATGATCACACCGTATAGAACTAATTGGACGTTTATTAATATATTTATCAAACATACACGCACTACCTATTTATATTTATTAGAAATACATGATATCGATGATTGAAAACAGGGAAAAAAATTAAATTATAATAGGTTTATACTTACATATATAGCTCATCCAAACCTATATGATGTTCACGTCATCAATATAAGGTTACTAGATGATGATGTTTCGCATAGTGTAGTCACCTCGTACCTCGTATTTTGACAGTTCTAATAAATTGTAGTCTTTCTTTATACCATCTAATATGTGCGCAAGTAAATCATTTATAGAATATGTCACATTCCGAACTTTAAACCGAATTACAAATAAACAATCTAGTAACTTTTTGTTGATGACGTGAACATCGTGTAGGTTTGGATAAGCTATATCTACTATCGGTAATTTGTAATTTATAAATTGTCAATTTAACGCTTTGCATTTACCAAATAATTATGAAAACGGCACTCTTAACAAATAGATTTAAATAATTTATGATCGTACCTACTTCTCCATTTGGATACCTTGCCTTCGTGGGATCTTTGATTCATTTCTATCTCTTGAGACCTAATTAAAGCATACAACAACTTTGTTAATATTTCGATGCAATATTTGATTACCGGTTGAAACATTCAGATAAGTTGTAATTAAGTTATAGCCTATTCCGCGGCTAATTTATTATTGCTTTAGTTACCGACCAATTGTAAATACGTAAACTCCTTAAACGTCCTATTTAATTAAAACAAATAGTCGCTCATGCATATGTATTTATTTTATGCCCGTGTAAAGTCTAAACAAGATTATTGTTAAATATTTAAAAATCCTTTAGTTTTCTTGACGTGTAATTCCATCTCAAATCCTCCAATGACACCATTTCCATTTTATTTTTTAATTAAAAACATTAGTTAGGTATATAAAGTTATTTTAAAATACCGAATTTTAGATTTTTAGACCCGCGCCTTTCCAAGAAATTCGTATTTTAATTTCGCATAATTTGAAAAAGATGGTGTTGCATACATTTATGTATCTCCGTTAATATTGTACCTAATAGTGAGTAATTTTTTTACATTTTGTTCAGTAAAGTACAAACAATATTTTTGGAGAAAAGAAATATATATTTTTTTATTTTTATAATTTTTTCGAGTAATTCTTACATCTATTGGTTACTACTATTCCAAATTCTAACTTGAGACGACGATGGGATCAAGAATTATGAAATTTTTTCTGCGCAATGGTGCGTCTCCCAAGTAATTATCGAGCGTACGACGTGCACAATTTCCGCACTATTAAACGAATACTACTTTATCATCTCATCTTTGTTTTAGAAAACATGTGTTTCAATATTTAACAATTTATTTTTTTGAATGTATGAAAGAAAAATTAAGAAACATTTAGATGAAAGCGCCCTTTATAGTCCAGGTTATAGGTAAATAGGAGTATATTCTATACCCTCTACTGACTACAATAAACGTCAGAGCCCTTAGGAAATCACCTCTAATTCAAAATAACGTTATAATGTAGGATGTCTAGAAAATGAGTAATTTTCCGGACACGTATAGAACACATCAAAATAAAAGTTTCTATAAACTTTTTCATATGTCGCTCCTCTACTGATTGTGAGATATTCACCCTCAAAGTTAAAATGAAAAAAAATAATTTGTTTAGATAAATAACACTTTAATTTCTTATTAAAATTTAATCATATTTGGTTTATATTCCTAAGAAATAAAATATTTCAAAACGATTTCGTAAATTTTTTGATACTACTGCAGAGGGAACAAGGAAAGATACATTACCTTTCTCCATCACATTTTTCTACAGAAGTTTAATTTAAAAAAAGATTAATTCCATTATCGGATTTCCCAAATATTTTATAAAAAATACACGTGTCTTTCTTTTTCACGATTTCAAAATTATAATTAACAATTATATATATTTTTGTATTTGGGGAAATATGTATAACGTTACTCTTTATAAATAGTTACATATTTAATTACTTACAGAACATGTCATCGAGTGCATGTAATTAAAATCGGATTTTATATAAAATTATAGTTTTTCCAACTTCTTTATTCGTTGAAATCTTTTTTGAAAATTACTTATCCTTTATTACTAATATGGGATGATAAAATAATTAATTTTCAGTTTTAAATGTTCTTATACGATTTTAATTTTTCAAATTATCGACGAAATATGCAGTCTGTTTGATTTTATGTGTCACGGCAGATATCTCAGCTATTACAAGAATCTCAAAAAAAATGTACATCTAGAAATTGACGAACGATTTTCATTGATTTTACCGTCTTATACTTTTTCGAACGAGAAATGTGGTTGTTAGTTATAAATTTATGTATTTAATCAATTAAATAATTATGGCATACTACATATTATTGTAAAGTGAATTTCATAATACAGTCCATTTCCATTTAAAATTTTGAATGTATTCGCCGTATATCTAAAATATTTAATGCTCAATTGTTTTTCTGATTTTAAAAAATTATTGAAAGCAAACTGTTTGACAATTTTCATATACTTATAACGCGTTTTTGAGATTCTTGCAATATAGCCGAGGTATTTGCTGTGATATATAAAATCAAGCAGACTGTATAATCCTAAAATGGAAGTAAAGCATGGAGGTAAATGGTATAGTATATTATATTACATGGTGACTCTCGAGATATTTACAAGTATTACAGTACAAGTTCTGAAATAGGATAACTGATGGAATTTGTATAGGAATGTATTTACGTACATACGTATTAATCATCATAAACGTGTCGTTTAGAGAATCTGTACGGATATATGGATTCTAACGCAAGTTTAACTCCTCGTAAGATCCTGTTTAGGTAATATCTACATATCAAATTTGAATTTAATAACCTGTTTAGCTTGTCCCTATAAACTGAATACAAAAGCAATTGAAATGAAAAAAAATATTGATAGTCTTGTACGAAATATAATTATTAAAACCTGCTAATTTGTGGATCAGCGATCTTTTTTAGTTTCTCGAAAGGTTAACATCACGGAACATAGTTATCACAGTATTAGTCGGGGAGTACGCCAGCATTTATGACATCATTTATTAGAACCGCGCAAAACAAAATATTTAAAAAAATATTAAATATTTTAGGTAATAATTTATGGTAATTTTTATGGTAATTCTTTTTAATTTAATATTTAGGTAATAAGTTAGATGTGTAGGTTACTAATCGTTTACTATCGGAGTAAAATGTTATGACCTTTCATTTCGAAAGCTCATTATGTAAAAAGGGCGCTATAAGCAGAATTGCCTAATAAATAAGAAATAAAGAATATAATTATGCAGTGTCCAAAAAGTCTTCCAGTCTCGGTTGGCTGTGGAAAAATAAAGGCATGTCTTAGGCATGTAAACCAAGACGTATGTCTTTATCTTAGCACAGTCAACTGAACGACTTTTGGACACCCGCTGCTTTAGATAATTTTTAATACCTATCTATTCATTAGTCGAAAGAGAATTTTAAGAGCTTATCTTGTATTTTACAATAATTAAGCGAGCCTATTTTATCATATCATGAAGACTTTGTTTTTAGCTTATCTACAAACCGCCATCTTGAAGAAAGAATAATTAATTCAACATTGGAATTTTGTCCTTTTACTCTCACCCAATAATCTTAGTAATTTTCAGAAAATTGACTGATCTAACATTCTTTCTTTGAGCGTTACAAGCGGCATTTAGAACGTTTTATCCGGGTTGTTTTATAATTGGGACCAGGACCGTGAAAAAAATAGTGTTAGGTAGACATATTCGGGCTAGTGCAGTAAAACGGAACGTTATAACGAAGTTTTACTGTAATTGCAATCTGAAAACAATTTATTTTTATGTAAGAATATATAGTATGTACGCGGATTCTGGGATCCTTTGATAGAGCCTAAACTAAACACAATAGAAAAAAGGATTTCAGATAAAAGTGTGCTGATTGTAAGAGTCGCACAATGTAAAATTATTTTCGCCTATACGGGGTGATCCAATATTGCAGTAGAGCACCGAATTTCATTATTTTAAATAGAACTCCCTACTTTTTTATATATTCTGCTTAAGCATGTAAATTTAAGTCAAAAAGTATGAAGGTAATATCCAATTAAAGTTTATAGTTTTTTAGGGAAAAAAATGTTTTTTGTGAGATTTTGTCAATTGCAGCCCCGTACTAAAAATTCATATCTTCATAATGAATTAGCTTGAGTAAAGAAAGCTTTAGACGTAAATTACAAATACACTGATGCATCGAACACATTGCTTATTTATTGTCTAACTCATTCTGGATAAGTAGTCCCAAAAAATTATTCAACTTTTCAAAATTAAAACTGCAATAACTTATTTATTTTAAACGAAACGTCACTTTTTTTTAATGTGCTGATGTAGAATTACGTCCTCTTTCAAGTGAATTTTACATTTTCTATGCCTAAACATATCCGTTTTTTGACATTTTTTAATGAAATTCGGTGCTCTACTGCAATATTGTATCATCCTGTATAGGCGAAAATAATTTTACCTTGTGCGACTCTTACAACCGGGAAACTTTTATCGAAAATATTGTCTCGTGAACACACTATACAATTCAACGTTAATTTCCCAAGTAAAAAATATAAGTACTAGCAATTCATGTTCACCAAAAACGACGCATAGGTATATTCTACTAAAATGAACGTCGATATTTGCTTGAATATACGCAAGATATAATTTAGGAGTTTGAATAAAAACATTAAATCGTGCGGATATATTAGCGAATTTTCATAGAGAATAAAGCTATTGCAGCCTGTCTGAAGAGGTGTCCTTTTCGATTTTCTCCGATCTCGATCCCTAGATCGCGAAAAATAGGTCATTTTCATTCTGGATCGGTCATATATAATAAATATAATCAATTTCTTGTGGACGCAATTCCGGTCGCAATTTTGATCGTAGGAGGCTAAAATTTGGACAGCGTTATGTCTTTACGAAAACTAAGGAAGATTTCGTTAACCAGCCAAATCTACCGACCGGTTTCAGAATGGCGACCGTTCAAAAATTACAAAAATTATAATCTCCGTTATTACTCATCGGATCGGTAATATAAAATATGTTTTGGAATCAGCATAAAATTCTCTACCGATCATGTCTCTTTATAATTTTCGATAGGATTCACAGTTTTCGAGATAATCGAAAAAAAGTAATATGTTTTTTTAAAATTCTTATAAGTTTCTCTCGTAAATATTATTTTTCAAAAAATGTATTTCTTTCGAGAAAAATTTAAAATAAAAGGAGTATTTTGACATGCGACATGAAAATTCGATACCGAAGCTTGCGCTCGAATATTTTTTATTTATTGTTAGGTTATTACAACAATATAATCTGTTTTAAAAAATCAAGATTTTGACTTCTACTTATTTTAAAAATGCCTGTATTCAAAAATTAATTATAAAAAATATAGAACACAGAGAAAAAAGATACTTACAATATGCATCTTCTGTAAATGAGAGATAGATTCTTAACGTACATAATTTAATCTAATTTTGATGGTATTCTGATAATTAATAAAAAGCTTTGTTCTACTCCAATTCTCTCGTTTGAGAAATACACACCCACTTATTTAAAAATGTACACGTGTTGAAGGACAAAAATGGTAAATTGTCACGTAACACAGTCAATAGAATGAAAATAATAAAAATTATGTAAATTCAAAGTCGTAAAATAAGGTAGTTTTTTTACAATCACGTATAAAATCTCTAAAACGGTTTTACATAGAAAAATGAAATTTTCACTTCCTAATCGAGAATATGATTCTTTGGTAAACTGCAAAAATTTTATAAAATTTGACCCTTCTGTTTTAAAGATACGAGCTTTTAAACTAAGTAACTGAGATCTTTGTGTTATGAGAATAATTTTTGTAAAACCGACTTGTGAAAAGATAGCGCCCGTTTGATAGTATTCAAAAATTGCTAAAATAATTAACTCGATTATAAATATGATTTTAAAATTATAGTTTTGAAAATAGCTTTAAGCACCTAGTTAGTAAAATTGATGCGAAAACAGTCCTTCATAATATTGTAGTTTGATAAGTTTGACATTTTGATTATCTATTCTAAACATTCCTACGATTTATAGATATTACTTGTTAGAGCATATAAAAGTTTCATTTTAATTATAGACTTACTTATAAACGATAAGATTCCAAATATTACCGGTTAAGTGTTATATTAATGACGATACGAAAATTATAATAAGGGTTGGTTGGTTTTGACGCAAAATCGTATCGCATCCTACTCGCAATGTCCCCTTATAAATAGAGCAAGCGCCAATTTCAAACACACTTGAATTGGACCTGTTGAGCAGTTCGCAATCTAAGGAAACTGTTCCTAAATAGTCGAAAATTTTTCTGTAAATTTATTTTTTCCAAATTAAGTTTATTGTCGATATTAAGTTACAGTTCAAGTGTGAAGTGAGTAGTTAACAGATATTCTTGGAATTAATTAAGGTAGGTTTTTACGCGTTCTTTTTATTGTTTAATTTAGAGACAATTAAGGTACCTACTCGAGTATTATAAATATTGAACAATGACGAAAGTTAAATAATTAATTAAATGTACTTTTATAATTACGTAAACAATTTTACTTAGGAATAGAAATTTATTTAATTACTATTTTTTGAAATAATTGAGATGCTAGTTTTATTTAAAACTCATCTATTAAATTATGATTTTAAAAATAAAACTTCACAAGAAACGTGCACTAAAAAGTTAATGGTTTAATGGCTTTTCTCATTTTATTTTCAATTCTGCAGTAACATCGACCGATTGTGATGACAATAAATGAAGTGGGTAGCCAATAGGATGTTATTATCACTCTGAAGGAAACGTTTTTATATTTAAAAACCTATAAATTTCAATTATTTAAAAAGAATAGAAGTTGCTTATAATCTAACGAGTAATATTAAACGTAATGGATAGAATTTTTGGTTTATATTACTTATATACCAGCTTTTATTTTTCTAACATTTTTTGGAACGTTTTGAAAACTATCTACACCTATTTGTCGATGTTAATCTCGCGGAAAACGTACATTCACGTTAATTTTTATTATATAAACCCCGTTTAACAATTTAGTCGATGAAAATTGAAAACGTGCTCATTTTTGTTATACTAATTGCTAAGATTTTTATTTTTATCATCTACTTTAATTTGTTTTGTAATGATTATTCTTTAGCGTTATTATTTCTTATATTATTGTATTTTCCGCGTTGTCTAATAGCTTATTTCTCCCATTTTGCGTGTACTATTTTACATTTAGTTTCTCTAATTTAGTAGAAGTATCAGTTTAGTAAAAGACAGATTTTATTATCGTCTATGTATGAGGAAATTCATTCTGTTTGACAATCCTTTATATTATTATATTTTTATTATTGAAATGAAACGCATGAAATAAACGAATCAAAAATGTTTTCTGCAAATTGTTATGTTTAATAGTGTACATACAGTCGTTGTTTGTACAGTCGAAAAGTTGTTCTGCATAAAAAATTCTGCTTGCCGACAAAATGAGTTTACCATGAAAAAATCTGAGATCAGATCTACAGGGTGTTAATAAATTAAGAAAATATGAAAATGCTTCGGGAAAGAAGTGTCAGTATTTTTTATCTTAAATAAAATCATTAATAGAAAAAGTTGCTTAGAATCAAAAAAACCAAGATACAAAATTTGAAGTCGACATTTTTAATTTTATGAGTTGATTTTATGAAAATTCAAAATAAAGATCCGAGGATGTCGATCACAATAGTTCGCCACAATCATGGAAATTCTTATTTCATTTTTATTGTTTTTCATTGTTGCTAGAAACAAGTTTGTTATGTTTGAAGAAAAAACCTGAGTTACATAATTTTGAGATAAAATTAAAAATTAGAAATTAGGCTTCGAATTTCGGGCCTTTTTTATGATTTTGTCACAGTTTTGTCTAAAGTAAGAAATAACTGTATTTCTCTCCTGAAGCATTTTCATGTTATCTCTATTTATTAACAACCTGAACATCCGATCTTAGATTTTTTTATGGTAAACTCATTTTTTTGGCAAGCAGAATTTTTTATAAACAATTTATTTTTGTTGTAAAAACAATAATATAGATTTATTCCTCTTGTCGACTCCATCTGGGGACACACTGTATATTTCTTTGTATGTTTGCCTTTATTATTATAGTATCAAAATGCACTTGATATTTAGGGATGTATTTCAAATATTTATGCGAAACCCCGATCGCAAACCATTTATAATCCAATTTAACTGGCTACCAACTTTCAATTTTTAAGTGAAAAGCTCTGCATGTTTTCATATTCAAATTTTTCTATAGTTCTTCAAGGAACTCTTGATATTCTGTAACTGTTTGTTGCGTTACTGTTAATCTTTTATTTTAAAAACCAATCACTTTTCTGGTTGGTACACTTAATTACTACACGATTAAAATATTTGTGAGATGTTTAGCCGACTTTCCAACGCACATCAAAGGCAACTTGCGCCTTCCGGAAAAGTTGTTGCAAGCTAAAATTGTTATTTCACCTTTTTTTTTGTTTTTCCGAACATTATACATACTATACATAATAGAAATCTGTTTCGTTACAGTTATCATAAAGTTGACTCGGATTAAAATTATTATAGATATTCATACAATTAGATAATCTTGTTAAATTACTCATTAAAGTCTGCATTTCTACGAAAATAGTTAAGTACGACTTTTACAAATACATTATTTTTCACATATTAGAAAAATTACAATTATAATTTTGTAATTATATCGTTTAGAACGAGAATCGTTATGTACTCAAGAAAGGAAGACGTTAATATTAAGATTATTAAAAAAAAGAATTCAAAGGAAATTTAATTGAATTTTCAACAGTAGGAATAATTAATCAAAAATCAAGCGGTCGTCATGAATAGCTAACGATAACCAATGATACCTAATAGTAATTTATTTCATTCTGTATCCTATTTCAATGTTTATAGGCGTGATTTTAATCCGGAAAATGATACATTACGGTATTAGGTACTGTTACATTATATATTGGTATGGCCTATCCAAACCTATATGCAATTTACGTCATCAAAAAAAAATTACTAGATTGTTTATTTGTAATTCGGTTTAAAGTTTGGAAAGTGACATATTCTATAGATTTACTCGCGCACATAGTAGATGATATAAAGAAAGACTACAATTTATTAGAACTATCAAAATACGAGGTACGAGGTGACAGCACTGTGTGAAACGTCATCATCTAATAACCTTTCATTGATGACGTAGATTGCATATAGGTTTGGACAAAGTGTACGTACCTATGTATTCACAGTACTCGTTTCGAAATTATAGACTTCGAAATATAACAGTTGTAATTTTGTTTTTATTTTTGGTAAAGGTCAATTTACCTTTTTATTTCAATAAGGATACAAATAGCCGGATCTATTCCGGAATCATATCTATTTACTGTCTTTTTCAGAATGAAATGAAACATACCTGAACTGATGGAAATCCGTGAAATGATTGTACGATACTCGTTTCGAAATTCGGATATGCAGGGTACATATATACTTATCAATAATTTATGTTAATTACTAATAACTGCTTACAGTTTACTTTGAAAAGTTATTTTATTTTTAAAATCGTGGAATGTTTCTATATTGTCGCGAGGTTAATAATAATCAAATTTCTTCCTCGACTTTTTTCTATATTACATATTTTAATCGACATGTTATGGTAGTTTTTTTTTCATAATTCATTCAGTTTCATTATCTATAAATTTATGGTTATATCAACATTTTTATTTTGTGATATATGTATATAAATAAATAATCGCCTATTATCGTATTTCTTCTTTTATATACCAGATAACAGACAATTTATAATAGTTATCGTTTGTCATTAGACTTTTATTAAGCATTTTTTCTTCTTAATACCTATTTAATAAATCCCACATATATTTTCTAACATAAATATTTTCAATTTGGTTAAATTACCTATATAATGCTTTGCCTATTTATTTATTTTCTATTTACTTATTAAAAAACACCTACATGTACCTACAAGAAATTTTATGTATATAATTAACATAACGAATATCTACTAATAACACTCTCGCTATGACAAAATCGCTGAATTAAGAATTTCTTCTTCTGATAATAACACTATTTTTTAAACTAATTTCTATTAATCGTTTTTTTTTAATTAATAAAAATAGTAGGTATTTATTAATATTTAATAATCGCAAATAGTCAGTATTTTATTTAATATGCACTTTAAACACACTCGTCCAGTTCGTCCAGTTTAAGTTTGGGAATGTCAATAATAATAGTTAATTACCAGTTTTCTCTCAGGAAATTACAAAGAAATAGATAATATTACATTTAAAAAAAGTTATAGTACCTACTTAACTACGTATTGCGATTGACAGACAGTCCCAAATTTAAACTGGACAAGCTCTAATATAAAATTTGAACATTAACGATGAAGTAAAAAATATTCTTATTTATGCGAATTTGAAACTCATTCTCACAAATACGTTTATATTAAAAAACTTTTATATTTAAATGGTTAATTTGCAATTTTAATTTTTCCTCGAAAAGTTTGTTTTTTTAAATACGATTTAAAATCTTAAAATATTATTTTTAAGGTGGTTTTATAATTTTAAATACGTAGACTTTTTTTATTAGTGAGATTCGGTAAAAATGTATCCACGACCGATTAGTAGATCCTAGATGATTTACTAGGCATTGTTAATTGAGAATAATTATTTTAAGCTAACAGCGTTTACACTGCACTGCGCTTCGTTGCGTAAGTTGTAAATTTATTTTTATTTCTAAAGTAATTTCAAATACCTATCGAAATAAGAAAAGAAAACAAAATACGAGATGATTTAATAAGGAAAACCCTACCACATTTTGAGAAAGAACTCGTAATTTATTTGATTTAAAATAGGAAAGTTCAATTTTTAAAAAAGCGCGCATCTCTTACATATAAAATTTAATATTAAATTTTTGGCTATATGAACACGTGCTTCTAATATCGAGTTATTATTAAATTATAAAAAAAACATCTACATCCGAAACGCTAATGGCCATTTTTTTATTTTTCTGATTTAATAACAAACAAAAAATTAAATACATAAGTAACATGCAGTATGTAACCTATGTATCTAGTACAATATTTAATAAGAAAAAACAAACATTTTTCTAGTCTACACAGATACCTATATGCACATAATTTAGCAAACCACTAGAAAGCGCGGTTTAAGGCTTAATTTAGTACTTTAATGCACTTAACGTTAAAATACATTGTATATACTATAAGTGAACAGTCATTTCTTATTATGCGAGTACCTACACACACATCTAGACCACAACACTCTGTCTATAATTTTAATTATAATTAATTGTCGTATAATTTTAATTTAATCTAATCGTCCCAAATTCATCTTTTATATTGAAATAAATCTATCATTACATATATATGTTGTAGGATAATTGTGAAATCAGCCTTTTTACAAAACGCCGCCTTATTGTCGAAAATTTAGTTATTACGCATGAAAATTAAGAAGACTAACGAGGAAGGTTAGGCAGGTGGAAATCTCAGAAAAATTTGAAATTTTGCAGGACTGTAATACTAGTCAACCCTAATCAAGAGCCGTATTCCGTTCGTGCTCTTACGCGGTTTAAGAGGGTGAAATCCACCCTTGAAAATTCGAACTTTTTTCGATTTTGCTGATTATCTGTGAAACAACAAGAGCTATCGCCAACAAATTATATATTTTTGTTTAATGGCTGTTCAAGACCTACATTACGATAGGGATGTTATCCCTATGTTGGATGTTATCATTATTAGGGATGAAAATCCTAAGGGGTGTCATCAATTCGACTTTTCACCTCTAATTTTGCCATGCTTGGGTACATTTTTACATCGGCAGACATATATATTCATGTAAAGGACAATTAAAACTATGATTTGAAAAAAAAACAACGCGATGTAGTTTTATACTGTAAGTGACACATTGAAAATTTATTCATTTGGAGGGAGAACTACCAGATTTGCTAGGGAGACCACAATCATTCTCTCTATTTCTCTAAAGTCTATAATAAATTTTATTAAGTATCAAGTTTATCAAAAATGATTAAAACAAAAATTCAATTGTCTGCCACCGATTGGATATTTCCCACCATATTATCTCTTAAACACACTTAGAAAATTTTAGTAGTGTTGTGACGTAGGTTTTTGTGCGACGGGAGCTTGGGCTATTACAGGAGTCGTAGTGGAATCTGATAAAAAAAAAATGACAGATAATGACCGAAAATTTTTAAAATATGTACTTTTTGAGTAATTTATTCTAAAATTATGTATTTTTTATGCAGTAAAATTATTTGAATAATCACTATCTACTGACTATACTGCAGAATTATAAATTTACTATATTTTTAATTTAAAAACTATTCGTGTGCCCTTAAGCATTGCAAATTTCCCTATTACAAACCATAAACCAGATAAAAGTTTAATCGTATTTTTATGTGGCCGATAAAATACAAAACAACTAATAAAACATATGTACCGCCTACTTTCATAGCTTATCGAAGTTCGAACAAACAACTGAATGTTTTTAAAATAAAAGCGGAATTTCCTAGTATCGACGTATAAACTCGAATGCATTTATACAGGGTGTTTGGTTCACCGACGTATATCCGAAAGGAGGTGGTAGGTGAGTCGGTTTGGAACTTATTTAACCAAAAATACCTTTATACAAAGTGTCACGGTTTCTGAGATAAAGCCAACTTTGTGATTTTATTAAATTACTGCAGTTTTAGTATGATTAATTTTAATTAGACACAACTGCAAACTTTTAATTTCTTGTAACTTTTATTTTAGTAGTCTTTGATATCTGTTCTATCAAATAAAATCACTTGATACACTCTACATGTGATAAAACAAAATATTTAATAAAATCACAAAGTTGGCTTTATCTCAGAAACCGTGACACTTTGTATAAAGGTATTTTTGGTTAAATAAGTTCCAAACAGACTCACCTACCACCTCCTTTCGGATATACGTCGGTGAACCAAACACCCTGTATATAGAATTCTGGCAAAACCGCTTCAGATCTTTCGCGTCAGAGGTTCAGAGCGGTAGTGCTTGTTTCAGTAGTTCGAATTTCAAATTACGACGTCGCATTGTTCGTGTGTGCGAGAAGTGCTCGTTCGGTTAATAAGGCCTTTTTGCATGTGAGTGCGCGAGTGTTGTGTGTTGCATTGTGTACTTTAAGGATTAAAGGTGTACTAAAGGATTACAAACAAAAAGGATTAATGCGACGAGGAAAGGTAGGATAGGGCAGTAATTAGTTAATTAGGCAAGCTAATTGCGGTATTAAAAGAAAAACAGTTTATCAAACATTCAAATACACTTCTATTACCGCAATAAATTCTTTAATACTACCTACATCTATAAATATGCATACCTATACGATATAAATGTTAATAAAATTAGATGAAGTAAAAATGAAAGTTTTTTACAAATACATTGTTACGCAGCTTCAATATATCTATATTATTAAATATTTAAATTTATGATTATCTAACTTTGGTTTCTAACGATGAGAGTTTATCGAGGAAGTTTGATCCTACATAAACAAAATTGTGTATAGTTAGAAAACCTTAGAGAATATGATATTATGATTTCCAAGATGTCTTTGCATATCATCTTCCTATCCAGAAATTATTTAATTCATATATAAATCAATTTAATGCTTACTATTCGAACATTACCTTTTTTAAATCCAAATTTACTTTTTTGTAAAAAAATTATTTAAATTCACATGAAAATTGATTATACATAAATAAAAATATAGATTTTTAGCAAATTAAAAGATTACCCAATAAAATTACCTGCGTTGTTTACGCGGACACTTTATTGTTAATAAAAGTTAACCCATTGTAAAATTGTAGTAGAAATCTTTTATTAGATAATTCTATTTTTCTGCGAAGATCAATTAACCCATTTTATTTAAAATATTTCAAGATTTTGTAATTTGTCGTCTTCCTCCATCGCGGATCCTCGTGTATCGTGTGTTGTAATTATGTAAAACTGTACAGCATATTATGTTGCGCATAATTTTTATTTAATAATCATATACTCCTATCTATTAGGAAGAGTTATAAAAAACAAAATTAAAAACTGTAAACCAAATTATTAAATGAGTAAGATTCAAACAGCGCTCGAACGTCAAAAGATTCATCATCAAGTTACCGTAATAGACTTGTACTGTATGAATGATAAAGTACTCGAGTACATCAGAATCCACTCCAAAAAACTTTACCGATAACTAATTACCGACTTTATAACTTCTCTTACAATTAGTAGTATCTAAATAAATTAAAAGGATAAACTTAATTGTGTTTATCCCGGAGTACTATGTATATTATTTGATACAATGCTAAAGTGATTAGAATAATTTATTTATACTTACTTCTATCTATTATAAAAATAAAATGTTCTGGCGGCTGAGTTTGAAGGCTTATATCTCAAAAAGTACCTAACGGATTTCACTCAAACAAACTGCACACTGAAGATACTTTAGTATGCATAATTTCATAATTTTCTAAAAAGGCGTTAAGTTACTACAGCAATATATGTTTTAAAAAAAACATCTTGGTTCCCCAAAGGTACATTAATTAGAGAAATTAAAATTCAATATATACATTTCCTTACGACAGATTTGAGTGACATTATTTCCAAATTTCATATAATTTAATGCAGAAATACTTTAGTAACGACGACTTAAAGTTGCCGATACACAAACAAGCTGCAAAATTCGACAGTTTTCGTGAAATACAAATACAAAATTTCCAAAATGACTTTCAGTATAAAACTGAAATTTTCGCGGTGCAATTTCAAATAGTGAATGAATACTCAGTAAAAGTTTTATACAATGTGGCCCCACCGTTTTTAAGATATAAACATTCAAACTCAGACGTCAAAACATTTTATTAGGACTGTAGGCACCTAACTAGCGAGAAAACACATTGTCAGATAATTTTTTATAAATAAAAATCGTTTTACTAGCCGGTATTTCATTATCGAAAATTTAAACTACAGTTTTTTCGGAAAGCAAATCAAATACGATTTGGTAATAACATGATAAGTACTAATAGCAGTTTAGATAATCGTTGAATTAAACAGTGTGACCGACTGTACTTTAATTAGGCATGTCGTGTACCTAGCATATTAAAAGGTATTTCACTTTTTGTTGTAAGAATCGTGTCATGGTCGATTACATATTTTATTATCTTAAAAATTTTCTTTAGGTATTTACCTTTATGAAATTTTTTAGGAGCGTGAACTAAAACTTTTGTCATGTGTGTATAAATGCGACTGTACCAATTAATTTGGCAACATTAGCCAGAGATATAGCTCTCAAAAAGTCCCCCAGAAATGATAGTTAACTCATTGTAAAAAATGTTTCGAAATAAAACCATTTCTTTTTAGATTTTCCACTGTAGTTTTTAATTACGTCGCCTAAACAATTCATAATTTGTATATATGTTACGTATCAAGCTAGAAATTGTACATTTCGCACGCTGCACAGCGATTTTTGTGCCAAGCGCGAAGTGCACAAGTCGTTTTGTACGAAGTTCAAATTATTGCACTTGGTACAACAAATCTTGTACTGTTCGCACTCTGCACAGTTTTATTGTACCAAGTTGTAAATTTCAAACGCACATTCAACTTGGTACGGCAGTTTTTGAACAAAGCTCGAAGTAAATATTGGCAGGCTATACCTACAGAGTTGTAAAGTGTAATTCATATCTGTGCCAAACTTATCGTCATTCTTATTTCGGTCATTGTAATTCGATATTTATTTTTAATCCATTTTAGGGATGTAAATCCGTTTCGTGTCTTTGAAATTTCAATTATGCCATGTTTAGCAAATATAATTTCGTTTTTGTATAAAAACGAACATGAAAAATCTTTCTTCGCTCTTTTTCGTTGAAAAACAATAACGCGTGTCATATTTTCATTGTTCTTTGATAGAATTCAGTTGAACTTTAATTTTGAACTTTTCCTATAGTAAATGTGAAACACGCTTTATAATCTCTAGGAAAATATTTTGTAATAATCATATTTTGACAAAATAGAAGTATTTACCTACTACTTCTAAACACAACGAACGAATTTTAGCCCCTTGTGGCCCTTCTACGCTTCCGTAACAAACACCTACGACGTTACGGATTTAATAAACTGAGGGTAGATATAAATATTTATTGTAATTTGGCGGAATAGAGACTTGAGGATAGCCAACCACTTAGTATAAAACTCTACAGACGCTTCGAAAATGTTTATTCCCGACTTTGTACAAGAACTATTGTACCAAGTTGAATATGCGTTTAAAATTAACAACTTGGTACAATAAAACTTTACAGAGTGCGAACAGTACAAGATTTGTTGTACCAAGTGCAATAATTTGAACTTCGTACAAAACGACTTGTGCACTTCGCGCTTGGCACAAAAATCGCTGTGCTGTGTGCAAATGTACAATTTCTAGCTTGGTACGTAACATATACATAGATACAATAATTTTCGTCGGGCAGTAATTTTCTAAACTTTTCGTAAATACTTTGATAAATTGATTATAACTTTATATACCTACATACATAATAATGTGACCGTACTAGTGATTTTGTATATTATGATTAGTACAATAATAATATTGTATGTAAATACATACACTTTGACTCGTTTTTTCATACCTACGCAGGATCTACGCTTCGCTCTGACGCAGGATCAACAATGATGCTTCGGACTTGTATGTCTAATTATAAGTCGAATAATTCTTATGTAGGTGTACATTCCTATTCCATAAATATAACCAGCATATTATTATAGGATAATAAGAACTAAATCATTAAATACTTACTCTATTAAATACATTAACTTCTGACTGAGAATATCACAAATATTTATATGATTTTTTCTGGAATGTTCAGCGTCCACTTCTTTGTTGTCTATGACGTACATTATTGGTAACCATTAATAACTCAAAGTTAAATAAAAGAGTAAAAGAATTTCACCGATCTTACGCTAAAATATACTTAACTAATCACACTAAAAATGTTATCTTTCTTTCGTGATTCACGTTTTATTGATTATTTGATTGACGAACTCTTTTTATATCATTTCTATCGAATTTTAATAGTTTAAATAAAATATAAATAACTTTTCAATAAATAGTAACATATGTATACTTTATTCACGATAGGTTCCAATCCTCGTCATCAATAAAACCTCGTACCTATTTTTACAGTAGGTACTAATAAATTGTAGTCTTTCTTTGTCATATCATATGTGAGCAGGTAAATCATCATCGTGGAATATGCCACGTTCAAAATTTTAAACTGAATATTACAAATATGCAATTTGGTAACTTTTTATTGATGACGTGCATTGGAACTGCAAGTTTCAAATAAGTTATTCGTAAAACAACTTCCTTATGGACACGTTTGTTTTTTTTTTGTTTTTTTAATTTATTTTTTTATTTAATGGACTCAGGATCTGTGCCCATACGTCCAACAGCTTTATATTTTAGAAACGGTATCGGTATGCGTTATGTGGTGGTGTTCTCCAGGAGGAGGTATCCATCCTAATGGGTACTAAATCGTGTCCAACACTTGTTTACTACAGTAGCATACCTAGCCGTTGCTTTTCCTATTTCTAATTTTTACTTTCACGAACATCCACGGTTGTAGCGGGATTCGAACCCGCAGTCGAGATGCGAAAAACAGGTTTGTTGACACGTTTGTTGAAACAATCGTTTCCATCGAAATTATTCTACGAATATCTTATTTGGAACTTTATTTAACAAGTAAAAGACCAACTCTTATCGTTAGTTGATAATAAACAAACACAATTTTTGGTATTTTTTTTCGAAACTTAACTGTTACACGTTTTTTGAAAAAGATATTTCAATTACGAACCTTAGATTTCAACGTCTCGTGTGAATATCAAATCAGGTATGTAGACGAATAGTACATATAAAACTAAACGATAATAATTCTAACATATTTACCTTTATAATAATAAATTATTAGTAAAAACAAATAAACTCCTCATTGCATTGTAAGAAATACGCCACAAACAAATAAAATAAAGACAAAACGCATTTAACGCATAAGGCGAATAAGTTATCTATAATTGCTATGTTATTTTCTCTTTCTGATCAGAAATATAAAGGAATGAGTAACTTATAAAACGTGACCACGTTTTCTACAAATTAAATACAGTGGTGCTACAAGAATATTATGTTACTGGTCGACAGCGAAACTTTCTTTTGCCGCAAGTCACACGTTATTACCAATTTCATTTTTTCATTCTTATAATTTACAATAAATGTGGATTACATGTTTGAACTGTCTCCAACAGATTTCAGAAATATTTGGGTTGTTGTAACGGATGTCCAAAAAGTCTTTCGGTCTTGGTTGGATGTAGAGAGATTAAGGCATGTCTTGGTTTAAGTAATTTTATTACTATGACAGGACAAGAAATAATTTACAACATTATCGAAGTTTTGATTGAAGACAATCGGGTCTATCTTTCCACAGTCAACCAAAACTGAAAGGCTTTTCGGACACCCGTTACTTATTTTGGCTCAAGTATCGACGTGATAAGTAGTTTAAAGCATTGTTACTGGCTATAAAGAAGAATATCGATTATTACGCAAAAATAACGAATTAAGAAATTAGCGGTGGTCAACATAAACAGATTTTACTGTACCTACTGCATTAATTATTAGATGGAAAAACATACATAAATATTGTAAGTAGCATAGTTATAGATGTAGCATAGATATACAGAGTGCCTTGAAAAGGTTCGGCTACCTATAAATAGACGTGTCTCTTTTATTAAAATAGACGTCCAAATGTTGTTTGGACTTAGTTTTAGATTATTGATAGAAATTATATTTGTTTTCAAACCCTAATAATTAAGTATAGGGTACCACGCCTACTTGCGTGCCAAAGCATAAACCTCAACATTTGTTGCCGTCTTGAAATTTAGATTACCTTAATTTGCAGCTGAACTTTAAAAAAGATCACATACGCAATAAGCATATGGAGTTGCTTCAATCTTATCTTGCTGTAATTGTGTGAATAGTGCAATAAAAAATAGTGCATATGGAATAGATACTTTATTTCCACAAAACCCATCCGTGATGATAAAACGATCCTTCGAGTTAGAAGTAAAATTAGTGTAGAGAACGTACTTTACTTTCCCTAAAAAAAAACAAGGTCCGGATACAGCGTCCAACTTTTGAGCTTAAACCGGATCTAACACTAACAAACGTTCTTGTAAAGCTCGATCTTATAGTGCTTATTATATAGTTCACTTGTTTATGAGGTTCCAATCGAAAACGAACAACAGCGTTTACAAAGAATTGAAGATAACTGTGCAACGATACGTAATACTCCAGAAATTAGAAAGATGTGTGGTAAATGACGTGTGGTTATTTCGAACTTTTTCTATGAACTGTTTTTACGTGTGTTTTTAAATTTTCATTCTTAACATAAGTAGGTATGTTGAAATTGTGTTAAATAAACAATTACTGTTACGTTAACCTCGCATTTTATTTTTGTACATAACTCTTCAACTACGCATTTTAGGACCATGCTCTATATGAACTTTTTTGTTTATTTTAAGCGAGGGGAACACAGCTATGTATAGCCAGTCTAACTTTTGCAAAGCTCCCTTGTATAGAAAGCTTATAAAATCTCTAAACAGCTACAAACGTAAACGTGGTAAAATATAAAAATGTGTAAGAAATAATTAATAAGAAATAATATACCTATGTATGCATTAAATATTTTAATAACAGCCTTATTTTTAATCATCAGTAGGTAGGAATCTCGCACGCATTTGTGCAAGATCTTAGTTTTCAAACCTATCGAAACAATTAAAAATCGTCTTAAATTTTCGAACATCATTTACGAAATATCTAAATTGAGGCAAATTAGGTACAATACGCGACGAACTAGAAAATTAAGTCCTGAATGTCATTTGAAGTTTGAAATTACGTAAAGTTTGTTTGCTGCAAATCGGATTTCAACAATTTAAACGTATCGAACGACATTTTATTTATTTGTAAAGTAATTTTTCTTGATTCGTCAATGTTCGATTTATAGTTGTGCGTTGTTTAACTTATTGTTGATGATACAAAAAATTATGAAATTAAGTACATACGCTTTGGATCGCGTTATTAATGATTACAATATATTTAAATATTACTATTTCATAGTTTTGAAAAATCATGTTGGGTCTAATTATTATATTATACTATTTATGAACAACATTAACTATAAAATCATTGTTTTACAAAATGATCATTGTAACATATATTTACATACAAATATACGCAGGGTAGGTATTTACCCAAAGATATAGTTATACATTTATGGGTTTGTTTGATAGTCAAAAATGTCAATAAACTTAATGTTAAATTATCGACTATTGTATGTTATCGATCAAGTGATTTATACCTTTAGACATAAACTCTCAAAATTAACATTATTAAATGACTTAATATCGATGACGTTTTGCCAAAAGGGATTAATCCTCACTTTTTGTGAAAATGAGTTATTCTGACTATCTTATCTGTCTAAAACAAATGCATCATCTGTTAAAATCTAGTAATAATATTCCGATTTTTTCCACGGGAAAAATCGATTTGTATTTCCGCGAAACTTATCTTCTTACAGATCTGATTTTCAAGTTAATATGATTAACTGTTTATTAAAAATAAATTAATTAATCGATAACCCATTGTCAGTAACAGTTGATTATCGAACATAAGTTTATTAACATTTTTTACGCATAAAAACATAATTAACAATTTTTGAAGTACCCTGTATGTAAATATGTCCAACTAATATATAACGCATTTCTTTTATTTAAAATGCTTACTTAAATGTTTAACGTTAAAAGAATGAACTGTTATAGGTTTTAAAGTAAAATTTCAACCTTTATCTTATTGCTTTAGAAATAAATATGATATAACTTTATTATTTACTGGGTAAAAACTAATTTCTCCGTAATTTCTAAATTGCTCTTAATTAAGTGTAACATAATTATATTTTTGAAGAACTCGAGAAATCATTTTTTACTAGTTTATAAATAAATTATTGTTGATTATCGCAAATGTAATTTGCGAAACCGGTCGGTTTGTGAGGTTTTTAAAAATTAACGATATTTGAAAAATATATAACGAATGTAAATATGAATATTACAAATATCGACAAATAAGTGCGTTTAATATTAACTCTATTTAATGTTTTTATTATACGAATGTAGTAACTACGTACGCACTGTTGCCAAACTTAAATTTAACGTTAAATTTTAATAAGAAAGTAAGTATAATCCTCCAAATTGTTGATATAAAACATTACGGCTGTACTAAGTTCTTTAAGCAATAATTAAAAACTAAAAGACGAGCATGTTTTAGATTACAAAGACGTCACAGCTTTGTTAGCAGAGCTTTTACCTTTTATATATATATATATATATATATATATATATATATATATATTGTAGTTAAATAATACCTCAAGATCTTGTTATTTATCAAGTCTTTGTGACTCTAAAGTAGCTCTCTGTCCATAAATATAAAAAGCTCACGATCGATTAATTAAAATGTGCTTTGATTCGGTTATATTTGATACCTAATACTTTTTTAACAAAATATTTCATTTATGGAAAACGAATGTTTCGGTAAATTACAACTTACCGTTTACGGTATTGTGGTATTAAAGAAAATGAAAATCAATAAGTCGCTTTAACTTTTTTAATTAGCATTTTAAAATAGGTATGTATTTAAAATAAATAGGTACGACGAAAAATAATTATCATTATTTTGTTAATAAGTATCTATGTATGTATGTAAATACATATGTTCGAATTTGCTATTTTCCTGGGCATTTAATATTTGTCGATATCTACGTCGGTCATTTGACAAATTCCGACAATAAATTAGGCAAATGGCTATTTAAGCGATTTGTTATTTGCCTAGGCATTTATGATAACATTTGCCCAGCTGTAAATAAGTTAGTAATTTGGTAAATGCGAATAATATAAATATAAGGTAAAAGATGTAAATAAAAAAGTTTATTATGTAGGTATCATAATAGAACAAACACAAATAAACTTAAACTTACGTGAAAAACAACGAAACGAAAAAGTTTATTATTATTTATTAACACAAGTAATTGAAATTAAATATTTTATTATTATTTATATTTATTATATTATAATACATAATAAACTTTTTTATCTAAATCTTTTACCTTATTTATTATTGGCATTTACCAAATGACTAACTTACAACTTATCAAATGTTAAAAGTCTAGTTAAGTAGCAAAGTCGTAATCGTTTTAAGTTATTTTGCTAATTTCCATGGCACATAGCATATGCCTAGTCAAATGATCATTTATCATATATATATATAATATATATATATATATATATATATATATATATATATATATATATATATATATATATTATTCATTTGGAAATGTATTTTTTAACGACACCTAAATATTTATTTACCACACTGTATAGGTAGGTAATCTAAAATCCATTAAATTTATATGAAAATCAAAGTATTAATAATATATAACCGATTATATTGTAATTGGTGCACGTAATGCCTACTATTTAATTGACGTTCTATTGGAAAAGCTACACAAATCATAAAAGTAAAGTAGGTACTATTCGTTAAGCATTAGTCGTTTCAAATTTTTTTAGCTCGATTCATTATTAGTGACGTATTGCAAGAAAAATGGTGATAAATTATATCATTTCTTAATCTTTGCTTAACCCTTTCACTCTCAGCAGTAGAAAACATTGCATAAAAATTCTAATTGTTTGGTATTAATCTCTTATAGACTTTCTCAAAAGATTTTTGACATTAGTTTTTTTATTTTTCACCTCCCCCCCTAATTACAGTATGTCCCTCATAAGGGACAAAAATAGTTAGAGAACAAGAAAATATTTTTAATTACAGTTTATTACAACATTTTTTACATCAACGGGTATGAAATTTTGTGAAACAATTTCTGTCCTTTAACAAACATAAATGAACATTGCATTTTTGACAATATATATGTGTTTTTCCCTTACAACCCTTTAGTTTACATCTAGTGTTATCTTTTTTCTCATCAACACTTGGAAAATGCGAATAGCCATCAAACTGCGTCTCCTCGAAGGGTTTCGTTTCCAAATGTTTCTTTTTGGAAGTACCTGGTTGCTCAATATTAGTTGATGGTCTTCCTCTTTGGTGCGGTTGTAGATAAAATAAGTTTTTCACCAATCTCTTGACGGAATGCAAGTAAATCCAGTATTTTGTTTTTCTGAACTCCTAGGGATAGAGCTCGATTTTTATACTCAAGCCAAGAATTCACTAACACTAAATCGATGGCATGTGTTATCATTCTAACAGTCCATTTTCTGGACCTAACAAAAGATCGATATATGCTTAATAAAAAATCGACTTTGTCAACGCCCCCCATGTTCATGTTGTAATATTTTATTGATTCTGGTCTAGGTATTTCTACGTAGGTCTTATTTTTCTTATCCCAACGTTTACAGTTGTCTAGTTGACCAATTCAATGAAATTTGATGCAACTTTTACTGGTTTGTTGTCGAACCATTTCGTTATGACAACACCATCGTTGCTAATTGCAGTGGCGGTAGATCCTCGGTCCCTTTTTTTCATTTCCTTATCAGAAAGTAGACAAGGTTTGGCAAACCGGTCCTCTCTTATTGTTCCAACAGCATAAATAGATTTTGCATCCAGAAACTGAAATAGATTATAAGAACTAAAATAGTTATCGAAAAATAGTCCATGATTTTTTGTTTCTATTCTCTCGGAGAGCTGCATAACTATTCCTGTAGCGGCACCACACTGCGCATATATTGGTTTCAGTTGGGTAGTAGAACCTTGGTATATTAAAAAATCATAAATTAATCCGCTCTGCCCGGCTAAAATATATATTTTTATTCCCCACTTTTTTGGTTTATTTTTCAAATATTGTTTAATATTTATCTGGCCCTTAAAAGGTACGATTTGCTCGTCAACGCAGAGGTTTCTTTCAAGAGGCTGTTCCAGACAACGTTTCCTAATGGCATCATACAAGATTCTAACTTTCCACAGCCGATCCGTGTTGTTTTCTTCTCTAGCTGTGCTGTCTACCAAATGAATGGTAGTTCTCAGTTTATAAAATCTAGCTTTTGTCTCATTGTCTCTTTTATAAGCGGTATTCCTAATCTAGAATTCCAATACATGTCAACCCTAGGAAATTGCAAATTGCCCATAATAATGTGTATACCGATGAATTTTTTTATTTCTTCCACAGTTGTAGGTGGAAATCTTGCTATGTTTTGTTGAGTTGCATATAAATTGGTCATGTTAGCCATTTGCAAAAATACTGCTTCTGTAATATAATTCTGAAACAAAACAATCGGTGCTGGCAAATCCAACGCGTGTTCTAGATCAGGGCTAAACCACCTTATCTTTCTTGTCTCATATTGAGCATTATTACTTTTCCATTTTATGTCGGATTTTTCAGTAAGATTGTATTGTTTTCTAAATTCTTTTTTTCCTTCATCTGGTATACTTCCAGCGTCCGGTGTAATTGTTCCAGCTTCGTTTGACCCATCATTTTCATATTCTCCATTATCCGCATTTGAAAATTCGACATTTTCGTTCGTTGCACTGATCTCTTCTTCATCCCATCCTTGGTCATCGTCAGATAACTCCTCAATGACAGAGTCATCATCCCTTTCTAATAACTCCAGAAGCTCCTCCTCAGTTAGTTTCTTACGTCTTGCCATAGTCACTATTAGAAAAGAAAAACAAAACTCAAGTCCTAGACAACATGCGAACTAATAAGCAACAAAATGACGCAACATTTAAAATAAATTTAAAAACATTAAAAACTTTGAAACCCTTTCCCCCTAGGTATATTTACGCCGCTGTATATATTTACATCTCTGTTATTTACTACAGCCATAGTAAATCTATCAGCAAGAATAAAATACTCCTAGAAAATTTTAACCCTACACTATTTATGTCCTTGTGGAGTGACATCATTTTTGCAATTCAGTTATTCAATAATATAATCAACGGAGATGAAAAAGATCAATGCGATATTACAAACATGTCTTATACTTACCATTCAATGTGTGAAAACTAAAATTCTCCTTAGACTTGTCACAAAAATATATCTAAAACAACAGCACGTTCGTCGTATTACACATGTAGCAAAACACTGAAGTTTTGACAGCCAGAATACATAACCTAAATTTCAGAATGGGCGGCACATTCAAACATATTACGGTGTAAAAACATGTACCTGCTGAGGGATAAAAATAGTTCAGCGCTTAAAATTGTAGCGACAGCGATTTAGAGTACGTGTAAAAGTATGACCCTGCTGAGGGACAGAAAGAGTGAAAGGGTTAACTGTGCAAAAATTTATTTTCCATATCGCTCAACCGTTTAAAACGACATAAAGTGTAATATCTAATTCTATAGTTTAACTATGCGGATTCGATGTCTTACTATATTGAATTAAATATTAAACGTTTTTAAATATGAATTTTAAGATTAAAGAACCGTATTTTCCCTTTATTTAAATTACATACATACTTACTTATTTATGATTTAAATTGAAAACGGTTTTACTTGAAAATAATATACGACGCATATATAATTTACGAAGAGTAAATATCTGGGTATAATTTTGTGTTTAATCTTACTGAGGAATCCGGAACGCTTATTGGAATAATAATTTACTTTTACCTACAAGTTTCAATTTGCAAGTAATATCGTCATTTGAAAATCTCATGATCCCTAAAAATATTTATTTAGCATATCTTCTGTGATTTATCTAAACATCAGTTATCCCGTTCCAATTTTTTTAATTTAATTTGTTAATGACCATTATTTTTCACCATCACTGATTTAAATCTTGTATTAACTAATTGATTTTTCTATCTACGATTGTGTTTCCATAGATATTTTATACTTAACCAAGAGTTAAATAAATTATTAAGTTGTATCGGTGCAAACGGTCTTTAATAATACTTCTAATAAATTTTATCAATTAGGTACCTATTTGAATGCTTTTCTGCGTTGCTTTTAGTATTTAAAATCATTAAAAAATAATTGTTGTACTATTATTAGAAAGTAACGTAAGGTAAAGGAACTTTAGTTCAAATGTTTTTCCTACTTTGATGTTATTTTGAACATTAAAAAGTAATCGATTCTTAATAAATTAAGTACGCTGAATTACGAATCCGGCGATCGCTTCGACAATTTCGAAGAATTTTCGTCTTTTTTGAGCGATCGAAGATGAAATGTAATACCTACTTACGTCTGGGGCAAAGTGGACACACACTGATGATAACGGAGCGTTGTGAATTGTGGTTTTTTCTAGTTTTTCCAGCAATGTAGTCCATAATATTAAACGCGTAAAGCTACAACGCAATGTTTCTAGCAACAACAAAGTAGAAGAAACAGAAGCGAAGCGCAAACGAAAAATGAAAACTGCTTCAAAAAAGAAAACTTCAATAAAATCGATCACCACCACTAATTCTTCTGGAAAAAACTGATTTTTCGCAGATGGACGTTAACTAATAGAAGAAAAATCGTTGACAGAGGAAGTTCAATAAAATTGAACACACGTCCACGTCGCTAAAATCGAAAAACATTTCGACCATCAGAATTTCGAATATGACTTAAAAACGATTGTTGCATGTATGTACTCCGAACACGTGGATTCTTTTTTTAACGGCAATCAATGCGTTCTGCAGAAGTTACATGCACAAATTGCTTTTCAGACGCCGATTGTTATAACGGCGCTGCGACGACTGAAAATTAAGCGGTGTTTACGTTAGTAATGAGTCACGGCTCTGTCGTAGACAGATAAATAGCCGGACTTATGTAGGTATATCACTCCTAGCATTTAAATTCGAAGAATGAATAAACGTAATAAATAAACCGTGCGAGGCACTTACGTTTGATTTCAGTCGTGGCTCCCACGCTAATGTAAACGCCGCTTTATAAAATAATGTTTTATTTCTTTTTCTAATATCTTTTATTTGGACTTTTTCCACTCAATTCGATTTATGATTTATAAATAAACGATGCTTGTTAACTTATACAACTACAAAGTGATCAGTGGTTGCTCAAATTCGAACACGAAAATAGGGCGTCCACTTTGCGCCGCGCCGCGCCGGTCTTTCTTACTTATACTTAATTTAAATTTTAATCGATAATTGTTGAATTTTTTTAAATAATAGTAAAATATACAATCGTCTCGAAACGTCGGCCTTTCGATTGCCATTTTAATATCAAAACGATAAAACGCTAAAAAGCTCTAATAATAGATATCTATACGTAAATATAAAGTTCCTTATTACCTATCCGTATTATTTTTTTCTTTATTTAAAAAAAATAATACCTGCTTTTATTTTCAGAATCGAGATGTTTAATTGGAATATACTAATTATATGTACGGTTCTCGCTTTAATTTGTCAAGCTCGAGATATTGAATTACTACCAAGGCCACTAAGATCAAAAGAGTTAGAAAATATGCAAGACTACCTGCATCAGTTGAAGGAATATCATTTACAAAATGGCCACAGGTAAATAAACAATTATATATGGTAAATATTTTTCTATGGAAATCACCAATGAAGATACTTGCGACATCAATTTATGAATTTAGTAAAGACGGATGCTATATATTAATTGTGTCGTAATTATAGGTATGATCAGGACAAAGATAGAAAATTATGTAGGTACTACTTATCTTAATATAACTTTTAAGGTAATTGATGATTCAGGTGTCATTTTTATAATGATTGGAGTACTAATATACATTTTTGTTTATTTAATTTTTATAACAATTAGGTGTATTTATATATATATATATATATATATATATATATATATATATATATATATATATATATATATATATATGTATATATATATATATATATATATATATATATATATAAAAGGTTGTTTGGTAATGACTTGCCGCTTTTTACAAGATTTTTAATATTTTATGTAATGTAGTTAGGATTAAAACAGAATTAGGTCAAATATGCGCTGTTTTGTTCGATAATTTGTTGCCATTTTGAAGGTAATTTCATTATGCCCCTCTCGTAGAATCCCTTCTCCCTATTGGCAAAAAACTGAGACAAGTGGTTTTCACAGTCTTCTCTTGTGTTGAATTTAATATCACCAACAGAATTTTGCAGCGACAAGAAGAGATGATAATCCGATGGTGCAATGTCAGTACTATAAGGCGGGTGCATTAAAACATCCCAACCAAGTTCGCGGAGCTTCTGACGGGTCATCAAAGATGTGTGTGGCCTGGCGTTGTCCTGATGGAACACAACTCCCTTCCTATTGACCAATTCTGGCCGCTTCTGGTCGATAGCATCCTTCAAACGGTCTAGTTGTTCGATATACCGCTCAGAATTAAGTGTTTGGGCCGATGGGAGCAGCTCATAGTGGATGATTCCCTTCCAATCCCACCAAACACACAACAAAACCTTCCTGGGCGTCAATCCTGGCTTGGCCACCGTTTGGACCGCTTCGTCTTTCCTCGTCCACGATCGTTTGCGAACAACATTATCGTAGGTGACCCATTTTTCATCGCCAGTCACCATCTGCTTCAAAAACGGCTCCTTTTCGTTGCGTTTCAGCAATAATTCGCAGATGGAAATGCGGTCGATTGGGTTTTTTTTGGACAACTCATGTGGCACCCAATTATCCAGCTTTTTAGTGTATCCGGCTGCTTTCAAAAGCCTATGGACGGTTTCAGTGCTTAACTGGAACTCCCTCGCGATACTTCTGATAGACACATGCCGGTTTTTGTGGATTTTTTCTATGATTTTGTCGACATCAGTGGTTATTGGCCGTCCACTGGGTACAGGGTCTGTTATGTCGTTTCGGCCGGCTCTAAAACGCCGAAACCACTCTTTGGCGGTTCGAATCGACACAGTACCATCTCCCACAACACCATTAATCTTGCGATGCGATTCGCGTGCGGTTTCGCCTTGCACAAAGAAGAATTTCAAAATAGCGCGCATTTCGGCATTAGTGAACTCCATGTTTCAGCGACTGCCACTTGTGAAAAAAAAGTCAAAACTAAACAAATGACACGTCGTTTTGTAGCTAATGTCATCACCTGTCAAATGACATACAGAGTTGCCAAATGCTGCTTTATTTGCTTGCCCCATAACGCTTCAAACTCCCTCTAGCGAAAAAGCGGCAAGTCATTACCAAACAACCTTATATCAAAAACTGTTCTCTGGAAAAGCAACAAAAATTCAAATAATATAGTGCCCGAAAGAGAAATCTGATGGTTTTCAAAGTGAAACGAAATACTGTCTAGATCGTTTCAGAATTGCAGATATATAGGGCGATTGCAAACATTTACAAACTTCGGCAATTGAAAGGAGGCAGATGTAATTTTAAGAAATAAATGTCACATACACAAAGGTCCAATTTTCTTTTACAAGTTTTGTGTAAGTTATAGAGGTTTAAATCGTAATGCATCGTAATAACCTGCCGTAATAACTTTTTGTCCTGTGATGACGTCCAACATTTCGAAAACATTCTTGGAACCGCGTTTCTTCAACAATTTCTTGTTCAATACTTCGCTTCTACATAAATTATTATAGGTACCGTTTTATTCTGCTTCGAATCAATCGTAGTGTAATCAATTTCAATTGCAATTTAAAATTGGAAATACATAGTAACGTGTTAAGCTTGATGATATCCCACCTTAAATGTTTTTACGTATAGATAAATTAATTTTTTCTATTTGTAGGTATGGTAAAAGATTTTCTTCTTCGATAACCGGCAATATTCACTCACAAGTGCTACCAAAAAATTGGCAAGACGTATATGAAGCCGTTAAACAGTACGAAGATAACTGATGTCGTACCTAAATGAATTCGTTTAACTCGAATTTCAGTTTTTCTATTCGGCGACTTAGGTATTGAAATTAATTCATTCATTTTATCGTAAATAATATATAATAATATTTTATTTGACATTCGTTTTTATTAAATCATGTTTATCTCTATAAAAACGATTGTTGCAACAAATTGTTTTTACGGAAATCGACACGATTTAGTATAGCGACTAAAAATCAAATGTCTATACATACGGCTGTTAGTAATTTAAAAAGTAGAAATTGTTGTTATATCTATGTTTATTTTACCTACTACGTTGAATCAATTAATAATCTAATTCATTCCAATGTATCTTGTAAATAATAAAACTGAATGTATATAGTGAGTTTCATACTATATTGTATAACTAGTGCTAAAAGACGAATATTTCACGCGAGTGTAAAGTTTTAGTCACGAACGTGAAATGTTCTTTCAGCACGTTTTCCTTTTAGAAAAATCCGACTCGTCGTTTGCACTGCAGATTGCACAATGTATGCGCAGATGCCCGAACCCGATCTAACAATTTAGTTAATTTTAGTAACGCGATATGGCTGATTAGGTAATGTTAATTATTGTCGTTAATCCTCAAATTATTCTAAAACACGAACAACCCTATTCAAAGAAATTTTGCAACCGTTCTTTAACCGTCATGTTGGGTTTTGCCAGGAGGTCGACCATATAATTGAAACATCTTGTATAGTAGACGTTCTGGCAAAACCCAACATAAAAATTAAAGATCGGCAGGTAAGAACAGTTAAGTAATTATTGAACAATAGGTGTTAAAACTGTAAATTTCAGAGACGGATTTTAAACCCACCTCAAAAATAAAATGATTTTAATTAATTCTTAACTGCAGTATCGTGACATTCCTTGTAAATAAGTGAGTGTTTATTAAGAATCGAATTTGCAATAAACCTGTTTCCTGACGTTTATGTTTTTATAATTAATTCTGTTTTATTTTTAAATGATCTTAAGCCCATCGTGTTTGTTGTGCTTACAAGGCTTAAATGTTATTAGTAAACTGCTGAAGTGCGACAAAATTAAATAATACTGTGCAAACGCCTATTGTTCTTCAGTCGAATATTTGGTTTTTCCAGGACGTGGACTACAACACATTTTGTAAGGAACCTATGGCCTATCCAAACTTATATGCAATTCACGTCATCAAGAAAAAGTTACTAGATTGTTTATTTGTAATTCGGTTTAAAGTTTGGAAAGTGACATATTCTATAGATGATTTACTTGCGCACATATTAGATGGTATAAAGAAAGACTACAATTTATTAGAACTGTAAAAACACGAGGTACGAGGTGACAGCACTGTGTGAAACGTCATCATCTAGTAACCTTGTATTGATGACGTGAAATGCATATAGGTTTGGACGAAGTGTAGGTACATAACTTCTTCGTAATTTTTTTTAATTCCTATCGCTCAAAATAAACACTATAAAATGTAAATTAAAATAAATCGAATTGTTTAAAGTACTATTTTTATTAAAATAAATAGGTACTTAAGTACCTAATTAGCTTTCTATATGTAAATTTCTCTTCGTTATATTGACGTTTAACTACTTTTCGCTACTTTGTTTATTCGGCACTTCTTTATTTTTTAAGAATACACATTTAAACATTTCTTTCGACATTTAATATTCTTAAATAATTACATACGATTACAAGTAGTACAAGTAGTTCGAATACAACATAAGTATCTAGAAAATATTTATATTAAAATACAAAAATAAAATTTGTAGATATCCATAATTAGTCTTGCATCTTCCAATTCAGTATTTTTGTAAATTCGTTTTCTGATATTTCCGCTATTTTTAATGCCTCTACAAATGCCTGTAAAACATTAATGTCCTATTAATTGAGGCAAATACATTATTATTTATTATAGGTATAGAATGTTTATTATCTAATAAGTAATTAATTAAGTAAATACTTTAGTGCGCAAAAAATACATACTTATACATATAATTATCCTAATATTTTTGAAATAGATTACAAGTGACGAACCCATGACGTGTTTTTTTAAATTATTTATTTAGTTCCTAATCTGTTGAATGTATATTTCCTATTAAATTTTTATTTCTTTTTTGTGTAATATGTATATAAAAATTATTGTGTATTTACAACGTAGGAAAAGCGCCTTTTTCGTATTCGGCGAGTTTTTGATATCAGCTTTGTTCGATCAAAATGGTAAAATGACACTTTTCTATATTTGTTCCATACATGCATAGCAAAATTAATGTACAAATCACGACACCAAAGTCGTAATAAATACATACATATATTAACTACATGTTTTGACGCGTGAAACGCGGTATAAAATCTACGGATTCCCTTAAAAAAAATTATCAAACTTACTTTTTGTTTTTTCAAATTTTCGATGAGTAATATTTGCTTCTTAAACCCAACCATTAATTCCGCTTTTTGTTTTTCTAATTTCTTAACTAACGAAGTAAATTCGGCGAGTTCTTTTCTGTTCGATTCTTTGAGGTCCTGTATAATATCAAATTAATGAGATTATCGTAAACAAATGACAGTTATGGGTGGTAATCCTATTATGTATTGATTGAATTATTTTGTGCCTGTCTTAATAAAAAGCGTGAAAATTGTAATGGAGAAACATTTATAAGTAAAGTTTTGAGTTTAAATTAAGCTATAGTATAGATTAATAGACGATTTCTGAAGACAACGCAATATCTTAATTTTATCCCCAACAAAAAGTTAATTGACGTTTAAATACAGTAACATGGTTGTGACTAATTTATTCCCTAATTTAAATTAATCATTTATGTATGTAGAGTAAAATCTGATCGATTGCTCTTCTGTTTCTAAAGATTGCTGATCCTGGTTATAGGATATTTACCTCACATTAATGTCTTGAAAATGTCATCTTTCATGACTTTATTTAATGTTTCCTGAGGTAGCAGCTATCCTTAATATCCTTCCCGTTTAACATTTTTAACATCTAGATTATGAAGGTATTTTTTTAAATGCGTTGTAGTGGCCATCTTTTTATGCACAACTGACAAAATCATCTTCGTGTTGAAGTTTGTGTTCTTCGCGAACACTGTCTTTCACACGCTGGATATTTTTTAATCGATTTCGCTGTTCCTGGAGTACAATGTCTAGAAATAGCGTTTTTCCCGCCGATTGTGAGCCAGTTTCTTCAAATTTTACCACTAATTGCAATATGGTGTGGATAGAAGCATTTCGTACGTTAAATATTCTTAGAAATTGTCTCCAAATCGAAACGATTCTGCTTTTCCGTTTTCCAAATATATGTATGTAAACATATATCTCGAACGTACGATTTTTTAAACTTTCAGGTACCAAGGTTCGTGATGCAAAAATTAAAAATAAATTATAAACGAGATCTTTGTTAATGATACCTAATAACAAAATAATTGTTTGAAAAATAGTAATTACCTCCTACAATATATAATTATTAAAGTATATAATTATTTACATTGTTTAAACAACTAATACACTTAAACGTCATTTTGTGAAATAATATTAATTTATTAAGTAATATAAATATATAATTCAATCTAATCTCACATTTACTTGCTATAATAAACAGTAAATATGAGTTCAATAAAGTTTAAATATTAAAATTGAACCCATTTTATACATTTTTATTATAAATCACCTAATATTTATTCAAAACCCTGACTATTATATATAGCCAGTGCTAAGTCAATAATAAAACAGATAAAGCAGAGCAATGAACTTAGCAATGAACAGTAATACTACACATTCCATACGTAGTATTGTTACGGTAACGACCTTGCTATTAAAATGACCGCTGAAGCAATCCGAATAACAATTACGATACAAATCTTATGATACAAACGCTCCATAAAGTTTATATAAACGATTATTGTTAATTCGAGGTAAAAAAAAAACAATAGATATTTCTAAGATACTACGAATTTATGACCCGAATATTTTTAGCTTCGGATAACAGCACTACATATGTAATTAATAGACTAATATAATTAAGCAGCAAAAAACTATAATACAACGAAATAAAAACTAAATAAATAAACTGTAAAAGTAAATGCACTTATATGTGCATACATACTTTTTCCTCTTGTTTTGCTATTTTTAATGCATTCTTCATTTTATCATTTTCTTCTAGGGCTCTATTTAAACGAAGCTCATTTGCAGCTGTATTCGAATGTGTATTTTTCAAGTTCTTTTTGAGCTGTTCGATTTCCTTTCTGAAAGACGCTATTTCGTTTTCCTTAATTTGACATTTCGAATTCAAAGTCACCACCTATCAAAATAATTCGACTGACGAAAGTGTTAAACAAATACATATAATTGTAACGAAATAACGTACCTCATTTTCTAATTCGCTTAAATTTATTTTGTACGTATTGATCGTATGATGCACCTTTTCCTTATCTTCAACTAATTTTGCTTTTTCTTTTTGTAGTTGTTTAACTTCTTCTTGCTATGACGTGCAAAAAATAAACTTATTATTATTATTCATTTACCTACTACGTTTTATCTGCCTACCTTAGTTTTATTCTCTAATTGTAGTTTATCCTGATAGTTTTCCATCGATTTAATTTTTGCTTTATAAAAAGCTGTGATACCTTTTACACCCATTTGATCAACACTATCAGGGACGGAAGGTAGATTATCGTTATTTTTACAATTTAGTTTCGCCGATGAGGTAGAAATACGAGAGACACGTAGTTGATACGAATTTTTGGATTCAATTCGAGATGTGTAATTTTTGTGAGCTATATCATCAAATTTATTGTCGTTTAGAGTTTCCTTAAGAAAATCATCTTGTTTCTTCTACAAAATTGGCATTTTTAAATATCGCATTTTTTTAAAGATCGAAACTGTATTTACCACAATATTATCGAATTCTTTCATTAGCTCTTTATTACGTTTTTGCAGTTCATCATTTAGTTTATAATATTCTACTTCTTTTTCTAGTAAAACGGAGCCCATTTCGAATACTTTACTTGCCAAAGTTGTAAATTAAATAAACTTTGGATGTATTGATTTGATGTTACTATAACAACCACATTCAATATTCCAACCTGTTTTATAAACCGACGCAATTACATAACACGGTGTAAAACTGTTTAGGTTTTTAGATAAACAGTTTTATGCAATATATTACGTTAAATAAATTATTATATTTGTTTCTCAACAACGACGAAGCATATAGCTATGATAAAATAAATAAAATTTTAATTGAAATGACCAATAGAATATTTTCTTGCAGGTAATTATTACATTAATAAATCTATTTTAATCTTTAATTGTGTGTTTAAAAAATCCATGTAGAGATAAATATTTTAAATTGCCCATGAAATTTTTCGTTACAGTATCATCAACAAAATTTTGTAATGTAAAGCCTATGTCACACTATCAATCAGTTTGATCAAACTGACAATACGATGACGTCACATGTCGTCATTACAACAATTTGATCAAACTCTTTAATTTTTAGAAAAACCTTTATTCCATCAATTAGTTGAATGCGATCTGTGACCCAATTGGTTAATATAAAATGAAGAGAAATGGCGCGTAGGAGACGTTTAGGGTTTTCTATTTTTTTATTGGAATTCCGCTACCTTCGCATTTGCTTCTGTTTACGTTTGTATAATTAACTATAACAGAAAAGGCAATATCTCAAGAGTTAAACAGTACACGTAACGCCTAAACAAGAAATAGAGTGAGCAATATAAATGAGTAATTGAGCGAATATTTAGAAATGGTTAAGAAGTTTTATTAGAACATTGGTAATTTAATTTACGCCAATCAGGAGCCGTATAACATCAAAATATTATGTTAACAGTTTAATGGTGTGACAAGCAGTTTGAGTAGTTTGGTCAAACTTGTAATGTTTAACGACATCAATTCAGTTTGATCAGTCAATTGATTGATAGTTTGCTTGATATAAGCTTACGAAATATTATTTTTTCACAAAAAATTATAAAATATAAAAATGAATAATTTTCAAGCAAGCGCAGCTTTAGTTCCTTCCCCTCCCCCCTCTGTACGAAATTGTACTTAATTTTACAAGTTTTTATTCTTTTACTAACCAATTTATATGTAATACATTTTATAAACACTGAAAATAAATTTATTCAAATTTACAATATTGACGGTCGACTAATAAAACTCGATATAGGTATTTCGAAATATCTGTGGCAATAATTAATTTTAATTTATCTTTAACCATCGGAACCTGTAATCGAAAGCTTGCTACTATACAAGCTTGGGTTTTCTTCAAGATTCTCCAAACTAGATAATAAATCAAAACTAGTGTTTTCCTTCACCCTAAATATGATAGTGTTATATTAAATATTTAGCAGTATATTTAGATTACAAATAACTAACCGGAACCATGAAGTACTGGGCACTTTATTTCCAGTGATGTTTTTCATATGTCTTATGCACGTATTCAATGCAAACTAAAATACATGTACAATTAGTACCTAAACAATTACATTAGGGCCGATTTTAATCTTTGAATAGATTTATTTGACAAACATTTTCCATGTGGGAACACATATGGATTTTCATGCAAAATATCTGCCAAATAAATTTATTTGAAAATAAAACTGTTACAGTACTTGATAGACTGTACATCAGTATTTAGTACATTTACATATATCTATTCCTTAGTATTGTATTACTGATAAATAAGCTATTTAAATTACCTGTTCAATGTGATTTCTTCTTTCCCATATTTTAACATTTTTCTTCAATCCTTGTAATTGAGTTTTGACTTTCACATACTCCATTATGTCTGGTACCTAAAACTTTAACTGCGAGGTTCCGTTGATGTTATAAAATTATTAAAGATTACCCTATAATTTTTTTTCAAATGCATAATTTTTTCGTATTTCTCCTTTTCTTTATCGACTTGTTTTTCAACGTTTCCACTTTCTGTATCGAGTTCTAAAATTGTTTGTTCTTTATACTTAATTGAATCTTTTATGTCGTTAAGCTCTTGTATTTGTTTTTGTAAATATTTTTTATTTGTGCTTAGTACCAAATTGGTAGTCCCTTAAAGGTATAAACGTATTAATTCCGAAAAATAATTTTGGACGTTTCAATACCATTCATTCTTTTAAGTTCTAATAAATGAGTATTTTTTTGTTCGATTGTTTCTGAAAGATGTTGATTTTCTATATGCAGCTGATCGAAATCTACGGCATCTATAGTTTCGCCTAATTCTTCTTTTTGAACAAGTTGATAAGATAGTTTAGTAAATAAAACCTTCAATGTGCTCGTTCTTAGGCGCATTTTTCCGGTAGTAGACTCTGCACTTCTTAGCCATTCTTCCATATATCTAAATAAATAACGCGAACGTAAACGGCAATAAATATTTTGCTTGCTTACCTTGTAAACTTTTCCGCAGGAATTCGTTGCGTTAAAGGATCGACTCCTGCCATAACGATACTTTGTTCGAATGTGTTTCTAGCTTCCGTCACTTCTGCTTCACGCACACTACATTCCTCCAATTCGGCCTTTAAGTTACTTTTTGTTGTATGCGACACTTTAATAAAACATTCTAGGGCAAGTTGCATTTCTTCCATTTCACGCATTACAAGGTCCATTTTGTGAGATATATTAATTCTACACATACATTCTATTAATGCAGTTAATGAAAATAATACTAAACATAATAGCAAAAACGTGGAAAATTTATTCTTTTTTTGTATCGTAAAGCTTTATCTAGTTATTAATGTATTTACGAATAATAATTTTACGGGTAAATACCTACGAATATATAATTGTATTATTATAATCAAACTATTAGTGTAAAATGACCTTTATCTGCTGTATTTTTGTTATTGGTTATATCCTATTTAGCTCCAATGAAATAATTTAGACGTATCAAAAATTGGAACTGCAATAACGTGACGTTTTAAATTTATTTGTGTCCATAACCTTTTCGGGTTAAAATTGTTTAACTAAAATTTTAAATGGATAGTCAAGTAAATATCGATGGTTATTTGGTAGATTTAATAGACGATTTGTGGAGAGCAGATACACTACCTCAAGAAGAAATTGACGTTCCAGCACACGAACTACCAGATCCTGAAGCGGACAACGGAGATATAAATTTAACTCTCAAAGAACAAGAACAAAAGTGGACAGATATAGCATTAAGTGCACTAAGCGAACATCAATAATGGAATTACCGAATATCGGTCAGCAATGTTCGGAAGAACAGTGTAAACAGTTAGATTTTCTACCACTGCAATGTACTATATGTAAACGTATCTTTTGTACCGAACACTTCTCGAAACATTCTTTAGAATGTTCCATTTTAAAACATAAAAACGAAACTACCGCAGAAAGCGATAAAACTATTTATGTGTGTTCGGAACAAACATGTAACAGTAGAAGTTTTATCGAGTTGTTATGTAAAAATTGTAACAAACATTTTTGTGTTGTTCATCGTCATTTAAATGATTGCGGAGAAAACAATCTAGAAGTAGTATCTGCTAAATTAGAAAAATATAGCAAACCTATTAATGATTTTAATGCCGCTAAACTGCTTGTAAATAAGCAGGTTAGAAATTAAAATAAAAAGTCATCCGACTTGTAACATTTTAATTTTTCTCTTTCAGTTGGATAAAAGTATTCAAGAAGCCAAAAGGAACCCAAAAAAGCAGCAGATGGCTAATAAAATCCAATTGATGAGAATCAAAAATAAAGCTCTAGGCCCAAATAATATTCCTGTAACTGAAAGAATCTATTTTAATGTCCAGCATCCTAAGAGTGTAAATGTTAAAATTTCTCCAATGTTTGTATCGAAAAATTGGACTTTAGGTAAGGAGGGTTGTTCGTTATTTTTTAAATAAATTTGATAAAGCTGATTCTGCACAGGAAATTTTACAGAAATCTAATTTATTTATATTTGACTTCGAGTGTTTGTGATATTATGATTACTTAAGATATTATTAATAAGATAACATTAATTGGGTATTAATTCAACAATCGTGCATTTATAAAACTTTCTAAAATGATTTCAATTTACTTTAACAATATTTGTTAGAGTACATGAAAATTGGTATTTATTTTGGTTGATTAATATAGAACAAAATTCTTCAAGTCTTGTTTTAATTTCAGGGAGAGCTATAGATGCTTTAGCGAATGAATGTAAAGTCGTCAACAAAAATAATCAAGGTAACGCTCGTAAACTTAAATTATTCAATAAAATATCTGGGAAAATGGTATCAACTGATACAAGTAAAAGATTAGAAGAACTTTTATTGGAAGGTGTTATTGCGGATGGGGAAGAGGTAATGTTAGAATATGTTGATGATTGTGTAAATCTTATGGACAGTTAAGAAACTAGTTAGATAGATAATGTATAAATATTAAATAAATACAGTTGAATTTCGTACTTTATGTATAAATTATAATTATTTCGAAAATAATAAAAAGATGAGAAGGGAGAAACTATAATAATTGTAAGAAAATACTTTAACACGACTTTAAAATTTCAAACTAAAACTGGCATTGCAATCAACATGATTAAACTATTTCTAATTGTTTTGTTTCTTTTTTTTTTAATACCACTAGTTTAGTAGGAGTTATTTGGATGTATATTTACCTTGGACCCCTTTCTGAAGCGGATATTGTAGTTCCAGTAAATCTTAAAGATGTACTCCTGCTCGAAAGGCCTCTAATAGATTCTGACGTTTCTTTTCTTTCGATATTTATGGGTGCTAATTGAGATTGTGTTTGACTTTGCATTTTCCCGGCTAATTCCAATATTTGTGCCATTCCTAAACGAATGTACATGTAATAAAATTTTTATTGCGATTGAAAATTGAATACCTGCAAGTAAAGAAGAGTCGTTTTTAAGTAAAAAATGTTCGAATACTTCATTTTCCAGTTCTAATTGTGCAAAATCATTTTTCAATTTTTCGACAGCTTTTATTAATTCGGCATCGGACATTACTAAATAAATAATTCTCCTCTGTTAGTAATAATATCGAAAAGGAATAAGTTTAAAGTTATTATTGTTTCGGGCAGTGATATTGAATAATATCATTTCTAATCGAATAAATATTAGTGTATTTGTGAAAATTTAACATTACCAATGATTGCCATTTATGAAATTCATTTTGTGGTAATATTACAATGTTTGCTTTATAAATATTTCTGCATAAGTACTATTTATTACTTAATACATTGTTAAATTATTCTTTATTAAAGTTGGTTTCATTTTAAATGAGCTATATCGAATTAAACGTCCATAACGAGGAAAAAAGACAAAATACACATTCTTTCTTGTCTTGTCTATTGCTTATAGTTTTTATAGATATATAGATCGCTTCCAAGATATTTTTAGTTTTCCAGTATTTTATGAGAAATGTTATTTGCCAAAACCGAAAAATGGCAGTGATTAATGAAACAAATTACTAAACACAACTTCAACTTACAAAGCTTAAACAAGAACAAAAATAATTTATTTACAACTAATTGGTTAAATGTTCAAAATGATTTTCATTCTCTCGCAAGCACAAAAACTAAAAATATTTCTATCAAAGATCCAGGAACTCGTGGACACGCTGCATATGTTGGAGTTGGTTATTTATAACAATT
The DNA here is from genome assembly GCA_036326145.1 of Rhagophthalmus giganteus. Lineage (NCBI taxonomy): Eukaryota > Metazoa > Arthropoda > Insecta > Coleoptera > Rhagophthalmidae > Rhagophthalmus > Rhagophthalmus giganteus. Next base: position 68,199,119 of record JARFJA010000001.1, on the reverse strand, counting down.
AGGGGTGTTTCTTTTAACAATTTACACACTTATTGGTATTTAAAAAAAAGATACAAACTACAAACTTGTGAGATTGTTATATTTTTATTCTATAATATAAATATTATTTTTTATTGTTCTATCTGTTAATTAGTTATAATAATTTCGTATATAAAAAGGAAAAGAAATTTGTAATCTTTATTTAAAAAAGTTTGCTTTGCGCTAGAATGCTTCTAGATAAAAAATTATTCTAATTATTCTTTTCATCTTCAATTTACTTTATTTGATATATATTTACAATAGAAATAATTGTTATAACAAACATTGCCATGGTAAAAATTTGTCGAGTAAATTTATTGGGAGATGACAAAACCGGCCCTAAATAAGCTATTTGATTATTGTATCCAAGTATGCCTTGAAATAACGTTTCAACAAAACAACATACCGTCTAAGGAAGTTTGAATATCAAATATACCACATTCTCTTGATGTATTTGTACCAATGGACATATTTAAAATATTTTTAATTAAGTATTAAATTGTGCCAAAATCTTTGATAATCAGATGAAAACTGACATATTTGTTTAGTATCTAAGGTTACTAAAGATTCGTGTATTGATTTATCAACCTTAAAATTTTACCGTAAATGATAAAACTATATATTAGAAACGTATCGAAGCAGTTTATTATTAAGGATTGGTACAATGCCTGCACCTCTTATTTGTACCAATAATACTTTGGGCAACATCGATTATGGAATGCCAATCGTTGCTCATAAATCTACCGATTACAGAACATCGGCAAGATTATATCATCGGTTAATTCCAAATATTCCTCAAGATTTTGATTGTGTAAGTATTATCAAAAAGTAATAGGACCGATGTGATTGTTCTTACAGAGGATAAAAGCAAAAATAAAACCCGATCTGCAAGTATCAGATGTTAAAATAAAAAATGAAAGTACCGTAACTGTTTATAGACACGATTTAGATTGGAAATTAACCCAAAAAGATGTAAATTTTTTTAGCCCTGCTCCAAATTGTGCAGAAATTGAAAGTGTTAAAAATGTCGAAGAAAGGGTAATTTAATGTGGTATTAAAAATTTCAACTAAAAAATAGAAATTTGTAGATCTTTAAAGATCCTCCTTGTTATAAACCTTTAGGCATTTCAGAAATGAAAGATGCTTATTATAGAAGATATATCAAATTCGATCATAGAGAAGTTTTTCCTCCCGAACCCTATGCAAAATGTGAAGTAAGTTCGTGTAATTTTTAAATTAATATTTACACTCAAAATTAATCAGATCAAAGCACTTGGTAGAGATGAACAACCAGCAATTCCTCCAGAACAGAATGGATTTTGGAAACATTTAGATCCGTATTTATCAACATCGCGGGCTACACATGTTCCTTTTACTATAAACCAACAAAATGGCGTTGCACGAAAAGATATCGTGACATATTATGATGCCATTAACTTACCAAAGGTGTACTAATTCCAATTAAAACTCTTTATATTGAAATTTAAATAATTTGTAGGTAAAAGGTTTCGGTCCTCGGAATGGTTGTGCAGTCAAACCCCTGCTTAAAAAAAGGCAAATACCGATGTTGGATAAAATACCATTTAAATTTCATCCTTTCGATAGACGCATACATTACGTACAAAAAACTGTAACACATTTGTAAGTAATAATTATGTCTTATTTTAATTTTAATTTAAAACATTTCAGTGGAAAAACGTCAGAATCTAAAGCAAATTATGTCAAACACTCGCATTCGGATTTGTTCCCATATATACATCAAAGCGGAGTGGAATTTCCCATATCGCTGCCCAAATCTAGTGCTTGGCAGGATTTGGCGCCTCCCGGCATGTACTGTACAGATCAGTGTCACATCGGCACAGGTTGGCCAGTCAATTGTGTTATTGACTATGGATTACCAAAGGAACATGTTGTTCATAAACCGTGTTACATAACGATTCAAGATGTATAATGATATTATACTATCAAATAATAATATGATCAGAAGTCAGTTATTATCACTTCATAAAAGTAGGTATCTGTTTGTTCATGTTCAGATACAGAAGTTGACTTTTTTTTAAGTAGCTGATTCCTAGAAAGTGTCTCCATAAAATGCTCTATAATTACGATAGTGATTATATCGTCGTCATATTTTTAAATATTACAACAATAATAATAATAGTCGATCGTGTATAAATGCATATGTAAGTTAATTCTCGGCGTTTTGTTAAGTTGCAATTTATCAAATTTTTCACTTTTATACATCATAATTAAAAAGATTTAACTACTATCAAAATAGTAAATACATGATTTGTTAATGCAAAGTTTAAAGCACCCTGTATATAAATCCACTTATATGAGGGATACTTTGAAGATCATTATCTGACTGATAAAATATTTTCCATTGAGCAACTGTTTTCAATGTTTATGGAAATCTATTAGCCTCTACCGCATCTTAAATTTTATTAAATAATAATGACAAACAACTGATGCTTTTCATATTGATCAGTTGATTCGGTAAACGTCGAACACATTCATTCTCCGTTATCTTAGGCGGCGTTATTTTGTTTGTATTAAATGATTATCAGTTTATTATGTTTAAATGTTAAGGTAACTGTAAATATAAATGGCAAAGTTTAAATATTCAATATTTATCATTTTAAAACAAGGAAATTCTTTATCTTTGCACGATGTCATACTTTGGAATTGTTATTTATAATTAAATTAAATTTAGATTAGATACATATTTTCCAGAAACAATTGAATGTAAAGAAATTTTCAAAGTCATATGATTTACATACATTTTTCTTTTAACCAACCACAAGTTCTTTACTAAGGAATGGAAATCATACAATAAAGTTGAATTTTTTTAAACAATTGAATAATGCACCCTCGAAGGGGTGCACCAAGTGCAAAAATAATTTTTTTAAACTATTCTGGTTAAAGTTTAATTAGTCTAGTTAAAAATGTACGTAATAACGTTATAAACACTCGATTTAGGACAATTTTTGGTTGTACTTCAATTTAAATAAATTTTCGGTTACCTTATAAAGATATTGTATTTTAATAAAATAGAATGTTTTTAATATAATTAATATAAACGTCGAAACATTGTCGAGCTTTTAAATAAAACAAAATAACATTTCTGTATTTCTTTATTAGAAAAAAAATATTATGTAAGTGCGTAGGTGCGTAAAAAGTCGAATTGATATTAATTTTCCATAATAGCAATTTCAAGTTTAGAAAGTTTCGACGCTTTGCGTAATAGTCACTAATCACCGGTCACCTGAATTTTAATTATTTTTGTAACAATATATAGATTATTTGACCGGCTAAGGGTTAACGGAAGTCAAGTTTTGTTGGAATTGAACCCGAAGCAAATCTGCCAGACGACGACGAGACGTACTTCGACGATAAATTGTTTTTCTAGCTGCACGTATTTTCTGTACATCGACCTTTTCGTGTTAGACTATGTGGCGGGGATATTTTTGTTTTGATCTCTTTTTAACCAATAGCATGCGCCGTAAACAAAACAAAGCGTTCGTATTGGCGAGGAGTCGTTCGCTCCCAAGGCCATAACAATACTAGCATTTGTACAAAATTTGGTGTACACATCTTTTAGTGTATAATTCACGCGAAGGTATAAAAGGTGTCCGATTAAAGAAATTAAAACGTTACTTAACGTAACTTATTATAATATGAGTTATGCGAGCAGAAATAAATTTGAGGTACGATTGTAAGTTAAAATTTGTACGTTTTGTTGTGGTGCATAAAAAATATCGTTTGTGTATTTCCAAGTTTGATAGAAATCAGCTGATTCGGTAAACGTCGAACACATTCATTCTCCGTTATCCTAGGCGGCGTTATTTTGTTTGTATTAAATGATTATCAGTTTATTATGTTTAAATGTTAAGGTAACTGTAAAATAGATAAGTTTTATTTTTAATTTCTTTGTTCGTGTGCATAACGATACTATTCTAATAGAACACGTTGACCACAACCGAATCGCAGAATAATGACATTTACGTTTTAAATTTAAATCTATTCATTTTCCTCGATGTTTAATTAGAAAAAATAGATTTAAATTACTTGTTTTTTTTGAATTCACGACGCTGTAAAACGTACGAGGTATCGGTTTTGTTTAATTATATATTAGGGAACGTTGAACCTTCTTTTATAATTCAAGAATGTCAACCTAAATATTTCAATTTTAAAATTGATCTATAATTAATCAAAACAAACATCATAAAGTCATAATTGCTTGAATTAGTTTTATGCAATTTATGTGAAATAAAGTAACCGATTCCAAGTAATTCTGCCAACTCTGTTACATATTATTTATTTTACTTTTGCTTATATAAAAGTACAATTTTTCAGATAAAAAAATACTATAAAAACACTATTAAGCTTCACGATTAACGATATAAATAGTATTATATTTGGCAAACAGTATTAATTTGTAGTCAATTATATTTTGCACTGTATTGTTTTTGTATCGAAACAATTCGTTATTAAACCATGCATATCTCCTTAGAAATGATTGTTTCTATAAAAATAAACGTGGTTTAATAATTGCTTATAACTTAATCTTCGTCACAGTTCTATCATTAATATTAATAGCCTTTTGGAAATGTGTGCTGTACTCTAATGGTAAAATCGAACTCATTATGAATATTGTTTGTTATATTTTTTAATTAAAATCGTGGAAGACGAAGATGCAACATTAAATAAATAAAATGTGGTGGCTACTGAATTAAATATTGACCTTTTCGATTATAGTCTTATGTTTCAAGTGTCACCAAGCTATGTTAACTAAAGACCTCGACGAATGTAAAACGTAAGGGATATACATATTTCACAGTGTGCGGTTAGTTGATATCTTTCGTTTTACTCGTTTTTATTAAAAATAGTAAAATGAAAACAAGAATATATATAATATTGCAAATGATAAATAATATACAGTTATATAGTAATATATCTCTATTGATCTATAATAATATCTCTAATATCGTTTCCGGTGATTGTTTATATGCAAAAATAGATATTTTCAATCTTGCTTTTCTGATCTTAATGTGGAGTCTGTGAAGCAAGAAATTTATAACTTGTTTTGGACCCCCAGGAAGACCAAAACTATATCTGTGTAAAGCACACAAACACTGTAATTTAAAATAGCTTTTGATGGATTAACAATTTTGGTAAAATCAAATTTATAGACCTGACATAATATGTATATACAGTCGCATGCAATAAAAATATCACAGCACAGTTATGTAATCTATTTTGCATGTAACTCTATAGAATCCTATTTAGAAAACAAGCTGATTTAAATTTACCCCACGTTCTCGTGCTACAACTTGGACGAAGAGGGACATTTTCATTGCATGTGGCTGTAGATGCTTATATAGAAATGATTGTAATTTAGATTTATGGAATAAAAAATATACCTTGTGTGTGTGTGTGTGTGTGTGTGTGTGTGTGTGTGTGTGTGTAGTTATTGTTATTGATTATAATGAACAAGTCGGTTATCCGTTAACTTTCTATTGTTTACATTTAGTTCATTATTACGATAGGTGGTTTGAAAACTAAATTTGTTGTTGATAAAAATTATCAAACATAAAATATTTGCTTATTTGTTATATATGTGAATTAAAATTTTAGTATCAGTTGTCTGATATTTTTGTTTAGAATTTCTTCATCAACTAAAATGAAACACAACATATATTCTACAAAATCATTTTGGTAAAGTAAAAATTTGTATTTTTGTTAAATGTAATTTCAATGCGTCTTTTCTGTTGAAGCGTAGGTATTTAAAAAAAAATGAATGTGTGTATTATCTACCATTTTTCTAACAAATCGGTGGTAAATATAAATTAGGTAATTTTTCTAATTAAGACCCGATATTACTTAACTTTTTCGGTCCTAAAGCCGGGTACACACATTTGAATAGACTTTACAGGCAAGCTTCAAATTAATAAACGTTTTTGACATTGGATATGAACTGTGCAGTACAATTTAAGTGGTTTTTATTGGTTGTCAAATTTCTGCAGTTCGCATTTATCAGAAACAGAACTTAATTTAGTTAGTGAAGATATAGTTAAAATTTGCTATATGTTTGTTTTTCTTTATATTTTGAGATCATGGACAACACAAAATAAGAATACATAATTATGGTATTCTTACAGTAAAGTATGTTTTTAGTAGTGATAATTCAAACTTGTTTAGATATCTTTTTACGCATTTATTTCTCTATTGTAATTGCGTAGACTGCATATTGAATTTTCGTTTAAAAAGTCACTAAAAAAGTCATTAAAAAATTTTACAATACTTATAGTTTAACTTATATTTATTTTTAGTTATCCAAAGTCTTTGCGGACGATGAAGCCATTATTAATAAGAAATTGCCCAAGGAACTCGTATTAAGAATATTTTCTTATCTCGATGTAGTCTCGTTATGTAGATGCGCTCAGGTTTCCAAGTCTTGGAATGTGCTGGCTTTAGATGGATCTAACTGGCAACGAATCGATCTTTTCGATTTTCAAAAGGACGTAGAGGTCGTGTTTTACGACGATAATGCATATAAACTTATATCGATGCGTTTTTGAATTACAGGGTCCAATTATAGAAAACATATCTAGAAGATGTGGGGGATTTTTACGGCAATTATCGCTTCGAGGATGTCAGTCTATTGCGGATGGCTCAATGAAAACTCTCGCTCAATTGTGTCCTAACGTCGAAGATCTTAATCTTAATGGTTGTAAAAAAATAACAGACACCACTTGTCAGTCGCTGGCAAAACATTGCTCCAAATTACAGAAATTAAATTTAGATAGTTGTTCGGCAATTACAGATTTGTCCTTAAAGTCGTTAAGCGACGGCTGTCCACAATTATTTCATATTAACATTAGTTGGTGTTGCAATATCACCGAAAACGGCGTAGAAGCGTTAGCTAGAGGCTGTCCGAAACTTAAAAGTTTCATAAGTAAAGGATGCAGACAAATTACTTCGAGGGCAGTTATATGTTTAGCGAGATTTTGCGAGCATTTGGAAATTGTTAATTTATTCGGTTGCAACGTAAGTTTTTTTTCTATTTCCCGCGATATATTTTTAATGTGCCTACGTTTTAATTTTTATTATTTAGAATATACGTGACGAAGCGGTTCAAGCATTAGCCGAAAAGTGCAATAAAGTACATTATTTATGTCTTTCCGGATGTTCCCAATTAACAGATGCTTCTCTAATAGCATTAGCTCAACAATGTCCGTTTCTTTCGACGATCGAAGTCGCCGGTTGTTCTCAGTTTACAGATGCGGCATTTCAAGCACTCGCTCGGGTACGTTGCTGCACTATACTGTTACTGTTATTCTAAAAATATTTATCCTATTTATACACAGAGTTGTCGATATTTAGAGAAAATGGACTTGGACGAGTGCATATTAATAACCGATGCGACTTTGATACATTTAGCAATGGGTTGTCCTAGAATCGAATATTTGGTACGTATTAAAAAAAGTCTATATAATTTGAGTATGTTTATAATTTTTAGACTTTATCACATTGCGAATTAATAACCGATGAGGGCATTAGACATTTATCGATGTCACCTTGTGCAGCAGAGAATCTCACTGTATTAGAATTAGATAATTGTCCACTAGTCACCGATGCCTCTTTAGAGCATCTCACTTCGTGTCATAATTTACAACGTGTGGAACTTTATGATTGTCAACTTATTACAAGAGTTGGCATTCGTAGATTACGTGTAAGTGAATAGTTATAATGAAGAATTTGATTATATTTTTATTATTATTTCAAATCACGAGTGCGTGCGGCCACAATCAGAACGACCCAAATATGTAATTTTATTCTAGATATAAATGTGTAAACTTCACCTTTTTAAAAACATTTTAATGAAAAAATTCAGAATCTGTCTTGAAAATTTTAAGTTTTATTTCTTAAAAATAATAACGAACGATATTATCTTATATTGATATTGATATCTTTTTTATAGAGTCATCTACCAAATATAAAAGTACACGCTTATTTTGCCCCAGTTACACCGCCGCCATCTGCTGGAGGTTCACGTCAACGTTATTGTAGATGTTGCGCGATACTATGAGACAGTGGCTCTGATGGCTCTCACCATCCTTTTCCACCATGATATCGTTTAGTGATATTTACTCTTGCTGCAATCGATGGTGTTAGGTTCTTTCACAACTTTTAAAAATTGTAGTTCAACATTAAGAGTGAGTAACAATCAAAATGGTGCTTGATCGTTTTTATACCGATAGGTAATTTACTTTGGCATGTTTAACAACTTATTTATAGTATCGTAGGTAGTTGCTTATGTATGTTCACCATTTGGTACAATCAAATTAGTTTATTATTTACATTTTAACAAAGTCGTTGATGAAAATCTTATAAAAATTTTATCGCATACATAAGCAACGTTAGTAACTTATTTGAAGTAACGTGGAAGATCCTTTGTAATTGAGAATTATTTAATAACCAACGAAAATGCAGCATTTTAAAGTACTGAAAATCTATGATTCTATACGTTGAATAATAAGGAGAAATAGGCATCTATGTTTATAACTGTGAATGCATAACTATCATTGATAAGTTTCCTTATAAAGTTACATTTATTATAAGATGCTAAAATGGGGCCACTGTGGGTCATGAACAACAGATGTTTATGTATTGTGTAAGCGCTAGCGTGTACGGTGTAAATTTGTGACTGATATCGAATTATATACATGATGGATGTTTGTTATCGTTTTGATCGTTTAGCTTATTTATAGGTAACAATTTTGGACTTTGAGGTTTTTCGAAATTTTTGATAGTTTCTAATTTATTCAATACAACACGTGTTTGAAGGGGCAGAAAAATGACTGCAGAACTTCGCTTTAACCATGAAAAATTGATTGTTAAAGAAAATCCTTTTATTATCCGCTTATCTATTATCTTTGCTAGAATCGAGTAGAATACGAATTCATTTTCAATTTACAAAAGTACAAAATTCGATTTGAATATTACGGATATTTTTCGTTTATTTTAAAGTAGGTGCAGTAAATCCTTTGTTGGTAAATAATGTTCACGGACATTTTTTTAAATTATTGATACTATCGGGATAATACTTCGTAACTTAAATATGGCTGTTTTAAATGTGGTAAGTTTTTATCCGTATAAAAAGGCACAGGTAATTGACCACACAAAATTAAATTTCATTATTAGCAGATTAGGAGGATGGAGGATTTTTGTATACATATAAACATATTTTGAAATAAAAATTATTAATTTTTACATTCCAAAAATAAGGGGAATTGATACGATCATTTAACATATGTACTAAATCATGTAGAAACTTCTAGCACCGACGTTAAAAGCTTTATATTTATATTATAAACAATAGGGTTTGCTGACGATTTAACCAAAATTGAATTATTCAAACTTTTCTTTTTTTGTAAATTTCTCGTTTATACATATATCTACGTTCAAATTATAAACGATGTTATTAGCCCAGGATAAAATGCAAATAGAGAATATTTTTCATTTGTATCTGGTAACCTTTTGATTATTCAAGTATGAAAATCTATTGTGATCCTTTTTCTTTGGTCTTTTCTGACCAAAATAATTCATCCTTAAATGAACTAATTTGTTGATAGGTACTTCGTGTTTTTTGTTCAGGAATATTAGTTTGGCAATATGAGGTAACGAATGCTAACTATTTTGAAATAATCGTTTAGGTAATTGAAAGTGGGGGGGGGGGGCATTAGTTGTTTCACCTTGTTTTCATTGCAGTGAAACCTTCTCGACATTTAAGATAGGTACGAACATGAAGTGTTATCAGAAAATGAACATGTCAAAAGATGCTAGATATTTATATTGCTTCTTTATGTTAGTTTTATTTTAGGTTAACGATTTACCAAACATTATCAGAATTGTATAAATCATCTGTTACTTACAACGGTCTAGTGTCTTACAAATATAAAACATCCCAAAAAGCAGTTATAATTAATATTCGATGAAACATATTTATATATATTTGTTTTTTTAACACATTAAGTATGTATTAAAATAACATAGTATTTTAATATATCAGCGAATGAGTACGGGAATTATGAATGAAGTGTGATACCGAGAAATATTTAAATATAAGTGAAACTTACATGATGATAAGTCAGATATTTTTAACTGATTATTTATTAGATTTTAATTACATGTTTTTAGTAATATATGACCAAATTGACGAGTTTATTTCTTTTGCTGAAATTTGATTGGTATGCCTCAAAAAAAAAGCCTGTGATAAAAAAGTAAGTTCTCGACTATCGTTTCTTTATGTTTTCAAAAATGGAGTGAATTATCTTTAATATTGTAGTGGTAGTGTGGTGAAAAATATTCCTCGCCACATTTTTAAACTAGTAGCGAAGCTATAGAAGTAAATAGTATATAATTTGTCGAAAATTGTAATCGCTTTATATAATGTTTGCATTTTAATCATTATTATTTTTACATATAAAATGTAAGTTTTAGGTTAAATTAATTATTTAAAATTCGATGTGAAAATGTTAAAGATGGTAGTCGCGGATCCTGTATGAATTTTTTACCACATGCAATAGAAACAGTTTCTAAGTGAAATTTCTGAATTCTACATTTCATTGTTTGTTCGGGTCTTCCAAATCACCTTATCGGAACAAGCTGTGAATATAATATTGGAAAATTGATAAAGTAATAAAACAACTTATTTGTGCACATCGTAATTGTTGTTTATTTGCTTAATTACAGCTAGATTAGATTCATTTCACTTGGAATAGAATTCATGCGTGTTGTTTAACAATTTCACATTTTCTTTTATTACATAATTATACAATTGTGACATTGCTAATGTATCCGTTCTGAAAATTGTTAGGCAGAACAGTACTTAACTGTAATTAACAGTGATGTAACCCTAACTTTTTTCAATTCTGGAGGTTATATTAGATCGATAACTCGATATTTTTGTATTTATTGAATTATATAGATGTTACATAATAATTATAGCATTAGTAGTAAACACATTGACAGAAATGAGGTGCATAACAGTTGATTTTTTTATGTTGACGGAATTTGTTACAGGAAAAAATATTACCACTAAAATTTTACATTGATTAAGTAACAAATAAGATTTTCTAATTAATTTGTACATGTTTTGAGATATTTTTAAAAGTAGATGTTCTCGCCAGTAAAGGCAATAAATTTAGAAATATTTATTTTTTCAAAGACTGAGCACTTTGCTGAATAGGATTTTTAAACATATAATATATATGTGCATTTTTTAATGTTAATAAACATACACACACATAAGTGTATTTTTTTAATTATATTTGACCATTTTCTTTTACATCTCCTACGTGAATCTTCAATTAAGCAATTGAACCTTGACTTTAGAGTATTTAAAATATGTTTAATTAACCATAAAAAATAATAAATATTTTTTTTACACATTTAAATTGTACAAGTTGTTGCTCTTTGTAAGAAATAGAATACGCCATCTTTACAGCCTTTTAACATAGCTAATCGAGGTAACTAAAAAGCCATACTAATGTCATTTAAATTGCGATAGACTGTAACTAGATGTAAACTTACATTCAAGTACAGTAGGAACTCGATTATCCATCAGGGTTAGAACAGATAAAATGGACCCCCCCCCCCAACTTAGAATTTTTATGAAAAAACAACACAATTTTATTATTTCCTACTTTGTTATACTTAAACGACTTTTCTAGTTCCAGATCTATACTTAACGCTTCGGATTGGGTCAAAATTTAAGCAAAACCATTTTTTTGAGATTAAGGTATCTACGATTTAACAAAACAAACATGAATAGAAAAAAATATATTGTAAAAATGTAATACAAAAAATTCTTAATGTCATATCATGATTTAAAAACCATGTGGACTAATTTCATACTTTATTACAAATAAACTTTGTAAAGAAAATAATTATTACATAAATGCAAAGAAACAAACATGACTAATTATCTCATTTTATATTAATTTTTAGAACAAGTCATGAAGAAATAATTCAAGCATTTCATTTCAAAAATAAATTCTATAAAACACGTCCTACATACATTGTGCCAATTGTTTAACGACATACAGAACTTAAAATTGTATAATCAAAATAGTTTAATATTAAATAGGATCTTATAACAGATCTTAAAATGAAAATTATTAAAAAATGAAATTTAACAATATACATTATTCAAATGACCAAATGTATCAATGGCAAAACAGTTTAAATGGCGACATGTATGTAATAATAAAAATAGAAGTTTATAATAATGAACATTTTTCTAATATTTCTCCTTAAATATTATTTTGTTTACTTATGAAATATTTCAATAAAAAACAAAATTATAATACTATCAAATATGTAACTCTTTCATTATCAAAATAGTTTTCAATTAGTAGAATAAAAGGTATGAACAATTTCTTCTAATTTAAGTAAAAGAGGAAATTGTGTTCAATGAAAGAGCCATAAAAAATTACAAGAAAAACTGAAAAATAACGAACTTAATTAAACAGTGACCACAAAACTTAACACATCTCTTATAAATAGTACAAAAGGGTGTCCAATTCTGGATTTGGGTTCATTCGTAAGTTTTGCGCTACAAGAAACGCAAGCTTATGTGCATATTGGCACGGTGCAGGTACTCGAACAGTACCAGACCAATTAAAATACATATGTGTCAATTTGTAGGTAACTCTCTGAATTTTATCGGCCGACTGGCCCATGGAATCGTAGAGCACGTTATAACTGGTAGGTGACACCGTACCTTGTCTAACACATTGGCTGACTATAAAGAAGTCATATCTGCAAAATGCGAGATTATTGAAAAAGTTTTTAAAATAAATAGAATATTACCTTTCGGGCAAAGTTATAACATCATCTACAACAGTGCCTGGAGTCGGGTTTATGCCTTTATGAAATATTCTCGTATTTATTCTCTTCGAAACCACAATAAATGTCATCTTAACTTTATCTTCGCTGCCGTACAATTTCGCAAGTTCATTTTTAACCGTGGCCAATTCCTCTTCGTATACATATTTAGTCTGTCCTTCGCCGACACCATCTCGGTAAATTAAAATTTTATCTGGTAGAGCTCCGTGTATCTCGTACCATTTGCGGCAGGATTTCACCAAACTCAAAGGTAAATCGTTGAAGATTTCCTGCTTTTTCATGTGCTGACTCACGCAAGAATAATAACGAGCACATTCTGTATTCAAAGTGGCCACCAGTGCACCCCAACAATAATCTTTCGAGTTCGGGTCATGACACACATCATAACCTACAACCATCATGGTTTTATATGGTAGAGGTACAGACCATGGCGCACCTCCTAATTTGCAATTCATTTGAATTGCTACTTTAGTAGCAATCGACATCACTCCTCGCGATGCTAAGTTTTTAGCAAGAATTACTTGTGTCGGTATGGCCTTTTCAACGGTACACTTTTTTTTAATAACGGAGTATCTGTCTGCTTTATTATTTGAAACAACACATAAAATCAGTTGAGGATCGTATGAAGATATGGCCATTTCGAGGCCTTTTATATAGGAAGGAGAATTGTCATCTCTTATCTCCTGTAACTTTGGAAATGGTAAATGCCAACGCATTCCTTTGGCTGCTTTTTGTAGTGTTTGCACGAAAGATTGCGCATCGTTCTTGTTTCTACTGGAACTAATTACCACCCACACATTCAATTTAGACATAAATAACATGGGCCGAGAACGTAGTTCTTTTGTCCAATCCACATCTCTGCCAGCAGAATACGTACCACCTTCACCACCAGTAATAGTTTCAGGAGGTAAAACACGGCCTAAATAATAAAATACCATTTTAATTTGAATTATTTAAATTTAAAACACCAATTATACCTGGGAAATCGATTAAATTATTAGCCAATTGCAAGTCCCACTGTCTCAATTCCTGAACAATTTCTGGTTTGTCAATTAAACGCTTACTAAAAGCCTCCAATCTTTCGATTCTCCCTGCAGGACCTACACGTGTATAGTCGGCAAGGCTTCGCATTAAATTGAAGTTATTCTTTTGAGCATCCGTAAGACCAGTCATTCTACATAATTCTGGCACCAGATATACGATTTCTGCCATTCCAGCACGAATTTCACGTGCCTTGGCTCTCGATACGAGCATAGGCTGTTCGCCAGTGGAAATGCAAATGTTGTATCTCTAAAAAATAAAAATTGTTTAAAATTCGATTAAAAAGAATTTATATACTACAACAGTTTTTGAACATAAGGAAAATAATAAGTAATGAATATTTTTCATCACATTTTCAGGGCTTCCAACGACACTCCCCATTAAAAAAAGTAAATAAAGTAAATATTTCTCAAAAAAAGTAAATAAAAGTAAATCCGTAAAAAAAATCTTATGAAAATGCACCATAAAACTTTTCTTAATTTTTCTCCATTTTTTTAATACCGGACCAGGACATTTCTTAATAACGAACAATTTTTTTGGTCCATTTGGACCGTGATTTAAATTCGAAATGGAAATTTGTGAAATTATTGCCGTTCAAACTAAACAGCGCACCGATCGAACATATATCAACTACTTATATTTCATTAATAAATAAAATAAATCAAATTATTAATTTTTGTCAAATTAACAAATTGCTCTCAAATTTAACTAAATAGATGGATCTACACTAAATAAGAAATTACTTACAGTTTTGTAATATTCCATATACGAAATAGAAGAGCCATCCTTTCTATTAAACTTCGAAGTAGGCGACACGTTGAAGTCAATATCATCAATGCGGTAAGTCTTATTATTATAATCGGTAAGAACAATTTTGCCAATAATATTTCTGCGATATACGCTTTGATAATTGGTTCTGTCCTCCTTGAAACAATCAATCAGCATGTTGAATGCAGTTTCATGTCTCATAACTTTATGAGATATTTCGACGCATAATAAAATGCTTTGTTCGTGCTGCCTAATAGATGTCACATATCCTGGCCAGAGTTCTAATCTATGATCGGGTATATTGATCTGTAATTATATTTAGAAAAATTTTACAATAAAATTAGGCAATTACGTGCAACCTACTTTAGCAAGAACGTCGAAGAAATTTCTCCCAACAAGTTGTAAGTTTAGATGGCCAAGGCATTTTCTCATTATTATATTGAAAAATTGCAAGGAATGGTAATCACCAGCCGTTATATCGCCCACCATTCGGATATTAATTCGAACGTTTTCGTTTCTTACTGTAATATAAAATCTTAATCAGTTCGGTATAAACAGAAATAATGAGTTATTTTTACCTGTATCTTGTACAAACACCTCATATGGATCAGGATTTAATCTGTTAGAAGCATAAAGAACAGAACCGTCAAAAATGTAGGCAGGCAATACATTTTGTATTGCTGTTTTAAACAATTTCTTTTTAACATGAGTCTCTCTATCTTCCGGTGCAAAGTCGACTCGGTATTGATATAAGCACCAACTAGTTTTCTGTAGTAATTTGAAATAATTAGCAGAAAGTCGGATTGGAGTACCGTAAGTTCCTGTTGAAAGATAAATATCAAAATTCACTAACTCCAGTTACGGAACTTGTATAAATACCTTGTTTGGTTGCTAGCGTGTCTGGTCGTGTGCGCCCCACTCCTTCATGCAATTGACGGTTACTGCGTACATTACCTCTACGGGATGTCTGGGTACCATTATCACCCCCGCTACCAGTAGCTATAACTATTAAAAAAAAAAACAGTAAATACAATAATTAGTTTTATTAATGTTTTTATTATTTTTTCAATTTGGAACATGGCCTTATGGTCAGTTTCTGTAAAATTTATTTGTTTCATAAGTTATTGGTCTAATAAACATCGGTAATTGATTGGCTAAAATCAAACAGCATATTGAAATATTAACATATGGATTGGTTAATTTAAAAACTTTATGTATTGATAAATTTATATATTATTTCAGAAACTGGCCATTATTCACACAATTTAACTTTCCAACATTCAACAAATGCAAGTTTGTTAAAATTCGACCGATTGCTAACTTTTAATTTTACAATATACAGTGAAATCACCCAATAACAGACAGCTGTGGGGTAGAAAATATTGGTCGTTGTAGAGAGGTGTCTGCTAAAGGAAGAGTTAAAACAAAGGTTACATATAATTTCACAAAACCTTTATAGGGGTCGTAGTGGAGATTGATGAAAAAAAAAATATGCAAATAGTGATCGAACATTTTTAAAATGTATTTTTTAGGAAATTTATTCTAAAATTATGTATTTTTTATGCAGTTTTTATGTTCATTATCAATGGGTATATGTAATAAGAAACTACTTTGAAGACTCACATATTGTAAATTTGAAAATATTATTTTATTAGAAATAATTGTCATAAGAAACCAAAATATACACATCGTGATATTCACATCATCAATAAAAGGTTACTAGATGATGATGTTTTACATCTTGTTGTCATCTCGTACCTTGTATTTTGAGAGATCTAATAAATTATAGTCTTTCTTTATGTCATGTACTACCTAATATGTGCCAAATTTTATGGTCAGTTTTTTAAACTGGCCAATCTTTCAACTTACTGAATAATCATGTTTAGGACAAAATATCATAAATTATAAAATATGTACTTTTAGGAACAAATTGGCTGTAATTTGTACTTTTATCTACTAGGATCAAAAATATGTACTTTTATGTAAAATACTGACAAAGTCTACAACTACTATATGCATAATAAAATAAAATCAATAAGAAGTTGAGTTATACCATTTTGAAAATATGATTATAGAGAAAGATATAGATTATAGATATAGAGAAAATATGATTTTATGATTGTAGGTAAAATATATCAAATTTCTATATTTTTGAGTTACGTCACTTCATGATACTGATGACTATATATAAAGTTGACATTTTATCTTTTAGACGATTTATCTTTTTAGACAACCACATCAAGAAAATAAAAACATTGTGGGAACTGTCAACTTGCCGAAAGTTGATAATATCCCACATTATTACAATACAATTTATCGTGGTAGCCCGACATAATAACAAAAGCACAGAATTTATTAAAACCGTTGTCTGCATCGAATCTTTATATCAGGTTTGTAGTAAATGATTCAAAATTACAACTAGATCACTTGCATCAGGGACTAACAAAATCTATTATGTACAGTTTAGAACCTTACTATTTGCTGTAACTTTTTTAAATTGAAAAATAAACTTGTTTTCGCTTTACATTTGTTAAAACTACAATTAATGTATTTTTCGCCAAGTAAACAAGAAATATTATTCTAAAAATATGTAATCATCAGATCAGATGAAAATATCAGAAGGGAATCGGTGCATTTTTATTTTATTTCTATTTATTTGTGTGCAATTAGTAGGCACACAACATTTTAGTTTCATATTATTTAATTGCTATGTAAATTGCACACTTTAAATGAAAATCCTAGTTGCAAATATACATTACAGATACCATTAGTTCTTGACACAAGTGACATTTGTTCTTTAAGGTTGTCAGGTCATGCAGTTTTATGGGTTTTCACAGACCTCTTGTCTCTGACAAGAATCAATGTAGGCAACGATTAAAACAATCCAAACACTTTTATTTTGTTTGTTGTTACAACATCTATAGTGTGTAAGATTATTAACTTGACAGCTGTCACGATTTTTCCATTTTTTGCTATTTTCTTGAGTGGTCGTCTAAAAAATAGTGTTCATAAATCATTGAAAGTGTTATATCGATCACTTTGGATCATCAATATGAAAATAACTATTTACCTTTTCCAACTATTTGACTTTCGGCGCTCGATGCATCACCTCCACTTGTCCCGCCTGCTGCAGCACTACTACCAGCAACACCGCGCTGTATCGCTCGTCCACTAACTGCCATCTAAATAATACATAATAATTTATTACAATTGCTTAGTTTTAACTAAAACTCGACTTTTCATTTTTAGATAATTAAAACAATTAAGTCTTAACAAGGGTTTTTTTTAAATTATTAAACAAATTAACTGAACAGTTGAAGAGCGGCTTCACATTTTACAAATTGTTTTAAAAACTAAAGATTTAATTTCATAAATTTTACGACACATTATACTATCGTGATCAAAACAAAAGAACAATACATACAAATTAATTGAGATGTCCATCATAACGTATATTTTTGCTTGGGATACAAACAATGAAGTCTTAAAGTATATTCACACACGTCCGTCACATCACGTCTCAGTTCCATCACGCCTCTACCAGAAAAAATATTTTTTTGTAATTTGACTTGACTCATCTGGACTCACAAGGGAACATCGTCAAGTGTCCGACGCCGATCGAGCTGATTTTTGGCCCAGAGGTAAAATGAAACTATATGAGACTAGTAAAACCCCAAAATATTAGCTGCCCTAACCCGGAGAGTGAAAAATTACGGCCATTTTTTGTTTCTCACTCGCCGATTGTCCACCTCATAGCCAGTTTTGAACACTATAGAAATATGTATGTTTGGCGCAGTCGGTAGTGAGCTCGACTGCCAGTCGGGTGGTCGGGGGTTCGATGCCCGGAGAGGTAGTTGATTTTTTTTAGTAAATGTAGTCCTCCAATTTCGAATTTTTTTTCGAAGGTTTTGTTACAAAACAAAAAAAACCCATGAAAACACAAAAACACCCCTCCTCTCTCTCCGGGCATCGAACACCCGACTGGCAGTCGAGCTCACTACCGACTGCGCCAAACAGACATATTTCTATAGTGTTCAAAACTGGCTATGAGGTGGACAATTAGCGAGTGAGAAAGAAAAATGGCCGTAATTTTTCACTCTCCGGGTTAGGGCAGCTAATATTTTGGGGTTTTACTAGTCTCATATAGGTCTATCTCTGGGCCACAAATCAGCTCGATCGGCGTCGGACACTTGGCGATGTTCCCTTGTCAGCCAGTGCAGTTACAAATCACACCATCAGTCTCACTCCCAGCTCCCAACAGGCAAGCACATACGAGTGAACACAGTCATCATGGATGACAGACTGGACGTTGAAGACTCGGAGATGGAATCGAAACTAAGATACGATGTGACTGATGTGTGTGTGAAGAGACCTTTCATAAACATCTAAGAATTTACAACTTCATTGAAATTTTTACCAACAAATCATTGAAGAACATGATTTTCCTATACGATTGGCTGTCGTAATCAAAGATATAAAACTTAAATTAGAGACTTTAACCCTTTGCGGTCGATGCCGCCACTGTGGCGGCATTCTCAAGTCGTTGTAGAAATCGATGCTGCCAGGCTGGCGGCATGATACCATTCACGATCGCCTGGCACACGGCACGGCAAACGAGGCTAGCAATAATGAAAGAAACTTACAGATAACTATGTTTATCGATCTCTATCGAACTACGAAATGCTAAATTTGCTACGACCTGCCGGAAACTCCAATCAGCAAAATCTGCCGACCGCAAAGGGTCGGGAATAATGCTGTGAAATTATATTTTAGATTTAAAAACAAAAACGTAAAAATTACCAATGCTGACGCTCCCTAAATACAAATAGTTCAAATTTGCCCAGTTACAGGTCTTTCCATTTGATTCTATCTGAATGTCCAGCTTTACGCTTATAGTGCATAAGTAATACTTGCCTAGCCACTAGCTTATGTTTTTTTTATATTTGTAACATGCTATTATTATACTTACAGTTTGCGGAGCAGGTCCGCGAGTTTGAGCCATTTGCGCGCGTGGGCCCCAATATGATTGTTGTTGAGGTGGTGGTGGACCGCCCAGAGGAGCACGTTCTCTTGGAGTTTGTTGAGGCTGAGGTTGGTAAGGGCCACCTCGTCCACCTCTAGCACTTCCAGGTTGACCCGATTCTCCGCCGCGGGCCCGGCCACGAGCTCTGCCTCTTCCACGTTGTTGATCGGCCATGTTATATTCTAAAAACGATAAAATAAGTTAGTAAAGTGAATGTACAAAACAAAGTGGTTCTTAAAAAAAATATTTAAGGTTAGTTTACAATTTAATGAAACTTCGTTAATATTTATACAAAAGTACTTCCAGTATTTTATCTAGGAATGTGCGGAAATTACAAATATTACACACATAAATAAAATAAAATAAAAATAATATGAAATTATTTTTGGACAAGCACTTACATCAAACATCACAGCACAAACGCAAATGGAGGAAACAAATTCCCTTTATAATGTTTACATATGCGCAGTTGTTTCAAGGCAAACATAAACAATTTTAAAGCGCCAAATCAAAATGAAAGTAAATCTTATAAAAACTATGGGAATGTAATTTATAATTTTATTTGTAAAAAAAGATCGTTTTTTAGAAAGCTAGGTAATATTCATTCGAACAATTAATAACTAAACAAAGTGTGCATAACACCGCGCGTTCTTTTCAGTCTATCCATCTTAACAATGCTTCACTAGACAGAGAGAGAAGTACCACCTGTTCTTGGTGACAAATTCAAACACTAGGATCACAAATTTTTATTAAAAAATAAATACAGTGAAATCTCTCGCGGCGACCACCTTTAAAAGCGACCTGTATCTGTAGGAACAGTTTTAAACAGCCTATTTATTAAGGTTTGTTATTCTCTAACTCGACCGTGACCGTCAAATTTTTTGTCTAAGCGACCGAAAATTAAGATTTTAGAATCTATGTATTTACGAATTTTAATTAGGACCAGTAAATCTCGATATTTATATTAAATTTAATGAAGATGAAGAAGTTTAAAATGTAAAGGATTGGCAAAAATAAATTCTTGTCACCAGAACAATCCGAACCGCGCCGAAGCAATTTTGTCAGAAGATGAGGATGAATCGTTAGCGGTATCGATAGGAGAAAGTTTGAATCTGTTGTAAGGGTTAAAACAACCTATCCCGTAACTTAGGAAACTATAAAACGGTTGAATTAATTACAGAATTTCAAATTATTTTAGAAAGAGGCTTTATAAAAAAAAATACAAAAAGGTCGCCAAACAATGCTTCATAAGTTTTTTAATAAAAAAACATTCTTTTTTGAGAAGATTGATGTATTTTCAAAAATTAGGTACTTTACTCTTGAGCTGATTTCATATTTTTGAACGTCCCTCGCATACAAAAGGCTATATTTAAATTTTAACATGTGTATTTTGAATTTGGAACTGTAGAGATTTTTACAGAATAATTCTTTTTGAGAAAGGAGAAGGTTCCCACCTTATGTAAAATAATAATCTTTACTTCTTATTACTTCTCTTATCTTATTACTTTTTTAATAAAATTAAAATACGATTTGTCAGATGAGCTACTAAACGTTAAAAAAAAAGATCTGTCTATTAAAATGATTTTATCTCTTTATGTAAATAATAAATAAGTGAATTGTATTAAAATATTTTTTATAACTGTATAATAATACTTACTACGTAAGTACACGTACATAGATTTCAATTGGTTATTAAGCGTTTTAAAAAAAAATGAAATGTCTAGTATTGATTAAAACAAACTTTTTCTTTACTTATCTGTTTCTGCAAATGTTGTTTTCTTCAAACCCGTTACTTTCGATGAGTAAAATTGAGTATTGTACCCTGCAGTTTTAAGAGGGGGCTGGAAAAATCAGCTTCCACCATGTTTCCGCTAGTAACGCCACAGTAGTATTTTTCTAATTATTTTAATTAATATCAAACGGTTTAATCGTAAGATGGGCGCAATTTTGGCATCAGCTATCTAAATGTTAATTCCTGTTTTCCTGTACTAAATAGTTTCTACATTGGCATCTAATTTAATTATGTTTACGTTGTAAACTTTGCTAGCGTTTATAATTATTTATTCTAGAATATAAAGTTACAGAATATAAAGAATGGGCATTTTGATGAGAGACACAAAAATAATGAAATGCAAGTTAACAAGCTTAAAAAAATTATTTAACTTGCAACCAGAAAAGTTACCAAGTTATGGGAGCGGAAAATTCAAAATATTTCTCTTCAAGAAAGTCACAATGATAATGACTGTTGATTTTTAAAATTTATTTTTTGGGTAATATGTGAGAGAAGTGCTATTATTAATACAAAATAAAAATTATAACAATAGAAAATCCAATATTACTGATATATGCACATATGTAATTACTTATGTATATATTTCAGAATAATAATTAGTATAGCATGCCATTAATTGCATTAAAAGTTAAATAGTTACAGTTTCGTTTTCAAATAGGTTCCAATGCACGCAGCCATGCACAAAAGTTACTAAATTGTATATTTGTAATATTCAGATTAAAGTTTTGAACATGGCACTCCGGATGTCTACCGATGATTTACCTGCACACATATGACATGGCAAAATAGACTAAAATCTATTAGTACTGTAAAAATACGAGGTTTTATTGATGACGTGTTGGGGGACCTATCGCGAATAACGTATGTATACATATCTACTTATTTATGGGAAACGTCCGCCGCATTCTCAGCATTTTTCAGTAATTCGCAGAAATCATAAACAGCAACACGTCGAAATGCAAAATAATTATGCTTACTATCGAAAAACAAACCGAATGAGATTCCATCCTTTATAGAATGAAAACTTGTAAATAAATAAAACTGTAGGTACGGAAATGTACTTGCATACAAACTTAGTTTTAATTGTAATTTTGAAATTAGACCTTTTTATATAATATTATAAATATTATAAATGGTTGGAATTTCACTATTTGAAGTATAAGAAAATATAGGAGTTCAATTTTGATTTTAGTTTAAGATTTCCTAATAAGAATTACGAGTTCATTTTCGGTATAAGTACGTTGAATATAAATATTTCACAACGAAATATGCCGCCTAGCCTATGCAGTTTGATGTTTGTTTATCATACGCGAGATTAATGTCCACGAATCAGCCGGCAAATAAAAAAAAATACCACTCTAGTTTTTTACAGCACCATCTATTCAATAATAGTAGGACAATTTTGTTAGACAAATTCTTCGAAATCAAGTAGCTATCTGTAAGATAGTTTTATTCTTGAAAATGACAATTTTTCAAGAAACGGTTTACGAATTCTAGCAACAATTACACCCTGTACTTTCCGTATACGTATTCACTGAACCTTCTTCTAGTTGCTCCTTATAATATTTTAGTCATATAGTAGCTAAATATCTTATAATTTGAAGTATTCGGAAGCATGTGTACAACTTAGCAAAACTGTTCTTTTTTCTTTTTTAGGATAAAAATATAAGGAGCAACTAGCTAATTGAATTAGTATTTATTATCAATTAAATTTTTTTAATAAAATTTAAGTTTTTTAGTATCGTTTCCTGAAGTGAATAGCGACATCTGTTGATTCTCGCTTATGGAACCCCCCTCTTAAGCCTCTTTGTTAGATCGGCTTACTGTTGATTTATTGCCTCCCAATATATACCGAGACCATGTTGCAAAAATTTTATAGCCATCTCTGTTATTCCAATGCAATCTGCATTTTTACGTTTTTAATTTTTAATCTATAATTGCGACTTTATTTATAGAGTTAGCGATTTGGCGCAACGATATGAAATGCTTATTTTTTAAAAATGAATCGATTGATATTAAGAAATCTATATTTGAGTGGTCTTCCATTTTACATAAGGTGGGAACCTTCTCCTTTAAATAAAAAAAATTTAAATTATATCCAACTTTATTCCGGTCACTGTATAAAAAATACAATTTTATAAAACGTACATTTTCAATGCTTTTTAATGCCGTTAGTTTAATAAAACAAGAATTTTTTTACGTTTTCCTTGTTTTACAAGGTTCTGTATATATACATATTTTTATTTTTTATTTTCTCATTCTCCCTTAGGCGACCAGTTCTAAAGAAGATCAGTTTCATGTCGCACCGAGCGTGGTCGTCTTAAGAGAGGTTTTACTGTATATTCAAACGCGCATAGTTGAGGTAAATATTTTCGACAATATAAACGAAGTTATTCGAATGGTTAAAATTATTTTTGATTTTGTCTTTTATATGATTTAGAAATGTTTGGAGCATGATTCTAAAAAACGAATATTTTATAATAATATGTAATTGATTTTTTTTGTTGAGAATTTGGTTTGATTAAATCGATAGCTATTTAGTTGTTTTGACCACGGATATTGATAAGCAAATTAATTCTTTGAAAGTAATTTTATTAATTTTCTGGAAATATTAAACTTATGATAACGGTTATATACTTCCGATACTGAATCATTAATATTATTAGAATGATGAGAACAGATAAGTACGTATAGGTACGTAACAATGCAAGTTCGCAGTGAATGGAAGAGAACGGCTAGTTTATCAATCATCTTTATCATACTTTTTGATGCTCCATCAGTCTATACGAAATTAAAATTATCTTTTAAATAAATATTTCCAAAAAAACTCCACAGGTACGCCAATTTTATTATAGTACGAACTTTTTAAGATCGTTGAACATGTAGATAGTTACTACACAAGCAATTTTTTTTTAAACTTAATTATCTTGAACTTGTTAAGTTTGTGAAATTTAATAATTTAAATATAAACGATATCTTCACTTTTGTCTAAAGTGTCAGAAATAGGTGTCGAGGTATCTACGTTTACAAGTATAAAATGTACAGATACGTAATGACACTGCTGTTACGGAATTCTGGAAATCAACCGCGATTGCATAAAATAGTACCTATCATTAAGTAGACAGTACACAGGCATAATATAAACTTATGGGTTATGCATTTTAAATTAAAACATTAGGAATGTTAGCTGATATATGCCGGATATGAATTCTTAATAAACTTTGGTTTCTAAGAAAAAGCGTCCGAAAGTCCGTACACATATATGCCTAGCGTTTTCAAAAATTATGACGATTCCAGCAAAATGTTAACCACGATATTATTTTAAAAATTAGACGCACCCCCCACCCGTTTTAGACAGTATTTTTCTAAAAATTGCATCTTTTATGCCAACAAATGCAGTAATTAGTCCCACAAGATTCAATACACGTTGCGTATTATCTTAAAAATAAATCAAAATATAATAATACAAATAATAAATTGAAGTATTATTAGTTAGTGAGAAATCTCACAATTAGTAAAACTGCAATAAGTTGGTTGCCAATTCATCACCCATGGATAGTTTTAATAATCTTTCTTGTTTAATTAGAAACTCATGAAAAAGTACTACCTATCAAGATAAGTGCAGACATTTACTATGGTTTTTTCTGTACACAATTATTAACATCGTATAGTGATTAAAATACATTTGCGGTTTCAAATACTGATATGTAGCTACATTTATTACTTTGTTATCGCAATAACAACATTTATAATTAAAAAAAACAACGATGTAAGACTTTGCAAACCCAAATTTCTCCATACTTTAAAAGTAGAGATGAAACACGAAAATTAAAATTTTGTTTAAAACCTCGGATGAGAAAATTTCACAAAATCCAAATTTGATGGACTTTACTCGTTGAGCATACTCATTTGGGACACATTTTGAAACACTTTCACTAGTTTATTTTAGAAACAGTTAACACTGTGTGAACGAAAATACAGTAATCCCTTAACATTCGCGAATTTTTTAATTAATTAATAGTGCACTAAATTGGATTATTTATTAAAATATTAATACAGATGATAACAACATGAACGTTTTAAAACAATTTTAAACAATCACAAATATATTCAGCCATCGACTATATAGAAAATAAACTTAATACATAATATTATACTATTCAGCAGTACTTATAGTCTAAGAGCTGGTGAACATTTTCACATCCGAGTTTGTACCTCTTGAAATTTTATAGGAAGGTAGTTTTTTTAAGTCTGGCTAGGGAATGGACTACCCTTTTAAGCAACTCCGGTTTCGAACTACCCCACAATCGTTTAAAATTGCAAAAAAAGGGGCGAAACATTGTCGTTTGTACCTCTTGAAATTTTGAAGGAAGGTAGTTTTTTTAAGTCTGGCTAAGGAATTGACAGTCTGGCTAAGCAACCCGGGTTGCGAACTACCCCACAATCGTTTAAAATTGCAAAAAAGGAATGTGAAATTGTAAGGAGAATTGTAGTGGGATTTCTATCTCATGAAATTTTATAGAAAAGTAGTCTTTTTTTAAGTCTGCTTGAGGAATGAACCACCTGATTAGGTAAATACGTCAGCGAACTACCCCTAATCGTTTAAAATCAAAATATATTCTAAATTTTCATTTGTACCTCTTGAAATTTTGTGGGAAGGTAGCTTCTGCAAGTCTGGCTAAGGAATGCACAGTCTGGTTAAGCAACTCCGGTCGCGAACTACCCCTTAGTCGTTTAAAGTTGCAAAAAAATGGGTGTGAAATTCTAATTTCTATCTCTTGAAATTTCGTAGAAAGGTAGATTTTTTAAGTCTGGAAGAGAAATAAACCACCTGATTAGGTAACTCCGTTCGTGAACTACCCCTAATCGTTTAAAATTAAATTCACTATTCACTAATTCACTAACACCCTGAATTTTAGTATCCGTTCTAGGCTTAAATACGAAAACTGACAATGAGTAAATTAATTGTAAAGAAATACTGCAATCTATATAGGTAACTAATAAATTTATTTTAGATTAGATTAGATAACAGTAATCATTTCGTAGAAATGTTCAGTCACTCGTGTTATAATGTCGTGCAATGCGGTGTAATGTGGCGTGCACAACCGTAAATATATAATTTACTATGCCTATCAAAAAAATCATTAATTTTTTTTTAAGAAACTACTAGTATTTGATTAACAAGTAAAAATATTATAAGTAGAATATTGGAAATTACGGAACGATTATGGAGATATTTAATCAAAATAATAATCGAACAGATCTTCACATTGATAACATATTATCGAGTCAACCTGAATTAGGACCTACCGCTCCTAATGGTGGATACGGATGGGTAATTTTAATAGCTGCTATTTTTTTTAAGGTAAAATTATTGCAATAAAAAATTATTTTTTTCGAACATATACCTAAACTACTACACATAATAAATTCGAAATAAAATCGAATTTATGATCAAAACGGAGAGGAACGCGAATTAATGTCGTTATCTTTTACTATTTACGCGTGCGTGCATATTTATGTGATATTTCACCCCCTTTTGGATTATTATACTGAGATAAAAATGAGGGACCAGTTAAGAGTTTTATTTTTCAACTTCTTGACGACACTACGTCTACGCGATTTTACAAAATCAGTTGGTTTTGCAATCGCATATTTTGCACATTTTTTATTTAACAATTTATTATACAATACAATTATAAATTTATTATTTATTATACATTATACAATGTATTATACAATATTCAAAAACGGTTAAAATTTAATGTCTGTTTTTTTAAATACATTTAAAAACACATTTTTAATTGTTAAAAAAGTAAATCTTGGTGTCATTTTTATTGATTTATCGAAATTTGAAATATAAATTTATCGATAATTGTGCAAGTTAAATATACATTCAGGAGCCATGTCACCCCTAGAGGATATCGGCCTGTCAACTGGCCTTCTAGTACACACTCATGGCAGCGGATTCGAATCCCGCTGCAACCATGGACGTTTGTGAACGTAATAGGTACTAACAATATTTAGAAAGCAATTTCAAAAATATACTGGCTAATTGATTGGTGGGTCCCAAGTCATAAACAACAAAAAAAACAAACAAAAACATACATTCAGGCCACATTCGATATCTTATCAAATTTTAACGGTACTAATTGGTGCCAAAGATTAATTAGAAATAGATTATAATTCCGGAAGTTATTATTTATATTACAAAGTAAAAATGTCCATATAAATGTGTAGTTCTTTTAAATGAAACACATTATATTAATTGTTTTGTAAATAAAAATAAACAACGCAAATAATTGCGGTAATTAATTCCCAATAAATATAAAACAGGAATGTGTATACAGGGTGTCTAGAAATTCTTCTGCCAACCGAAAACGTCAAATTCTAAAGATGATTTTATGTGGATTTGAGTAAAATCACCCGTGTACGAAAAGAGATACGTATTCCTAAAAGAGTTTCAACCCTTCGATGATGAAATGTTCTCAACTTTCGATTTTTAAATGGAACGCTGCATATTTTTACTTTTTTGGAATCTATCGTTTTTTAATACAGTTACATTATGTCGAAGAAAAGTTTTTATAGCATACTTGAACTTTTTCGATTCTAGAATCTAGCGGTCGGGCTAAAAGAAAGGACAGAAAAATTATAGAAGCGCATTTTTTGTAATAGTTTTGGAAATGTAGGCCTTTGAAGTTGAACAAATCAGTTTTTTCACGGCACCCTTGGAATTAATAGATGTTTAATTAATTAATTATAATAAAAAACCGATGAAGAGCGATTATTTTTGATTTTGCCTTTTATATGATTTAAAAATGTTTGGAGCATGATTCTAAAAAACGAATATTTTATAATAATATGTAATTGATTTTTTTTTGTTGAGAATTTGGTTTGATTAAATCGATAGCTATTTAGTTGTTTTGACCACGGATATTCATAAGCAAATTAATTCTTTGAAAGTAATTTTATCAATTTTCTGGAAATATTAAACTTATGATAACGATTACATACTTCTGATACTGAATCATCAATATTATTAGAATGATAAGAACAGGTCGCATTTCATAAGACGAATTTGTAAAAGGTTTTGTTGTGCAGATTTGAATCAAAACCTTTTGTGACGGAGATTTTAACTCTCCGTCAAAATTTAAAATTAAAATCCATTAGAATTTATCCGTCCATTAAAATTTATTTTAATCTCAATTTGATTTAAATTTGGAAATATAACCAAATATAAACATTACGGCCGTGTTCATAAACAAGCGCTTAAATTTATTGCATTAGTCAGTCATTACTGAACTAGGTTTATTTTCTTACAAATCATTGCTGCAACGATTATTGGTTTCCGTATAAACAGGATTTATGAAAGACTAAACTTACATAGATTATCAAATTCATAATCTATTTTGTTTCCGACAACGAATAAAAACCGTGAATATACAAATTAGTAGTTGAATAGCTAGATAAGTTTCGTTTATAAATTAGCCTAATCACTCCACACGAATTTAAAAAAAAAACAACAGATTTTAGTCAGTTCTATACAGTTTAATGAACCTATGCACGAACACGTTTCCTCGTCTCCTTCAAAAATTATTTGAATAATCATTATCTACTACCTTTATTTCGCAAAATTATACATTTACTTAATATATAAATTATTAATTTAAAAACTATTCGTCTGCCAGTAAGCATTGAAAATTTCCTATTACAAACCATAAACCAGATAAAAGTTTAATCGCATTTTTATGCGACCGATACATCGACAAAACAACTTGACAACCGACAAAGTACCAAATGTTTTTCAAATAAAAACGGGATTTCCTAGTATCCACGTATAAACTCAAATGCATTTATATATAGAATTCTAGCAAGGCCGTTTCAGATCTCTCGTGTTAGTGATACATAGCGGTGGTGCTTGTTTTAGTAGTTCGAATTTTAAATTACGGCGTCGTGTTATTCGCGTGTGCGAAGGAGTGCTCGTTCGGTTAATAAGGCCTTTTTGCGTGTGAGTGAGCGAGTGTTGTGTGTTGTATTCTCTAAAAGGATTACAAACAAAAAGGATTATGGAAAGGATTAAAAGGAACGCTGCATATTTTAACTTTTTTGGAATGTATCGTTTTTAATACAGTTACATTATGTTGAAAAAAAGTTTTTATAGCATACTTGAACTTTTTCGATTCTAGAATCTAGCGGTCGGGCTAAAAGGACAGAAAAATTATAGAAGCGCATTTTTTGTAATAGTTTTGGAAATGTGGGCCTTTGAAGTTGAACAAATCAGTTTTTTCACGGCACCCTTGGAATTAATAGATGTTTAATTAATTAATTATAATAAAAAACAGATGTAGAGCGATTATTTTTGATTCTATTTCGAGTTCAAGTAGGTATATCGTTAGATTCGTATTAAAAATGTTTATTTAGAAACCCGTTATCTAAAATGTGTTGCCATTTGAAATTTTTAAGTAATTTTAAAAAAAACTTCGAAGACCTACATCTCTAAAAATATTACAAAATAATGCGCTATAATTTTTGTATGTATTAAAAATCGCTAGAGGATTCCAAAAAAGTCAAAATATACAGGGTGTTCCATTTAAAAACCGAAAGTTGAGATCATTTCCGGCGTAATTGTAACGGTAGCTCCGCAACGCTCGAAATATAGCACCCACGTACCTACCCATACCTTTTTCACCGTCGAAAATCAAGGCTCTCTAGTGATTTCGTTAACGCCCGGTATTGTTTCAATTCGTGCACATATTTTTGGTCAAAACCAAGTTTAAAAAAAATAATAAGCCGTTACGACCATGACAACACCGGTGTTTTGAAAATGAAATCTCGTCTGCTATCTACAATTTTCATCCAATAATGATTGAACGTTTGGACAAAAATGTGCAAAGTAAACCGCATTTGCTCGTGTAGGTCGCACTTTTTTCCCCAAACAGTAACTGATGAAATGAAAAAACGAAGGTTGCGACCTATGCACGAATTTTTTTCAAATTATGTGAATAGGGGAGAGGTAACGCCGGTTTGGCAGGTAATACCGGTCATTGCTAATACTGACACGTGCGAAAAACTATACGTGCATTTTGAACAGGGGTACAATCTGAAGGTTTTGTGGCAAACTCGTGTCCCAAATTTAGTTGCAGTATTATCGTTCTACGAGTTGTAGCGAAGCGAAGTTGGTTCGTATAATTTCTGTTTATTAAAAGTTTCATTGTTTACTAACTAGGATGAATTTTTGTTATAAAATCATACTAACTTACATTAGTTATTTCTTTCCGAATACTAGTTGTAATATGTGTAATTTAATGTGTAAACATTCCATAGTCGATAAGTAATTTTTTTGTCTCGTGGTTAATTTCAAAATGAAAACGTGCATGTCGGGTAATGGCGGTTAATTCCTACGGGGTAATTTCGGTCGGCTTCTTACGGCGACCCATATTACCTCTGATGTAACTAACAAGGAAAGTTAGTTAGGTAGGTGAGAAATCTCAGAAAATTTTAAAACTGCAGGATTGTAGTACTAGTCAACCTTAATCAAGAGCCATATTTCCGTTCGTGCCCTTATTCGGTTTAAGGGGGTGAAATCCACCCTTGAAAATTGGAACTTTTTCGATTTTGCTTGTTATTTGTGAAGCAACAAGAGCTATCACCAATAAATTATATATTTTTGTAAATAACTCTCCCAGACCTACATCATGATACAAAAATTAGGAATAAAACGCCTAAGGGGTTTCATCCTTACCCGCAACCCCATATTATTTTTAATATTTTTCTGTACGCTGCAATGACATTTTTTTATAACTTATCGTCAATAATTCGAACTATCTCTTAACAAAAGAAATATCACCTTAAATTAGTTGATTTGTATTTGATCAATAATCTCCACCTACTTGTTAATATCTAGATATTACAAAGTAAGGTTCATTTCACCGAACATCTTATCTCTTGAAATTTCTAATGCAAGCTTTAAATTATCGTCACACTCACGGTGTCGTTAACATCGGTGATCACCTTACATAGATTGTATCTTGATCTAAAATACCTTTGTATCTAATATTCGTAACATTCCACCTGACAAAGTAGCGTTTGAACATTTATAAATATCGCACCTTACGGTGTTTCATGAGACATTACAATTTTATGCGCTTTTTAATAGTTCAGATCCACCTGATCAAAGTAGCGTGTGCTTTGAAATGACGGAAATGACTATTTGTCCCTTCGCTTTTAAGTTCGATCCACCATTTTCGACTAGATTTAAATCGAAATGCTATTGTCGCCTCCTTTCTAAGTCATTTCGAAGATTTCAATCGTGATAAGCATTTCTAACACGTAACTTGTTATGAACATGCTCTTATCAAAATAAGTTCCACCTTTCTGAATGTAGCTTTCCCATTTGTGCAGTTGAAAATCAGATTTCACTTTTCGGAAACGATATTGTACCGTAGACAAAGTCAGACGTTTCCGTTTTACCACTGGTCCAATACTCCAATACCGCTTTTCTTTGTAGTTCGCATCAACCACACCACCTTCGGCATCACCAATACATTCTATATCAAAAGAAGTGTCGTCTTGCTCGCCAGAATCATTCTATTCTAAAAATTGTACTTCGTGCGGTTCTGCTGGATTCTCAAAATCGAGTGAATAATCATTTTTGCAAACAACTTCAGCAGTCAAGGCACGCACTTTTAATTAAATCACGAATGGCATCATGTAATTCAAGTTCTTGCGAAGTAATCGATGTTTTTGGTACACTCACTCACAATGTTAAATGTAACAGTTAGCAACTGAAGAATATTTGCTGGTGTTATGAGCACCATCGTTTCATTAGTATATAATTAGATTATAAGTTATAGGTACACGTATTGTAACAGCAGTCGATATATGAGCTAACAATCCACGTGTGCGAATTTATAAGACACCAGCCCACATTTTTGATTCATAGGTACATCGCACGATAATAAAACCTCAATACTAAACAAGTTCGTGCGCGGTTACATATTAAAAATGAACCATTATTACGTTACAAACGCTTGTACATATTTTTAGATTTGCATATTCCGGTTGTAGCTACCTACATGACTATAATAATGATATTTTGTTGCATATCTACATATTTCATATGTCAGTAGGTAGGTAATTATTCTCTAGTATTTTTATTTATATCTACATATTATGTATATATTAACAGTTCTAAACTAAATTACAGGAATACAAAATAGCATATCTACACTATATAGATTTCAGTACTATAATAATAATTAGTACACCTTTCCACTTCCTTGCTGGTGAAATTACCCGAATTTTTGCTTGACCTTTCTATATTGATACTATGTAGTTCATGACAAACTAGTTACACAAATATATAAACTTGAAAAACATAAAATTCTTATTGTTCAAGAGATAAGTTTCGGTAAAATGTTACTTTGGATATTAGATATTAACAAAGGGTAGTTTTGATCAAATACAAATCAACTAATTTAAGGTGATACATTTTAATGAATAATTATGACGATAAGTTATAAAAATGCATTGCAGCGTAACAAAAATATTAAAAATAATATGGGGTTGCGGGTAAGGATGAAACCCTTAGGCGTTTTATCCCTAATTTTTGTATCATGATGTAGGTCTGGGAGAGTTATTTACAAAAATATATAATTTATTGGTGATATTTCTTGTTTAAGAGATACGCGGCTTCGGATATTATTGCCAAAGGGTACAAATAAATAAATGTAAAATGATATACTTTAATGAATAACTCTTTTAATAATCTATCAATTCATTGCAGCGTACAAAAAAAATACTGAAAATAATTGAGGGTTGGGGGCAGGGATGGCACCCCTTAGAATTTTCATCACTAATTTTTGTATCATAATGTAGGTCTTGAACAGCCATTTACAAAAATATATAGTTTATTGGCGATAGCTCTTGTTGCTTCACAAATAACAAGCAAAATCGAAAAAAGTTCCAATTTTCAAGGGTGGATTTCACCCCCTTAAACCGAATAAGGGCACGAACGGAATATGGTTGACTAGTTGACTGTACTATAATCCTGCAAAGTTTCAAAATTTTCGGAGATTTCCACCTACCTAACCTTCCTTGTAGTAAACTGTAAACTGAAACCGACTTATGCGATGATAAAACAAGCGATGATTTAGAGCACTGGAAAAGGTCTTGTTCAGATTCTCAAATATGCCCATAACATAAACATTCAACCACAATTTCTAATAAAGTTTTTTTTTTTATTATAGTAGGTACATTCTGTTAAATTTAATTATTTTTTATACATATTTCCTTAATTTACAGTATTATTGAACTAAATAAATATATAACATTCATAATTTATGATACTGTAACAGTAAAAGTTCATTTTAGCATTAGGGATTTTTAATATTTTTATTTCCTTTAATTTACGTGCATTTTATATTGAAAAATACTGATTCGCCATTGTCCACGCATTGGGGAAATACCGGTCAATGTGCTATTTTTGTTTTTTATGTAATATTTTAATTTGTCTAACTCCTATAATTTTTCAGGTATATCTATCTAAAAGTAGATATTTTAATCTATCAATTCGGTTATCTAAATTTAAAAATTAAATAATAGTTTTTTTTTTTAATATATAACAATTCTCCATTAAGTGACCGCGATTACCCCACTCGCCCCTATTAATTTGTAAGTGCGGTTTATACATGAGCAAATACGGTTGTTGTCCAATTGTAAGATGAAAAAAACGTACCGAACGAAAGAAAATCAAAAACCCACCAATCACCTTAAAATGGCAACGCACATTCAATGTGAAATACCGGTGAGAAATGTACATAGGTAGTATCTTGAGAAATACAATAATGAAATGCCGAGATTGTGAATTTTAAAATTTTCATGTTTTTGTTCGTTCGTTATCGGGACGAAAAAGGGACAGAGCACTCCCATGCGCATTTCTACGAACTTTCTACCGTTGTTGGGCCATTTCGCATTAACCTATTGTTACGAAGTTAACCGTGTGTTCGACATCTTTATGGGATGTCACAAAATAACTTTGCCGACAATGAGTCATAACGGCGTGGTACGGGAATTTTTATAACATTTTGCTTGTAATTTGGCACGACGAACGTCATCAACATTATGATTTACAATATTAGGTCAACAATCTTTTAAATGATTACAGATTTTAATACCAAGTCTATCCGTGGGTTTTGGCGTGTTTTTGCTATTTTCTAGATTAGAAAATAGCGCCCACTGGAACCTTTTCTATGGGACAACAATATGGTATATATCTCTTGGAGTTTTGTGACTGTTTGGACTATAACTGGTAAGTGAATTCAATGTTCACGTGAATATTATCAATTTAACAAAAATTAAAAACAGATCTTTCGCAATTGAAAGAAAATGTCAATATGGAAACTGCCGATGTAAACAAGAAAAATAACTGCATTTTTATCACTTTAGAATCAAATTTCTTTAGTTAAAAGTAAATACCTACTAAAATTCAGAGATTATAAGTGGGTAGGTACCTATTTGTTGTTTTCGAAGAAAGCATAGGAAAATACAAGTAAACCCACTCACTCGTCTGCTTTCTAAGTATTTTAAAGGCGTACGGTCCCTATTACCGCCAAACGATAATCCGTAGATGGCCCTGTTAGTGAATTTTAGAGAAATTTTAAACAGACCATCCTTCTTGGTTGAAATAGCCTGCCTCTGTAACGTCGTAAAATCTACCTGCTTTGAAGCTAAGGGTATAAATGTTTAGATACGGTGTTTTTACATTAAAACGTATTCGAAGACGATTTTAAAATTCGCAATACAAAAGTTAAGATTTAATGTTAAGTACAGGAAAAATCTGAGATTACTGATCTGAAAAACTGATTTATTTAAAGTTCGCTAATAAATAATCTACATTAATTTTAATTGAAATTAGAAAATTAATTAATAATTAATATTATTATTATTATTATAACAATATAAATAGGGCGTTCTCGAGGATATTGAATGCGAACAGATCTCGGTAATTGTATTGTTATCAAAAAAATGTTGTTTTTAAAAAAATAGTAGATTTCACATGTGAAAAGTATTACATTAGGAAAATTGTAATTTAAGTAGATGTATTTTAAAAGAATATGTCTCGTATAAATTGTAATAATGTTTAATTTAATTTAATAATGTAAAGTTAAATAACTTTATTAAATTTAAAGTTAAATTAAAGTTAAATAACTTTATTAAATTTAAAGTTAAATT
Source organism: Rhagophthalmus giganteus (assembly GCA_036326145.1). Classification (NCBI taxonomy): domain Eukaryota; kingdom Metazoa; phylum Arthropoda; class Insecta; order Coleoptera; family Rhagophthalmidae; genus Rhagophthalmus; species Rhagophthalmus giganteus. The sequence goes on along the minus strand of JARFJA010000001.1, from coordinate 68,163,330 downwards.
AAAGTTAAATAACTTTATTAAATTTTCTTTTTCGATAACTGCATATAAAAAGTTTATTCTTATTGTTTCTGTTACGCGAAATGAGGTATTCTGCGAACGGAATCGAAATGACAGTTCGGGACGCGAAATATTATGGATTGTTATTATCATTAACCTCAAATTAATTAATCGTAAATGTCAAACTTTCTAATCACATTTTTACTAATTTTGGGACAGTTATCAAAAAAATATTTGATACACGATTGCGAAATGCTTTCGCATTATCGAATGATTTATTTGCTCGCTAGCGCTCGCAGAAAAACTTTTATTCTCGAATGCAAATAGTATAGTAATATTGTATAACTAGTGCTAAAATATCCACCTTTCCGCACGTGTTATATACTATGCTTTTCCGACGATCACAAGTATTTTTATTAAAAAAAAAATGATTTTTGACGTTTACGAAAGTTCGTTTGACATTTTAATAAAATGTCATTTAAATGACATTTTAATAAAATGTCAAATTTGATAATAAAACAGTTTATGCGTAAAGTAATTACATGACAGTGTAGAAGACTTTGATTGACCGTGTGCAATGACCGCACACGGGCTGCAACGTTTTCGATTGGCTAACGAGTTTCTTTACGCACGGTCAGCCTATTTGTTTGTAATAGTCAACTTTCCATAACATTTATTGGTGTGAAATTATGCACTTTTCATAATGGTCGTCGGAAAATGTAACTTTCCGTACTAATAATGTAGGTAATATACCAATTTCTAATATTTTTATTTGTATTACACCACCAAAGTTTTATAAATATGTACATGTAAATAAAGACCATTTATTAAATAATGACGTCAAAAGTAGAAGGTGCCATATATAAAAAAAGGCAATATCGCAAGAACTTCAATTGCAAAATAGTCGTCAAAAAACTTAGTTACAAAATAGCAAGAGAAAAGATCAAAATTGATGTATTCCAATGATCTTGCGAATTCCTCATTGTTAATTTTCTCAAATTTAAAACATTTTATTGGTGCAATATACGATGTAATGAGATAGCTAATTGTGATTAATATTTTGTTAATCAGGATTCCGTTTCTAAAATGTATGTAAAATGTCATATACTAACCGTTTATTGATGTTACAATAAATTATGTCTAAATTCACAATATTGACTTAAAAGAAGAACGTTTCGCTTGATTTATACTGTTAAGTGACCAATGCTCGCGTTAGATTTTTAGGTTGTAAAATTTATGATCTTTTACAATAAAAATAGGGAGGTCTAGTCATATTACCCAGTATTTAACAATAGTTGTGGGACGACCCGCAACCATTGTCCGATATTGGGCGTCAACATTTAAACCAAAAATTAAAACTTCCAACAACCCGCTTTTGATTATTTATAAAAAATTGATGTAAAAACGAAAATGATCATCAGAAGTGATTTTTAACGGCAAGACGTGCTAAAATTTCTCCAATTTATTCAAATGATCGTTAAAAACACACATTGAAATTTTAAAAAATTGCGAGGCAATTATTTAATTAAAATAAGTATTTATTAAGCAAAAGAGCACGTTGTGCCGTAGAGGGAATGTTACGTTACCCACTAGTTATTAATTTGCAAACTTTGGTTACCCCAGTTTTGAGTTATGATTGCAGTAAAATTGTACTTTTTACACATTCATTAAGGTTTTTAAAGGTGTTATGAAAATGACAGATTTTTTAAAGTATTTTTCTGTGAATCAGAACATTGTAATCTATGGAAAACGTAATTTATTTCATGAAAACATCAATCTTTTTATTTGGGCTGTACCGCCTTAAGAGCCATCCGTACCTATTTCTCTTATGGGAGTTCCAATGTTAACCCTTAACTGCTATTATGGGGTGTTTCGACACCCCAGGCATCATATTTGTGTAAAATCTGTTAAAAATTATTATTCTCACGCTCTTCAGATTCAAGGTATTCTCCTACAAGAACAGAACCTTTAACATGCCGTAAATCATTTTCTGCTGTTTTTTGCTGTTTTTGAGAAAAATAGGTGGTGGGGTGTTGGAGCACCCCATGATAGCAGTTACGGTACATTTTTTTAAAAATAAGCTTTTTCTTTAATCGTAGATTCTTGGCGTATCTGCTTAAAAAATTTGGTTTTTTAAATTTAGAGAATTACAACTTCTATTTTATAATATTTGTCATTCAATATGTAGGGGATTTACCCAGTCACATCGAAATTCGGGGTGTTTCATAATAACTCAACTAGGCAATTCGATATACTTTGTCTTAGGGGAACCCCATTACACAGTTTTGTACTACTGAGCACATAACGTGTCGGGGATTTACTGAATTCACTAAATTTCGGGGGTATTTTGTATTTCTCCTGATATCCGTAGGTTATAAAAGATGATCCAGGGACTTCGTTGGGCCAGTTTTTAATTAGAATCGGCAACAATAACTAAGTATTCAAGTGTTATTTTCAAAATGAGTAAGTGTTTAAGCGAGGAACAGTTGGCACATCTTGCCGAGAATTTTGGTGAGGATATTGACGTGAGTGAATATTATCTTAACGAAGATGTTGACGATTTAAGTGATGCATCAAGTGAACACAGTGATCATGACACAGCTTCTGAATTTGAAATGGATTCTGAAGACGAGGATGAACCTGAGGGAAATGTTAACGAAGGTGCAAATTATTTTTATGGGCGTAATCGGTACAAATGGTCCAAGAATCCTCCTGCTGCTTCTCGTACCAGAGCATCTAATATAATTACCCATTTACCGGGAATAAAAGGTCCAGCAGCAAATGCTCCTCCTAAAACACCTTTCGAAGCCTGGTCGCTTTTGTTTACAGAAGATATTCTAAATGACATATTGGAACATACAAATGAAAAGATAACTGATGCAAGCTTTACTTATGGACCGACAGCTAGTTACGTGGGATATTTGGATATGACGGAATTAAAGGCATTTTTGGGATTACTAATTTTGACAGGTGTTTTCAAATCCAACCACGAAGATGTTAGATGTCTTTTGCACGAGATGGCACAGGTAGAGATATTTGTAGAGCTATTATGTCTGAAAAACGTTTTTTATTTCTCTTGTCAACAATAAGATTCGACGACCAGGCAACTAGAAAAGATAAAATTGAAAGTGGTGATAAACTTGCAGCAATTTCAAAAATATATGAAATATTCAATAATAATTGTAAAAATAATTACGTATGTAGTGAGTATGCCGTTGTAGACGAAATGCTTGTCGGATTTCGTGGCCGTTGCTCTTTTCGGCAATATATAAAAAAACAAGCCAAGAAAATATGGCATCAAGATAATGTGTTTATGTGATTCGAAAACACATTACTTGATAAATTCGTTTGTTTATACAGGGAAAGCAACAGACGCTAACCCAAAAAAGCTTTCGGTGCCTACACGTAGTGTTCTGAAATTAGTTTCACCCATAATAAACACAAACCGAAATGTCACAGGAGACAACTGGTTTACTTCTATAGAGTTAGTAAGTGAATTGAAAAAAGTTGGCTTAACATACGTGGGAACACTTCGTAAGAATAAAGCTGAAATTCCTCCAGTATTCTTACCATCTAAACAGAAACTCGTTAATTCTAGCCAGTTTGGCTTTACACGCGACACTACATTGGTATCATTTGTACCAAAAAAAGAACTACAGCGTTCTGTTGATTTCCTCAATGCACCATAATGCCAATGTTGAAGAAAATAGGAAACCAGAAATAATACTATTCTATAATGACAATAAGGGCGGAGTTGATGCCTTGGACCAAAAATGCATGAATTACTCTTGCCAAAGAAGGACAAGGCGATGGCCAATGGCTATATTTGGAGCAATGTTAGATATGTCACGGGTAAACAGTTACGTGCTTTTTGTAGCTGCTTTGGACGAAAGCATCAAACTGAATAGAAGAGATTTTTCTATTGAGTTAGGAAAAGGACTTATTAAAGAACACATGATACGAAGACTTAGCATGCAACAACTGCCAAGGGAATTAAAACCAATAATCGAAAACTTTGTGGAAGTAAGCCCACAACATTCCGAATCAGGACCTGTAAGAAGCTACGGACGATGTTACCTTTGTGGGAGAAAGAAGGACCGTAAAATAAAGACCACCTGTAATAAATGTTACCAGCATGTTTGCAAGGACCATTTCAAAAGCATTATTCATTGCGCAACATGTTTAGAAAGGTAATTAGACCAAAGTTTGTTACATTTTACCTGCACTGTAAAATAACATATTTCGGGGTTCAAAAATTTTTGTCGACCAACAAGCTTGTTAGAATTTTCGTATGTCATGGTAATTCCATTTTTATTTTTCAGGAATGAAGTTACTCCTTCAGGCACCATTCCGCAAAAATTATTTAAAAAGTGTATTCTAGTGTATAAAGCATTATTTCTATGTATACATGTATTTCTATAAAATAAAATTGTACTGTTTTGTAAATTATCAATTTTCTTTTTTATTTTAAACAAAATATTATTTTTTGTGACATGAGTAGTAAGCAAAAGACCTCTTTCATTGCCTAAAAATAAAAAACAACAAAAAAGCACCTATTATCAGAAAAACAATTCACTAGAAGATGTGGGGTGTTAAAACACCCCATGATAGTATATACGTGATTTTAAAACATGATACTACTTAAGGGTTAAGTTCCGCACCCATATCTTCAGTTATAGAAAAGATATCATAATGATTCTAGTATCTATTTTATCCTTAGACAATTGCCTACAAATTGGTTTTTGTATTTTGTCGATTTTTAACTTTGAAGTATGTAAAATCATCAGGTAAATACGCAAGTATAAATAGAGCCAAAAAGTTACTGTTTGCTTAAGCCAATCTGTAGATATATTTTTGTAAAATCGATTGGTGCAAACCAAATGTTAAAATTTTAATAAACAACGTCGTTATCGATGCGGAACTTTTTGATTCGGTTCGATTTTAAATGTTCTCTCCGAGTTTGGTAATTTATGACAGGAATTAAGTCAATATTTACAAGATCGTAAAAGAGACCCTAAGCTAACCGGCTCGCATTTTACCCTGTTGTCGAATAGATGGTCGATTTAACTTGACCGACTTGAAAGAATTTTTTTTTTTTATTGTATATGTATCGCATGTTTTCAAGAGCTCATTACTGATACATATTTATTCACTATCCAACTTTACACTGAATTACTCAAACACCGATAATCTGATAATTTACTACATAATAATTATTATTATGTTTATTCAAAACCAGATTTCGCTTTGGTAAAATAACATTTTCCTAGAACCATAATTAACCATAATAAAAGCTTCATAACAAAAGCTTTGATCCCACAGGTACAACTCTCTAATCGCTTATAAAAAAAAATAGTAGAAAAAGGTAGTTTCTGGAAGGAATTTCAAAATTATTGTCGATGTCTTAGTTATCTCGTAGCCACGTACCGGTCTTGTTTGATATTTATTGAGTTGTTATAGCGCTTTTGGAGAGTTATCCATACAGTATTTTACAAGTGTTTATTATTATTTGCAAAATTTGCAAATTAAAAAACCATAAATACTGCAAATACAGTAAAACATTTGATATATAATACGCTGTCAACACATTTTCCGTTACTAAAACGTAAATACATACGAAAATGTTGCGAAGAAAGAACTAGAAAAAAGCATTAATTTGAAAAGAAAACCATGTAGATTATTTATTGACCCAAATAAATTTTATCTTGGAGCATCACCGAATGTTATTCAGCAAGAAACTGAAAGTATCGTAGAAATTAAATGCCCCTTTGCTACTTTTAAGGTAAATCTTACACCGGAGGAAGCCATCCGTTAAAAAATAAATACATTTTGGAAATACCAAAAGGATGGTAGTTATACGATTAACCAACTTCATGATTGATATTTTCAAATACAGGGGCAATTACGTGTGACTCAGAAAACGAAGTGTATTTTGACTGTCTGGACTGGAGTAAATAAAATAAAAATATATTATGTGGAAAAAGACGACGATTTTTGGAACACAAAAATGAAAACTAAATTAGATTACTTTTATAAACATTGTCAACTTCAAGAGCTTATAGATCACAGAGTGTGCAGGAATATGCCACTCAGAGATAATAAAAATGCAAATTTAATGTAATCCATTGAATAAAAATTGTTTGTATTTTTTATTTTTGGAATTTATGAAATAAGTTTTTAAAAACATTTGAAAATTTCTGAAAAATGTTTCATGGGTCATATTTTATTGTTCACGCAGTGACGTTACGATAGAACAGATATCTACGTTTCTGCCAAAACGCCGCCTGTACCATATTGGTAAGGTATTGTCGTTTTTAAGTTGCAGTTGTGATTTTATTCAATGAGTAGTAGTGTCCTTGTAGGTAGTGATTTTGTAAATTATTATCAAATCTACTACCACACGCTCATAAGTATAGATATAAGTAATTTATTCCTTTTGTTTCTTTGCGTGTCTTCATAATATGTTACTCAAATCTATGTTGTTTCAATATCTATATCACAACTGTTTTTATGAGATATCTATTGAAATTATGAAACCACATTTCCAGCAGAAAACGAATTACTTAAATTATTATCAGCATTATAATTTCGTATTATTACGGAAATTTCATTTAATTGTACGAGTAAACATTAACTAGAAATTACTAAATTTTTCATTCCTAAAGGTATGTACCTATAAATCATTTTAAAGTTGCATGACTAAATAATAGGGATGGGGAAAGGGGATGGCAAAATTGCACCACGTGCGTCGTTCCGTTATACGACAACTCGACAAAAATGGTACGAATTTCAAGGTTACGGTCACTTCGAAGTCGTCGTACCCTTTTTGATTATAGTCCCTACTTAGGTAGCCTAATATTTCCGTCTTACTTAGAAAAAAATGTGCTCTCTCTAAGATTTTTTCTCACGGTACTACTGAGTCCTCTTAATCCCTGTTACCAATGGCTCATTGCCTGATGAAGTTACAAATTTAGCATTTTTCCGCTTTCTCTTTTCATGTCTTGTTTTTACCTCGAATTTGCTTAATAATCGTGAATTCCTACCTACCAAAAATTACAATTTGTAGATTTAAAGGACGTTTGTTCTAAATAATTTGTTTTGCCTTTAAATAGTGTACTGTTTGGCTACTGAATTGTACATATTTCATATTTTTAATTTTTGTATTTTCAAAAGAATCAAAATTGGAAGAAATCTGTGCCACTGTATTCTCGCAAAATAACCGTTTTCCATCAAAATTTAACGGTTCGAGAACAATCGAGGAGCGTCTTATGTCCAACACTTATGAACAGTGAATTACGCCCTTAATAAGACCTGAATTAAGGTCTAAATGCTTTTGTCATAAGTTTTGGACGTGACCGTTTTTAAAAAAAAAAAGCTCCTCAATCAAACTATATGAAAATTCTTCCAAATATTTACAATTTACTTTGAATACATTTTAAACCGATCGTTGCAAAAAATAAAAACCTTGACCGACGACGAGGTGATCTACACTAAAAAATAGCGATTTTATTTTCGTTCATATTTCTTTGTAAATTTTAATGATGGAACAATTTGAACTATACAACAATCTAAAACGCGAGGTCGACTGTGATTTTATTTAAAATTGTTAGAAGTAGTGGTTTTACTTTCTTATCTGCTTACTTCCCTTACAAAACAGGGTTTCTTATCTTCTTTGTGGGGATTTGCCGAATTTGTGGGGAACGATATTTACAACGCCAACAAGTTCCAGTTTATCAATTATGATGTTTGAAAATTCGACCTTGGTTGCGACATCGTTTAAGAGATTTCAACATAATAAAATTTAAAGATTTTATAGTAATTATAGTAAGAGAATGGGAACATTTTATCGTTCAGCTCAATATCAACAGCCTAAGTCGAAATACCAAATTTACGGTTGTTTACAAATTAGTTTTTTTGAATAGACAAAGCAAACTGTGTCCATTTCAAAATAGAGCAATGTACAGTCGCTCAACAATTTTATCCTTAGGTTTCATTACAGTATAGGGTCGCAATGTCGTCAAAATTCGTCATGGACCACGTGTCCACCTGTTGATATCGTTTCAATTTATCAAAACGTCCCAAGCGATTGACATTTGTTAATTTAAGATTAGGAAGCAACCGCATATTTATTATATTGCACAGGAATTTTGCGAACATAATCTTTGAAATTCGTTTCCTCTTGGTAAATTCGCGGGGCTTACGTTTTAAGAAACTCTCACGAATGTTGAAACTTATCTTCCCGTGTAAAAAAAGGGGGTTGGTTTAGGTTCTATGAAATTTTAATTATAGTGGATCAACTGGAGCGAAAAAAACAGTTTACTAATATTAATATGTACATATGTATACGCCTAGATATTATATTCTAATTACCGTTAATTACATATAGTACAGATGAAGTTCATTTGCTAATCGATGGTTGAAGATATTTAGAATATTTGTGGATTGTTTAGCGCAACAAATCTGTTCCTTACAAAATTTCATTATAACGAAGGGTCGCGGCCTCGATTCCTCTTTTGAATTTAAGGCTCCTCACCTGTAAAGGGTCGGTTTCTATTGCCTTCTCAACAAATTGTTGTTGAAGCTTTAAAATTTCAATGTTCAATTTTAAAATGTTTATGTTAATATTTTAACGAATACACCAATTCGATGTATTATAAATTAATCAAAAAATTCGCGAATACCCAAGTTGCGTCCTCGCGAACGTTAAATTTTATAATTTATAATAGTTTTATATGTATTAAAGTTGGAAGTTATAATAATAATTATAAACAAATGACAAAAATAACACAACACCTATTATACAAATCCGGCGACACTAATCAATTTTTCAAGAACATTAATTTCGTTTGCTCGAAATGTAAAATTTTCTTACTCCATCAACGACGTTATTTAAATATTAAATGTGGACATATTTTCGGATTTGACTTAAATTAATTAAAATAATTTTCTAATACCCACAAAACTTTCCTTTTCTTGTGGCGTTCATTTGTCGAGAAAACTTTATTAAGGGTGTTTGGTACAGATTTTCAAAATTATTTTTTTCTGTTTATTTTATCACATATAGATAATTTATAATGTTTACATGGTAGTAAACGCAAAATTTTTCGAAAAAAACAAATGTATGTATCAGTAATTGTCGTTCAAAGTTCAAATCTAATTTCGCAGCTATCTTGAAATCTAATAAGAGAACTACAAAACTTTTGGTATTGCCAGTAGAATAGCCAATGTACTGTTTATTGAAATATTTTCATTGCAATAAACGCAATAACTTGTTTATTATAACTGTTATAAAAATCTACAAAAATGACGTTTACACAAACTCTTAATTTGTCGTCCTAGAAAATACTTAACTGCGATAAAATTATATTCATTGCATAGCTTAAAATATCTACGTTCAAGTTTAATTTAATAACTTCATCGACATTTTTTAGTTTTCAAATTAACAACGAAATTAGAGATCGAGTGCATTTTCGATTTTCCATCCCGTAATTTTGTCTCCGTCTAATTTCTCCCACTCACAAAATACTATTCTACCGCACTTGGGTCAGTAGGGGAGGTAAACATTTGATAAATACCGAAAGCAATAAATCTTTATTGCTTACGATTAGTGGAAGTTACGGTTTTTAAGTTTGACTCGCAAATTTTGAAATGGTAGCTTTAGTCGTAATTATATTTTGATGGATTTATTTATATTTATAATTAGTAATAATTAATATTTATACTTATTAGGTAATTAATATATTTATTTACAATATTTATACCTTCTAATTATCTGTAGATACCTATAAGTTTAGTAGACAAACTGATTTTAATTAAGAACTCATGTCCTTAACTTGAATTAAAGACACGTAAATTACGATATAATACGAATTATTACGAATTAAGGTTAAACTGTACATTCAAAAATTCTGAAAAAATTCACAGAAACTGGTGTGTGATAGTAATATTATAACAAATTTTGGAGAAAATCGTATGTTAGGTTTTTGTGTAATTTACAAAAAACATTAAAAAATACATGTTTTTAGCAATTTTTTCGAAAACTATACATACGATATTGTTCTAATTTAGTGTACCGATGGAAATGATTAATATTTAATGGTGTTATGTTTTACAAGGACATTGAATGTACAGTTTTTTTTTAATCGCCCTTTTAACAATTATTATCGAATTTTCTTTTTTACGCAAATACAAAATTCTGTAAAAAGTATATATTTGTTTTAAATAATGTATTACCAAACGTCTTGTATCAAAAATTATGATATTTTGTGCATATTTTTCAAGATACTTTAAATTGAAATGTAAAAATGTTTAAAATGTTGTTGAACCGGAAAGTATCGCCTTTCTCAATTCACGGCAGTTCTGTATACTACGAAACGCTAATCTTTCATGACAAGTTTTGCTGCCATCTTTTAAGTAGTAGATAATCTTTATTGGTGTTAGAATTTATACTGTGTTGGAAACTGTGTCGTTGTTGGACAAAAATAATTATTGTTGACTAAGAATTTTTTTTTTAAATTTAAAATTAAGGTGACTCGAATAATTGGAGGAACGCAGGAAGTACAAATAAGCATGTGTTTGAAAATGTATAAAAGTTTTAATAAAAATTGATGTGGTGGTAGGTGCGCCTATTATATAAAACATTAATTATTGTTAGGCCTAATTTGCATTACCACCCCTTGTAGCAACTCTTCGAATGTCCAAAAAGATGGTTAACGCCAAAACCGGTATCTTGGAAACTACTCGGTAGATTTTAATGGGGTTTACGAATTTTTAAAGGTAATTATAGTCCTTAGGACATGTTTGATGAATTTTTGATAGATCAAAAGACAATGACCTTACGAGGTATCGAACTTTAAATTTTAAATAAGCGACGAAATAAGAATAATAATATTATGAAGTGAGTTAGTAGGTATGAGTAGTACCTATGACTATCGCGAGGGGCACTTGATACAATAACAGAATTCGAGCTATTTCTACACTGATAAAATCTCTAAAGACTAAACAATCATGCTTATTACAGGACAAAAGTTTACTGAAAGAATATTGAGAGAAGATAAGGTAGTTTTATGACGCTTTCACATTTTACAGAACGTATTTAGTCGTACTAGCGCGGCGCGGCAGAGGGTTAAGGACCATAGAACCTTACGGAAAATGGAAAAAAAATGCTAAACAAAATATAAATAAGCGTTAGGTACGAAAACAGCAATACAATTAGACGTATCTATATTATAATTGTTAATGTTGTATAAATTACATAGACATAGATGAAATAAAAGAGAAATAAATAGAGTATCGGTTTCATGAATGAAACTTGATTGTTCGCGACGATGCGATGGTTTCTTACAACCCAGTATATTTCTGATACAGCAAAGTTTTGATTTTAAAGAAACTTATATGCACGATTAGATATTTTGTTGATGTAAGATAAACCCCGAACTATAAAGGAAAATTAGTCAGTCTTTTATGTTCTGGCAAATTAGTTTATTGTTAGCATTACCATATATATATTTTTTTAATTTTAAATCTTAAATCTATTTTTGTTCTTAAAACGCGAAATATTATATTAAGAGGATGATTACGCCAAGCACTAGTATAGGGATTTCAATGTAAATTCGGTCAGGTATTACACCTATATTGATAGAAATTTTCAATTTTTTATTAAAGAATCTGAAAATATGTATCATCGAGTATGGGATGACGTTCTTATTTTCTTAAGAATATATATACTTTTTATATAATAACTATTTGAAGTTGGAAATAATTAGACTAACTTTTCGATGTCACTTTCTTGAATTAGAAGCTATATATTAAAAAAATAAAAACGTGTACCCCTTCTCCCATCTTTTAATTACCTAAAAATATTTCTTAATAGATACTTATAAATAAAATAAGGGCTTATAGCATGTTTAATAGATATCTAAGTAGTTGTCTAAGTTGTGACGTCAGGAACAGAGGGTATTTTTTTAATTATTCCATGCCCTGTAAACAATTTTTAAATTTAGTTGCGGATTTCTGTTGGTACTACTCGTTTATAAACGTCAATGTCAGGTTATATAACAAAGGCAGTGACGTACTGTAGTAAATGATTAAATTAAACTAGTAATATTTTAATGTAAACATGTTCATAAATAACATAACTGGTAAAGTACGTGAAACTGGACGTAATTATTTATATACGTAACAGCAGGTATAATAGTACGTTACTCAAACAATTCAAAATTCCTCTCTCCTAATTTAGCGCCGCTACTGACTGCAAATGTTTTCAAGTGATACTAATAGAAATCCGTCGCGAAATTTAAAAATTCCTTTTGGGTGTAAAATTAGTTTAGATGAATACGTTTAAGTTGTTACTTTTTTAAACTCTTAAACTCATTAGAAAAACCAATTCTATAAAATTAATTCCGTTTCTAATAACTAATCATTTGTGTATATCTTTACAATAATTTAATTTTATTAAAAAATAAAGGAATATAACGCAAAAGTGTACTTTACTCTTGAGCCGATTTCATATTTTTCAATGTCCCTCGTATACGAAAGGTTTTATTCAAATTTTAACATGTGCAATTTGAATTTGGACTATGCAGAGATTTTTATAAAAAATAAAATTTTCTGAGAAATTCCAAATAAAAAAGTTTTCCATTTGTGTCCAACTTTATGCCGGTCACTCTTTATTATAGCATTTTCAGAATTCTGGGTGAATTTTGAATAGGTTAGAGCAATTTTGACAAGAAATATTTAGACTATTTTCTATTTATTACGATTATTACGAAAGTACATTTCGTCCAAACCTATATGCAATCCACGTCATCAATACAAGGTTACTAGATGATGACGTTTCACACGGTGCTATCACCTCGTACCTCGCATTTTGACAGTTCTAATAAATTGTAGTATTTCGTTATATCATTTAATATGTGCGCAAGTAAATCGTCTACAGAATGTGTCACTTTCCAAACTTTAAACCGTATTACAAATAAGCAATCTAGTGACTTTTTGTTGATGACGTAAATTGCATATAGGTTTGGATAGACCATAGCTAATGTATTTTTTAAAATTTAAATAGTGCATGAATTTTTGGTTTAAAGATACCGTTGGATTGGTCTTCAAGAACTTTATTTGTCTAATTTTGTGCTGCTGGATGGAGCCATTTGAAAAAAATCGACTTTTTGGCAAAAAATTAATTTGACTATAGTAACTAAATGCGTCGATTAGAAATGAAGTTTGTGTTTTTCCGTTACTTTTTATGTGATTTATGATGATTTGAAGTAAATCGCGGCTTTCTAGATTAAAATCTAAAATTTGTTCTCAAAATATTAAGTTGTCCTAAAAAGTCGTCAAAATTGTGATAACCTATTCAGAATCCAGACAGAATTCTGAAAATGCAATAATAATTCATAAAAACGGAGTGCGTCTTACAATTGCAAGCTATTACGTGAGCGTTCAATTTAATGTTGATTTTTAATTGTTAATGATTATAAATAACTGCGTCTTAGACTCGATAGTATAGATTCGAAGAAATACAGTATTTTGAGTTTAAGAACTAGAAAATAATCTTACAGGTTTTGGGTATTTATAACCATCACTGTACAATTTTATGTTTATAATCCTATTGAACCCAACGCCGGACCGACTTTTTGTTTACACGTAAATATCCACTGCCATTGTCCATAATTTTACAAGAGTTGAGTCGAATTCTTTGAAAACATTTGCTAAAATATATGGAAAGAAACTTTACGTTGTCGAAACCTATCAAGTCGTGTTCGTGAAGTTAGCAGCCACTTTCTTGAATTTTTAAAAATCCGAACGCTAATCGTTAGTAGGTATTTGTAAGTCAAAAAAAAATCGTTTGTAAGTCGAAGGTGACGGAGATATTCGCACTTAAAAAAAGCCAGCAGCCACTTTTTGTCAAAAATGAACGAAAATGGTCTCTATCGTTAGTAAGTAATAGAAAAGTAAGAAATAGAAAAATATTTTGCGAGGAAAGTAAGGGCCAATTTTATAGTTTTATAACCACAGTGTACTTTCGGTATACTTTGTACGAATTAGGACATACGTGTCTCAAAGTTTGGACTTTTGTATTTATCGAAATATATCCTACCGATTTGAAACGAGTAAACCGAACTATACTGTGGCTTTACCCATATGTCAACTGGAGTTTTATAATTTCTTAATTTTAGAACTTTTATAAATTTTACAAGTTAATCTTACACACGGAAGAAACAATTAAAATTATTAAGAAAACTCAATAATTGTAGAGTTAGCACTAAATTATAATTATTTAACACAAACATAATCCTAGAAAAGAACTTTTGTAAAAAAAGTGGTAATTAATTTTTTTCTTCTGAAATTCGTATAGAATATGACCACATTGATTGTGATCTTTACCACATTTGACTTACAAACAATTTTTCTTTTACTTATACGTAAGGATAAATGAATATTCGTTAATGACTAAGACCACCTTCGTTTCTCATTATACCGAAACTTAAACGATTTCTTTACATATATTACATTGTATTATAAATTCTTACTAATGTTACAGACAACTGTCATTTATTTTTGAAACAATTTCTGTTGACTTCATTATTTCTCTTGAAACATGAATATTTCTATCACTTGTGACTTATAAACGAATTTTTTTGACTTACAAATACTTACTAACGATTAGCGTTCGGATTTTGAAAAATTCAAGAAAGTGGCTGCTAACTTCACGAACACTACCAAGTCTCCGAATTGATGTTTTGAAATACAGGGTGTTAGTGAATTAACGTCGCGGAAGAAAGGTACATGTACCTGAGACTAATATAAACAAAAAATCTTAGTAACATTTTTTGATTTGAGCAAATTTACTTTTGAGGGGGGGAGGGTGTTTTCGTCCGAGAAATTAAACCAGTAGTTCCTCTTTAAACTTCAACAAGTGACATTGGTGGGTTCTGAAAAGTACCGTTATCTCAGCTGGCATTCCTTTAGGTTACTACGATACTAAACAGAAACTATTGTAGGGGTTGAAGTCGTAAATATCTTTTGCGATCATTGACAAGTTTTAATGTAACAAATACTCAAAATGTTTCGTCATTTAAGTAGATATCTAAGTAGCTATTTGTTATTCATTTTATTTTAATCTTTTACATCTGCATGTGTTGTTTTAATAAAATTTCTAATTAATAAATCAATTTCGATAACGGCACTTCGATAAATGTACTGGAAAAAACTCGAAATAACACTGAAAATTACTAACACTCATTGCGTCATTATGGAATGTTTAGTTTTTAAATTTTGCTTTTGGTCCTTATGTTTGCTAAAAACCCAAAACATAAAGTACCTACTTACCTATTTGCGTTTAATTATACTTTAAAAGCCCGTCGAAATATCTCAATTTTTCAAAATCATAAAACTAGTACTGGCACCCCTTTTAGTTCAAACCTCTCAATATTAAACGTAACTGTTCCAAAAACAAGCAGGTTATTAATTATGTTAAATAAAGTAATCTAACTTTTACGTGTAAACCGAAAATAGGAATTGCATTCATAAATGAAAATATCCACAACAATCGGCACTCTTCTACAACGGGGGCCATAAATTAAAGAGTATAGATGTTTTAGCTGCTGACCCAACAGTCAGTTTCACTTTCCGAGTTCTTAAGGGCGTACGGTCCCTATTGCCGCCAAACGATAATCCGATATTCACTGTTAGTGAATTTCAGAGAAATTTTAAACAGACCATCCTTCTTGGTTGAAATAGCCTGCCTTTGTAAAGTCGTAAAATCTACCTGCTTTGAAGCTAAGGGTATAAATGTTTAGATACGGTGTTTTTACATTAAAACGTATTCAAACACGATTTTAAAATTCGCAATACAAAAGTTAAGATTTAATGTTAAGTGCAGGAAAAATCTGAGATTACTGATCTGAAAAACTGATTTATTTAAAGTTCGCTAATAAATAATCTACTTTAATTTTAATTGAAATTAGAAAATTAATTAATAATTAATATTATTATTATTATTATATAAATAGGGTGTTCTCGAGGATATTGAATGCGAACGGATCTCGGTTATCAAAAAATATTGTTATCAAAAAATGTTGTTTTTAAAAAAATAATAGATTTCACATGTGAAAAGTATTACATTAGGAAAATTGTAATTTAAGTAGATGTATATTAAAAGAATATGTCTCGTATAAATTGTAATAATGTTTATTTAACTTTATTAAATTTTCTTTTTCGATAACTGCATATAAAAAGTTTATTCTTATTGTTTCTGTTACGCGAAATAAGGTATTCTGCGAACGGAATGCGAAATGACAGTTCGGGACGCGAAATATTATGGATTGTTATTATCATTAACCTCAAATTAATTAATCGTAAACGTCAAACTTTCTAATCACATTTTTATTAATTTTGGGACAGTTATCAAAAAAATATTTGATACACGATTGCGAAATGTTTTCGCATTCTCGAATGATTTATTTGCTCGCTAGCGCTCGCAGAAAAACTTTTATTCTCGAATGCAAATATAATACAATAGTAATATTGTATAATTAGTGCTAAAATATCCATCTTTCCGCACGAGTTATATACGTGACAATAAAACAGTTTGTGCGTAAAGTAATTGCATGACAGTGTAGAAGACTTTGATTGACCGTGTGCAATGATCGCACACGGACTGGAACGTTTTCGATTGGCTAACGAGTTTCTTTACGCACGGTCAGCCTATTTGTTTGTAATGGTCAACTTTCCATAACATTTATTGGTGTGAAATTATGCACTTTTCATAATAGTCGTCGGAAAATGTAACTTTCCGTACTAATAATGTAGGTAATATACCTATTTCTAGTATTTTTATTTGTATTACACCACCAAAGTTTTATAAATATGTACATGTAAATAAAGACCATTTATTAAATAATGACGTCAAAAGTAGAAGGTGCCATATACAAAAAAGGCAATATCGTAAAAACATCAATTGCAAAATAGTCGTCAAAAAACTTAGTTACAAAATAGCAAGAAAAAAGAACAAAATTGATGTATTCCAGTGATCTTGCGAATTCCTTATTGTTAATTTTCTCAAATTTAAGACATTTTATTGGTGCAATATACGATGTAATGAGATAGCTAATCGTGATTAATATTTTGTTAATCAGGATTCCGTTTCTAAAATGTACGTAAAATGTCATATACTAACCGTTTATTGATGTTACAATAAATTATGTCTAAATTCACAATATTGACTTAAAGGACTTAAAAGGAGAACGTTTGGCTTGATTTTTACTGTTAAGTGACCAATGCTCGCGTTAGATTTTTAGGATGTAACATTTATGACATTTTACAATAAAAATAGGGAGGTCTAGCCATATTACCCAGTATTTAACAATAGTTGTGGGACGACTCACAACCACTGTCCGATATTGAGCGTCAACATTTAAACCAAAAATTTAAACTTCCAACAACCCGCTTTTGATTATTTATAAAAAATTGATGTAAAAACGAAAATGATCATCAGAAGTGATTCTTAACGGCAAGACGTGCTAAAATTTCTCCAATTTATTCAAATGATAGTTAAAAACACACATTGAAATTTTAAAAAATTGCGAAGCAATTATTTAATTAAAATAAGTATTTATTAAGCAAAAGAGCACGTTGTGCCGTAGAGGGAATGTTACGTTACCCACTAGTTATTAATTTGCAAACTTTGGTTACCCCAGTTTTGAGTTATGATTGCAGTAAAATTGTACTTTTTACACAATCATTAAGGTTTTTAAAGGTGTTATGGTAATGATAGATTTTTTTAAGTATTTTTCTGTGAATCAGAACATTGTAATCTATGGAAAATGGAATTTATTTCATAAAAACATCAATCTTTTTATTTGGACCGTACCACCTTAAGAATCTTTAAAGGGAATATACCCGAGTAAGACGATTATCAAATTAATAATAGCAATAACTCGAAAATTATTGATTTTAGGAAAAATTTTTATTTAGGTTTTTTGAACGTCTTAATGTTACCTACCCGTAGTTTTTTCCACTAACACTCTGTATTTAGGTACCTCTATCTAAAAATAACTCAGTTTATATGAACTTTTTTAGTAATAAATTCGAATGCCTGTTTGGCGGTAGATATTTATTGCAAAGAGTGAAAGATTTATGACTAACGTTTTATTGTAGAGAATTACAACGAAAAAGTAGGTATGTACCTACAAATTAGCGATAATCTCGAATGCCACCGACTTAAGGGCATGAGGGTGTTTAGAACTTAGCGAAACGTCTGAATAGATGGTACTATAGCAAATTTCTTATATATATAGACAACCATATTAACACTAGTTCATTGAAGAGACAATTTAAAAGCTTATTCTCGGTCCCGGTTTATTTATGACCTACTGATTTACGACTTCTCAAATGTTTGGTTTGGCAGGTAGAAGTTCTTTCTGAGAACGGATTTGCCTAGTATAGTTCGAATTCTCGATCTATACATTCATGATAGGTTTCGATGCAAGTCATCAATAAGAAGTGACTAAATTGTATATTTGTAATATTCAGTTTAAAGTTTTGAACGTGGCATATTCTATAAATGATTTACCTGCACACATATAACATGACAAAGAAAGACTGCGATTTATTAGTACCTAATGTAAAAATAGGTACGAGGTTTTATTGATGACGTGTATTGGAACCTATCTTGAATAACATATAATTAAACACACTACTTCTATCCGTACTGAAAATAATATAACATGCATTTTACTTGCGCGTACCTGCGCCACCCCGAAACTGCCAGTTTCGATAATTCGCTTTCTTGAATTCGCTAATGATCCTGTTATTACAGAATAAAAATGATGCGGTTTTTCATTTCCCATTTATTTAAAATATTTTGCGAAAACTTATAAACTTATTGCCGATTTTTTCACCTCTTGGTGAATTTAGGTATTTCCCATAGAATCTAATCTTTATTTAATCGTACTTTGCACGATCAACTATTTCCACGGTAAATACCTATACGGTTACCGATAAATTTACGAAGAGATGGAAAAATCGGCTCTTAAGATCGAGAGCAAGTTTTCGCAAAATATTCTAAATAAACGGAAAACGAAAAACCACATCATTCTTATTTTGAACGTCGTACTTCGAGAACGATTCATATCTAATTACTAGTTATTATCGCACCCAAGTAAGCGGATTATCGAAACTGGTCCTTTCCGGGTGGCGCAGGTACGCGCAAAGTATAAACGTTTCCCTCGTCCCTTTCTTCTTTGTTGTTCAACTTATTTGTAAATTTTATTTGGTACTCGTATACGCCATTCATGACTTGTTTGGTGTATCGATCTTGGACCAACGTTAAAATTTGTTGTTTATTAAAAGCTTTTAAATGACATACGACTTGAAATGCGTTTTCATTTGAAATTTTTAGTTGACCTCCACCTCCCACTCCCGGAGGTTACATACTTAAACATTTTCCATCAAAAATTGTGCCCTAAAAATAATGGAATAGGCAGGTAAGTGCGTGTTCGCCGATTTTTCCATATAGGTACCCAACAATTTCCGAAAAAATGGCGCGGGGTCAGACTTTGTGGACATTTCGTATATCTATGCCATTTAAAACAAAACAAAACGAAATTTTTAACATTAATTTTAAATCTAATAACATTTGCAACCATTTCGTTCTGTTTATAATAATAACACTTAAATTTTGAATAGCTGATTTATAATTCATATTGTTTATTACAAACTACATTATTTTTTATTACACATATTATTATTATTAAAAATTATGTAGCTGTAGAGGTAGATACCTATAACGTTTTTATTTTTAAAAAGCAACTTCTGACGCTTTCTAACTATTTAAAACTTGCCTGCAGTTTTGAATGTATATAGGTAGGTACCTTTATATATCTGTCAGGATTATTTGGGTAATAAATATTTCTAACAAGACCACGTGCCGAGCTGTAGAGGTCTGCACATTCTTTCTCTTTCTGTGAGCCCTCTTTGTTTAATTGTAAAATTTTATAAAAACATTTGTACGATTATCATGTTCTAATTAAAGATGAAAACTTGATCGACATCTTAAATGATATAAAAAAAAACGTTCTCTAGGCAATGACAAAACATGAGCTTGATATGTTGACGCATATATGAAATTTTGAATTTTATTCATAAAAGTAAACTTATACGCAACATTTTTTCAATAAAAAATCTATTTCTCCTTCAGCTATCTTCATCAAAACTTGTTATCTCCTAGATATTTTATTGAACATTATACATTGTAAAATTGAAGCCGCAATTTAAATTGGATTTTGAATTGTATACAAAAGTTCTAATTTCGTTATTAATAATTTTATATTAAATTTTAAAAACTCAAATTATAGAAAATTTGATGGCGAAACAATCTCCAAATGAGAGAATTTTGTAGAATTTAAAAATAAAGAACATAATTCACTTCTAATGGTCGCCGGGAATAGAGTATAACCTCCCCTTAATCTGTAGGATGCTTCCATTTAACAACGCTATCTTTACGTTTAAATTTCATTGCAATTATTGGTGTATTTTAGCAAATTTTCATAGAAAATAACGCTGTAGACTCCAATAGTGTGACGTCATAACTGCGCTCAAATTTAAAAGTGAATTATATTTTTGCAGGGCTTTATAATTAAAAACAATAGGTATGCAGTTATAAACGTAAAGTTGTTTTCCAAAATTATTATTTGAGATATGGTTCTCAAATTTTGAGAATACCATCAAGATTAGATCAAGAATTCAGGAATCAAATAATTTTAAAATATGATTTGTTAAATTCTTAATTACACCGATTATTATCAAAAAAAGTTTGACGTATTTAACAAATTTTAGAAATTTCATAATTAACATTAAATAAAGCCATAATTGTAATTCATGTAATTTGTAATTATCAATTTATAGGTATCGCCTCAAACGGGCAATTTGTGAACGAGACGTTATAAGACCGCCCATTACTAAATTTTCTCCATCGCTTGATATTGTGAAAATTTGATACTCCTTCTAGGATGCAACTAACGAAGTACTGCATATACTGTTGGGGTGACGACCGCATAGAAATTTATCAATTATTCTCGATCGCTCGCGTAGTTACAGCACTATTGTTGTACCTAGGCGTGAATCTTAATATTTACTACAATATTTAATTTAATTTAATTTAGTTTATTGTAGTTTACTTGTGTTCAATTTATATAACACTAATACATAAAACAATTGCGTACCTGGTTTGGTACTTCCAAACCACTTTCAAGCAGAGAATAGTTCAAAATGCAGATTTAGTTTTGGTTCCTACTTCTAGTGAAAAACATTAAAAATTAAATGTTTAAAAACCTTTATATAATTTTGTTGACCGTTTGTTGCGTTATATCGATGTTTTTTCAATTAAATTTATATTACATAAATCTTTTTATTGTTTATTACAAACTTCGGATATATCGAAATCATATTGTAAGTCCCTTGTGATTCGTTATAGTAGAGTGCTCAGCGCCCCGAAAAACGCTTAGAAATGACTTTCGTGGGGAGGTCGGGGTTACAAGTTGAAACCTAGATAGATCGAAAGAGCGTATTTTTTTATTTAAAAATCCAAAAGCCGTCAAAAATCGTCCAGTGCAAAAGGGCGCTATCTTCACCGAAAGAGTTATTCAGCGTACGTATAGAAGGAAACGTGAACTTTCTTTTGCCATAAAATTCGTAATTGGTTTTGTGGAATTAATCGTTTCAAAAATTTTGGAAAAACGCAAAATACACGGGCTCTTATGGAGAAAAATAACTTTCGGGGCCGATATCTCGGTTCGAACAGCTAAAAAGTTACTTCAATTTCGCGTTTTTTACCGTTTATACTGTCATAACTACAAAACAGTACGACATATCGAAAAATTTTATTCTTTAAAAAAGTTTGGTTCGTCCTTGTCGCATCCGATGGCATAAGAATTATATTTTTGCAGGGCTTCATAATTAAGATAAATAATTAAAAGTGAAAACATGCGAAAATTGCATCTGCGAGAGTCGCGCTCTCAAGTGGGCACATCGCGTCTCCATCTCACTTTTTCCCGTAGCTCCCTCTCATTCTATAGTAATTCAAAGAATTGCGACATACTATGATTATTATTATAAATACACCTTATCCCTTATTTTAATAATTAAGTACATAATATAAGAAGCGTTTTATATTAAATAAATTTACGAGAAGCTTCCATTTCATAATAATACTACAGCGACTTTAAAATTTAATGTCTGTTATTATTATTCTTCTTTTTATAAAATTGTGGTAATAAGCTAATAACAACAATTAATTAACACCATATATTTCAACTCTGTTTAGAGTTATCTTTAAGTGGTAAAATTTTATAATTTCCGCAGTAAAACTCAAAAATTTAGTGCAAGAAGGAAACTCTTGGTAGGTATTAATTGTATCCTTATTATGGTAATTTATTAGGGCTATTGGCCCTAATTGTAAGTGTATTAAATAACCACAAGTTAATCACCATTTTTCTACTACAGTATGCTAAATGTGCCTTACAGCCTTAAGTTTGTTAACAAATTTGGTATTACTACGTTCAAAATTGTACTTTTTCCAGTTTAAATTAACAGCCTTGATATTACACACCCTTAATAATTTAACACTCACCTTATTCATCATACATTGACACATTTAGAATTGTCACTGCATTGGTACATTTTTGTTCCATAAATCTACAAAAACCAATGCAACTCATTCGATTTTCCTGCATCTGCACACTTTGCTACTGCAATCTAGAAAACATAATGAAACGAAATTTATGAATCAGCAAATAATGCATGTTAGAAGAATACCTTTGTTACAACCACACGATACTAACACTCTTAGGTTATTTGGGAAGGATGGAAGAGTACTTAGTATAGGTACCAGATTTCCTTCCAAATCTATTTTCCACCCAGAATCGGCTACGTCGGGTAACTGTGATTGTAGTTGTAATGAATTTAGCAAAACTTTAGTTTGATAATATCATTTTAAGGTGAGGGTACCACTATTTTTCAAATATCGTTAAAATTAATGTACAAAATAATGCAATGGTTACTTAAATTTGATTTTTAACATAGGTAATACCGAATTAGTCAATTAACTTAATTTGTAAAGCACTTTTAGCATACTGTAGTAGAAAAATTGTGGTTATTTAATACACTTACAATTAGGACCGATAGCCCTAATAAATTGCCATAATAATAACATAATAAGGATACAATTAATACCTACCAGGAGTTTCCTTCTTGCAGCAAATTTTTGAGTTTTACTGCGGAAATTATAAAATTTTACCACTTAAAGATAACTCTAAACAGAGTTGAAATATATGGTGTTAATTAATTGTTGTTATTAGCTTATTACCACAATTTTATAAAAAGAAGAATAATAATAACAGACATTAAATTTTAAAGTCGCTATAGTATTATTATGAAATGGAAGCTTCTCGTAAATTTATTTAATATAAAACGCTTCTTATATTATGTACTTAATTATTAAAATAAGGGATAAGGTGTATTTATAATAATAATCATAGTATGTCGCAATTCTTTGAATTACTATAGAATGAGAGGGAGCTACGGGAAAAAGTGAGATGGAGACGCGATGTGCCCACTTGAGAGCGCGACTCTCGCAAATGTAATTTTCGCATGTTTTCACTTTTAATTATTTATCTTAATTATGAAGCCCTGCAAAAATATAATTCTTGTACCATCGGATACGACAAGGACGAACCAAACTTTTTTAAAGAATAAAATTTTTCGATATGTCGTACTGTTTTGTAGTTATGACAGTATAAACGGTAAAAAACGCGAAATTGAAGTGAACTTTTTAGCTGTTCGAACCGAGATATCGGCCCTGAAAGTTGTTTTTCTCCATAAGAGCCTGTGTATTTTGCGTTTTTCCAAAATTTTTTAAACGATTAATTCCACAAAACCAATTACGAATTTTACGGCAAAAGAAAGTTCACGTTTCCTTCTATACGTACGCTGAATAACTCTTTCGGTGAAGATAGCGCCCTTTTGCACTGGACGATTTTTGACGGCTTTTGGCTTTTTAAATAAAAAAATACGCTCTTTCGATCTATCGAGGTTTCAACTTGTAACCCCGACCTCCCCACGAAAGTCATTTTTCGGGACGCTGAGCACTCTACTATTATAACTGGATTCTATTGTACATATATTTCTTGCTAATGGTTATGGAAAATTCTATGTGTTACCTAACTGTGTTTCCCGCCCCTCAAATATATCTTATTATAACATATGTTATAATAACAGATATGTTATTTATAACATATTAATTAAAGTTCCTGCAAAATTTGATGGTGGGACCTCGACTCTAAGTGCCCTATTTTTATGCATGTTTGAATTTTGAAATTGCAGAAAGCGTTAGTTATTAGCAGTTATAAAGGCCTTCCGATCGCACAATTTTTTTCTAATTTGGGTATGTTATTTATAACATACTAATGCAAGTTCCTGCAAAATTTAATGGTGGGACCTCGACTCTAAGTGCCCTATTATGATAGATGATCGAATTTTGAACTTACAGAAAAAGCTAACCAACTGAATAAATCTTTAAAGTTTTTAGTTCGCTAGCTTCACCGATAACTCTAGCGAACCAAATACTTGGCCGAACCATAAGAAAGTAGTAGCTGCTAAAGATTATGAAGGCCTTCCGATCATACGATTCTTTTCTAATTTGGATACGTTATTTATAATATACTAATGCAAGATCCTGCAAAATTTGATAGTGGGACCTCCACTCTAAGTGACCTATTTTTAACATTTTTGAATTTTGAAACTGCAGAAAGCGTTAGTTATTACCCATTATAAAGGCCTTCCAATCATACAATTTTTTTCTAATTTGGATATGTTATTTATACCATACTAATGCAAGTTCGTACAAAATTTGATGGTGGGACCTCAACTCTAAGTGCTAAGCGGTAGTTATTAGCAGTTATAAAGGCCTTCCGATCATACAATTTTTTTTCTAATTTTCATGTTATTTATAACATACTAATGCAAGTTCCTGCAAAATTTAATGGTGGGACCTCGACTCTAAGTGCTCTATTTTAATGCATGTTTGAATTTTGATATTGCAGAAAGCGTTAGTTATTAGCAGTTATAAAGGCCTTCCGATCATACAATTTTTTTCTAATTTGGATATATTATTTATAATATACTAATGCAAGTTCCTGCAAAATTTAATGGTGGGACCTCGACTCTAAGTGCCCTATTTTAATGCGTTTGAATTTTGAAATTGCAGAAAGCGTTGGTTATTAGCAGTTATAAAGGCCTTCCGATCATACAATTTTTTTCTAATTTTGATATATTATTTAAAACTTATTAATGCAAGTTCCTGCAAAATTTGATAGTGGGACCTCGACTCTAAGTGCCGTTTTAGTATGGATTCTCGAATTTTGAACTTGGAAGAATATTTTTATTAGCTACTATGAAGGCCGTTTGCTCCTAGGATTTGTTTCTAATTTCGATATATTGTGTATTGGTTATTAAGGCATGTTATTGCCAAGTTAAATGGAGATTGTTGTATTGTTACTAAACGTTTTTAAATGGTAATTTAGGTAATAAGAGGGATTATCAATAAACGTTAATTTTTCTTCATTATGTATAAAGAATTATAATTTTATTAATAATACATCACATGTAAGATATTATTACATAATTTAATTGTTAACATGAATCCTAATCGATGATTTATAGGATTTTTTAACGTTTAATGTATTTCGTAGTATGGACAAAACTAATACTGCGGTGTTGCCAAATATGTTTTGGTTCGCAAGCTTCACTCCGGTTAAACAATTTCATAATAATATATCTACAAACGATTACTAAACCACTTTCACTAAGATGCGGTTATAAACAAACTTTGTTTACAATCATTTAACTCTTATGAAACACCGAGACCATCGGTATTTAGCCGTGTTATATTTAAAACAAATACTGTACAACGACGAATGCATTGGCACAAACAATTGATTAAATAAATTATAAAAATTAATAATTAAATATTTAATTTTAAACTTTAAATTGTAAAATTATTAATTTCTTTAAAATTATTTGTACTTAGAAACGAATTTTAAATTTGTATTCTTAAATCTTTAAATAAATTAAATTTAATTTAAAATTTTTTATTTTTTTATTAAATTTTTAATTAAAAATGAAATTAAATTAAAAAATTTTAATTTATCTTTGGACCAATTATTTTGGGGATAACAAAAAAATTTTTGTTTAAATTACACAGTTTAAAAATATTTCCGAAAATATAAATTTTAAAAAATTTAATAAGTTGTAATTGTCTTGAAAATTGTTTTAAAGGAATATTGGCCCTGTTTGTAATTTGGGAAAAAGGGGATTCTTGTTAATTTTTTCAAAAATTAAAATTTCTAAAATTAATTAAAAACATAATCTAATCGTTAAAAAAAAATAAAATATGATTAGTAAATTATTTCCAAAAACTCTCAATTAAATTCAAAAATATGCTTTTGTAATTTTGCCCCTTTAAACGAATTAGTTTTAACAAATTAATAAAAATTCACAATTTCTTTTAATTCATTTGGTAACTTAAAGTTTTGTCCATTAATAAATTTTAAATTAAATTTTTATTTTATTTTAAACCATTTATATGCATAGAATTAAAAATTTAAAAAGAATTTTAAAAATTAGTAATATTAATTTAATTAAAATTATTTGGTCAATTTAATTAATTTTTTAATTTAAATAAATTAAAAATTAATTTATAATTAAAATGAGTAATATAATAAAAAAATGGAATTTAAAAATTTAACAATTTTTTTTTAAAAATTTAATAAATTCAATTTATAATAAATTTTGTAAAAATTTTAATTTAAATATTTATATAATTTTTTTTAAAGTTATGAATTTAATAAAATTATAATATTCAAAATGCAACATTAAATTTCTTATTGTTATTAAATTAAATTTTTTATAAAATTTTTAATAAAAATTTAAAAGGGAAAAACGTTTAATTGTAAATTTTTTTGTAAACTTTAAACCGACGCAAAAATTAATATATTAAAATTTTAAATACATCCACAGTAATAATTATGAAAATTTAATATTCCATATAAAATATTTCTAAATTACTTAAAATAAATATAAATGTTAAAAAAAATATAATTAATTTAAAATTAATTTAAATTTTAAAAACTAACAAGTCAAAATTAAATTTTCGATTTTAATTCATAAAAATTTCTAATTGTAGTTTTAATTAAATTTATTTTATAGATCAAAATGTGAAAATACGTCAATATAAATGTATATTATAAAATAATACGTATAATAAATAAATCACGTTATTATAATTATAAAACGATTAATTTCCAATTATATTTTTTAATTAAATTTTAAAAAACTTTTAAATTTTTAATTTTAGTAATTCATAAATTATTCGCACACTTGTTAATCAATATTTTAACCAAAATTAAAAAGTTTTAAGATTCATTGTAATTAAACGTGAATTATAACTTAATTGATTTATAAAACATTTGAATAATTTTTAATAAATAATTTATATTTTATTTCAAAATTAAAAATTTTAAAAATTGTTTAATTTGTATCTAATTATATAATTTATTTAACGAATTGAAGATAAATAGTAATTTAATTTTATAAAAAATTTTTTTTACATAAATTAATTTTAAAAAGTATACTAATTTAATTTATATATAATTTTATAAAAATTGTTAAAAATGGTAATAACTATTTCAATTAGGAAATTAATTTTAATGAAATTTTACTAGTTTTACTAAAATTAATTTTACATATAAAAATTAAGTATTATAAGTAAAAGAATTTAATTTACCTTTAATTATTTGTCATATGATTAAATAATAATTTTTAATGATTAAATTAGATAATAAATTTAAAAAATAATTATAATAGGTTATAGATTACAATATTAAATCAAATCTAAATCATTAATGTAATACTATTAATTATTAAAGATTTAAATAAATCTACTATTATTTGAATGTCACCAAATTTCGACGAATTAAACATTTAATTACTAAATTCATTTTAGTTTATGTATAAAATTTAGTAATTATTTATAGAAAATTGAATTAAAATAATTTTCATTTAATATTGAATATTTGTATAAGTAATATACATAAAGAAAACTTTATTATCTAAAATTTATAGGTAAAGTTTTCTTAAATATTAAATTATTAAATTAGATTTTAAATTTGTTATCGAATTCAATTAAATTTCAATGACCTTAATTAAATTTATTTTCCCAAATTCCTTTTTAAGAAATAATAATATGTAGTAATATAATAATTATTAAATGAAATAAATTTTAATTTATTTGTTATTTAATTAAACAATCTTTTTGAATAAAAACATTAATTTTAAAATCAACTATAGTCGTTTCTAACAATTAATAGTAATACTTTAAACAAATAATAGGCTTTCAAATTGTATCTAAAATTTTCAATATTTAAATACAATAAGTTACATTACTATCCAATCAATGTTAAAGATTTATTATAAATTCTTAAGTAGGTCTAGTCAAATCTTTAAATAATCAATTTAATAGTTTATTAATTATACATAGGAAATTCAAATAATAATCTAAAAGATAATTCATATTATTGACTAATAACTAAAATCTTACTACTATTACGACTACTGAATAAGATTCATTAATAAGTTTAATTAATTTTTAGTCATATTCCATCATTTATGATAAAATAGGATGAATGTTAATAATAGCTTAACTTATGTTATAATAATACTAAACTTTGAATTAATACTTGATCTACTAAGGTATTTAAGTAAAGATGATCTTATCAGAGTTAACTTTTGAGTTTCTATGATTATTACTAGTAATGTAATTATAATTTGTGAATTAAACGTGAATATTCCTGTAATTCAATTACTGCATATTACTAGTCTGTCGTATTAATTATTACAATTAAATATTCATTTTAAACTATACGTCAAACTAAATTTATAACTTAAAGTTAATGAACTTTAGTAATTCATATCGAGATCATTCTAATATGTATTATAATCTAAAATCTGTCATTTAACTATATTATGTTTGATAACGATAATACTATAACATTCATAATTCATAATATTTATTTAAGTGATCTAATGGACATCATCAGAAATATTAAGTCAATTAAACTTTATTTAAAATAATAAACACTTTAGATATCGAAATTACATTATGACTTACCTAGAAGTCAGAAGTATGTTATTAAAATATCAAGTTATTGATAATTTGTAGTTTGTAAAAGATAATAATAGTGATATACGAAAAAATATATATTGATTTAATTATGAGTAGTAATGAACAGTTATTAATAATTAAGATTGACATGACATAAATATTAATTAGTATCTATATAAAGTCTTAACTATACTGTCTATCAAACATCGTAAATGTTGACGACTAATATAATAAATTTATTATAGTATATTGTCTTATATAAGATTTGTAAATAATCTAATATAAATCATTACAATAATCCTCATATGAAAATAGAACTTCAATAGATGACAACTTTAACATGAATTGACTAAATAAGAGACATTTAGGATCATATTAAATCAACTGATTAAATTGTTATTAGTATAATTAAAATGACTACATAGCATTATGACAACTAATTATGAAATTAAAATCGTATGTAGACATAACTTTACAATTCTATTATTAATAGTAGATTCATCGATTGTAATTAATTAAAAATTTAACTTAATTGATGCTAAATAACTAATTATCACATAAGCTTTAAGTGCATTATATAGACATTACAAGAACAATAGGTCACATTGTATGATAATTATCAAATTAATTCATAGTAAATATTTACGAATGTATAATTCAAATTCACTACAAATAAATAGATAGTCTATTAGAAATTACAACTTATATGAAGAATTTCGATAATTTAGAACAATTTAACAATATAATTAATAGTTGCTCTGAAATTATATTTAATGATATTCAACGTAAGAATTAAGTTTAATTAAATAACTTAAGAAATGATTAAAGATTAAATTATAATATTGATAACTGATACGAGGAATTTAGCAATGTAACAATTAGAATTAAATAAACATCCTTAGTAATAACTAATACCATACGTTAAATGCTATATTAATGTAAATCAAATTATACAATAATCGAACGTACATAATTTTTTGAGATAACAAAATAGTGGAACACTAGTGACAAATACTTTAGAATAACAAACGTGTTTTGAAGGAATACATTAATATAGTTAAATTCTATAATTAATTATATAAGAATGTAAATATTATTAGAATATATATAATACATACATAACAATGTCTATGTAAGTATTTAGTAATAATTAAATTACATATTTACTGATCATTAAATATGAAGATAATATAGTACATTAGGATGAACGTATTAGATTAAAATATACCTTATTACCATTAATAAAAGTATTAACATCATATTTAGTAACGAATTTGAAAAATATTTAAAATAATTATTAAATTAAATGGATAAAATTTAAACATGATACTGACAGATAAAACGTTAAAAATAATGATACTTTATAAGGATTCATTTAATAATATCAATCGAATGTATTTCAATGATTCTGTAAATAACCTATCAGTAAATGTATGAAATATTAAACGCAATCAGTTTATATTAATTAAGCTGACCAATATGTAGGTAATAATTAAGTTTGATTAAAAAAGATAATAATAATGCTACTTTATTATCTATGAATTAACTCTGTGAAATTGAATTTAAATAAAATAGGATAGATTACTAAACTATCTTATCGTTAACTTAAACGAAGAATACTGTTAATAACGTAGATTATAGAAATACATAATGTTAATCAATTTTAAGTATTAATTCTAAAGTTCAATTTAACGTAATCGAAATGTCAATAATATCGAATCTAAGAAGATTATAACATTAGAATATACACGTATTACAATATTAGATAAATTTAATAGAATAACGATAAAAGTATAAATATAAGATACTAGTTTATGTAAATATAATCTAATAATATGTAAAAAATTATTATAATATTCATTAATATAATCTTAATTATTACTTATATATTTATAAATTAATATCAAAATCTTATATGTGAACTTACTTACGTAATAATATTACATAAATTCAGATTAAATTGAAATTTATTATCAACTATATCCATAAGTTTAAATCAATATAAAATAGACGTAACAAATCATTTACTATTAACTGATCACAATAAACGTTAATAAGATGTATCTACATATTTTAGAATTATTATAAAGCGATAATACAATTAATTTACTAATTTAATAAATACAGAACTAGCTTTTATATTCGAACTATAATAATCTGGTAAATCTTCAAAATCATTGTAGTATTTAATAAACAATTAACAAACATACGTATTATTAAATAAAATATTTTAGCCTATGAATCATTTATACAACTTTGTTAATAATTGACTTACTATAAATAAAGTACATTATATAATAGTATTATCATAATTTAATAATACTTAGCGTATAATATCAAATTAAAATGAAATAGTAAATAGTAATGCTAAATATACTATATCGAATAGTAAATTAAAGAAATATGAAATCATGTTTATAAATATAAGTATGCAATCATGAAATAAGTACTAATTTTGAAGTCTTGTATTAATAAATATTTACTGCATGAATAATAAAATATTACTTAAATAATAAATAATCAATAGTCAAACATATTTACATATAAAATTTAAAATATTAAAGATAATCAAATTAATTAATGCAAATTTCATTGAAACAATAATACTATCCATAATAATTCATAGCAGTATTCTAATCATAAATATTAAATCATCAAGTAAGTTCTCAATTATAAATATTGTTGATCATTTAAAATTATGGTAATTATACATAATACTAGAATAGTCGTGATATAAAAATCTGTGTAGTAGTTTCTAAACTTATCAGCTACAAATCAATGTAAGTCAAATTCATAACAATTAACTAGCGTAACTGCTAAAATCACTTCATCCAATAAATATTTGATACAGATGTTATAATAGAATTTAATAGTTAATTGAATTGTCATATAAATATCCACACTTATAAATCGCATGACTAAATACTTTGTATAACGACTATAATCAATCTTTTGCACTTAAATATATTCCTTCATGTTAAATAATTTGCTATAAGCATGTACAAAATGAGTTTAAGAAATTATATTACTGATAGAATATATGAATAAACATTATATAGTTGATAAGAACAATTTCTATTTGTAAATTACAATGTATGAATCAGTCATCGATATTTATAGCATTAATTGTAAAATCTGTAACATATTTCATTTAAGAAAATTATTTAATTTAGATTATTGCAAAGATGAATCATTGAAGTAATCTTGATTACTACAATAATATGACGATTGAAAATTTACTGTACTCTTAAACAATATCTAGTTAACATTTTACGAATATAATATATCAACAGATTTGAACTCATTTGAGTAATTTCTAGTCTTGATACCTACGTATATTACTATTGTGAATGTTTTTAATAAATATTGTATGAATTAAAGATATTAAATAACAACGAAATCTATTCTGGTAATCAATACAGATAATATTTAAATCAGTATTATCTAAAATTTATTATAAATAACCAAATGTTAGTGAATACTGTATTAATTTAGATTATAATATTTAATCTATTTTAGTAAAGATTGAATTAAGTGATAATAAGTTATTGATTACATTTTAACAGATATAACTGATTTATTAAGAATTAGTTCTTATGATTCTTAACTATATGTTTATTAAACAGATTCGTAAATGTATTTACTTTTAATAGTAAATGAATTGTCATAAATTTATTTGATTATTTGAACTAACATATATCGATTTATTATAATTATTTTATGATAAATTATATTTAGTAATGTCTATTCTAGCAATTATTCAATACAAATTTAATTAGTTAATAATTTGGATTTCAAACAGTAATTATTCATACAAATCTTACATCAGGTATAAATTCACTAATATAATCTATGATGTCAACTGAAATGGAACATAAGAAGTTGAAAGAACAGATACTGATAAAAGAATCAGCATTAAACTGAAACTTCTAAATTTCATTTGATTATATATAAAGTTTTAATTTGAATATTTCTCTTTTACAACTGATTAGTCGTCATTTAGAGATGTGCATATAAAATATAATTAAAGCGTATAAATGATAATTATA
Source organism: Rhagophthalmus giganteus (assembly GCA_036326145.1). Classification (NCBI taxonomy): domain Eukaryota; kingdom Metazoa; phylum Arthropoda; class Insecta; order Coleoptera; family Rhagophthalmidae; genus Rhagophthalmus; species Rhagophthalmus giganteus. The sequence goes on along the minus strand of JARFJA010000001.1, from coordinate 68,130,066 downwards.
TAAATATGTACTTCGAGTATATACACATATCATGCTTAAGTATTTCATAACAGGTATCAGTATTGTTTTTTATTGTGGACATCTTTTGAATGTTCAGTAGTTAAGAATTTTTTAAACGTATTCGTATAACTGTCCTAATAGTATTCTAAGGTGGTGACTTCAGCAGTGGACACTACCAGGGTTGTTACATTGCTCTTAAAAAAAAATAAAGTTACAGTTAAGGTGTACAGTTCAATCTTAAGTGGCACTTTGAAAACGGAATTATGTTGGGAGAGGTGTACCTGACACCGAGTTTGGTTTATAAAATTGTTAAAAATTACATGTATTATAGGTAATATTAATGCACTGTGTGTATAAATTATACACCTAGTGATATTTGCTGTATTGTTTTTATTTTTATATTACATTTCAAATTATTGAAATTACTCTAATTTAAAAAAGTTCATGTAATTGTGACGTTTTATTACAAAAACTGTATGTGTAAATTAAATTTTGTTTGCAAAAATGGTGCCTTCAGTTAAAAAAAATATATCTATGGTAATAATTTAAACTTGTAGCATGCAAAGTTATAAGTAGTTTGTAATAAAGTTACAAATGTTTGTGAAATTAATAGATTATAATAATATATAACTATTCTGATGCATTAATTTTGTTTTAATTAGCCTGCCGAAGATTGTACTGAAGACATTTAAAATGTACAAAGATGCCAAATAAGCATTTGCTTAATTCTTAATCTACATAACAATTTAGTCAAATTCATAACATTTATTTAATAGTCACGTTTGAAATTTTTAACCGGCCAGTCCTCGCTTGTAGTCGAATTATTGTTTCTATATTTCAAATTGCATATATTATTATGATAACAAGAATGGATTGTACATACAGCTATAGTAAAAGTGATGGAGAAAAGTAACTTGCATGATGAATGTTGGGACAACAAAAAATGGAGTTTAAATTTGATAAAGGATCGTAAAATTTAGACTTTATAATTGTATATTTAAAAAAAATCCTTTAGCGGACACTAAACAAACCCACAATAGAGAAGTTTCACTGTATACAAACAAAAGTCGGCAAGATTTATTCAAAAGTATATCAGTTGATGTTATTATTCACACAACACTATAACAAGAGACAACTTTAATGGAAATTCCACTTTCCTTATTTTAACATTTAAAAATCAAAATAAAATTGCTAGTTTTAATTTTAAAAACAAGTAATACCTTCCAAAATAAAGTAAGAAAATTAATTAAGGGTACAATAAAATTAATATTCCAGCACAATCCATTTTACAATGGAATATGAATTAACGTTCGATAATTAAAGAAGCATCGGATCTTTTCCAAGAAACAATTATTTAGCCATGTAATCACGAGAAAATCAATCAATAAATAAAATCAATCAAATATTAATTGCATAATTTGTTAAATAAAAGACCATCGAATTGTCTGTACCTATAAGTCGATAAATTTTTAAAAATTTAAGAAGAAAATCTCGGGTTTCTTTTAATTATTGTCTGTTAATAAAATAAAATAATTAAGTATATCAGTCTTTTTTGCTAATCCTAAATAAAAAAAAAATTAGAATTCTAAAAAAAATTAACACAAATCTACATAAAACTTTTTAAAACATAACAAATTCTATGCATAATTATCACTACTACCCATAAATTATAGATAAATAATTAAGTGATGTATACATAAAATTACAGATTAATATTAGATACTGATATAGGTAGTTGTGGAATTATCTCAGAATGACGTTATCGTAAAAATCTTTGCCTTCGTGGGAAACCGTGTGCCGTTTAAAAAAGTTCCAGGTTAATCGTTTGTGACTATTATGTTGAGCTACAGAACCAGAAGGACTAGACATTCCACTCGATACGCCTGAACTACTACTGTGAGTTGATACGGAACCTTTGGTCGATTTTGTAGACTATAACAAATGCAATTAATATTACATATCTGATTTACATATTTTTTAAATTAAATTAATGACTTGGAAATCTATTTTTTAAACTGCATCGGTAAACGAACATCTAAACAATAATTATTATCAAACAAACTTCAACTTCAATGGTGCAGCACAACTTTCACAAAATAAAAATGGCGAAAATTAGCCAAACAAAATTTTCAGAATTACCTTTTAATTATACTATTAATTAAAACATACCTTTAAATAATTCCTATCCACCGGTGTAACTAATTTTAAACTAAGAGAATCTCCGCATTTTATTAATACATTCATAGATACGACTTCACTCGTTGTCAGCAATGACATACTTAAAATCACTTCTTGCTCGCCAAATAATTTTACTATTAAAAAATTACTATCCTTACTAATTTAACTTCCGCTCAAAGTTCTAAATATTTTAATAACAGATTACACAAAAGATTAACTAAATCCACTACGTAATTTACTCACTTCCGCTAAGGAATTTGTTTCTACATTTGCTACTGCCAATAATCTCGTTGAGCATTAATCCTGCTTACAGAAATACCAAACCTGTTACTCATCGACATTTGAATTCCATAATTACTCTATGTAACGTGAATTAAATCTTAGGAGCATGCTCCATGTGTCGTTTTGCCGTATAAATTTAATCTGCGATAGTGCATTTCTAACGCCCGAAGATTAAAGTCGCTTACTTTGTACTGCGCAAAATCTGGCGTTGTTAGGGAAAGTTGAAATTTAGTCGCCGCTACAGTAAATACAAACCTGTTACTCATCCACATTTTTGATATTAGCATAAATTACCTTGTATACAAGGTGGATCGAGTAAATCTCTAAAATCATCTTCCTGTTCGTTTGCCGTATAAAATTGTAATGTCTGACGGTGTGCATTTCTCAACACAGAAGTTAAAGCCTGTTTACTTTTTAGCTCCCGGCACATTCGTTGTAACCTTTGACATTCCTCATGCAACACTAACGACTCGCGTAAATGTGCTTTCCCTATAAATAAGTAAATTTTTAATATTATATTTATATCTAACGTATTTGAAATTTTTTTCCAATCTAACAATATTTAGCTGCTTCCGAGTAACTCCACAAATATCTATGCCAATATTAACTGTCTAATTTTCTAAAAGACATCATCTGTTGTGCCTAAGAATGTTTAATTGTGTAGAAACACTATTCTACTACTGTAAAATCATTATGTAAAATATCTTTGTGCTAAGTTGCAGACATAATGAGACAAGCATCTTCTGTAGCATTTCAGGTAGCAGCATGATAATGAGCCATGCCGGTAAAATATTCCCGTTTCACTTGAACCAACGATATCCAACTGTAAGGTACGTAATCGCTGTAACATGATTTCGTGTGTAATAAGTTGTATAGGACGTTATGGAATAACACGAGATAGTTGTCAATGCTGCTTCCTTGAGCTGAGGCACAGCCGAAATGTTTATCTTATAGAGTAGCGATTATCGTGAGACTGAAGTTCTAATTTTTCTAAAAGACATTCTCTCGCTTGTGCCTGAAGAAGACATTTTCTTTAAAATACTATTCTACTACTACTACACTTCTTCTATTATGTAAAATACTAATTTGTGCATTAAGTACCAGCATAAGTTGGACAAGCATTTCTAACATTTCAGGGCCTAAATCCATCGAAGGGGCATTGGTGAAGTTTTCGTGAATATATTTGAAGGTTCCCGCTGCTCTTAGAAAACTATCAACTGCAGAATCTAAATCATTTTAGAATTCTGTTTACATTCGATCTTGTTTTGAATACCTAATAATTGCGTATAAGTAATATAACCTATATTGAGTAATCTCACATGCCATTTAATCAAATGCATACTGATCAGTATTATACAATGAACTGCGAACACCTGAAATGTTTTATTTTTATTAGAGTAGGTACGTGTTTGATGTATAAATACATAGGTACAAAATTAAAAATCCTAAACTAATGGGTCAATTATGTAACAAATTTTGTAATTTGTATAGACTCTATTTGAACATATTTTATTCTTACCATTGAAGTATGAAATTATCAATTATGATTGGTTATTGGAATTTTCATAACAAGTCTAACATAGTAAATTGACAGGATTCGTTTTACAGAAATAATGTACCGCTAACATATAAAGTTCTATGAAAAGTAAAATTTTATAACGAGGTACTAATTTAAAAATTTTCAACGTACACACATACTTATTTACCTGTACACATAATAAAATTATTAAGATACTTTTAAGTCCTCGATTTCTGATTCTTGTAATTTAAAAACACTTCACTTTATTGTGTTTATAATAATAATAATTTATAAAGTAATATAAAATATAATTCGAGCTAAATCTCACTAATTACTTGAGCTATATATAACTAAATAGTTAATAATGATGCATTTTGGTATTTAATGTCAAATTCTAAAAATTAAAACTGAGCGAACACATACGCAAATCATTTTTACCCTGTTAAATTCAGTAATATTTATTCAATAAATGCATTATAAAATATGTACCAAACAATTAATAAATTATGAATGAATTCAAGAAATCTAGTACGCACATTGTAAACATCAATAGTTGTTATAGTAACGACCTTGCGATTAAAATGGACGTCATAGTAAAATCAATGAAAACCACGCCTACATATAGTATTATGAATGAAAATATTTTTCCACAGTCAATAACAATAAAATACACATTGTTAAGTAAAATATCGACAAAAATTATGATTAATGTTTAAAAAATTGACAATTTTAAACATATTACAAGTAATACCTAGTAAAGAGTTACAAAGAGTTAAAATGTGTTACAAGTGTTAAAATACAGTTTAATCTTAATAAGTACATTAAGTTTGAATGTGTAAATATATCTCTTATCGATTATTGTTAATTTCAGATAAAAAACAGGAATTTTTCAGTTTTATTTATGTCAATTTGTGTTTATTTGTATCAATGGATCCGGAAAACGGGATTTGCAAACAACCTGTCCCGAACACTATATAATTATGCAGTTGATTAATTATAAATTAAGTACAATCAAGTTTATATGTTTTGTCCCGTCGCCTGTGTTAGTTTTTATTGTAAAAGATTATAAAAAAGATTACTATCTGTTTTTATTGATTATCTAACGTATTCCTAATTTAAAATTCAAAAACAACCGCTACCGTTCATCCCTTTTGATCCTTTCTCGTCGCTAATTGGCCTGCGATCGTATATTTGTGGAACAAAACATACGAACTTGACTATACATACTAATAAAAATTTATAAGACAAAGAAATCTATAAAACTTGGGAAGTTCGAAGATATTTGCAATTTTTTAAATACTGTTAAGATCGATCAAAATGCTAAAAATCCAATTCGAATACGTAATACATATTTATATGTTGCTAAACATGTAATATGAAAAGCTAAACATGTATAACATATTTAGCTTTTCAACATGTATAACAAATTTTTAAAATGAGATTAAAATTAAACATCTTCGACCGTATTCATAAATTCATTTTATCAGTTGTTAGTTGTTTATACAATATTTATGAATAAAATACTGTAATTACACTATGAATAATGTAATTAATTGATGTATAAAATTTTATTTTCTTGGAAGATTATGGTATTTATTTGTATAAGTGAGTACTGATGCCTACACGAAAAAATCTTTGAACTTTTCATCTACGATTAATTTTATCTAGTGGATATTTGTCAAAGAAGTTATTGTTCCAACAAGCATCCATAGCAAATATCTACTAGATAAAATTAATATAAGTAAATCGTTTGTTTAATTCGTAGCTGTGGCAAGGGCGTGGCGAAAGTGGCGCAAGTGACCCCGGGCGCAACTGGGTTTGGGGTTATTTTTGGGTAGGGGGGGCGCAAGTTAGACACTTGCCGCGGGCGCTTCATACCCTTGTTGCAGCTAAGCGTTGAGCCTAACTAACTAATCAAATTGAAATTTATTAATTCCTTTCCTTACCTGTTAAAGAATCAAACCATTCAAAATATATTCCGAGCGATCTATCGGGCGGGAAAAATCGCCTCTCCACAAAATATAATTGATTATAATATCTAAAGAGTAAAGCTATTCCGGCGTTGTCTCGCAATGGTGTTCTCATGGCCTTTAAACGAAATAGTGGGTATTAGCGAAAATGGTTTCAAAATAGTAAATCTAAAACTACCTGTCTCGTATCCATGAAATCAGTTATGGCATCTTCATATTGTTGTGCATCTTCGCTATAATGTTCCAAGATGAAATCTTTAAATGGGTCTTTAAAATCTATTTCCTTAGTTTCTTTTAAACCAAGAGGTATCATCGGCATAACCGCGTCCAAACTGCAAAATTAAAGAAAAACGCCCCCAACTATTAATTCCCAAATTAGTAGTATATCGTTCGCCTATATTTAAATATTTAGGTATCAGAATTAACCGCAAACTTGTTTTTCTGGTCTGTATGGTACTCGAGTTATATGTAAATTAATGTTTATTTAGTGCACCTCGCCGACTGTTACTACTATAAGTGTAAAAGAAAAATAGGAAGGTCATCAGAACAGGTAGATTAACATATTTTTTATTTCGCCTAAGGCCCTTTCTTAACCTGACCTACATTCACATGTGACTAACTGTTGGACGCGTATTTCCGTTGTCCACTCAAATTCATTCAACTTAACTGTTTTATATTAATTATTTGTTTTCATTTATGTTATCGATTTATCGATAATAGATATCTATCTGCTGAGGAGTATTTGTGCATTTGTGCATTAAAACACTAAAGCTCCTCTCCTCCATCGATTAAATGTTTAACTTTGTTTTTATAGAAAAAAAATCTTTTTTATCAAAAATGTTCGAAAACTCGTTGACGGAGAAAACGTGTTTAATTCATTATCTTGTGCCTATTTTACGTGAAAATTGATATTTCAGGGCGTACGGAGACGAAACAATGACTTTTAGGTCGGATTAAAATTTTGCCAAAAACCATAGACGACATACGTATAGTACTTACTTATTGAAATTTTTACACGATCATAATTATTACTCCTATTACTTACTATTCATAATACCTAATAGTGAAATTTATAAAAACCAAAATAAAAACTGGGTGTTATTATGTATTTAAAAAATTGACGATGACGACTTCATTACAAGAAAATTAACGACAGTAGAAGAATTTGTCGAGGATTTTCTTCGCTCTATGTTTTGTTTGAACAGAATAAATAGATAAATATTTCTCTTACGTGTAGTTACGATCTCCAACAACACAATAATATTAGTAGGCGTGTGATAACAAAAAACATGTGTCATGTAAAATACGTTGATTTAATGTCTTATACTTATCGTCCACAAAACTCAACGTTATGTATTAATTAAAAAAAGGCACTTACCTATCACTTTGATATAGTTCGACTGAAGAATTCAATTCGGCAAGTTGCTCTTTAAGCAACTGTAAATTTGAATTAACAAAACTAAGTTCTAAAGCGACGGTTTCTTTTAATTTTCGATTTGTCGTAGCTTTGAAGAGGTTTTCGGCGCCGGCTCGTAATCTCAATTCTTTATTAATTTCCTGATTCAATTTTGAACGTTTGTTCTGCAGTTTTCCTCGGCATGTTGCCACACGCGGATCTGAACCCTGAAAAAATATGATCGTTCTAAAAACTCGAGGAAGATCGACGAATTGATTAATAAATTAAAATATAATTGTCGTTATTTAATTTTACAGTTATTTTAAAATTTAAATGGTAAAAAGTCGATCGTGTAAAATTTTTGGTTTTACATTATAGTAGTATAAAGATATGCACGTACGTACATAATAAAAAAATCGAAGTTTTAGAAACATCGTACGGTACTACCGTTAAGATGTTGCTCGGTTCGTCACGAAAAAAAAATTAACGATTAAAGTTTAACTAATGAAACTTAATAAGTAATCAGGAAGTTATTATAATTTGAGTGTTAAGTGTTGAGTAGTCAATCACGTTTTGTTTTAAAAAGACGATTTTCTTGAATTACCTAATAACATCGGTACCTACCTACCTATCTCTCAATTAACGTGTTCATACACTTAACGCGAAAATTGTTTGATCTGATGTATTCACGCAAAAAACAGTTTTAATAATAGAGGAAGTAATTCTACAAGAAAAATTTATAAGAATGGAGGCAAAAGAAATTGTAATTTACGACCGTTGTAAATTGTTTTCTTTTGCGTCAATACCTAGATACTAATCCTAACGGAATTTTTAGATTGAACTCGCATGTCTAATTTGATAATTATCAGATCGCCACCACACTGTAACTATCTATTTTTTGTTAAAATAACTCTGAAACTGATTAACAATATAAACAAATATATCTCAGATACTACAATTAAAATAAACATGCATAGGTGCATCAAATACGTACACGAATATAACAAAAACATACCGAAATGAGATAAACGTTATTTGAAAACGACAACCTGAAGCTCTCTCGACGAACCCACTTCAACATTTTACATTTGCATTTTGAATTCCATTAATTGCTACAATTTCACGTTAAAAACAAAATTTATGTTTATCTCAACCAGCTACCGTCGAGAGACGATGAAGAAGTACGAGCAGAACTGTTAAATTTTACTACTATGTGCATATACATATAACAGTACAGATGTTGTTCCAAATAAATAAACATTTCTATACTAAAATATGCAATCGGTTCACGTTTCACATTTTACCAAACGTATATATATGTGTATTTTAATTTAGCGCGACGAGTTTTGAGCAATTAAGATTTTTAAAGTTATTTAATGACAACTAAGTGTCACCATTAAAAAATATATACGGGGTGGTCCATTTAAGTTAATAATTCAAAATATTTCACAAACAAAACTTTTTAGAAAGAAACGTTTTAAATAAGAGTCAATTGACGTTAAGGTAGAAAGTGAATTTCATTATGCATGTATTATTTGGAGAACGTTTTCAAGATCATATTGAAGGTCAGACTTTTTTTTTTTTTTAATTAAAACCTAATTTTTATTTTATATTCTTATTTCTCGTGATGCAATAATCAACTTTTAAATAAACAATTTTTTAATGTAACGCATAGTTTTATAGAGATTTTAAACGTTAGAAGTAATAAAAGAAATTTCGTAAGTATCAAAATGTGTATTATACAAACAAAAGAGTAGCAAACTACAATTATTATTATTATTATGACCTTGAACGTGGTTTATTAGCCATAAATTGTTGTATCGGTATTTTTATATTTTGTTAATAGGACATTTACAAACATCCAAGATTGCAGCGGGATTCGAACCCGCAGCTATGGCGACATAGTGAGTGATAGCTTTCTATATCACCGCGGCCCCTCAAACTTCAATCACTTTTTATTATAATAAATACTCAAAGTGACGCACTTCTACCACAATGCATTTTTCAATTAGTCGAAAAAACGATTAATGTGTGGGTACCTATGTAAAAGTAATGCTTAACTTAAATGGACCACCCGGTATATATGTATATGTATATATATGTATATATATATATATATATATATATATATATATGTATTCCTTATTTACATAAGTATACCTACATAAATTTTAAGTAAATAAATCGAAAGTTTTTGGTGTAGGTGGGTATACGTTATTCGCGATAAGTTCTCATGCATATCACGTGCAAGACGTTACTGAATTGTAGATTATTTTGTAATATTTAGTTTAAAGTTTTGAACGTGGCATATTCTACCGATATTCTACCTGCACACATATGACATGGCAAAGAAAGACTACAATCTATTAGTACCTACTGTAAAAATGCGAGGTTTCATTGATGATGTGGATTGAAACATATCGTGAATAACGTATATCCACTATATTATATTTATGTCGTTTTCTTCTTAAAAAAATATTATAAAACACTTTTTTCAGAATGTGAAAAATTGTAGATATTATAAGTAATTATACAAAAAAGCATTACTTCTTCATATTATGTTTATGGTACCCAATTTTGCTAATTCACGGTAGAGAAAGGAAGTCGTTAAGATCTTCATGATGAGCGTTAAATACGTTAACCGGAGTATTCCTGGATGTTGCGACTATATAATAAAATTCAACATTTCATTACTATTCTCAATCTTTTAAAATTTACATACCTACCTACTATGTGCAGTTCTCACAATCAGTATATTTTATTTTAATGCGATAATCGAGCTTAATTACGTGCCAGGTAAGAACGATTAGTAGGTTCGTCAATTTATCCTGGACACGTGGGAAAGTACGGCAATCGTGCTCAGAATTTTCACGGACTTTCTTATTTTATGTTTTTTGTCGATCACGAGCTGTGTAAATAAACGAATAAAAATACACAGGCGATTACGTTGATTTTCGTTGTAAAACAGATGACCGTACTAATATAATCTTCTTAAGGTAACTTGTATAAGGTAATGATAAAAACTAGGTAGATAACGACTAGGCGTTCCAATAGCGACGTTGACAATAATCTGATACAATTGTGAAATCATCTTTCATCGTACCTACTATATCTACTATTAAATGTTATAAGTTTTTCATACGTACATCAAGCACTGACCAAAGACTGACCGACAGGCGCTTAAAAAAACGATTTAATTTTATTAAATTCATCTACAGGTAAATGCTAGTGTCAAAAATGTTTAAAATTATCTTCTATAAGGATATAATTAATTACGAAAAATCACGCCGCCCGAGTGCAAATGTAATATTATAGAACATGAGTATTGTATGAACAATACAAAGTACAACGAACAAATCCCTATGACATACTTAAAACGAGTGAAACGAGTTACCAATATAGAGTTATTCGCACTTTAAATAAATACATACGTTGGTTGTAATTTGTTGGAAGTGTTGTCTACGTAATTTTCGTGATCGAAGACATTACATTTGCAGTCGACTGTACATAAAGCTCGATATTTATATGGTCCGTATTCCTGGTCCCATTTCCGACGTATTTACGGAATTATTGTTAATACAAATCGTGCTGTATTGATATAAATTAATTAATTAATTTCCGTACTTAATACGTGTCGGGAAATATAGTTCGTGTAAGTCAAGCTTTAAAGAAGCAAGTCTTTCCACTGTCAGACTGCTCAAGATCAGATTTTAGATCACATTGCTTGTTTTTAGTGTTGTATTACCTAATTAAAAATTAATTTAGAATTGCTCTTAAACCGAAACGTAGGTAGGCCTCGAATTTCTCCAAATACTGGATATTTTTTTACACGTCGATACGATACATTCCCCAATCCGTATTGTTTCACAATCAAATTTCCATTTTTCTTAAGAACAATAAAAAAACACAATATAATAATTTCACAAAATTAACCTGAAATTATTAATTTACCTATGCAGGTAAGACGAAGTTAATTTTTGAACGCCCTCTGCAACAATACCCAACTTCTAACTTGACAAACTTTGATTTTGAGATAAGTAAAAAATTATAAACAATTAGTTTGTTATAGATATCTATTATGTACTCAGTCCAGGGACACGTTATATTTATAAATGAATGTAAGTGCGCGTAAAAATATTTTGTTTATAAATATAATAAACTTTAGGGCCTGTCGTATTTTATACAATATGTTTTCCAGTCACTATAAAATGTAGATAAATCGAATATTATAATAATACAAGTTATGATATGCGGAGACAGTTTACTATTTATTTTTCTTGGAGAATAAAATTTGAATTTTAGGTGGATATTATCGTATGAAAATCTACTTTATTTACCGGTGTCGCTCGATAAAAACACGTCCGTTTTAACTAGTAGAAGTGACAACTTTTTTAATTTAAATAAGATTATTCCATTTTTATAGTCAAGCATTATTTTGGCATAGGCTGGCAACTCTTTCTAATATGATATTATATAAATTACCTACAAAAAAAATGAATATTCTAGTTTTCATTAGTAGATAACTTCTAGTACTTATAGATAAGTAAAATTCATTATGTAGACTTTAAAAAATCAGTTTAGGATAATAATTTAAGATTTCAAATGTTTTTAATTAATTTAAATAATTTTCTATTTCGAATTTTACGGACAAAATAATAATTTAATGGCAACTTATAACTTAGTACGCCAGAAATAAACCTATTGTTATTTTATCAAGGGGACTAGGCAGTCGTTTAAAGTTGCAAAAAGATTTTGGACGACTTAATTATTGTAAAAATAAAAACAAATCCAAATTTGTCCTTTTACTTAATGTTTATCGATATTAAATAATATAAATATTATATCAAGAATTTGCAATACAAATACATAAGTGTCCAAAAATTCTACCACTATAACATTATATAATATGAACTTAGTGTTCGTTTGTTTACGAGGACATCATTGTTCATAATATAATCGAGTAGTTTGTCTCTTGTGTTTACGTTTTCTTTGTAAATCGAGCCCTTCATCCGCTCCCACAGAAAAATCTATGGAAGTAAAGTTTAGAAACCTCGGTAACCAACAACGAGACCACAAGTTTAACCACTTAGCGCATACCAACGTGATTTTAAGGATTAATTTAGCCACCGTGGAAGAATGTAAAGTAAATTAAAATCTCAAGAAGCCATTGTTTTCGTCCTATGAAAAGAAGATGGTAAAATCGTTTAACGATTAAATTCCTGCATTATTCGGCAGGATCGCAATTCCCAGAACTTTGGAAACATCCCTCGCATGTACAAACCGACAATACATTTTATAGCTAAGCAAGCCATGATCGCGGAAAACACGGGAAATGTGCTATTTTTTAATGCTAAATGATCACATAAGCGGGTGAACGGGTCCCAAAAATGTGCCTAATTACAAAAAATCTCAAAAATATTAAAATGGAGCATAGGCAATGTATGTAAGCACTTATGTACCCAAAAGTACATTAGAAATGACACTCGATGTTTAGCACAGTCATGGTGTAGGATAGAATTTAAAAAAAAATTAATTGTAGCTACCTAACAAGTGATAGAAAAATTATGTTTGCATGTATATGATCAGATACGTATAAGTTAAGTATAGTTAATTAATACGACTTTATTATGACATTTATTAAAAAGTCATTAACGTATTACTTAATCTTGATTGGGGTAACGACGAGGCGAACAAAAATTGAAGGATGACGTCTTGTAGTGGGTACCTACCAATTACGCTTCGTAAAAACAGGAAATATTGTACATACATCCATATAAACAAGAATTAAATGCGACTTTAAAAAGAAAATACCTATAAAAGGGAAAATATAAAATAAACAAATGACAAGACGTGTACAAGTGCATTTGAACAAGTGAGAACGACAGAAAGAACGGGTTTGAAGGCATTTCCTCGTTGTAATCACTCTTATAACGGCACATGTTTTTTATTAAGAGCCAATGAAAGAACTGAATGATCCTATTTATTGTAGTAAACAAGCGTATGTAAGTACGCTTACTATAGGTAATACGCAATACGACGATCGGTATCTCTTTGGAATTCACACTTGCCAAATTAATAAATACATAATTAAAGTAGGTATAAAAACGATAATAAAATAGCTATCGCTTTTATATTTTCTTATGATTGACACTTCTGTGGGAAAATGTCGCTAATTTGCAATATAATATGGTTAGATCTGAATTTTTAAAATTAACGGATTAATTTTAACGGAAGCTACCAGTATTAAAAACGTCGAAAAGAATATCATTTTATCGACGATTTATATAAAACGATAGATACTAAACCGGAATTTTACCGTTTTAAATCAGAAATGCACTTTAAAACCAAAATCAACGAAACCGTATAGGTAAATAATGAATAATAAATATTACATACCTATCTACATCAGGGGTCGTAGTGGAGTTTGATAAAAAAAATATGCAAATAGTGACCAAAAGTTTTTAAAATAAGTACTTTTTAGGAAATTTATTCTAAAATTATGTATTTTTATGTAGTAAAATTATTTGAATAATCACTATCTACTACTGCCTTTATATCGCAGAATTATAAATTTACTATATTTTTAATTTAAAAACTATTGGTGTGCCCTTCAACGTTAAAAATTTTCCAGTTACAAACCATAAACCAGATAAAAGTTTAATCGCATTTTTATGCGACCGATAAAATACAAAGCAACTAATAAAACATGTGCGCCACCTACTTTCAGAACCTATCTGAGTGCGAACAAAGAAATAAATGTTTTTAAAATAAAAGCGGGATTTCCTAGCATCTATGTAGTAACTCGAACGCGTTTAAATATAGAATTCTGGCAAAACCGTCTCAAATCTTTCGCATTGTATGTATGTTGTGTTTTAATAGATTGAACACAGACTTATATTTGACTATTAATAAATATAAACTAGAAATATTGTCTAGGGTTTATAGTAAAATCACGTATCTGTTACCTACCGCTGTTGGGACGTAAAAAATAAAAATAAGACAAGTTTTTTCTCTATTATTATCTATAGTGATATCGTATTGCTTATTATATACTCTATATATTTATGACAATTAAAAATAAACGATATATATAATTTAAAATTAAAAATAAATAGAAAGTTGTTTCACGCTATAACATATCCAACTACTTTGTTATGAACGATAGTATAATGTAAATATTACTTAGGTATAACCGAATACAATAACAAAATAAAATGTACAAAATCGTTTTGACACGTTTTTACTAAATTATAAAAGTTTAAAAATGATTTAATCAAAGGTATATAAGGTTTTATTTAAAAAAAATGAGTACCTACGTGCAAATCTTAATAATTACTACTTTAGAATAACGTAAACAAATAAAAATAATTGTTCAAAATTAGCCCTAGCTAAAACGTTTCAAGATTAGCTAAACAAACCTACATATTACATAAGTCAGTTTTTAATCGGAGTAAAAATTTAATGGCAATTTTAGAGAGACAGAATGTAACAATTTCAAAAAAAGAAAAATGGCCTTTTTGGTCATTTCAGTAAACTTTATTTATGCCATGACAAATCATCACCAAAGTAGCTCGTGTGACCTATCAATCGAAAGGTCTGGCCGAGCTGAGTAGATTTCATCTAAAACTTTGTGATCGAAGAGCATCCAAATAATCAAAGGTCAAATTTTTGTACAGGCGCAAACTTCATAAGTCCGAAAGCAGAGTCGCTAGAAACTCAAGAAGACCCTAAAATCCACGTTTCGGATCCACTTAATGGTTGCACCTTTGGAGCGATGGAGTTGGTGTTGAGAAAAAGTTGTAGAATAGATCGAATTTTATAAAAAAATCCGCACTGTAAAAAATTCCAACAATCGACAGAACCACGTGCTTTGCTGATAAATTGAATACATTTTTAAGTAAATAATTATTCGTTCCACTTTCCGAAATATCATTTTCCCTTTTCATTATTAACATATTTTGCTACAATAAGTGCCTAGGTGTTGATATTAGAGTTTGATAAATTTTACTGTATTGTTAATATTTAAAAACAACATTTATAAGAGATACAACATATCGATTACGTTTTGGTAGAACGACTTATTTCAACTTTTTGCGAAAATGAGTTATTCCGACTATCTTATCCAAGACATAATTTGTTAAAATCTGGTAACAATATTTCGATTTCTTCCACCAGAAAAACCGATTTGTATTTGCAAAGAATTTGAATTGCAAAGAAAGAATTGAAAGAAAGAATTTGCTTATGATTACGCTACAACTCAAAATGTGCGCTCCTGTAAAATTTACTTTTTGTGAGTTACATCGTTCTGCCAAAACTGCCTCCTTATGTTTAGTTCGAGCAGTTGATACCTATATTATTTTGCATATCACTACAAATTGAACTTCGTTTGAGTTAATTTCTAGGTTAGCTTACAGACTACCTATACCGTAACTATTAGCTATTACGTTCTCGTTGCTTTCTTAACAAATATTTATTGGGTGTGTACATACATCAAAGTATAAGATATAACAACCGCGAGAAATCTTACTTCCATCTGGTTTGTTTTAAGATTTAAATCAAGGATAATTAGATTCTGGTGAAAGTTAATAATTTGGTCGAAACAAAGTTGAAGTAGAACCGATATGAAATAACCGAATTATCGAATTTAAATCGAAAATCTATAGCTTAACAACTTTAATGATAATATTAAACAGTTTCCCATTGAGTTATTGTTTGTTTCTTTGTTTGTTTATTACTTTTTATGCTTTTAGATACTATTTCGTATTTTGTATTTCTTAAAAATTAATAAAGGAGAAAGGTAAAGCGGTATGTACGCTTTCGAGATAATCACGTACGGTTATCTTTACTGTTTTAAGAACATAAGAGAAACTGTTCAAGTTCGGCGTGCTTCTTTTAATATATATATTTTTTTATTTAAACAAACTTTCTTAACGATGGTATATCTATTAATGAGTAAAATGAGTAATGAATAATTTTATTTTTAGCATTTTGTTAGTTAACATTAAAAGTATGTTTAATGTATATAATTTTAAGTCCGGGAAAATCAAAAATTGTAAGACACCTAGTGGAACCTACCCACGCGATTCCATACAATAAAAGTATAAATTAATTTATGTAATTTTCGAAAGATATTCCGACACAATCACTGTTTAAATTACACATATTTCTAATCTGGATCGCGTCATCGAATCTCGACTGTAAACTATAAACCAGAAGAATCTTTTGGAAAGAACAAACCTGAAGCGAAGCTCTTGCAGAATGAAAAGGAGAACTGAAACAAAAGTGGCATTCTGGGCAAATCGTTGACTTCAGTATCGACGACAAACGATCCCGATACGGAAAACCATAGACAGATAAATCAATTGATCTTTTTTTACAACAGTATATAGTTGCATCATTTTTTATCGGTGCTGTACCCTTCATAATTTTGGAATAACTCGTAGATTTGTTGTTAAATAAACTAGAAAACTAATACTCGGCTATCGATTAACGTTTTTCGCAACAGGTGACCTTGCTTTTTATTAATATAAACAATATAAATAATAAAGAATCCACTTTTACCGTTATCAATTCGTAGACGTAAACAGAACTATTAAGTCTATATTAAAGAGAATGTCATTTAAAATTTAAAAAATTGTTTAAATTCCTTTTAAAATAGGTAGATAAAATATTTGTAAAACGACATTCTCGTGTCGAACCTTAATTTATTAACGTAACGCATAACACAATGTAACTTGTAACGTGTAAATAAAATTTTGTTACAACTACCAATACTCGATTTATTAAAAATTAAATACGTGAAAGAATCGTATTAATTAGTACACAACTACTGGAACACAATAATTGTAACGCGAAGAGGAAGGAATTGTATCTTAAATTGACTACTAAATTTATCATAAAATTATAATTCGAAAAAATCATTCTTTGTTTCGCTTTGTTACTGTCTATTTACAGAAAGGGATTCGTGTGCAAATATTTAATCATGAAAAGTACACCGTCATTTACGTTCACGATATACAAATATAGTTAGTTATGCTTATTTATCTACCTACATCAGTTATGAGAGATTTTAGCTCGCCATTGTTCGCGAAGTGGGAATAAAAGAAACAATTAACATTATAAACCTTTCTCGTACGTTCACATTTATATTAATTGTTTTACTTTTATTCCCAACCAAACTAACTAATTTCTGTAAATGTTTAAAATGAATGACACTTCAATCGTTTTTTTTTATTAATAAGCCTAATTCTCGATAGTTTTGAAAGAGGAGCGTAAAACAGAGGTTGGTGTATTCACTTATGACCAACATCTACCCCATCATTATCTTACAGTACCTAATAATGATAGTTTAATATTTTTGAACAATCGAAAGCTGATTTTTGAAATAATTTACACAATAATTTTTCCTCATTATGTAACAAACGAATCGATAGTGTAAAGGGAAACCGATTTAAAATTTTTAAGTTGTTTGAAGCAAAAAAAATAATCAGCAACTGTTACTTTTATTTGACGATAAACGATGTAGAAGGGTTATGGATTATTGTATGCGAATCACCTTGAAAATGAGCTTAACTAGTTTTAGAAAAAAAAATCATAAACGTATTAACAGACTTTTAGACGCCTGTAAGTCAGTACTACCCGCGATTCTATTATCCGAAAATTTAGCAATTGCTATATTTTATTATACTTACATAGAATACATATATGAAAATAATATTAGGTTGTGATCAATTAAAATGAGGATTAAAACACTTCAAAAGCGGAAGAGTGACTTTGATTTTACGAAGATAAGTTTTTGTTTTATCCAAAACCACGTCAAGAAAAAATTATAGGTAAAGAAATCTTTAGTCATCGTTGACGGCAAGAGCATCGGAAAAATGTGTAATTTTGAAATTTGTAAACATTTTTGATTCGTATCTCGAAGTGGTTCAAATTTTTAATTGTCTGGACCCAAAGATGAACCCGCGACTTTGACAGTTTATTTTTTAAACGAAACAAACGCCGCGCACATTTAACAATAGGTACGTACTTATAAAAAAGCATTTGGACGATAATTTCAAAAAACCGATGATTATGTTATTATGTATCGGCATTAAATTGGCCAGTCCAGGCGCCGAATTTAATCCCATTAGACATTTTTTTGTGATACTTCAACGATACTTCTATAAATTGTCAAAGACGTTAAAAATAGAAAAAGGCGATGACATTTTAACTTATGAAAAATGATCGTCAAATGTAGTCTTACCGACCTACCCGTATTTTGAAAATATTAGGTTGCCTTACGAGCCCAGTTAAATAATTTTGGAACAACCTAACACAACATAGGTAAACTTTTGGCGATAATTTTTATACAGTTTTGCCGTAAATAATTATTTGTAACCTGGATTGTCAATCGAATTTAGGTAGACAAAGTGCCTGTTTTCATCTTAAACGATCACAAACGTCTAGGTCCAACATCACTAATAAAAGGGTAAACTTTTGGAGGAAACTATATAAGATAAAATTTTTCGTATGAATTTATCATTATTAACATATTAAAAGTCGTCAATGACTAAATAAATTATTCTGCGACTGCCGTTCAATTTTCTTTTCGAGAATTTTTATAATATTTTTTACTTACATATGTATAGGAAAAGCAATTTTAATTTTATGCAAACTTTTTAATTAATTTTTAACAGTCACAATATTATCTTTGTTTACAATCTATTCCTCTGATTAATTCGGTACAGCTCGAATTTAACTTCTGTATGTTTGTGCTACTTATGTTCCGAAATAACCGTAAATGATGAACACAATAGTAAACCACAATGATGTTAAATGCCATTTCACGTTTCCAAATTTTATAAAGCAAAACAAAAACGGCAATTAATTACTTAAAATATATGCAGTAGATAAGTTGAATTTATTATAAGAAAATGGCGAAATAGAATTATTTTTTTTTAATTAAAAAAGAAAGATATTCATCCCTTCACCATAGTATTGGTAATACATATTATTTAGAAGGCGAATTATCGTATAACATGTTAACGTTGTCCACATTCCATAAACTACGTTGTAATTAATAAATAAGATACCATTAATTACCTATACACATGTAGATTATCGTCATTACGTATGTATGTATACTCTTGCAATATTACTATCGTAAATATATCGTTTCACGTTTACATGTCTATTTGTTTTCTACGCCTACTTGACTGCATAGAGAACGTGGGTGATCATAATTATTTACCTATAGAACTCGTAAAGTACCTATTAAAAGAAATTGCAATATCGGTATACCTAATAAATGAGTACCTAAACCAAATGCCTAATACTTATGGATGAAAAACATTGTTTCGTTCCATATTTTTGAAATTTTTGTAATAAAAATACTTTTTTAGATAAAAATTCTACGTGCTAGGGTGCGATCGTCAAACGCGGACAAACTAGATAATAATGCTATTTATACAAGGTGTTCACGAAATCGCAAAAGATAAAATTATTTTCGGCTATACAGGGTGGTCCAATATTGCGGCAGAGCACTCAACTTTATTATTTTAAATAAAATGCCCTACTTTTTTACATATTCTACTTAAGCATGTACGTTTAAGTTAAAAAGTATTGAAGTGATATCCACTTAAAGTTTACGGTTTTTAAGAAAAAAAAATGTTTTTGAAATTTTGTCAAATATCTTGGAAACGGTTATGTTTAAGTATAGATAATGCAATATTCACTTAAAAGAAGATGTAATTCTACATCAGCACGTGTAAATAAATGTGACGTTCCATTTAAAATAAATAAGTTATTGCCGTTTTAATTTTGAAAAGTTGAATATTTTTTTACACTTTAATACTTTCTGAGTAAAATCTACATGCTTAAGTAAAATATACAAAAACAAGTATGGCGTTTTATTTAAAATAATAAAATTGGGTGCTCTACCGCAATATTGGATCACCCTGTATAGGCGAAAATAATTTTACCTTGTACGTCTCTTACAACCAGGAAACCTAAAATATTTTTTTCTATTGTGCTTAGTTTAGTTTCTATCGAAGGATTCCAGAACTCGTAGACACACTGTATTTTGAATTCCACAAAACATACTAGTATCTATTTGTATTTTATGGGATTCAACTCTTTAATTGATCTATTTACAACTATCTTTTCAATAATTACCGTTAACTTAAATTACCGGATAACTATCGCTCAAAGGATTGTTTTCCATAGTGATAATCTGCGGTAATTAGCTATTTATCATTAAAATCTAATGAATTCATCTTGAAGAAATAAATACAAATTAAAACTGTAAATTGGACGTTTAAAAATTATACTCCTATAAGGAAGTGTAAAACCGCATTGTGTATACTACACAACAATTTTCTCCATAAATAAAGTAATTTGAACTTGGACTACATTTAAATTATTACCCAAAAATTAACTCTCGAGGAAATTGAAAAACAAATGAAAGTTATTGGGTCAAGGGCTCAATAAATTAATTAAAATTGTACGAAATATTAAAATCTACGAATCTGGTAGGTACCTGTACTATTTTATGCGCATTAACGAAAGAAATTGAATTTTTCTTTACTGTACAAAACGAAAAAACTAAATCTACGTACTTATTACCTGTGGGAGAGTAATCTCCGGTAACAAAAGCAATTTTTGTTTATTGAAAACTTTATCGGTCTTTCCGATGGCACACAAAGCACTCATTTGAGCTGAATGTTTTTCCCGCACGATAATATTTAAAATAGAGTCACACTTCTAACATTTCAAACAAGAGCACTTCGCGCAAAATACTAATTGGCATAAAAATATATGTATGTTAGGGATAATCGATCTTGAAGATTAAGACGAAGTTAGTCAGTCAGCTGTTCACGGGCATCTGCAGTGCCGAAGACTGCAACGGTACTCAAAGTCTTCGAAGAGATAGAAATGAGGTTGTTGGGAAAGGCTTATGAACTGCACGTTTCGCTTTACGAACACCACATTATAAAAGTAGAAGGGATGTAACGATGTAAGCAACAACCGTGACATTAATTTTACAGAAAAAAAACTTTTAATAACAGTAAAACAGAATTTATCTAAACAATAGAATTTCAGCCAGACATTTAGTTAACAGTTGATAGGTATTGTTCTTTTGAACTTTTTGAATACCTATTCTATTGTTTCATTATTTTGTAGTCTGCCAAAGCAGGTATCCTTCTGGTAAAATTGGTTTGTTTTGCTGTAAAATTGCTGTCGTCGTGTAAGTGGTCAGATGTCACCCGACGATTACAACTAAAAATGGGGCGTCGGAGGGGACGATTTTTCGCCTTCTATAGATTGCCGCCGAAGAAAATACCGTCCACCTCTAAGGGCCAAAAAGTTGAGAATTTGAAAACTTCCGGTAGGATTTTCTCGACAATTCGGCATCGACATCTTACTGCACAACACCGCACGTCAACGGAAGACCCACTACATTGCGCCCGGAAAACCGAAATAATGCAAAATAATAATTCTCTTCAAACGCTCGTATCTCGGAAACGGTAAGGATTTCGACGGTTTCCTTGAAAATTTTACAAATATTTGTTCGATCCAGCGTTTTAATAAACAAAACACGAACGAGTTGAAATCGAAAATAGAAAATAAATTTCATTTATTTAAATGATTTTCATTAAACAATAAAGTAATTAGATCTCACGAAAGTGTTTTAGAATCGCAAATAATGCAAACAATATGTGTATACAAGAATTTCAATTACCGAATTAGAATTTGAGAATGTTCAATTCCGTTTATTTAGTACCTAATATTTCGAATTTGAAAATATTTAGAACGTTTTATGACGTTAAAATTTTCTAAATTCGAAGAAATTATAACAATTGCAAAAATTTTTATTAATTTGAAGAGTTTGTCGGCATCGATGAAATGATCAATACCGACAGAAAACGTGAATTTCTAAGTGCCGAATTTACAAATAGCGATGACAAATACGAAGATACTAAACTAAAGGCTGCTTACGCTAAATTAAATTAAACATAAGATTAATTATTTCGAGATTTTTTTGCAGGTTTTTCCAGGAATTTATTTTTAAAAATTCCAAGTTTTTTCCTCTAAAAGATAATTTAATATTAATTATTATAGAAGGGACAAAATATCGCACACGGATATTTTCACATTAGTGTGGCTTTTACAAACTTCGAATAATTTTAATTAGGTACATTATACATATTATGTAGGTATATTAAATATTAAAGTCGAAAATATTGAGAACAAACATTTAAGATTTTAGTCCTTTGATTATTATTAGTTTCATAAACAATTACCTACCAATGTTTATAGAGGGTTGATTTTTAAAGTACTTATGTTCTTTATTTAATAGGTATGTATAGCTTATACAAACCTATATGATGTTCACGTCATCAACAAAAAGTTACTAAATTGTTTATTTGTAATTTGGCTTAAAGTTTGGAAAGTGACATATCCTATTTACTTGCACACACAGAACTGTCAAAATACGAGGTACGAGGTGACAGCACTGTGTGAAACGTCATCATCTAGTAACCTTGCATTGATGACGTTAACATCATATAGGTTTGGTTAAGCTATACCTTACTTAATACTGAAAAATCGATCATTATCGTGATTAACTTTTTTTGTTTATAGGACATCTTCATGTTTCGATTCGAAAACGAAATTTCTATCTTTAGCGCTAAACGAAACAAATATTTTTAAAACTTTTACCTTCCGGGGACGTATAGAACACGTCAAAATAAAACTTTAATTTCTATAAACTTGTCCCTACGACGCGACACTCTCCTGCTAAGAGATTCACGCCCAAAGTTGAAAGGGAAAAATCAATTTGTTGAAATAATACTTTTTTTAATTAAAATTTAATCAAGTTTGGTTTACATTCCTAATAAATAAAGTATTTCGGAACAATTTCATAGATTTTTGGATACCAAAGAATAAGGATAACTACCCTTCTAAACACATTTTCTTTTAGGGAATTAATTAAAAAAAAATTAACTTCATTGTCGGATTCACCAAACATTTTATGATAAAAACGGTACTAAAAAGGCAAAAAATTATGCTTACAGAGTAACAGGTGTATTACTGGTAGCACACTACCGCCGTGGCCGTGTACTAAAGAGGGGATTATTTTGAATTAGATGATTTCAAAAGGATTCTGACGTTTATTCTGGTTAGTACAGGGTATAGAATGTACCCCTAAAATTTCATGTTTGTATCACAACGAGCAAGGTTTACGCACTTAAAATATTAGAACCCAGAGTCCTCGACTAACGTTGCCCCTATTACCCTTTAACTGAAATTTTATGTGAATTCGGCAATAAAGTTAATTTTTTTTAATTAATCTGTTGAAGAGAATTATGATTGGAAAGGTTAGAGGTAATGTAACCTTGATCCCCCCGAGGTGGAATCGATAAATTCATGAAATTGTTTTGAAATACTTAATTTATTAGAAATGTAAACCAAACATGATTAAATTTTAATAAAAAATAAAAGTGTTATTTGGACAAATTGCATTTTTCGGTCAATTGGATATACCCCCTAACATTTCATGCTTGTATTACAAAGTGCAGAAGTCGGCATATTATTTTTACGCTAAGAACATGAACTACGAGACATGGGTCTTTGTGAATTGTTAATTAGATGTCAACTGAGCAATAAATAATTAGATTCGTAGAAAAATGTTTGCTTTTTATAAGCAACAAAAATACAACAAATTAAAGACGCCTTACCCTACATTATAACAGCTAACTGGATTAGAAACTGTAAAACGTTATTTATTTCTTATAAATAGTATTATTCAAATGAACACGTTTTTTCATTTAGAATGCTGTATCATTTACTAATAATTAGATACCGAAACCATATTTTAAATTTCGGACGGCTACAACAAAAAAAAACACGAATAGATATTAAATTTATAACGAGATCGAAGGAACTACAAGAATAATCACAACTTAACTAATTTATGTACGTACATAATATGTATATATACACATATATATATATATATATATATATATATATATATATACATATATAATATATATATATATACATATATATATATAATGATCAGGAGAAGATAAATCTTATAAATATTGACAAATATTGCATTAGATAAATAAAATTTAATGTAAACACTTAGGTATCTATAAATTATATACGAAGTGTAAACTAAAAAGAAAAAAAAGATCCCTGAAAGTTCAATTTATTTTTTTTTACTTAAAATAAAATGAATCTTGAGATTTAACTTTAGTGATAATGAGTGATAATTTAGTGATAACTTAATTGATAATGTGCGAAATAAATTTATACCGTGTGTACAAAATGTAACGTAACATATCAATATCTCGTTTTCTAATAATCCTATAGGAAAGTCACAGTAAGAACTCCTAATCGTAAGTGTTTTTGACGTTTCTGAGACACTCACAGTTATTACAGTCACACTCGTTATTCACAGTTTACAATAAACAAGTTTAAATAATTTTTAATAACCTAGCTAATTACAGAACTTTTTTTCAGTTCAGTTTATGTGTAACATTCGAACGAATAAGCTCAGGATCATGCTGAATTTTTAATTTAGTAGAGTATCGAAAACTGTAAAAATAAACACGAGTGTGCTATTTAAAAAATAATAATTTGTATACATTCCTTACAAAGAATCACCCTGTATATTCAAAATATTTCACATTGATAGCCAAAGTTATTTCTTAAAACGTTTTTTTTTTATTTGAAACTTTTTCCTGTAGGCTTATAAAAAAATGAGGTACTACACGTTACGTTACATTTTGCATACACTGTATAATAAAAAAGTAGGCTTTACTTATTTAAAACTTAATTATACGTATACATTCCTAATTCTTAACAAATTTCTTGAATTTTGTACGTTATGTATTGAAAAAATTTTTTCAATAAAATCTCCGATTTAGAGCGTAACAAATTTTCAGGTAATTAAACGAAATGCTCTTTTTTGGACGTCTCCAAAAACAATAGGTATTTGGAGCATATACTTTCAATGCCCAACATTTTTAATCTAAGAAGTTAAGTTTTAACACTTACTTACGTAATCGTACTAAACTTTAACTCGTATTAAACTTTTGTGTAGTCATGCGAACGTCCTTATAAGAATGATGGGAAGTTGTGAAGAAACGGGATTCCACCGGAAATTACTTGCAAGTGCCACGTGTTTCCTGTGCACCATATTCACAGGATATTTTTAAAGAAGCCTTAAACACCTAAACATGTTTGTCTTCCACTGACAATTAAGAAAGAATGTTATAACGGTACAATAATTATAAATCATCGACCAAAAATGTCAATTTTTGTAAATCTTGTTTTCTAAGTTTTGTTATACTGTAAAAGGTGCAGGTTTTATTTATTTTTTATACGCATTCATCGGGAACGTGTTTACTTATCGTGCAAAAAGAAACTTGAGTGTATCAACTTATTCCTCTACTTCCTTACAATTCGTTAAATTTAAAATATCATTAACACCATTGATTGTCCTAAATTAAAAAAAAAAAATTATTTCAAGAAAAACGCTAATACTTATATGTTAGTAATGGAAGTTTTATTATAGACGCAATTACGGACGTTTCATATATTATGTAGTACGCCAAAAAATCTAAACAGCAATTATCCTACATTCAGTTTTTTCAGTATCATTTCTTTTAATTGTTTCAATCACGATAACTTTTAGTGAACTAATTTTAAATTGTGATTATTGTAATTGACGTGTGAAATCGACGCTCAAAAACGTAGCCTCGATATTCACGAGATTTATGCCGCAACTATTTTGTTTCTATTTCTTTTTTTAGTTTTCCTATTAGTTGTTTTACGTATGTAACGTTGCTGTTTATTTGATTAATAGGTCGTTTATAATTATCATTGGCATTAACATAATCAAGAATTAAAATTTCAAAAAGTATAGGTATTTTGTGTTCTCCAACTCTTTTCACGCGACTTTCCCGATTTTTTTTAATTACTTTTTTAACAGGAAACGTTCAAACATTTCTTATTCTGTCAATCTTGCTATAGCCTTATAAGTACTATTAATCTTAAAAAATTCTGTTCGAAATAGGACATTGCAATCGGTTAACTAATCAAGTTTATACAGACAGAGTCGCTATTAACGATTGGATCAAAGCTCTCCTGTCTATACGGTTTGACATATAAAGTTGAAAATTAATATACATTAATACCAAGTTATTGCGCATATTTTAGGATATAAAACAAAATGTTTTGACCAACCGTTTTTGAGCACCACCACCATCTTGAATGTTTTTAAATAGTAGCAACATAGGATGTGTGATACACCGTTAGAAAGTCTCTTTTTTTCTCTTTATAGGCATGTTTAATTTTTACATGTTTACATAATAAAATAACGTAGAAAAATTAGAAAACGGTTTGCTAGATGCTTAACCGACTATTTACTGTATGCTTTAGATCTAGGAACCTTTTCATTAACGAAGCGTTAAAATTAAACAAAGCAAAATCATTAGATAACAAAAAAACGCAGTGTAGGTCGCATCACGTACGAAAAATTTGCTGAAAATAAAAATATTGACAGCTCAATTTGATTCTCTGAAGAAGCTGCTTTTCATTAGCATAGCTTTTTCAACAGACAAAACTGTAGATACTTGTCTGACGTTAACTGACATTGGATGGAAGAAGTAGTACACACCCAGCGACCACAGAAGATCAACGTGTGGGCTGGTGTCATCGGTCACAATATTATTGGATCTTTCTTTATTGAAGGGTCTCTTACTTCCGTTAAATATTTGCAATTTCTACAGGAAAATATTGTTTCTCGAATTATAAAACTGTTTTCAAATGTCGTTGACCTAAATGCAGTCAACGAAAACATTTGGTTTCAGCAGGATGGTGTACCTCCCCACTATGGAGTAATAGTGCGCAATTATTTTAAACAGAGTTTTCCTCAAAAATTGATTGGAAGGAGAGGAGTAGTGGAGTCGCTCGTTTTCCTGATTTGTCTCCTCTTGATTTTTTTATACAACCATTTAAAAAGTCGTTTATCATAAACAGACTTAACAATATAGAAAAACTGAAACATCGCATTTGTGCTGAAATGACTGCTATTTCACGCAATTCGTTGTGCGACTCTTTAGAACAGTTTATAAGGCCCATTCATTATTGTCAAGAAGTAAATGGAGAACAGTTTGAACGTCTTAATTCATTTAAGCAGTTTTCTTTCTGAATAGTTTTCATAATTAAATGTTATTTTGATTAAAACTTTTAGAAACGTTTGTTTAATTTTAGTACAATGATTATTATTAACCGTTTGTGTTTTGTTTAATTTTAACAAAGCATTTCAAGCATACAGCAAACCGTTTATATAACCCTATACAAATTTAACATGGCTAAAAAGAGGGAAAAAGGGGCTTTCTAATGATGTATCAAGTGCCCTATGTTGCTATTTAAAAACATTCCAAGATGGCGGCGGCGTTCAAAACGGTTGTTCAAAACATTTTGTTTTGTACCCTAAAATATGCGCAGTAACTTGATATTAAAGTATACTAATTTTCAACGTTACATGTCAAACCGTGTAGATAGGAGAGCTTTGATCCAATGTTTAGTAGCGACCCTGTATATTATAGATTCTCATAAGATGTCACATTTTGTGCTTTTGTCTTAGGTATAAATTAGATTTTCTGTATGTATATAACGTTATTTTAACTTATCGTTAATATTATTGTACTGTAAATTAAAATATAATACATATTATGTACTACCTAGATGCATGTTTATATTGTTATAAATTCTATTATTTTATCGACGTAATTTTAGAAAGACTTCCAATATAGGTAATTGAGTAAATCCAAAATTTAATTATGACCTACTTCTTTATGGAAGAAAATACTTATTTACATATTTAACAAAGTTAAGTTTCCATTATCCAATAAGCTGCTTAAGTCATTTTGAACTAAAAATGCATTTAGGCGGTTTCAGCCCTGACCCCTTCAATTTATAATCAGTGGCACATTAAATTTAACATGTTACATCATTAGATGGAAAATTGAAAAAACTGCCGATTTTTTATTTAATAAAATTTAATTTTCACTGGCACAATACCTAGTCTATCATGTGTAGATATATTGCTATACTAATAATAAAAATAAGCAGAAATCGTTACTCCAACTCTATTCAAGGTTTTAAACAAATTCATTATTTAAACTTCAATATTGTTCAAACCTTGAACGCATAATTATTTGATTGGATCACGTAATGATCTCAATATTATACAGTTTACGTATGCGAAAATAGGTTTAGTTAAATAAAGTAATAAAAAGAAACTAATTGTAAGTTTCCTTTATAATTTTAACAAGCACAATACAAATTAATGGTAACGCTTAATTAGTTATGTAGATATGAACTTTCTAAAAGTCTTCCGCCTATAAAAGGTTTAGGAAGCGAACGCGACATTTTACGACATTTAATTATTTCGATAATAATTTACGAAAAAAATGATCTAAACCGTAAATCATTGTATCGCTTGAATAAATGACTTTCTCTAATTGGAATTAGCCTATCAAAGCGATATTAAAACAATCTAATCATTGAAAAGAGAAAGCAATCGAAATGGCCTATTGAAACATGTTTGATCGGAAATAGTAGCGTTAATAAATGGATAATAAGCAAGAAAAATGTTCGTTTCCTGCAAAATTCAAACTAATCCTATTATTTTATCGACGTAATTTTAGAAAGACTTCCAATACAGGTAATTGAGTAAACCCAAAAGATAATTATCATATTTAATTATGACCTACTTCTTTATGGTAGAAAAAAACTTATTTACATATTTAATATCCTTATACAATACAATCGCATAAAGCTATTCAAGGAAATCAACGAAATAATGCTCCTTTAAACCCAGCATTAAAAAATGACGTAACGAAAATACAATTTAACAAATCGTTGGTTCTGTAAAGGAGATAATTACGTAAGTTTTAGATAATTAACATATAATTGGTCTGAGAATCGAACACCAACTATAAATTGTTATAGGGAAATTTTCGTCAATTCGAAACATCAAATAAACTGGCATACTTACGGAAATAAGGTCTCGAGTAATTACGTGTATTTCAAAAAAAAAGCAACAAAACAATAACCTACGAAATACAATTTATCTAATTCTTAAATACATAATGCTATATACACTAATGTTATAAAATTACCTTGAGTGGTCCATTAAGGTCAGACAAAGAGAAATTTATATTGCATTCGCTAAAATCACGGCAAGAATGTGAAAAGGTGCAATTTACACTTGAATTGCAAACGTGACCCTCGGGCTGCGCCTGGTTCACTTACACTTTATAATAAATTATTATTAGCGACAATTGTGTTTAATATTGTATTAATCATTTGAGGCGTTACAATGGACTGATAATGGACTTGTATTTAAAATGGCAGATTGATATCTATTAAAAAAACAAAAACAAAAAAAGAGTTAAGTGCATAGTTAAACCAAGATTTTAATATTACGAGACACCCCTAAACAGGGTGTTTGATTATATTATTGACCAAAATTTAACCGATGATAATTTGGATTAAAATATATTTTCTTTGAATTACAATTTACAAAAGTTATCTCTAAACATTGGGGATTAGCTATAAAATAAAAAGGAGATATGAAAACATAAGTACCTGATATGAAATTGAACGTTTAAACAATATTAATAAAAACATATTTGCTGCGATTTTTTATAAAAAAATTAGCTTCCTATGAAAGGATTTTGAGTGGTACCAAATTTTAAAGCAGAACGCAGAACGTTTTATTAAACGTTATAATTTTCAAAATCTAATGATGAATATAAATAGCGAATTTGAAAATGAAAATTTTCGTGAAAACTTTGTCAGTCTGTGGCCAACTATTTTAAGTTGAAAACCATCATTGGTTAAAATATTAGTCAGTTATAAACCGAACACCCAGTGTATGACAACTGTTCTGAATTTAGATTGTTTTCATAACTGTTTCCAGTTACTTGATTTCTTTTATCTTTATTTAGTTAGGTGAGCAAACAATTGAAACATTAGGTAAAGCATGAAACTTCAGAAAACTTGATTTTTTTGTGAAGATAAGTTATTTCCTTCATTCGCTTCTACAATATTTTACAAAATGCAATAATTAATTTGCTATATTGTACTTATAATAATATCAGAGTTCGAAAATGTCGCGTTGTCGTTGGATCTAAATTATATTTTCCCTTCATTCGTTATAAGTACCTACCTAGTCGTTAATTTATTGTTGGAATGGAATGGAATTTCTACGCTTAGTTGATTCTTTTTCATCACAAAATTTGCATTTATTGCCAGCTAAAAATTTTTCCAGAGTTCGTAAATTGTTTATAATTTTATTCTTACCAAATTTGCTACATTTATGCAGTGAAAAGTTAGAGATATTTTTCGAAAACATTCCCTTGCCGAGATACAGATTTTGAAACTTGGTTTTGAAAAGATTTGGAAATTTGGTGAAAACGCACAAGAGTGTGTTTTCACCAAAAGAACCAAAGAACCAAAATTGAATGTACAAAAACTTGATCAAAAAAGTAAAGTGCAGTGAAACCTCTATTAACGACACCTCTCAACAACGAACAGTTTCTTATTCCCCAAACTTAAACATTTATCCTAGTTAACCCTTACTTTAGCGGACACCTCCCAACAACTATCAAGCTTTTCATCTCAGCTGTCCATTATTGAAAGGTTTCACTGTATTAATTCTCTATTTAAGTTTCTTTTCGTTACGTCGGAGATAAGGAAATAATTATTTTCGGCTTACTTTAAATACTTACTAGATTACTCACTTTCAATACAACCACTAATTTCTGTATAAATTATGTTAATAATTGCGTATTAATGTATTTAGTATTTAGATATAGGTGCCTATACATATTATATGTATAAATATACATGTGGTAAGTATTTATTATCAATATTCTTTTCTAGTTGCGAAGGTACGATAACGCACGCGCCCGTGACTAAATGACAAATTATAATGTACACAACACAAATCAAGGTAAATATAAAAAAATATCTAAATTAATGTAACAAAGATAAGATATAATTAAAATACCTACCTAAATATTTACACCTTTTCCAGTTGTATTTCAGAATTTGTAAATTTAATTTTTAGTCGGTGTCATTTATATTTCAGATTGATCAATTTCATTTCAAAAAGCGTCATTTGTATTTCAGAAAAAGTAAATTGTATGTAAGATTAGATTCATACCTAATAATGTTTTAGACGAAACTATACCTAGTAAGATTAATATTATGAAAAATCGTTGAAAACTTTATTTTTTCATTTTTGTATAATATGAATATAAAATAAAGTCCTTAATTAATCTATATGCTGTTCTTCCTGTTTATCTAAAATATCTACGCTTCAATTACGTTTAAAACCCTAACACTATGCGAAACTTGCCTCGTATATTTTTATATAAATAATACAAGAATAAGGCAGAGAGATAGAAAGAGAATCGGAAAGATTATACCAGGAAGAAGAAGGAAGCAAGAAAGGCCTAGAAAAAGCTGGCAAAATGGCATTGATGAAGAAATGATGAAGAGTAGATTCGATAAGTTATATAATAAAAAAAATATATAGGAATAAACTGTTTTGTTGATGTTTGAAATAGTAGATTTTGTTATTCTATATTTCTCTTCCAACTTATTCTTTTCTTAGACTGATTAGTTTATTGTTAGACTTTTATATCTTTTTTTTTAATTCTTAATTCAATCAATTTTCGGTTACGTATTATTTTATTAACTCTTTCAGACCGAATTTAAGTTCGATATGGATAGAGTAAAAATTATGTTCAAAATATTCTCGGCGCCCCCTTGAAATACGTAACAAAGGTAAAAAATAATCCGCAGGTGCATGTATAAAATACAAGATATTCGTTGTGCCCAATCAATAACATACCTATAGAATGGTGCACAACTTGTGGGGTTTGAAAACGGAAGCCTTTCTACCTTGAACTAAAAATAATCGGCTTTCAAAATAAAATTATTCCTAAGCAATTCACAAATATCCAAATTATTACTATTATTCGTTTATGGGTAGGACATAAAAATAAATCAAAAGTAAATAACATTAATGCTAACATAGTTTAAAAGAAACATTTCTAACAATAGTTTAATGTCTAATTATTTATTTGACACAATTCCACATTCTTCATTTTTTTTATCAACGTATCGACTTATTTATGTAAATAATAATTTGTAAAAATAATATCTTGAGATTTTATACTTAGCTACAATAAATAAAATTTAGAGAAAAATCAGGTTTTTCTACCAATTTTTCACGAATACGAATTTTCAACTTTTTTAAATTTTAGTAGGTATGCCTATACCTAATTTTTAATCGCGTACGCATATTAAAACGCTCAGTCGCTAATAACAGACGGCTTTAATGCGATTTTTCTTAAGAAACCTTATATTTTTACGTGGTCGTTAAAAATACGCAGAATTAGCAAACTTGGCCTTAAAAAGTAACGATAGGTTGCCATTTCAAAATTGCCGATAACATCAAATGGAAAACGTGGAATTGTTTTTTTCTAAAACTGCGGCAAAGCACCCATATAGAACTAAACCATATCATATATCGTATGTGTCTTCTGTGGTCCTAGCATTAAGATTCTTACTTTCTATTCATCCTATACAATTAATTATATAATTATTGGAAACATAAATACCGTTTGTTAAATACTTTATAAAGATTCCAAAAGTTACAGATGCAAGATGCAGATTGCAAGTCAAAACAGTTCTTTGTAGACGAAAAAAAATTTTTAAACGAAATCTCGTTTTAATACTTTAAAAATCAAGTTACGGCAAACGATCATAGAAAACTGAATCAGACGATAAACCTAGCATACAATGATCTTTTACAAAGTAATAGTTATCATTTTTATCGTCTGTACCTATATAATTCTGAATTTTTAATCGAATGTAGTATGTATAAATTGAATAACTAATTTTATTAAATAACTGAGAAACAACTTACGTCTTATTCGAAACAGGTACATTTAGATTTTATTAATTATAAACAAATATAAAAATATTGTAACACTGTCAACTTATTAAGTTAAACGAATGTAACTTAAGTTAATTTAAGAATATTCATATTAAAATAATGTTAAAAATTTTTAAAATAATATACTAAAATTAATTGTAACGTAACATTATAATTGTAAAACTACTAAATATTGCAATAAAATTTACAATCATATATTTAAAATTAAAGTGAAAGAATCGTATTAATTGTACAACTAACTCATAAGTACACCATAATTTAAGAATTGTGAAGATTATACTAATACTACTAAATTATATTATAGAAAATAAATACTTATTACTCTTGTGTTCCATTTATATGCTATTACAGAAAATATTTAAATTCATATAGTACGTTTTACTTGATATACAACAATATATTCTTGTACGATAAAATTGAGATTATGATATTTATGACCACTATAGTTAAGATATAAAATTGTATATTTAAAACTTCATTTACTTTTCTACTAATCATTTATTAAAGATATGTCTAAAGCTAGTTTAATTAATATAACTAATTTATTAAAAGTATTATACGAAAGTTTAAATTTATTAGATAATATTCACATATCTTACATTAGATATAACATGAAGTTATATATTTTGCAAATCTAAATCGAAGATACTTTAAATATTTAAATTAATTCTATATTAACATCGATAGTTAGAAGATTTAAAATAAATCCTATTTATTAAAATATGAAAGTAAAATTATTTCAATCGATTAATTAGAATATGATTTATTACTCGAAACATGTTTTAGAAATAACTAAAACTTTACAGTTAAGTGTAAGTACTACGATTACGAAATTACAATTGTATATAATTTTGACTTTATATTGAATAAATAAATTGTTACATTAGTATGAATAATTAAACGAGATAAATTTAACAAAGCGTATAGATGATTACACTTATAAAAAAGATTATATTAATTATAATACCAGAATTTAGTTAGATTTGAATGTGAGCTTAAATTTAAAATTTATCTGTTGAAATATAAAGATTTATTTTTGAAATATCGCAAACTTTGAATTTCAATGTATAACAATAAATGATTACAAAATTGACATAATTAAGTACTAAACATTTTAGTTAAACCGTATTCTTTTAATTGTACATTTAATATATGCAAGAATTCTAACGATAATTCTATATTTCAATGTATAACTTTATAGAAGCTACATTTAATTATGAAATGATTAGAATGTGATAGTCTTACACTAACATTAAAATTAGTTAACTCACCAATTAGATGAATTTTGAAATAAATAAGTTAATTTTTTATGAAAATCTAACAACATAATTCATAAATTATAATATTTAGTATGAATTTACGTAACTGATGCATTCGAATTCGGAAACGAATCTATACATATAAATTGATAAACTTTATTCAAATAATATTGTACTTATCAAATTATATAATTTTTCTGATCTTAAATATTCAACTTAATTTATTAAATATCAATGAATGCGTAATAAGAATTTATAATGATTGTTAAATATTTAAAGCAATATACTAATAATTAATTCAATCAGTTAATTTACATTGAATTACTTATTTGATTATTCATAACATAATGAATAATATTATTATTAACATTATTTAGTCCATCGTTTACACATATAACATACGAATGAATGTAAACTTACGTTTAAATTAAGTTACTAAATGCGAAATGAGAATATTTAATTAAACAAAATATATGAACATAGATTTCAATTTATTAAGAATAATCGTAAATTTATTATAATGATATTGACCAATAGACTTAATATTTGAGATTATGTATTTACTACTGTACTAAACCTGAAATATATGTATACATATACGTATTCACAATACATTATTAATTAAGTTATTAGCAAATATTATATCGTATTAACATATTACTATGTACCTAAGTTTCGCAATTAAGACTAATTGACGTTTATAGAAATGATTACTAAACTTATACTTAGATTGCAAATATCTAATATAAATATTTAGATAACATATTTAGAAATTTGTATGTATAACCAACTTAAATTAAAATGTATATCTTTAAAATTAAAGCGTCTTAATGATAAATATGATCAATTTGGACTCATTAATATCATGCTATTGACATACTTTTTATTTTAAAATCTTAATTCTTAATATTTAATTACTAACAATTAGTTTAGTGAAAACTTAAATATCTGTTAAAGTAATGATACATTAATATGCAATAAATTTGAAATTATTCTATATCATTTAAACGTTTTTAAGTTCGATTAATAAATTACTTAAATGATATTTTCACTAATCTACGTTAATTAACTTTAAATGATAAAATAGTAATATACAAATATTATTAATTTTTTAAATTAATATACTGAATAAGTATTAGTATTACATCATAAAGAAAATATGTATTTATTTTAATTAGGAAATAAATTTCATGCTTAGATATTATGAATTATACTATGATGCTTAATTCAATCTAGTAAATCTCATTGATAATATTAAATTAATCTAGATTATCTATATTACTATTAAATTACCGATAATCACAGTTAATTTTCAATTACTCTTTAAATTACTAATTACATTTATGATTAAAATCTATATTATCTTGAATATACTATTAAAATATGTAAACTTGATTTAAATATATCATACGTAAGTGTATACTTTTGTTACACCAAATTTCATAAAGTAATTGATTGACTACATAATTATACCTAATAAACTTAGTAACTTGAAAATCTAAGTAATCAAATGTAATATGTATTAATAAATGGTAATTAAAATGCAATTGTAATAATACAATTTATGTAAATTATAGTTCTATTAATCTAAAAGAAAACTCATATTATAATAAAAATAATTCATACCATGGAATCGTACATTGTAATGTTAATTGAAAATTATTACTTTACCTATCACAGTAGCATCATTAGGAAGATCAATTGTATTTCAAAAATGTCAAGTAATCATAACATAAACTAAGCACTTTATCTAATTAGTAAAAAAATGTAGTAAGTAGTAAATAACATGTTAAGCTATCACGCTTTAGCAACTACAGTATTGAAATGTCGAATCAAATTTCTGAAATAAAATGTTTGAAGATTTCGATTTCAACATTATGAAACTATATGATTATATGTAGCAAGTATTAACACTTTAAATAAAGTAGATTACTCAGCAACTTTAGCTAATCAAATAGTGATCAGATCATCTTAAGAATTACGTAAGTTGTGAATGTTTTAGAATATGCTGCAATCTTTCATTGAGTGAAAATTGAGTAAAATTGTTAGTAAATTGTGTAAAACTGTACATATTACAGTAATAAAATGAGAATTTCGCCATACATACTTAAGAAAATAATAATTCCTAGTAGTTAGTAACTCGGATAACTAATCATGACATTATCCATGATAACTGACTAAACATTATGTCATATGCAGTGTAAAACTTTACTGTAAATTCAACGTGTATGTTAATTGACATGATTCTGAGTTCAATAATATCTCGAGTACATAATAATTGCTTCATGATTTAATTCGTAATTAAATTGACGAATAAGATTATCATAAGTTTAGATTTAAAATTAAATGCAATTATCTAATAGAATTACAATTGCAAATTTAATCGTTGAAGATTTTCATTTGCGAAATATCGAACGAATTAAACTTAAATTAATTCGAAATTAAGAGATTTAAAATTCAAATTGTATAGATACTATTCCGAAGTTAAATAAAATGAAATAATTTATTGACATTCAAATATTATAAACTAATAAATTAAATTACAATAATTAAGATAAATAATTTCAATTTTTCAATTTAAAATTAATTAAATATTAAATAATTAATTATTAATTAAATAATTTCTAATATAAATTTAATCATAATTATAATAGAATTAAATTATCTGAATGAATGAGATATTATAATTTAGTACAATATTATTAAATTGAAGATTTTAGACAATTATATATTAATACTTATATTACTATAATTGTAAATAGCATTATACATGAGTCTTAAGTGTACTACTAATTAAACTAGATGAATCGTTCAAATATTTCAGTTACGTAAATATTGAAACTAGTAATTTATAAATCTATTTGATCTCAATCATAATGATTAAATTATTATTAGAATAGCACGATGTTTAATTTATTTTGAATCTTATTATATTTAAATATTTATTTACTTACAAATTTAAAACTATTCAAATTATTGATAGAAATTAATTATAAATTTAAAGCTTATTTAAGATATTCATTAAAAAAAAAATTTAAATAAGATGTTATTAAAGTTTATAAACTTTTTTATTATAATTTAAATGAAATTTAATTATTAACAAAAAATCTAATTAAAAATTAAATTGTAAAAAATTAATTAATTGATTGCACAATTATATTAAATGATAGGTAATTCTTATTTTAAAAAAATTCATTATTTATTCAAAGAGGTTTTGTAATTTTGCTTGAAAATTCTGACAATTTGATTATGACATTACCTAAAATGGGCAAGGACATTTCGCCTTAAATTTCCCCAAGAAATACCTCACTAAGGCCAAAAGTTGAAATGAAAACTTCGGTAGATTTTCGCAATAATAATTTTTTAAAATACTTAAGGAAACCATAAGCTCGGAAAACCGAATATGCAAAAAAATTTTAAACCTTATTCGAAATAAGAATTATTTCTTGAAATTTACAAAATTTTTCGAACACGTTTATAAAAAAAAAGGTTAAATGAAATAAAATAAATTTATTTATAAAGATTTCTTAAACATAAAGAATTAGATCTCAGAAGTGTTTTGAACAATTTAAACATTGTGTAAAATTTAATTGAATTCTTAAATGTTCATTCGTTTTTATACCAAATTTAATTAAAATTGAACCTTTTCGTAAAATTTTAATTAAGAAATTTACATTGCAAAAATTTTATTAATTAAGATTGTCGCTTCGATAATGTCATAAGAAAAGTAATTCAACCGAATTTCAAAAGATGACAAATAGAAATACTAAATAAGTTCTAGTAAATTAAATTAACAAAGATAATAATTCAATTTTTGAGTTTTAGAATTTATTTAAAATTACAATTTTTCTTAAAGATAATTAATATAATATTATAAAGGAAATATCGAACATATTTCAATATTTTTTAAAATTCAATAATTTAATTGAATTAACATAATAGATAATTAAATTTAATTTAAAATTTTAGAACAAAAAATAAATTAGCCTTGATTATTATTAGTTTCTAAAAATACTACAATGTTATAGAGTTATTTTTAAAGTATTATATTTATTATATTAGTATAGCTTATCCAATATATGAATTTACATACAAAATTATTTAAATTTTTAATTCGGTTAAATTAAATGAATATTATTAACTTGACATCGAAGAATTTAGACAACTGAATTTATACAATACTTTATTAATTACATAATAGTTTAAATTAATTAATATAATTAAATAATATTATTGGAAATTTCTTTAATTTGGAATTTATTGAAAAAAATTTAATTAAAGATTATATTAAAATTATAAAGTTAAATTCCAAAAGATACCAATTTAAAATTTCAATTTAAATTTTTCTTAAAACATTCTTTTTGAATTTTTAAATTAAGAAAAATTGAATTTAAATAAATTTTTCTTTTAAAAGTTTATAACAATTCAAATTTTTAATAATTTAAAATTAGATCCTGATTGTTCTACTTATTTCGGCTATTTATGATGTTTATTAGCATTAAAAAAACAGTTTTCCAAAAATAACGTACCAACATCTTTAATGAAATTAGTGTAATTTAGTACTAGGCAGTTAAGCCCTGATGATGATGACTCTGTAAATGTCGAAAGGTTGGTTATCCGTTGTAAAACTATAAATTCTACCAATAAAATCCCGAAACGCGTAAAAAGTGTTTTTATAATAAAATTATAACACTTTTGCAAACACCGATAATATAGAGAAAGCATGTGATTTTTTTATATATGTATAATAATATATAAGTTCTTACCTAATCAGATAGGTAAACATTAAGTGAATATTTAAGTAAGTGATGTAATGTTTATGTCTCTTATTAATTTTACGCAAAACAGTCTTGAATATAATATATACAGTTATTTCGTCACAAAAGTAGAAAAAGTACAGTACGAAACTCGTTCTCATCTCATACTGAAACTGAAGTTTTTATTGGTTATCAAAAACAAAATAGGTAGAATGAGTTTTGTTTAAGAATTTGACCCTTAAAAACGTACTACACATTTTTGCTAGATCCAACTATACATACTTTGATATTTGTTGAGCAGATACTCGAAATATTACGCGTTTAGAAGTTTTCGCGTTTTTCATTTCGGGCACTTGTTATCATCACATCACGTTGCGTTAGTTAAGAAACCTTGCTACCTTAAAAAGCAAAACCAACAATAATCGATATGATGTTAATAAAAACAGTTGGTGGGTCGTAATCTAATCGATAGTGTAACTTAAGTATTATAAATAAATCCATTTAGGGTGCAACGAGAATATTTCGTTATCATATGGTTATTTGAATTTTAACCCATCAGCTTATGAAGAAGTAACAGTGTAAACTTTGTAGACGTCGAAGAAGCAAGATTTTTTCAGCGCATAAATTCTACACTATGTCAATATGGTGGAAAAGTAACAACAATATTAGAAAAATGTAATTCACAGTAACGTGAAAATCAATTTTCTTCGTCAAAAGTCGACAGCAGTTTTGCAAGTAAAACTTGTTAACCATAGTTTCAGAAATTAAATGTCAAGACGATTTTGATTTGTTTTTTTCAATGCGAGGGTTTAATCGCAACAGTGGGCAACTGTGATTGTCGGTCAATTTTGACAGAGCATATGCAACAAATTGGAATTTCGAATCCGAAAATTTACCAATCGACGAACTTGAAAGATCCGATAAAAACTTGCCCTAAAAAGTGAAGTTCTGGGTTTTGACCCGACCAGAGATATGGATGTATCTACAATCGACTACGAGTTCAACCCAGAAAACTGAACTAAACGAACCACCTTGTTAAATATTTATTCTGGTCACACCACACCTAAGAAAGTTTCATTCTTATTTTTTATGTCCTCTTTTTGCAGTTTGGGAAATATGTATCTTGTATATAACTTTCTTTACAATAAACGTGAAGTGTTTTTTAAAAATGTTTTCATTTTTTTTACAACTCCAACGAATAATAGGTAAATGCGAACTGCCAGTTTTCACATACCTGTTATAAATTTCACTACGCCTACTAACAACAAGTATCTACCTACATAGTATATAGAAAACGAAATTAAAAGACGATAAAATTTAAAAAGAAAACGTTTTTGAGCGGTTGCTTACAATATGTGAGACTCATACGATACAATATGTAGGTATGTAAATAATAATAAAAAAATACCCTGCATTATAGAATTGTTAATTAAATACTATTTAAATTCGTCCCTTTCTTTAGGCCCCGCATGTAACCAATTAAAGATGATAAATACGATGTACGTACGTACCTACCACAAATAGTGACTATAGAATCGAATTAGCTATGTAATTTAGATTTACCTACGTGAAAACGATAAGACCGGGATTACGAATTTAACGTAGGTAACCCAAGGGAGCAGTGAACTTCCAACAAATTCGACTTAAATGGTACCTAATATATAATTATGTGCAGTCGGGTGCAGAATTAATATCGCTAATCTCGAACATTATTTCCTACATACGTAAGTACCTACTAAAATTAAATTTGATCTCTGTTTATTTCTAATGTATTTAAATAACAATCATTACCCTTGAGTAAATTATGATGCATCAAGCAGTTACCTAAACAAGTGTTCAACTGATTACTCTTATCGTGTCCATGAATGGACTATTGTCGTCGTGCGTAATTTTCAATTTTAACAAAATTCCATTAATCACTACAATAAGTACTGTATCTATTATAATATAATTTTCATTTTAATTAATTTAAAAAAAAAAGACAATCTTACCCTTATAAACGGCTTTTTAGGAAGGTCGTAGTCCTCGATGAAAAAATCTGTGTCCACGTTATCGCTCATTTTCACATTTTTATTTAAAACGCGGCCCTCGTACGACTAATATTATTATTAGGTATACAAAATAAGTAGTAGCGCAATAATTTTAAAACGTTCGAATATCACATTTAATTGTTGCAGTAATCACATGGTAATAAATTAAAAAATAATGTTCGACTAGTTATATTCACATGTTTAAGTTTATTAAGATGAATAAATTTTCTATTTAATTAACAATAAGTAAACTCGTGATTCAGCATCAACAACCATATAAACAATTGCGTGCAATTCCGACCTACTTCGGGATACGCGCGGAAACCAGAACCAACTGAATAACAATATGTGCCTGTACGCCTCCCCCCCAGCAGACAACCTACCCACCATGTAATTGAGCAAGGTGACTGCGCACTATTTAAATTATTTCTAAATGCATAATATATCCAGTAAAGCACCATCATAGCCATTCGATTTAAAAACAAATTAAGCACTTCGCCAGTCTGTTATTAATTTAATGAACTGATTTTCCCATAAATGCACCTATACTCTTCAACTAGATACTAAAATAATGTTCAATTAATTAGGAGAATATTCGCTTCCGTAAAACCTACTGCGTATACTTATAATTGATTAGGTCATGTACTCACATTGGTCAGGAGACTGATCTCTCGTCTGATGGGTCCCGAGTTCGAAGCCTGGTAGGCATAGATGTCCCGGGGGGCACTAGAAGTAATGCCTAACGCCGGTTCCTGGAGTCTTCCGAGGTGTGCTACTAACAAAAAATAGGTACATACCTATTTGCATATGTAAAGTATTGTTTTGATGTTTAAAAATTAATTAATACAAACGTAACCTGTTATCTAAGGAACTCGCCTAATATTTTTTTAAAATACCTATTATAGGTAATTTTTGGTAATTCGCTGTAAACACTTGTTGCATTATTTGTAATTATCAGATAATAGTAGGTAATAGGTAAAGTTTTACTTATTGTTGGTAAATGGCTAGTCGATGTTTCTTATTTAAAATTTTTAAAAGCCAAAAGAATACAAAACAAAAAATTAAATTAATTTGATCGTCACGTGGAAAAGATAATTTAATTGTTTAAAAAAATGATAATATTGTTTCTTAAACATTAAGATGTGTAAGAATTATTATAATATTTGATGAATTAAATGTACGACACAATTTTTAAATTTTATTCGAGTAGGTACTTAAGTACATAATGCGTGTATTTCCTAAAGTACCGTCTCCATCGACCATGTCTCTTTGTCATTTTCAACATAATTGTTTTTTTATTCTTATAAATTTTTCTCCTAAATTATATCTCTCAAAAAATGTATTTCTTTCGAGAAAAATTTTAAAAAGGGAGTTTTTTGATATTGACGTGGAAATTCGATATCGAGGCTTGCGCGCTGACGGATCTTTGTTAATAAAAATACAAATTGTGATAAATTATTATGAATATAATAAATTACTATTAGGTATACACCGTGTCCAAGATAAGAATGCGCAGCATGGGGATCTTGAAAACGGTAGAAGATACAGGGTGGCTTAAATTAGAAAAAAGTTGCGCTATTTAGAGTATGTTCACATGCTGGTCGCAAAAGTTCATTATTGTTTATCGTTTTCAAAATTCTCAAAAAAATGTGATTTTTTGGATTTTCGTTTCTTTTCATTTTTTTATTTATTTTAAATGATATTAAAAAACTACCGGCACTTTCTCATTGCCACTTTTTAAGCTCTACAAAATGGCGTGTTCAAATTTTTAATCCGACGTTTCTTATCCGAGAACCCATCATCAACTTTATTTTTTTATATGGCCACAAACAAAGAGACACCCTGTATTCGGTAGCATTATTCATTACAAATTCAACGATGTATCACACATTATGGTTTTGAAG
This sequence comes from Rhagophthalmus giganteus, assembly GCA_036326145.1. NCBI lineage: Eukaryota > Metazoa > Arthropoda > Insecta > Coleoptera > Rhagophthalmidae > Rhagophthalmus > Rhagophthalmus giganteus. The sequence goes on along the minus strand of JARFJA010000001.1, from coordinate 68,086,730 downwards.
CCAAAAAAGGGGAAAAACAATAACCAACAATGATAACCAACAATGGCATTTTCAACCGGCGTAACAAACATTATTGGGCAACAGACAATCTTCATTTAATAAAAGAAACAAGGCATCAACATCGATTTGGATTTAATCTGTGGGTAGGCATTTTGGGTGGCAGAATAATAGGACCTTTTATTTATCACAACAATTTAAATTCCGAACGATATCTCGACCTACTGCAAACTGATTTGGAGAATGCCTTGGATGAATTACCATTACTTATAGTTAACAACTGCTAGTTTCAGCAAGATGGTGCCCCAGCGCATAATTCAAGAACTGTGCGGGAATATTTGTCCCAGAGGTTTCCTGAAAATGCATTGGAACTCACAGTGAAGTAGCCTGGCCAGCCCGATCACCTGACTTAACTCCGTTGGATTTTTTCCTGTGGGGTTATTTAAAAAACCAAGTGTATGACGCCACTTTTGAAACTGAAGAACAGTTATTGGCATTGGTTTTAGCAGCAGTTAATACAATCACACCAGAAATGTTAGACCATGTTTTGAATTCTTCTGTAGACAGAGCATACTTGTGTCTAGAAAATAATGGCAACCTATTTGAGCAATTATTATAATTTTTTGACGTTTTGTTTCTGTTATTGTACCAGCGCCTACTAATTTAAAAAATAAAAAATCTTACAACTCACGTTTTTCCCCTTTTTTGGCTTCAAAACCATAATGTGTGATACATCGTTGAATTTATAATGAATACTGCTACCGAATACAGGGTGTCTCTTTGTTTGTGGCCATATAAAAAAATAAAGTTGATGATGGGTTCTCGGATACGAAACGTCGGATTAAAAATTTGAACACGCCATTTTGTAGAGCTTAAAAAGTGGCAATGAGAAAGTGCCGATAGTTTTTTAATATCATTTAAAATAAATAAAAAAATGAAAAGAAACGAAAATCCAAAAAATCACATTTTTTTGAGAATTTTGAAAACGATAAACAATAATGAACTTTTGCGACCAGCATGTGAACATACTCTAAATAGCGCAACTTTTTTCTAATTTAAGCCACCCTGTATCTTCTACCGTTTTCAAGATCCCCATGCTGTGCATTCTTATCTTGGACACGGTGTATATCTACAAAATCTACTTGGTTAAAATATGTTTTTAAAAAAATATAGATATTATAGATAGCAATTCCTTAATTAACTATGTATAAATATAAGCTTTATACTTTTTGTGTAGTGTAACACGTTCACTGCCGATAAAAGTTTAAAAACTTTACCGGGAGTCGGTATACTATTTTTCCAAAATCACACGTGTTTATAAGTTATAAATAGCCCAGAGTGAAATGCAACTTCTTCTTCAAAAGCCGAAGCACTACTTTCTAATAAAGTAAAGCACTGCATGCGACGCAACGGTGGAGTCATCGGCTTTTGGTGGGGAGCCATTGTGACTCAACAGTTGAGTCATTAGCAGTGAATCGTTATTTTTTAACCTAAATAAAAGACATGCTGCTAACAAAAATTCGCCGTGAAATTTGAAAATTGTTTGTTGGGGTTCCAAAATATATTCAACAAATATGTGGATTATTTTTTCAACATATTTTATAAGTAATTAACTAATCATTGTAAGTAAGTAATTATAAGTAATTTTGGAAATTAGAATAGGTCCATTATCTAGCGATTGACCATTTACATTATATGTAATTACTGTATCTAGAAAAACTTTTACTATCGATACGTCTAGGAAAAAACAATCAAAATAATTATGTAGGTATAGAATTTTAACATTAAAAACGTATTACCGAATTATTTTACATTTACCGGATTGATTTTAAATAAAAAATTAATCCTCATCGCATTTAAATATTTACGGATCACGCCGAGATATCTATTATAGATACCCTGCCGATTATGTAAACGTGCAATGGACGTAATTTCTTCACGTGATCATTATTTTTCATACTGTCGCCGATACCGTACCGCAAGGATAACAGAAAATGACTAAAAATCAAAATATTTATTCGGTTATTAATTTAATTTATTATTTTGCAAAAATGTTCGCGATGGCGCCTTTTTCTATTAAAAACAAAATATATAAATCCACTTTCCAAATGACAGTAACTGGCTGTTCAAACCTTGCAATAGTGATGTGTAAGTGTGTAATTTGTTTGTAAAAAAGAATAATAATTTTTGTTTAATTTTCAAAATAATGTTTATTTAACATTATTTTGTAGGTCATAAACAGTCGTAATCTTTTACGAAATTTTGATCTAAACAATAATTAAACCTTATATAATCTGTTTCGTTTTAGTTATTTCAAGCGTAATGGTATATTCTTTCGTAAACTTAGTGATATTACGACAAAAACACGGTTATTACGAACAAATCAACACTATATTGTACATATTATTCAGCTTAAGAATTCTGAGTGCAATTGTTACCATTATCACTATATACTTCAATCAAGGAACACTAATAGAAGCATATGAACAATTAAATTGCTTTGACAACAGGAAAAAACCGTTTGATAAAATAAGATATACAAAATATTACTATGGCACCGCGTTGTCCTTGTGTTTAATAATTTTTCTCGTGATAGGAGTAGAATTGATTTATTATTTTATTATGGAAGAGGAACTGACGATTATTATACTCGATTCTCTCTCAAATGGAATGCAGTTTTTAATCCACTTATTGGTATTGCTTTATTTCGAGTTGTACGTAATAATGTTAACGAGCAGTTTTAAATTTATTCAAACGATGGCGAAAAATATAAATAAAATGGCGAGCTCTTCTAGAACACCTCAAAAAGAAAAGGTTGCCATTATTAAAATGTTTTCATCGATGTACGACGACTTGTGCAAAGGAGCTGGTTATATAAATCGGATATTCTCGTTTCCGTTATTTTCGCTAATAACGTTGAATTTTATGGAAGTTCTACTGGGAGTTTACCTGATAATGGAACCGAAAACGAGAAATACGAAAATGATTTTTTGGACTACGTTGTATGGGATACAACAGTTTCTTATACTCATCCCCCCAAGTGGAGTGGCACAGCAAGTAAGAATTTAAAGTACAGCGTGGACGGAAATACAATTATGTAAATACGTACACCAAAACGTTATGTCGAGTCATAAGGCAAACGGTGTTTACACAAACAAAGGTTTTTTCATACCAGATTCTTTAGCAATACGTTCCTAACTTTTCATCGATGATCGTAAAATCTTATCATGCAGAGTCTGTGATTTTATCACTGATACAGAACGTATAGTGTTGTTTGCTAAAAATTTTCACCGACAAGTTCGCTTTGTTGATGGAATTTTGTGGAACTCTGTTGAAACCTCTCGATTGAAAACATAATTAACATCATTAGGTCTATTAAAATGACCGATTTCGTATGAAGGAAAATAATATTCCATAATAAAAATCTTGACGAACATTGGCTCGTTGGTTACATTGAAGTTTAATCCTACACCTGCCCTTTCGGCAATAACAACGGCAATAATTCAATATAAATACTTGATTTCCGACCATACTGTATAGTATAAACACTTAAGTACATTGAAAGCATTGTGTAATACAAAACTCTGTTAATAAGTCCGTTTTACAAAAATTTGATTGAAAAACGACGGAAAAACCTACATGTAATAACACCATTCACAGTCGCTATTAAAAATTAGTTTACCTGATATAGTGTCAGTTATACTTATAAATATCTATATACTTATTCAAAATAGTTTCGTTTTTAATCATTTCTATAATCTAGATTCGCTTTAATTAATGATTTATTAAAAATTAAATTAACGAACCGGCCGTATGTACAATGAAAGAAACATTGATATTCGAAAATGCACCTGATTATTTAAGTCGAAACACCAGAGATTAGGTACCTATTTTACAAAATTTAATTTTCCAATTAAATTGCATGTGTCCAGTGTGAAGAAGGCTCATGCGAATCGTAAGTAATATGGTCGAAATAGTTGTGAAAAGCGAGGCATGTGGTTCCTGATGTCGAGTTAATTTACGTATTTTTTTTATCTTATGTTAATATATTGTGTACACCTACTAAAAAATACATTATTATATGGACCAATCTTTCCATATCTCTTAGTAAATTTATCTGATAGGTATTTACCGAATAATTGTTTCCATTGTAAATACCTATCAGATAAATTTACCAAGAAATGGAAAGACCGGCTCGTACATACTTAAGCAAATAATAATAGGTACCATCTTTAATGTTTAAGGCCAAAACAATAACGAAACATCTCTCTGAAACTGATTTAAAATTGGAAGAAGACGTTTTAAATGAGGTAGGTACGTATTAGAAGTAGGTAAATTGCAACAACATGGTCTTAGGAAATGCAACACTTTTATTCATCTTTTTTTGATTATTTTTTATTAGATACACCGTGTGTAACAGAATCATGGTACACACCCCTAATTTTGTTTATTAAGATAAAATATTCAAACTTTTTAATATACTCATCAAACGTCACTTTTTGACATAAAAATTGTATTTTTCCCACTTCCAGTTTCGCCGGAACTGACATCAATATTCGATTCTGTTATACGCAGCATATTATGCGGTAATTTTAATTTAAAAATAACGGAATTACTTTTTAATCTTTTTATAAATAGCATTTAGCATTTAGTACATTTATGTTGAGTTTTCTAATGTTTTTATACGAAACGAATAGTACATATAGGCATGATATAAGTAGGAAGAGTACTTATTAATTTTTATTCTGTTTTAGAGAAATCTCTTCCTTCTAAGAACGCTTCATCAAACAATAGAATTCAACGCTTGCGGATTTTTTCCAATTTCAACGTCCGCTATAATCGGGGTACGTGTTATAGTTATATCATTTATAATAATAAATTACTTAACACGTCAAATATTTTTTTCAGCAATTTAGTATAAGTATTTCTTTCTTATTGTTCATGTTTCAAATTATACAATAATTATATGTATGGTAAATCACTGATGTCTAAAGAAATGAACCTCGTATTTCCTGATGCTTACTTACATTTTCCTACATTGGACGATCGGCGAAAATATAAAAATACTCTAGAAATACTTTTTGGTTTTAATATTATTTACATTATTATAAGAATAATTTGCTATTAATTTTAACCTTCCAACAGCGAGCGACATGAAAATCAGTTGCGTTTAATTTTTACAGTAGCAGGTAGTATTTCCCATTTTTGCACTTACCTATATACCTATTTTGATTTTTTTATTACGTTAAAAATCTTAAGCATAGAAAATGCACATTAAAGAATGAATATATAGTATAATAATAATTAGAAAAAGTAGGTATATGTTTAAGATATAAAGGCCATAGCCTGGTAAACATTGGAAATGTGCCTTTGTTCGAATTTGGCTATTAATTTTTTTTCTCAAAGGTCCATTTAGATGTAACTTTAACTTTAGTAAAATATTAACTTCCAAAAGTTCATACTTTCCGAAAAAAAAAAAATTATTTTCAAAAGTTTAATTTTTTTCAGAAACTATGTATAGGTACTAAAGGCTCAACAATGATATTTTTTTGGAACTCTCCGTGTACAGAAAATGATGAAATAAATAAGTAAGACAGGTAAATATTTGAAAAAGTTCGTCACTTGAATTGCAGGAAATGCACATACAGGATGTCCAGGAAATTGTGGAAAATCTCTCGGGAGCGTATAAACTACGTTCCTATAAATTGTTTTCCTGCGGCGCTTTCTTGTTGAAATATTCAATAATAACTATAGGTAATTAAAAATAATTATCTAGAATAATCTGCATCTCTACTATATTTTATGTATGATTTTCTCGAAAATGGTTCATTTTATCGAAATTAAACAAGAGTACCTTTTTATCCTAAAATGTCTAGGAAATCCGAAAATGACCTTAAAAGTTTAAAAATTTAAACCTCTGAAATATTTTGTAATAAGAAAGGTTAGGGGTAGTACACCCCTGGATCGTCTGAGATAATATTAAAAAAACCACTACACAATTTTAAAGATCTTCTTTTATTACGTAGGTGTACCAAAAAATTATTAAAATCCAACGAAAAATAAACATGTTATTTACAAAAATTAATTTTTATTTTTCAATTATGATAGTGAATATCTCGACAGTGGAGCGTCATAGGAAAAAAATTTGTAGGAACTTGTGACATTATTTTAACGTGGTTTATACGTTCCCGAGAAATTCCCACCATTTCCTGGATATCCTGTATGTAGCAGAGTGATGGAGAATTCAAGTGACAAACTTTTTCAAATATATACCTGTTTTACCCTTTGGAAAATTTTGATATTTGCATATATAGTAAGGGTAGGTACGAGAAATATTTTCCGAAAAATTAATAATTGTACCCCGAATATAAGATATATTTTTAAATTATTTCAATTTAATATTCTCTATTTGATGAACCTTTAGTACCTTTACAATATCATGCAAATACCACAGAATTCGCGATAAAAATTCCTGAGAAATTATTTTTTTAGGAAAGTATGAATTTTTGGAAGCTAATATTTTGCTAAAGTCCAAGTTACATCAAAATGGACCTTTGAGAAAAATATTAGCCAGATTCGAGCAAAGGTACATTTTCAATGTTTATCCGACTGGAGGATTAATATGCAGAATTCGATTAAATAGAAAAAGAAGGTATCTAAAAAATGTGTAGTTACGTTTTTTCTGTATTCTAGCCTATAAGTACTTATAGAATGTGTAGATAGGTATCAAATTATAATAAAATGTTCAAAGACATAGAGTCGTTTACATACTTTACCGATATTTAGGACAAAGAAATTCAATTCTCACAAATATAGTGAAGAAACCGATTAAGAGAATTTTGAATGTGTTATCAACATCTTAAAGAACATCAATGAAAGTTTAATTCAATATGAATCCATAAAAAACAAAGTAAGGAATAATAGCTGTTATTCAAAGAAAGAAATTGTGTATATTATATTATAAAAAAGAACCAACCAGTCTGCATTACAAAATTATAAAATTTTTCAAATTAATATCAATAAATAATGTGAAATAAGAAATCACTTTCTTGCTTTAAAATAAGGAAGCAAAACCTTACTTTTTATTTAGAGAAAAATATTTTGCTTGTTAATTTTTTAATTCTTCTGTTTAACTTTTTCTAGTTAAAAATTAAAAACAGGCTTTATAGTAGATATATCGTACAATCCATAAATATAATTTGCCACTTAAGTTTGGTTTAAAGTATTAAATGTAGTGGAAACAGGTTGAACTATAGTTACGTACTTAAATTGATTATTAAGACTATAAGATATATAGTAATAATATATAGTAAGACTATAGCTTATCCAAACCTATATGATGTTCACGTCATCAACAAAAAGTTACTAGATTGTTTATTTGTAATTTGGTTTAAAGTTTGGAAAGTGACATATTCTGTAGATGATTTACTTGCGCACATATTAGATGATATAAAAAAAGACTACGTTTTATTAGAACTGTTAAAATACGAGGTACAAGTGACAGCACTGTGTATTGATGACGTGAACATTATATAGGTTTGTATAAGCTATAGATAAACTAAATAAGCCTTTAATATTAAAAAAAAATCTTTTTATATATTATATTAACCAGTTACTGCCAAAATGAAAAAGTGTATAGATAACAATAAATTATATTTAAGAAAATATACATTTTATGAAATAATGTAATTTGAAAACTACTAGGAATCCTGCACCACCACAGTATTTAACTGTTATTTTATGTTCTATTTGTAATTTATGTTACCTAATTATTTAATAACACATGTAAAACAATAATCTAAATTGTAAGTATGCAGTTCTCGACTTGTTTTGTCGATTAGTTTAATATATTTTCACAATATTACTTATATGAATATAAACAATTTTATTTTGGTGACCATTAAATTCATATCAATGGCAAAAACATTTTCAATTATTCAGAAATATATGGCATTTTGTTTGTTTTTTGATTCCAGCGAACAAGTCTTATTGAAATATACGAAATTTTCACAAATCAACGTGGTTTTGTAACTAACCGTCAATAAAATAACGCTGAATAACTGTATCAATTGAGAACATTATAAAACTGGAACCATTTTTTTTTTTTAATTATTACTATTATTCAACAGGAAATTATGAACTTGGAACCTAAACATTTTTGAATACTGTATTTCTTATTCTAAAATAATCATTACGATGATTACAATTTAATGTTATAAAGCTTGATAATATTAAAATCGCTTAATAATAATCACTAAATGTCCATAAACGCATAAAACGTATATCTACACATAATATTGCACATAATTACAGCTTGTCAAATATTAATATAAATCATTTATGTTTAGAAGACCTTATATTTGTCGAGCTGTAATTATTAAATTTTACTTAAAACAATAAAGTAATGCGAGTAATTATAAAATTACATTATCCTGCGAAACTTCTTTGGAGTTCAGTTTCTGCAATGATAAATTGACATACTGATGGATAAGTTCACAGTTTTCCTGCATTATCAGAGACATATCTTGTAATACTTTATCGGCCTCAAGAAAACTACTTTTTAATTTCCTTATCTGTAACTGATTATAATTGTAAGGAAGCTTAATTCCATTTTCAAACTTCTCCAAAAACGTTTTCATTTCATCTTGATACTGAGAACCTTCGATTGATAAATTTTCACTAAATTTCTCTAGTTTCTGTTCAAAAATAATAACGTCCTTATTTAAAATCATAATCTGCAAATAAACAGTTTGCGCTATTTTATACCAATCACCGAGACTTTCTGCTAATTGTGTAAATGCAGGCACAGACTCCAATTCTAATAACTCTTTTATTCTACGACAGGTTTCGGTAATTTTTATTCTTTCCAAAATGTGAAATTGCTCGTCGTTATAGCTAAGCGATCTTGTAGCTCGATCTCGTACAAGATGCTGCCACGAATCTCGAAGGCGATCGACTAGGGTACGTGCTCGTGCAGAAGCATGATTTTGTATTGGCAATTTGAACATACGACTAGATGACTCCCATTCCAATTGAAGCGTATCTTCTATTACGTTTCTCCGATATAATTGTTGAATTTTGGGCTCGGTTTCGTTAATAAAAACATCACTTATATTGTTAAGTTCTTCTACGTAATTTGTGACGGGAAATTTATTATTTTGAAGAGCACATACCATCGTTTGAGAAGTATAAATAGCAGCGGCAGTTTCTTTTTGACTTGCCGTAAAATCGATGCGATATTGACATTGTTGGTAGAGTTTTTTAAGTTCGGTTTTTATGAACTGCGTAAAATATTCGACAGACCTATGAATCAAAATACTAAATCGCGACATTTTTTCAACTCTACGTTTACAAACATAACCGATACTGCAAGCTAATTTAGCTTGCGAAGCATCATTCTCTACGGACACTAACGTAGAAAATTCGGGAAATTTAGGAAGATCTACTTCCATCGACAACTGTATATTGTTATTTTCCTTACTGAATAAAATTAAAGGATCTTTTTCTTTTGTCACTGGATAACCGTCGGCCCTCATATCTTCACCTATAAGATTAATAAATAAGTCGTGTTTGAAAAGTAAAATTTGAAGATCGTTCGGAATATTTGTTTGTTCCATTATATAACTTTGCAGTTGTTCATACACCTCATCTGGATGCATAAAGATTTTAATATTTGTCGCAGAATTAACGTGAAATATATTTACAACTTTTCGTGACAGCAAATTCGTAACTTCGTTAAAAAATTTATCAAAACTCCAAATTCGTTGCGGATCTGCCTCTAATAAACCTGCTAATAAAGGAGTTACGATTTTCTTTAAACCGGCAGTTAACTGGCAATTAACGGGTAATTCTCGACCCCACTCGATAGCACCGCTCTCTTTCGTTTGTATACCAGATATAACGCCACTAGCCTTTTTCGTAGTTATATGAAACATAGTTTCTTTATTTCTTCTACCGCCGTACGGGCGAAATGGTAAATTTCCAGTAGCTACGTGATACAATGTTACACCGATCGACCACAAATCTACAGTGGCGCCAAACGTTTTTCCCACAGGTTTACGTAAAACTGCACGTTCGTACATATCGGGATGCAAATATTCTTCTGTGCCATACAAAGATACAAATTGTTGGCCCTCTTGTAACTCTCTGGCTGCACCAAAATCTGTAAGTTTATATATTGTGGTCCCATCGTCGTTAATAAATTTCATAATATTTCCGGGTTTTAAATCACGATGCACCAGGTGATTATCGCGCAAGTGTTTCATACCGGCTGTTAAATGTTCTAATACTAATAGGAATTCTTTTTCTTCAAGGCCGTAGGTGTTTTCTGGGTCGTCCAAGATATTAAACAAACTTCCACCTGTACACAATTCCATGACGATCACTTTACCTCGTCCTTCTTGTTCTTCCTCGATGGCTAAAAGTTTCACGATATTTTCATGTTTCACCTTTTTAAGAACTTCAAATTCGCGCATCTGTACATCTTGAGGTCGCATATGACTAAGTTGATTAAAAGTTTTCACCGCTACAGGTTCACCATTGCTTTTATTTACACCTTGATATACAGCTCCAGTTGCTCCTTTTCCAAGAACACTAGTTGTACACCATACAAAATTCGCAGAGCCTCTTAAAAACGACATTGCGACTAATATATTTTTACAAGAATTTAAAAAATAATCCTAATTCATCACGTCTATTTAGAAATCACCTAAATTTATGTAAAATCGTCAAAATAAACATGACAACTTGCACCACAAAAATGGTTCTCCCATTTCAAAATTTATACACAACAAAAATTATACAACTAACTTCACTTGGCAGTACTTTTCTTAAGATCAGAGTTTCCAAAAATGTAAATTTTAAGAAAATTGAAAAATATTTAAAATCATATAAAAAGGGTACCTAATAAATTCGAATAGATGTTTTTTAAAGACGATCTTTGTATTATAAAATGAATGAGCCCCCCCCCCCATCGGCGACTGAATTAAACGAAATTAACGAGTAATTTTTGAAGTACCTATTTGTATGACTGACAACATTTATATGTTAATTGTTTTTAACAATTTCTGTGAATATGATACGATGTCAGCAAAAACTGTACATAATACAAAATGTAGCGCCTATAATAGTTATGATAAAAAATGATACATTACTTGTTATCCATATTTAGTGGCGCCCTTATCGGTAGTCGAAATCGCCAATACTAAAAATTTAAAACATAGTAGGTACCTGTAACAGAATGTGCCCACAATGTACGAAATATCCATATGACAATAATTAACTAAACGTGTGTAGCTTCATTTTTTTGTATTCAATATATTTTCATAATGGAAAAAAGTAACATGGAAATAGTTAGTGAACCTTTTATAGAGTTTACAGGTAAATTAGAATATTACACCAGCTTTTTCGACTGCGCAATGATTTGTGATAAAATTCTAAATGAAATTCAACAATCTAAAAATAACGTAGTTTTTGGTTTTGATATGGAATGGCCTTACGACAGTTTACGAAATTTTAATGGTAAAACTGCTTTAATACAATTAAGCCCTTCACTAGATGAGTGTTTTCTTCTCCAAGTCAGCAAGTTAAAAAAATTACCCAAATCTTTAACAGAACTATTATCACATACAAGTGTACAACTTGTAGGTGTTAATATAAATAATGATATCTATAAATTAGCGAGAGATTTTCCCGGAATTGACAGCAAATGTATAACAGATAAATGTATAGATTTAAGAAGAATTGCAACTTCTATATTAAAAGTTTCGAGCTATTGGTCTTTAGAAAAACTGGTGAATTACTGTTTTAAATTGCAAATGAATAAGGACAAATCGATTAGAGCAAGTAAATGGGATACCATTCCTTTATCGCCAGTGCAAAAACAATATGCAGCGACTGATGCATACGCCTCCCTGAAACTATATTTCTACTTAAAAGAAAAAATGTAATTTAATTTTTAATATTGACAATTGTTTTGAAAACTGTTAAAGTTGTGTTGTTATCCATAATAATAGTTAGATTATAATAGATTGTAATTACGATAGAAATGGTAAATAATTTTAATTTCCTTTTAAAAATAGAAACAGCAAAACTAATTTGATAAATAAAATGTAAATACTGTGCTAATTTTAAGACAAATACGTTTAAAAGTGCTTTTTACTATAAACATTTAATTTGAATTAATGTTAATAAATATTCTACCATATTTAGTTCTCCATTTAGTAAAATATACCAACAACTCGAGAGTTGTACAATTGTAAGAACTCAATCAGTTAATCACTGCTAAATGTCAGTCAGTCACTATGTAAACAACTGTTTCTATCCTATGATGATTCACTATAACAATCCATGGTGACAAATAATTTTTTATAATAATTAACAACTCCAATCATTTTTAAGTTGCCCATTAGAATTAAAGAATAATAAATAGGTAATAGATTTGTTTCAACACACCACCGAACCAGTTTGGAAACGGTCCGGTAGATGCTTTCCACCAATCAGAATTCCAGAATTTACTCAACTGCCAAAATCTAAAATTCCGATTGCTTAAAAACATGCACCAGACCATTCGCAAATTGATTCAGTGATAAGTCGGATAAACTTTAGATATATGTTAAACTACAAGTTTTATTTCAATAGATATTGTTTTCTATTTTTTACGCTAATATTTAAAGTTTGCCAATAAGTTACATGTAAGCCTGCCATGTAATATATTTTTTTTAAATATAAGAAATATTTAACGTATTTTTTTTATATTCAATATCCAATTCTAAAGCCTTCTTTTTTAATACAGACTCTTCTTCTACAGCTTTAAGTTCAGCTTGCAGCTTTTGCATTTTTAAGTTTGTTAATATATTTTTTTTCCTTAGTAGCTATTCATACTGTTTTACAAAAGTCATCGAGGCTAATGTTTTATTTCGAGTTGGTGTTGGCTTAATGTTAATTGACATTTCTATATAATAAATTTTGTTTTATAAAATTATGCAAATACGAACAGATAAATCTTAGACAATATATCTAAAATTGAAACATACCGATCTTCCATTGTCACTATTTTCATTTTAAGAGCAACTGTAACTCTCTGGTCTAATGCTTATTACAATTAACTTCATCATCAGTCAAAATTCTCTCCGCTTTTGTAGATTTTTCTGTGGTAATATAAGTTGTTTCATTCATTCCATCATCAGTAGCGATGTTAACTTTCTATCTGTTATATTACTCTGTAATATGGTACAATTATCTATTAATTAATGTATATTATCAATTACTAAGTAAGCATTTTAGCCCCCTAGTCCACGACGGCTCCAAATTTTTGAATACACTATAATGTTTTTTAAGTTCCACCCAAACTTATGATGGTTTAAGAAAATTGAAGCTCAATGTACTACGATAAATATTACAAAGAATGAAACTAAATGTTATGGTCACCAATTTTTAGTAATACCTATTAAGTAAATTATTTATTAAATTACTGAACATCAAAAATATTTATCGTTTTTATAACTATTATAAACAAAAACTAGTAATTATTCTATCACAGATCATATTTAAAGCGACTTCCATTTTTTATTTTTAAGCGAGGTATTAAAGTGCTACAAACCAAAACAAGTAAGCACAGTGGAATACCTCTAAAAATACCCTCAATATCTCTTCATTGGGTACAATAATTAAGGAGAAATCATTATAAATCAATCATAGAAATCAATATAAAAAGAAAAGCCCATAACTATTATAGATTCAACGAAAATAGGACATGGATCTGGACATCATGGTGTTCACATTAAAATTAATTCCATTAAATTTTTTAATACTTTGTATTATTTATTAACTATTAAAACTATGTGTATATTACAAAAAATATTGTAGATATAACTATCATATAGACAATGCGTTGTATTAATATATGTTACATAAAACAGTTTATATTTATATCAAATGCTACATTAAAAATTACTTTTAAAAACTTATCATTTTTATAAAATTATATACGACTTTATTTTATAATTTTATTTTCAAATATCAATATTGAACGTGAAATTTAAATAAAATAAGAAAAAACAAAAACAAGTGTTAGTACACCCTGTTTAATACCAACATTTCTCTGCAACATTATAGATTTATACAACATAGTTTAATTGTCTATTGAACATGCCTAGTAGTAATACTTTTGCATTATTTTCAAAAGCAATAAAAACAGTTATACACATTGTATCGGAATAAATAAAAGTGAATAATGGCAAATGCAAAATTCATAAGTAATCGGAATGTGTTCGCTGATGAAGGTTTAGAGTTTAAAGCTTTTACAATATAATTGCGCGGAGCACACTTACAGAATTTAAAAGCAAATTCTCATTTCTAGATAACTTTTTAATACTAGTTATTGGAATTTGTTTTATGTATCTTGGTAAATAGCAATTTAGAGTTTTTTAAACTGTTCGATGAAATGTCACCGAAAGAAACTTTAAATATATCTATTAACTTTACAATTTTCATTTAATTGCCACTGATGCAGTAGCAAATGGGTATTTTTTTAAAATACAAATTAAACATTTTATGTAGCATTTTTTTATAGATGATATTTTACAGTAACAAATGAATAGCATTTATACAGTTTCAACATTTTCTTTGTTATATAGTTTGCTTAATGCTTATGTTGTAAATAAGTACCGATTAAAAAAATCTTTAGAATTCTAATACGGCAGTTTTGATTTTCCAAATATGGAATTAATATTGTGCGTTACACTATATTAATGTAATAAAATGTATACTATGATAAGCGATGGAAGTCAAATTTTACTACAAAAAATTTGAACATTATTTACATTTTCAAACTATATATTTAGATTGTAATTATTACCCAAGGATTATAACAGTGAACTTTTCTATTTCTATAATAAAAATATTTAAAGAACATCTTATAGGCGGCTACAAACGGACGTATATCTGTTAAGACATGCATGCACATAAATCCATAACACGATGTTTTCAGTTGATGACTGAAAATTATCTCCATGCCCGCTTAAGTATTAATGTGTGTGGGTAATATCTAAAAGTATTTGCACGGTCTTGCCACTAGCGTCATAAGTAGAATTGTTTATGACAAAGTCTTAACGGAATTTATCGAATTGTATAAAGTGCATCTCTGTCTGTGAAAGACGAAATTGAAAGAATAATTGGCAAATAAATGTGGCGTACGAGGTGTTAGTAGAAAAACTGAGAACAGTCGAGAATAAACTAAAATGAAATCATCGACACCGAACCTTTTTAACAAAATTGTCAGAAATATGTGTACGTTTGTGAGTATTTTTCCTGCTCGTTACCAAGTCTACGTGAATGTCTTAAAAACCATTTACGTCCGTCTGTGGCTGGCTTATGGTTTGTATAATTAAAAAAAGGCTTACCTTAAATTCAATAAATCAACTCAAAGTTAACCATAAATACTCCAAATGCATACAAATCATAAATAGTGCTGTAGCGATTTTTATAAAAACAAGTACGACTTTGCTAATGTTTATTATAGGCGTTTTTATAATTAACTTTAGCTCTGATGCAATTCTCTAATAATACAAACCATAGGAAATGCTAAACATGTAAAAAGTACTATGCAATGCATTTTCAAAAATATATCCATTATCAATAAAAGTTGATGAACCGAAGTATAAAAAGTGATTTAATAAAAGCCTACGCATTTACTTGCAACTTCAGTCTCAAACGCTTCAATAAAATATGCGATACTTAAACGTGTAACAACTCATTTGAAAATTTATTAAAAAAAATATATATATATATCATATAATCAAATTCGTATTAAGAGCATTTTATTCAATTAATCGTCATAATTAATTGAGCATCTATAATATAATATAGATGACACCACCTCCCCTCCTAATGGTAATGCAAATCTAACGAATTACGTAACCAGTCAGTGGGGGGGTGGGCGTGGCCTCAGTAAGCTGATGCTTCTTTATATTCTGAACCTTCCATAGTGAAAAAATCTTCTAATTTCCATTGTAGTGTTTCAAATGTTGGCCTTTTCATCGGATCACGATGCCAACACTCTAACATTATATCGTACAGGGCATTAGGGCAGCCTGGTGGACATGGCATACGATAACCATGATCCACTTGGTGTAATACTTCGGCATTTGTCATACCTAAAAATTGTAATTTTCATATTTTGTTGAAACAGATAACTGTACGTATACTGTATGTATATAAACGTAATTTTGCATCAGTATACCATAAAAGCAGCATGACAATTTATTTTTTAATATCGTATTTACGTTATTCAGTCACTGCTCTTAAATTAAATAAAATTTGTATATCAATATTTCCTATGATGCGAAAATTGTAATTTTACTTACCAGGATATGGAATGCGACCGTAGGTAACTAGCTCTGTGAGAAGGATACCAAATGACCAAACATCAGACTTGATAGAAAATTTGCTATAATTGGCAGCTTCGGGTGCTGTCCATTTAATTGGAAATCTTGCACCTACACGTGCTTCATATTCATCTTCCTGAATGAAATTTAAAAAATTCAATAAGCTAAGCAGAAAATAAGAAGAAAATCACTGGGAAGTTAATGGAATTACTGGAAAACTGGAAGGGAATATCAAATGAATTACAAATATTTTGTTATGTTATATAGAAGGGATGGACAAACTGGGATTCAAGAGCCACATGCGACTCTTTAACATAATATGTATGTGTGGTTCTCAGAAATATATTGACTGAGTTCCTTTTCGCATCACAATTAATATAAAAAGTATATAAAATATGTCTATAAAACATTCCAAGCTTACCATGTGTGGCTTGTAAAACGAGTTTGTGCACCCTTAACATAATAATAGTAAATAATTCGAAATCAAAATTTTACTTACGATGTATTAAGTTACATTAATGACTGCTTGCATCAATGTATCCTACCGATTTAAGCATAACTTAACTACAAACTTTATGCTCAAATTTAGAGAATGCATTAGTGTAACCAACCAAAAATGAATCGACACGAAGAGTCAAGTTCCTAAACAAGTGATTAAATTTAATTATTACTAAATTCTGATAATCTCTACGGAAATTATTGTTATAACAAATGTTTCTATAAAAATTGTCACAGTTTAGTAATGACTAAATTTAATGACTTGTCTACGAATACAACCAATACTTTAAAAACATTAAAATGCACACACGTTATAAAACAATAATCACCAATGTTTATTTGAAAGATAAATCCGAAATATATAAATTAAATAAATTCTTCTTTAATGTTACCTACATGTTTTGATAAAACTTTTAGTTAGAATATATATAGAAACCATAAACAATGCGATATTTTTCCACCCTTTTAGAGTATAGATTAAATAAAAATCTTAATGGGCAAATTAAAAAAGCGTGTTTGTTATTTTTGCAAAATAATTGTAACTATCAATTAAACCGTTTCGCGAAATTCCGTTTTCTTCTGAATTACCTATTTTAGGAAGAATTTTTTCACATAAAATGAAAATTTTCCTTATACCTAATAATAACTTGTGAAATAAATTTAATTTTTGACGATAAAAAAATCAAAGTAAAACATTATTTACCTTGATAAGTCTTGCTAGTCCAAAGTCGGCGATTTTAACAACATTACTATCGGCAACCAAAACGTTCCTAGCAGCTAAATCTCGATGAATGTAGTTCTGCGATTCCAAATAGGCCATACCGGCTGCAATTTGCGCGGCCATGTCAATCAACTGTTGTAATTTTAGTCCTTTACCTTTTCCTTGTAAATACTCGAGTAAAGATCCGTTTTTCATTAATTCTGTTATGATATAAATAGGTTCTTCCATTGTACAAACGGCATACAATTGAATTAATTTTTGATGCCTTAATTTTTTCATGATTTGCGCTTCGGCCAGGAAGTCTTTAGGGTCCATTGTTCCAGGTTTAAGTGTTTTTATAGCTACAGGAGTTGTATTGTTCCACATTCCTTCCCATACTTCTCCAAATTGTCCGTGACCTAATTTCTTTACAAATTTAAGGGATGTACGATCAATTTCCCACTGATCTCTTGTACGATGCGATAATCCTTCAGGTTGAGGTTTCTCGACCTTAAATAACACAATAAAAATGATGTCTCACTAAATAAGTACCTACTTGTAAAGGTTTTCATCAATCGACTGTCTACAATTTCAGAAGTAGAAAATCGATTTTTGGGACATCAACATCTTGCGGGACTAACGATTTTTAATAAATTTTGAATTCAAAATTAATGAATATCAGTGTTAAAATTTGTATTTTTTTGTTATAACCTTTGTAATTTAAAAGTTACACATTTCATAAATCAATTCTATTAAAATGATATAAATAAGGAAAATAGTGCTACACAGCTATTGATTATTGCATTTAGTTGTATGTTTATGAAAAGAAAAAAATAAAAGTGAATTCAAAAATAATTCTATCCTACGAGTATGAAACTTGATTGCATACAAACATTGAATAACATACCTCCATCAAAGGATTCTGCATATAACAAAAATAGATATTAGTTTCTTGACAAATACACAATACATTATTTAAAAATCACAATAGCCAATAGCTGTTTAAAATATTGCAAAGATTTTTTTAAAACTCTATTCATCAACGTTAGAAAAAAATAATTAAAACCACAAACATTAAATTGATCATCATTTGATTGAATTGTTTCCTTTATATTTTTAAAATCATTTTTATCCAAAATACTGTTAAATTATTCAAAATTTAATCGTGCATCTGTGCTATAGTTTAAAAATAGTCTCTCAATACAAAAGTAATTTTGAATGTTAATAAAATACTAATTTAAAACGTTAATTTAGAACCGCATACAGTACACATTCCTTGTTTTGGTGCAGTTTTTCTTTAGATGTTAGATGTACGCATTTTATTAAAATTTAATAAGGAACTCGTATAACAATTTTAAACATGGAATCTATACCATGAGCTGTTCTTGATAATCGCGATTCTGGTAATTCTTATTAAACTTCGCCTAATACAACCATTAGAATGAAAAGTTACATTAATTATCAATAAGCTTACCTGCACACAAGGTTTACATAAGTTGACACACAAACCATCTGCATCTTTACTGTAATGTTCAACAAGTTCTTGAAGTGTGCGAAAAGTAGTCCTTCTAGCAATAAAGAAGCCTCCTTCGTCCAATTGCCTAATACGATAATGTTTCACTGTATCACCATCACGTACTGCAAAAAAAGTTTTTACATTTAGGGTAAACATTTATTTTATATTTTCTCGAAAATTTGAAACATATTGCATTTTAATAACCCTAAAATTAACATTGAAGATGCTCGCGTTCGAAAATTTTTAATGACCACCATTTTATGAACAAGAAACTTATCCTCATACGTTAAAGTGACATATTTCTTGTTATGTTTGGCACCTTCTTCTGGACAATTTGAAGTCTTGTAACGAAGATTATGTAAAATAAAATTTTTGTAACTTATTGTTAGGATTCGAGACCCACCAAGTCTTGCCATTCATGAAATAAATCACGAGACAGCTTTATTATCTTTGGAAGTTCTCTACAATGTCCATAAAATAGTTTTTGCCGAAAACGTTGGTAATGAACTGGCTTTATCTAAATTAAATATGGTACTTTAGTGTTTTATTAGGAAAAATGCCAATTCAATTAATTTTTTTTTTAAAGAAGATGTTTCACAAGAATTTTAAACAATTTTTTTTAGAAAAGTTTTAGTGAAGGTTTTGTTGTAGTTACGTGAGTATTATTCACGTATTTTAATAAAAATATAAAATGTTTAAAAAATTTAATTAAGTGATTTTCATATGCTTACCTGATAAAGAATAATCATTATGTCGACTTTCAGAATCTCTAATGAGAAAAGCTCCATGATCATTCTCAGGTAACAATAATTTCTTTTCAGCTTCGATTCGTTTAATTTTTCGAAAGTACCATCTGAAACAATAAATTTTTATTGTACGTAGGTATGTACGCAGTTCTCTTAATTGATTATTCAAACAATTCTAAAAAGACTATTATTTCTAAATAATTAGGTAAATAATTGTTGGGCATATTTAGAATGTTCAATAGAAATCGTTGCACTCGAATTATACGTACCTATTGATCAAAAATTTAACCTTGATACGAATGATTAAATAATAACTCCATAGTTATAAGTGCGTTAACCATACTTTAATTGTTTTGGTATGTCCAATTCATAATAATTATTATTATGGCATGGTACAAGGTAGGCATGTAAGTGGTGAGAAATACAATAATATCAACATATCTACTGTTTACAGTGCTTGCTTGCATATCAATTATCTATTTCAACATCGATTGTTATAAAATTGCAGTTTAAAATTTAACATTTACCTGATAAATAGTCATTTATTCATTAAAAAAAAAACAAACGTATCTACAAATTATTATTTAATCGTAAGTAAAATTTTCACACTTATACATTCCAATTAAATGTTTTCAATTATATAGATCAAACTAGTTAGGCCAAATTCGACCATCTGTAGTAAAAAATTAATTGAACAAGAACTCGATCAATTTAAAATAAAGAATTTATTATAAGTACATATTATTATTATATATTGTATAATGCACATATGTACATAATAACTATACCGTATTTATAAATGAAAATTCGTTTTTTTAATTAGCTACCATCATCCAAAACAATTATTATAAAATTCCGTTTAAACGTTAACCTTAATCAAAACTAATGACTGATACTATAAAAACAAAATAACTAATAAGGTACACATATTAAATAAAAATATAAACAAAAAATAAACCATAAAGAATAAAATATCCAACAATATTACATACGCCATCACGAAATAGATACTGAGATAAAATTGAACGCCGAATTGATTACGATATACTTAATATACGATATTATACCTAAATGATTTTGATAATATCGTATTTTAAAAAGGGAGCAAGATGAAGATTGAAAAACAGACACACAATAAACAATTTACGATAAATAAGAAACGTAAATTATCAAAAATTCGTAGGTAGATACGTACATAACATTTAGTTAAAAACCTAGCGAAATAAAATAATTTAATTTACCCGTTTGTCACTAGATAGTTTAGATAATGGCTAATTAAAAAAAAACCTTCGAGAATAATGAAAGAGAATTATGTACCTAAATGGAAAGGTGGGTAATCGACGAAATAAACCACAATCAATATGACACTTTTGTTGGTAATTTATGCATAATCATTTGTGAACCTAAACCGTAAATTGCAATAATGGCTCTCTGCCTATAATTATTATTACGCGTAGGTATTAAAGATGACTAAGTTCGTATAAACTGACCATGCATGTGAACGATCCGTTTACGTACGTAAAAGTTTCATGATCAAGGTTAATTAGGTTACAAATGAAATTAAATCGCTTCAGGTAGGTACCTATACTTGTATTTTATTACATAAGGATATTGTCACTTGGAAGGTAACCGATTATAGGAAATTACATAAGAAAAATAGGCGAAGATTCATCAAATCAACCACTAAACAATAGAATGTACTTATTGTGAAATCAAAAATGAAAAAAGATCCTCTCGCGCGCATGCTGCAGCAACGAATTTTTATGGGTTAAAACAACATCTTTTGGAAAGCCACACTAGAGAGATATTCCCCAAAAATATTTTATAAGAGTTAAAAAAAAAACATTTGTCGTTAACGATCAAACAATTTATTAATTAATTTCGAAAACGACGCATTTTATTGAAAATTACAATGAAAGATGTTTGATAGAGAATTTTAGAAAGAATTAGTTTTTATAAAAATCAGCCGCAATTAGCAAAATTAAAATTGATAATAACGACTTGACGAATAAAAATTTAGTGTATTTATCGAAAATGCGATAGTTGCAAAATGAAATGAAACATAATTTTAACCCATAATTACCTATAAAATTAATTAATTATTAAAGATTGAAAGATGACTTGATTAGATAAGTAAGTACGTGTTTGATATGCAGATATTCTTGAACTTGCTCTCGTCATTAGCTTTTTTATGGAAAAGGAATATAACATCATTAAAAAGAATCAATTTATTTCTATAACCACCTGTTTGCCGTTCAATTAAAAGATTAATCGAGTATTATTTAATACAAATTTACAATTTGTTATTATTAAAAACAATGTTCTAGAAACTGCGATAATTACGTTTGACTTATATTGATTGTTTTAATGACCTTTAAATAATAATGGATATTATGTATAGGTAGGTATACCTAGAAATAAGTGTACGGCAATGTTATGTAACGTAAAATTTTTATTTGTATTAAGAATTGAGAAAATGTTCGGCCTTTTAGAGGTCAATCTTGATTATGTTTAGTACCGGAAATATTTGCATTAGGTATTTCCGCTTTTTAGACCATCATTTTGAGGTTAATGGATAACCAATATGCATATATCCCAAGCACATCTTGTTAATTCTAGTGTAGTATGCATTTATAATGTCACATTGATAAATTACCTCCATTTTCATTGCCAAAATGCAAAAAGAATGCAGTAACCATTTATGTACCTACGTATAAGGTCATTCCAAGTCAATTCATGCAGCAAAATTAAATTTTAGAATCATCCATTTCAGATTTTTATAGAATGTTATTCTACATCACTTGTACCATACATGGAAGTCATTTCAATAAGTCAATAACTCATTTTCAACAAAAATCTATGGCAATTTTACTGTAGAATTATATAGCTATGACCTATTCGAGCGTATAAGCGATCACGTCATCAATGAAGGGTTATTAAATGATGACGTTTCACGCATTATTGTCATTTCGTACCTCGTATTTTTACAGTTCTAATAAATTGTAGTCTTTCTTTATACCATCTAATATGTGCGCAGGTAAATTATCGATAGAATATGTCGCTTTTTAAACATAGAACTGAATTACAAATAAACAATTTAGTAACTTTTTATTGATGACGTGAATTGCATATAAGTTTGGATAAATTGTATTTGTATTACAGGGGAGGAAGGTGAATAATTTCCTTCCGAGAATGAAGTTTAACCATTCAAGGGAGAAAGTGACATTTGGCTCCCGAATAATACATATGATTTTTTCCGTGTCTGCGCAATTTTATTTCGGAACTTTTGATTAGTGTGAAATTTTAAGTAATGTTTAAAAAATATGAGGCATTGATAAAGAATAGTAGCGTTGGAAACGATCGATAACAACTGTCATTGTAATACATAATAATATAATATTCCCTCGCGTCTCCAATAGCAGCGGGAGACCAATGTACTTTGTCTCCTGCTGGTAACCAAACGTTTACTTTCGGCAATAAAAAATCGCATGACCATACATAATTATAATGTGAAAGGGATAGCAAAATAAAAACGATATAAAGCGAATAAAATAAATAGCGATACAGAATCCAAATGTATAATTACACAAACAAAATATAGGTTATAGGTGAACACACGACGCCGATGCGACACGACGTCGATGCGACGCGACGCGATGCGACGCGACGCGACGTGACGCGACGAAGCAAAATTTCTTTAAGTGTACATACTTGGTATATTTAAATGTTCGAATATCTGATTACGATTTAATATATGTATCTGATTGATATTTCTTGCAACGCTTAAATAATAGTAAATATTATAGATACTGCAATATATCAAACTACTGGAAATAAAAATTGTCAACCTTTATACTTTAACATTCCCAATTTTCTAAATAGGTGCCCATTTGACCTCACCTTACCTATTTTGACTTCATAGGTACAAATCTGGTCAAATTTCATTCGTGGATTAAGAAATGCTTCTTTTAAGTTTTATTTGGCACTGATTCGAGTAAATGCTCCCATATTTTTTATCAGTTGCACCGGCAGATTCAACGCGCTATAGCCACGCTTCATTTTCAAAAGAATTTATAATTCACACGAAACAATGAAATAAACAATTTTATCTATAGTCCATAAATTGAATATATGCACGAATCGACGACATTTTTAAATTCCTCGAATTGCGTCGATACATTTAACACAGTAAAATCTGGTAGGTGACAAATTTCTAAGAATAATAAATGTAAGTTTAATCAAATCCATATCTACTGCAATATTATATTGTAAAACGATCAATTTTTGCAGATTTAAAAAAGTAGGTAATTTAGTTTTAAAAACATAAACACAATAATCGTAATTGATAAGCTTTAGCTACATGTAATATAATTAATTATGTTCCTAGATACCGTGATATTTGTGAATTACTATACGGAAATTAACTAGACAATATTATTGAGTTTATTGAATCTTTCGCTTAAACGCAAATACATAATCAGAAAATATTCTGTTTTTGAAAAATCTTTATAACCCTGTATCTTCGAAACGAAACGAAACGATTTTCTAAACATCATCAGAGGTATAATTTTGTGAATTGATTTTTTTCCGTATGTTTAGTAAACACCCTGTATATTTAAAAAGTAATTTCGCCATGAAAGTTAATTATGTTTCGTTTATTTTCGTTTTTGATTTATTAAGGTATGTTTCACAATTAGTTTTACATTATAGAGTATCTCCGGTTTAACGTTGCGGTCGAATACATTATTTTACCTCCGCGATAAAGCAGAATATTACTGTAGACTGTAAACAAAAAAATAAAAACGTATACATTGGAATGGCGCCTAAAGAGCCCTAGGGGTGCTTTCAATCTAAGTTTGCAATGCAACCTATGTTTACCAACAATCATCGAGAAAGTTAGTTAAAAATAACCGCTTTACATATCTAGAAATTAATTTTATTACGGGGAAACAGTGGTCTTAATGTTATACTTGGAAATATAGAAATTTAAATGCAGAAATTCAATTACCTACTGCATAATTTAAACGGACAACTTCCAACAATCTAACATTTTTCGGTTATATGTCATGTAGCCTTAAAATCTTTTAAAATTCAAGGCTTTTAGAAAGATAATTATAAATATTTTTATTTTATTCGTAACAGCGTTTTTTAAAATTATATAATCAGGGGTCGTAGTGGAGTTTGATAAAAAAAAATACAAATAGTAAAATAATTTAAAACTGAAAATTTGAAAATATGTACTTTTTAAAAATTTTATGAGGAACCGTGGTGACGCAGAGAGCTAGTTACTTGACTAGCCTTATGACGTACCACGACTGCAGGTTCGAATCCCGCTATATCGCTATGAATGTCTATGATTGTAAATCCCTAATAACCCATCATCAATCATCAAACAAAAATAGACTGACCAATTGGCTCCGCTAAGGCCCAAAAAAGAAAAAGGAATTTTATTCTAAAATTATGCATATTTTAATAATCAGTATCTGCTGCCTTTACACCGCAGAATTATAGATTTACTCTATTTTTAGTTTAAAAACTATTTGTGTGCCCTTAAGCATTGAAAATTTCCCTATTAAAAATCATAAACCAGATAAAAGTTTAATCGCATTTTTATGCGATCGATACACCGACAAAACAACTAATAAAACATGTGCGCCACCTACTTTCATATCTTATCAGAGCGCGAACAAAGAACTGGATGTTTTTAAAATAAAAACGGAATTTCCTAGTATCCACGTAGTAACTCGACTGCATTTATATATAGAATTCTGGCAAAACCGCTTCACATCTTTCGCGTCAGTGGTATAAAGCGGTAGTGCTTGTTTCAGTAGTTCAAATTTTAAATCACGGCGTCGTATTATTCGTGTGTGCTAGGAGTGATCGTTCGGTTTATAAGGCCTTTTTGCGTGTGAGTGCGCGAGTGTTCTGTGTTGTGTTCTCTAAAAGGATTACAAACAAAAAGGATTCATTACGACGAAGAAATCAAAGAAACAGGATCTTTCTTTATCGACTAATTCTCTATGTATTTATAAAGTGTAAACTTGACCTTTAAGACCTTAGACCTTTAAGCTCTAACGCAAATTCTCTGAAAATCGAGCTTGGTTAGGTTCTTGGATAGGGACTCAGGGTTTTGGTTAGGGCTCCCCTCAAACATTCAACGGTCCAATTTTGCGAGCAAAATTTTATCTTACGCGCGCTTTCGCGATCACAGTGGTTGGTGAAATGCAGTGGTATATGAGGCGTATAGATACGTAATAATGCAAGTTGACAGTCAACGAAAGAATCTACGATGGAAATTGGTGGTAGAGGAAAAATGATGACGAGAAAAAGGTTGGAAATTTAGAGGTTTCTAATTTTTTTCTTATAGTCTGTTACAGATAAGTGGCGGTCGTACCGGCAGCAGTGTTAATCTGCATTTTAAGTAAGTATTAAAAAAATATATTTCAGAATTTTAACTTTTTTAATGTTTCTTAATTTTTTTTAATTTGTCTTAGTTTGAGAGATTTTACCTTTTCAATGCATTCGTTTACGGATAAGAAAGTTAAGTTTACGTTTCAGAATTTAAATTTTATATTGTCGCAACAATCACAATTTTTAAACAATTTAGACTGATGAGACAAAATTTGAATAGTAAAATTTGCAAAAATTAATTTTAACGTTTTTTTTTTAAAAGAATAATCGAGTCTGTTATTAAAATTTATTGTGGTTAGTTTACTTCTAGTTTATATTAACAGCAGAGATTTATATTATTTTAAATAAGTAGATACAATAATATATATACAGTATAAGTCCCCAACACCGCCGCTCCCAATACCGCCGTTAATCCTCATCCGAGCTCGAGCGCTACCCCCACCACTGCGCTCTCCCCTACTCGCATAAATTTCGGATTGAACGTTCTTCGCGTGGCGGTATTGAGAACGATGAATTCGAATAAACAAGAGGCTCGAGCGCGACAGTAGTGGAGGAACAACAGTTCCAAGAAAGTCATTCCCCTACAAGCCCGTTTTCGGCGGTATTCGGGACTTGTACTGTATATATATATATATATTTTTAAACAATATATTTAATACCGTATCTATTAATGTTGAATTAATGTATGTGTATGAATTGTGTGTCGAAAAATGTTTAATGTCCAAGTTTCTCGATTAACATTTTATTTTGCCACCTCTTTACTTAAAAAAAATATTCTAATAATTCCAGTTTTTTCGTGGCATTCTTTTAATACTTCTTGTTCTTAATGTCCCCTTTTTTACTAAATTTAATACTTTCATACAATTGTTATAATTATTTTACTAACAAAATGAAAAAAAGGCAATTGTGTGTGAGTAAAGATACGGTGCGGTTAGTTTCCTGACTATCTACCTACTCAAAAATAAGGAAAATTTCGAAACTTACCGCCAAAACTACAGTAAGCAGCGCTTTCGCTATTAGTTTTTATGGGGTTTAGTTGATGCAAGTTGATCTTTAGTCTTACGATTTATTGTTAAGCTAAACTTTATTCAAGTTAAATCAGATATAAAATGGATTTATTTTGGAAATTGATCTTCAAAGAAGTCAACGACTGGGATGTTGCGATGCAAGTTGATGTAAATAAGGCATTCAGGAAGAAACGAAGACATATAAGGGGTTGGCGGAGCACTAGAAGACCTTAGTAAACTTGCGCCATAATTGGATGAAGAAGAACTGGCTGTATGTCTATTTATGTACATAAAATAAAATAAGTTCGAGAGTTGTAAACAAGTTACACTGACTTGCATTGTGAAGGTCAAGATTTGGGATTGACTTTGGCTTGTTTACTGTGAGTTGCGCGTAATAACCCACGTAGCAGAGACAACGCATCTGGGAGAGTACCTTGAAGGTAGTATGGAGAGCTCCTCAAGAATTTAATGTTTGTTTTAGACACATTTAGCGAATTTTCCTAAAAAACATATTGCGCCTGTCCGATGGCTGGACCCAGACGTGTCGTTTTGGATTTTCTCCGATCTCGACCCTCTAGATCAGAAAAATATAGGTCGTTTATTTTGTTTATATCTCAAACTTCATCATAAACTTTTCTACCGGGCATAGTAGGTATACATTGAAAGAGATAACAGCAACGTCGAGCTGGGAGGCTGGCCGACCGAAGTCGTTGTGGGATACGGTACCGTATCTCGGTTCGTATCCAAGCTTCAAAAACTTTATTCTGCGAGTAACAACGAAAGAAAGACCGTTGACTTCGTTTGCAATACCTAATTCCAAAAATGCATGTTTATACCGTACCAGAAAAAGTACAGATTGTTAAATGGTACTATCAAGGAAATTCTGCGGCAAACTGCATAAATCTGTTTGCGCTAACCTTCGAAGGAAGGCAAACAATTTATGATATTATGAATAGTTTTGAAAATTCTGGCTGTTTACAAGACTACTCAAAATGTCATAAACAAACAGGTATCCCCAAATAAACACAATCAATCGCAATAGAGTTTTGGAATCACAATGTAGAGCGCTGACTAAGAAAAGAACAAAGTTCTGATATGAATGAAAACTTTGAGCTTTCAGGGAAAAGTTAAAGGCAACGGCAAAGGCAAAAGGAAAAAGTATGATATTAAGTAAGACCTGTTACTGCAAAAAATTTCAAACATCATTAGACACTACCTATATTAGACGTGAAAAAACACAACAAAGTTGCTATTTCAATACAATCCTTATCCGATATTCGCGATTGATTATAAATTAATGAAATTGCGGAATTATTTTCAAAATATTTTTCTTATTGTTAGTTAGTATTCGAGTACTTACGACTGAGATATCAAATCTGAAAATTCTGATCCAACACTTAGTTTTCTCGTATTCCTAGCCCACGCCTCGCGTTGTTTTAGAAATTTTTTCTCCATTTTTTTCGACCCTAAATGTTTCTTCAATACGTTTTGCCAATGGCTAGTCGCGGCGTTACATTCTTCACTTTCAGAGCTACTACTATTTGATGTGACGCTATTTTTCCGACACGAAAAATCTGAGAATTGTCCACTGTCGGACGTAGTTGGCGAAGAAATGCTGGATTTTCTGCTATTTAGTGATGAATCGATACTAAATTTTCTATGTTCTAAATGAATTGGCGAATTAATACACGATCTACGGCTATCGCACATAGAAGAAACAGACGACTTTCTACTGTGAGACTTAAAAGTGATACAACTTTTCCTACGATCTGTTGGTGAAGAACCTGGTGTCGTTTCATCTATTTTATTGCCAAACGCCCAATTTGTTTTGCTACTTGGACAGGGCAAACTTAATTTTCTATTATAAGATTCTCTTGCGTTCCAACTACTCTGCTGTTTTAGCCATCTCAATAAGTGTTCGTTACGTTCATTTTCAAAACTTTCATCGTGAAACGTCGTTCGTAGATTGCAAAAGTCGTTGCAATTTTCATATAATTTTTCTTGTTTTGCCATAACGTTAAATTTTCTAGAACGTGCCATTTCTGTAGAATTCGAATTCTCACTAAAGGAATCGATGGCCGTTAAAATTTCGTCATCTAACGCGGCTCTACTGTATTTCGAATATTTTCTAAGCAATCTTAAAACAATTTCATCGCTATGAACGGAATTCCTTCGATCAGTCTTCTGTTGGATATTACTACAAATTTCAGAGTGTTCATTTTGTTCAACGATAAATCTTCCTATTTTATTTTTAACTTTATTATCAGTCTCTTGAAATAAATTATCAATAAATAAATTTCCATTATCAATATTTACATTTAAATTCGTATCGTTACTAATAAAACTTTCATTAATTTCGCCATTTTTACATTTCGTATCGGTTACATTATCGTCCACGGATGTCCCACAGACATCTTCGCCTTCTACTTTTTTATTTAAAATATCCAAATGAGATTTAACTACAGCCGAGTCAATTTTTTCATTTGATACTTGAATTAACCCATTTTCTTTTAGAATTAAATTTTGCCATTGCTTATTTTTTAACTCGCGATGAATCTCTTCATCATTAGAAATTGAATTTTCATTTTCGTCATGAAGTTTATTACTTAAATCCGACTCGATATCTTTATTGTTAAATGATAACTTTGCGTGTTGCAACAGTAGTTCTTCTTGTTGTTCTGTGAGCTCGGTAAATCCATTTTCTTGAAGTATAAATTGTTTATTGGCGACTTGTTGTAGAAATTTTGTTACGGCAGCCCAATGGGCTTGTGTTAAAACACCGTGTAATCTAATAGAACTTAATTGCAACGGTATCCATCGATTATTTTTCAGACACCAAACCACTCCCGACGTCACCATGTTTTATGTGAACGACATTAAAACGTGGAGTCAGTCTTCTTTATTTCTGACAAATTAGATTCAGAAATATTTCACTTCCACCACCTTTAATAAAATAAACACAAAAGTTACAAAATATTGATCATTAAAATATCGATGATGTGCCTTTAATGGCTGTTAATAGCTTAATTTCTCTGTTGTATTCATTCAAAATGTTCTTAAAAGTCAAGGCTGAAAGAAGAGCATGGCAACTAATTTTATGAATTGACAAATCATTTAACGAACAAAATGGATTAACGTATCATAATGATTACCTGCTTCGTGTGCAATATTTTCAAAAATATAACTAAGTAGTTAAAAAATTATTTCCTTTAGGAAATATTATAAAGAATAATTAATTAACTCGAAAAGTAGAATTACTTTTACTTTTTCTTTCAAATAAATTGTATTTTTTGCATTAAAATGAATGCAGAAATTTTCGAATAAATTCGTTCCTCATGTTGAAATTGCCAAAATTTTTAACATTCAAATTCGCTTAAATAACGAGAAGTTATCCTTGACACTTTATCGCATTAAATTCTGAAATTCTGACAGAAAAGGCCTTTTGTATATCTATTACAATTTAATCACGGAATATATAATTTGTTCTGTGATGTTGGCATGTTTCGGTTGCTTTTGAACACCTTTAATTTTCGATATAGTTAAGTAATGATTTGTAATGTAATTTTATGTAAGAAAATGGTGAAAAAATCGTTATGCCATTCATACCCGAAACTACTTAAATGGACGATAAAACATTAATATATTTCAACTAGAAAATGAGTAATATCTCTATTATTATATACCTACTTAAAGTACCGAATTTAAAAAAAACAAATATTGGTATGGGCGTCAACTTTTGTTTGGTAAATCATAATAGTTGATGATCAGTTAAATATATCATACGGCAACACAAGTTGTTACAGTTAACCAATATTAAATATACTAGATAACAAAAAACCTTTATTTTTGAAATTTTCATAGAAATGTTTACTTATTATTTTAATTAGTTATGATGGTCTGTAAAATGAGCCTAATAAGACGAAATAATCGGTAAGTAATACGGCTTTTGACATACCTACTAATTGTAAGATTACTTTTTGAGAAGGAAGCGGAAAATATATCTATCTGTGAATGTTCTATTAAATTGCCTTACAACTACAAGACTTAATAACGTCATTAAGATGATTTGGGGAAACAGGAAATTGAGTTTTAAAATAATTTAATTATATTGAACAGCAGTACCATTAAAAACGGGGTTTGAAATATTTTTAACTTGCAAAATTTAAACCTACATCGTAACGAAAAATGAAGTGTACCTACCTACCTACTCTTCAAAAAATTAAGATACAAAAATATGAAATAAACATTATTTCGAGATTGTTCTATTTGACAAATATTTTTTTAAATATTAATAAAAAATAAATTTATATTACTTATGATATCTACAATTTTAATATAAATTTAAATTAAACAACGCCTAAGAATAAATCTAAAATAACTATACACGTTTCTAAAACACGAACACGTCAAAAATTATGTAAAAAATATCAGGTAGTAATATCGTATTTTATACTTTGACCATCCTAACTTTTAAAATATTTTAGTAATTAAAGCAACTAATCAAAATTATTGACATAAGTAATTCTCCGATTTAATTACATAGGTAATAATAATTCTATTCTTTTATAAAAACTTATTTAATAAGAAAATAATAGATAACTATGTAGTTAAATACTATCTGATGATTTCGCAAAAAAAATAAAAAGTTTTAATTTTAAATAACAAAAACTTTGGTAAGTAAATTTGATTTAATACGTAACTTCTGCACGTGTGCTTAATCAACGTATTGGTTCATTAAATTAGTAATTTCCATAAAAAGTATTTAACGAAAAACTACAATTTATATTTTTTAAAGTAGGTAGGTATGTATCTACTTAACTGACTAATAAGATGTATAATTTTTTTTTAAATTATATACTTTTATATTATGAAGCTATTTTATTATTGAACAATAAATTACCAGCCACATATACAGGTAATTCTCCAGGATATTTGGTTTATGATTGGCCAAAAATTAATTAGGGATGGCTTTAACTAAATAAAGATAAGACATGAAAACGAGACTTGGAATGTTTTAATACAGCAAATCTCCTTCGAATGACCGCGATTACTATCCCCTAAATAATATTATTTCGTTTTTATTTTTCTTTTTTAGGAAAACTTTAAACAGCTGTAACCTTTTTTTAGAGTGACTTTAGAAGTACGATTATATTTCAAATAACGAAAAACTCTTATTTTACTCCCGTCATAAACCGAACGCACGGTATATACTACATTAAAAAATTTATTCTGATATCTATTAAATATAATTATGTGCATTTAAGAATTGTAACCTGTAATAGATTGGTAATAGTAACTTATGCATATACAGGGTGACTCGGAAAAGAATGCGACAAATATTTAAACGGGTTCTTTGCAAATTACTCTTTTTTGGCCACGGGATCTTGGTCGATTGGCCACAAACTGTTGATATGTGCAACGGCTCGGTATGAGGTGTGGTAATGTTCCTCAGGAGTTATCTTCCTGGGTACAAATCGTGCCTAACACTTATTTTCTAGGTAATTACACCGGTGCTGGTAGTGTGGTATGCCTAGCCGTTGCCTTTTTCTATTTTTAAATTACATTCGCAAACATTCATCGGGATTCAAACCCGCTGTCGTGAATGACCTAGCAGAGTGATAGGTCTCTGGGCCACCGATGCCCCATAAATTAATTACTTCTTAAAAATTACGTCGTCCATTCTTCAAACATACTTCCAAACGAAACCTTAAATTTGTCATAACGCGCTGACAAAGACTAACGAAATTGCTGCTATCTTGTCACATAATATGTACCTACCTATGCGATCTTTAAGTTGAGTAAATTAGTTGACGGATTTTCGTGCATTCAACTATTTTCTGAGGGGCTACCTAAAGAGTTCAGTGTACGAAAATTAGTTAGCTAATTTACGTCAATTTAAAGGTCGCATACATATTATGTGACGAAATAGCAGCAATTTCGTTAGATCTTTATCAACGTCGCGACGTTCGGACGTCATCTGAACGATGTCGATTTTTAAGAAGGAATTTGCTGTGCAAATATTTAAAAAATATATGAATAAAAAATATTAGTTTTATAAAGGTGCATTGTTTTCTGAGTCACCCCGTATAAACGGGATCGGTCGAACATACCACGTTTCGTTATACTTCCTTACTCATTATGAATGAAATATTGTGTTTTTTATTTATAACATTATTGTACCTAATATAATATTATCAGTTTTTAATTCTCATTTAAAATATTGTGAATAAACCTATCTAAGAAACCAGTAATATTTCTCACTTTCAACAAAATTCGATAAAAAACGGTACCGATTTATATTGAATTGTAACATATACCTCTATTTTATCGGAATATCTTGAACAACATAGAGAGCGAACTGTACAAAAGGGTTGGTTATTCGTGCGCTTAGATGTTTTGCAATTTCCCACAACATTGACAATTTCATTCAGTTACAGAATAATGACTGTAATTTCATATTCTATTATCAAAAATCCAATATGTCTTGTTTGTTATCATGGAGACCTAGTCAACTAACACAGAATAATTCAAATGGTAAAATTTAATTATTGCCTCGAAAAAAGTATATAAACAGCTGTAAGAAAATTCAGGTAGTAAGACTGGTACAACAAATTATCCTTTAATGATTTATAAAATTAAATTTATTCAAAACCACTCGTGGGCTAAAGAAACCAAATATAAGAAGTTTGGGACTTGTCCCATTACAAAAGAAATTAAAACACCAGATTTGTAGAAGACAAGTCATCAGTCTCAACAGTACCAACAGTGTGCACGTCTGAGAATGTAAAGAGAGAGTGAGTGGAGGCACAGTTTGAAGAGAATCCTAATTATAAGTTTAATGAGATGTTGAAAACATTTCAATCGACGAATTTAAACGCGTAATTCGCAATTTTGATTATTGTTTATTGTTTGAGTAATTTTAGAAACTGACAAAAAGGATAGATGATATAGAGGACCTAACAACTAAAATATTCAACGAAAATGCGTATAATTTCTCTAGATGTACCCACCCACCTACTACAAAATATGCAAGAAGAAATAATTATTCGGCTGCACAAGTGTCGCAAAGTAAACGGGCGACAGTTTGATCACTTAGTTTGAAAATTAAATAAGTTTCATTTAAGAAAATTATTTCAAATTAATTTAAGATAAAAGTTACCTACTTTAAGTTTTTAAAATTACAGTCAACAACCTCCATGGGTTACTTTGCAATTTTGACCACGAAAATCGACTACATACGAATTAGATTTTATTTTTAAATATATTCAATCTAAAAGAATATCTTGTCCTAACAATTAGTATTCTGCAGGTAAAGAACATCTCTGAATGATTCATTGTTTGAAAATGTTCAAAATGTTCAACGGCTACATTTTAACTCCCTGGCGTAAAGTTTACACAGTAGCAAATTACGATGTATAGATTACAATTTATTATATTATTGTCGTTACTATAAAATATCTTTTGCGAAAATAACGGCTATTTTTTTTATAAAACTTGAGCAATTATCGTCGTTTTTTAATAGAAATTATTTTAAATTTAAAATATAGGTAAAATTTTATTTAAATCATTTAAATAAAGTAAGAAATTATTCAAAGAAAGCTAAGTTATTTCTTGATTTGGAATGTTTTATAAACAATAACAGACAACCATTTTCTAAAATACATAGGTTAAAGCTTTTCAGTGGTTAACCTCGACTTCTAAAAAGTGTTAGTATGTAGAGCCTTTTCCAGGAGAAAAATGGAAAACGCACGCTTCGGTGGGCATGCAATATGCAATTTATTAGGGTCAAAACGTCTAAAAGATTACGTATTTTAACTAGCCTTAACCACATACCTATACATATATCTAACTTACTATGATTTAGATCATTTACGAAAAAATATTCACATTTTTTTATAAATATAATAGTTTTTATAAACGTTTAAAATGGATTAAAATTTTTAATAGATATTCGTTTGCCGAAGTTTTCGAAGGTTAAAGTTTTGTGTTTTCAACCCATTCATTTTTTGAAAAAACGCCAGAATTAACGCGAAGGAATAAAAATAGGTGACTTCGTAAAGCTCCCAAAGCATTTAAATGGTCTAGATAAGAGAGTAACTCTTAAAAATTTGAATTTTACCCTCTTACTCTTTTTCAATGTTCGTCATTTTCAGAAAATTGTCTGATCTAACAATCTTTCTACGAGTGTTTCAAGCGGTATTTAGAGCGTTTTATTCGGATTGTTTTATATAAATTACAATTTGATACCGGGACCACGGAAAAATAGCGTTATAACGAAGTTTTACTGTAGTTTGATAAGAATTCTAAGTGTTGAAACATTTCTTTAAGAATTTTAAAAATTGAATTTTTAAATTACCTACCTACCTACCTACCTACCATTAAATTCTTTGATGATTTTATTTGCTTTCGAATTAAACATTGATGTTATAATTGTTTGATCGAGGAATTATTTTGAATTCTAAATGGAGGATCATAAAGTTTTATCAAATTATATCCTTTATTCCAGATTTATAGATTAATTCTCAAAATCGTGACTCTCACTGATAAACCTTGTATAAATAAAATGATATTATTTACCTATATAAAGTTAGAAAAAGATAAAAACAATTTAGAACTGTGTAAGATGTACTTAACCGTATTTAGATTTTTATATATTTCGTAATAATAAGCTATTGACAGCAAATAAAGGCAATTAGGTACTTAAAATTATATTATCTTTAATGCATTAAATAAAACCTTTATCGGTAAATGAATTTGCATTACTTTTCAATGCAGAAATAATTTGAGTACCTAAGATTTTAATTTTAAATACTAATGATTACAACAATTTTATTTAGGCAATGACCTACAAATACTTGGGTCAAGCTTGAAAATTTACCTGTTAGATTCAATACTACTCGAAAATCCAAATCCACAGAATATTATTCACAAACAAAATGAAGCACTTCTTGCAAAATACGTTTCATTCAAAACGTTAAATTTAATTAATGTTACATTTATAATTTTTACGATTCGTTAAAACAAATCTTCACGAAATATACGAACATTTGTTCTTGAACTACAACGCTAACTACAGTAACTAAGTAAGTACATGAACTGAAGCCAGTTGACATGGTTTACCGTGGTTACCTCGCGGTCGACGATTGACCACTGCTGCAACTAATGCAGGTGGGGGATGTGGGGCTTCCGTCCACTTCTGGTTTTGAACAACAGTGTAACATGGTTACCGATTCAAAATATAAATCACTAAATTCACGTAATATCGTACAAATTATTTAAAAAAAAAGGAGAAAACCGATAGCGCCATTTATTTTTTATTTTATTTAGTTTAATTTTAGACGTAGGTAGTAGGTATACAGGGTCCGCCAGA
Organism: Rhagophthalmus giganteus; assembly: GCA_036326145.1. Lineage (NCBI taxonomy): Eukaryota > Metazoa > Arthropoda > Insecta > Coleoptera > Rhagophthalmidae > Rhagophthalmus > Rhagophthalmus giganteus. The sequence goes on along the minus strand of JARFJA010000001.1, from coordinate 68,050,100 downwards.
AAGGATTAAATAGTTTTTTAAAAAGTAATTGCTTTAAATTTAGTATTGCCCAGTAGGCTTGGCAGTTATTTACTATAAACAAAAAATGTCTGACATAGAGTAAATTGAAAATTGATTAGTTCCACAAAGAATTGTTATTGTTGAAAAATGTATTAAAGTAAATTCATTTATTCAAACGCAGCGCAATTTTCGAAGAAAATTTAATGTTCGCAATGCCCCCACCATTTCACGCTATTCGATTTCACAGAAATTACTTAACAAAGTCATGTCCAATTTTATCGAGTGTTTAGATGAATGTATTGAAAATGACGGAGGTCATTTTTTAAGCATACAATATTTCATAAATAAAACTCCTTTCCGTGCACTTTAATAATTCGTTTTTGTTCGATATGTAATATTTATCAATATAGGTATATTGTTATTTAGCAAATAAACTGTTTAATCCTTTTTGGCGGACCCTGTAGTTTAAACGATGACTATAAACTCATAAAAAGTGGTAGTAGCATTAAAAAGTTAGCAATTTCACGTGGGTCTTAAAATGTAACTTTTTTATTTAAGAAGGTTGTGTTGGCACCTATTCGTGGAAATGGAGGACAACGAACATCTCTGAAGCATCGGAATCACTAGACTAGTTAAAGACTGCTAAAAATAATGATAGGTAGTGCTTTTTGCAGCTGCCAAATAATAACAAAAGAATATGTACGTACAGTTGGAAGAACTTTGTTGGAATATCAAGCAACAACTAAATTGTATGAAATAAATTAATGAAGACATTGTTCTCTAATACACGACAATGATGCTATTTCGTACGCAGATGCACCAGAGATCTTAAATAGACTGAATGAACGAACATAATACCTTCAATAAAAACAAGTTCAATATCCTAAAGAAGTTTATATCGATAGAAAAAATATTAGGTAGGTACAAATAAAATCGAAACAGTAAGTGCAGGTAATCCTCGTATAACGCGGTTTATAAATTGTGGCTACCCTCATATGACAGGGTCGTGGTTTCGATATAACGCGATCTACAAATTGTTGCATCGTTTCCTTTCACGCACTTTACCATACGACTTAAAAATCTGTAGATAAATGTAAATACAATAAATACATGTTTTTGCGTCTGTTCGTATTTAATAGTAATTTATACGTGTAAGGAGAAACATACTTTAAGTCGGCGTTTTCCAACCTGTGGGGCGTGAGATTTTTGCAAGGAGGGGGCGTGGTACTTACTTTACCAAAATATAATTTTTTAATAACACAAACAAAAAAATCAAATCGGTGTTGGGAGTTGTAAAAAATAAACGTAAAAAATTATTGAGGGGGCGCAACAATTTTTTTATGAAAAAGTAAGAGCGGAGATGCAGAAAGGTTGGAACCCACTGCTTTAAGTACATATATTTTATTTTCGTAATGCCCAGACAGTAACGATTAAAATAATAATTTACTTAATTTTGAAATTAATTTATATTATGGCAATTAAATTTATCTACACTTACTTACTAATTTTTATAATTTTATGCTATATAGATATTTGTTAAATAGTGTGTACATGAATTCTTGACTGAATAAAATGTTTAATTATTGAATGTTATTGTTTATTATACGTACCTATAGATAACTAAAAAAATACATTACAGAACATAGTCCTATATTTTGTCCTATATCCCTCGCGTAACACGATTTAAAATCTAACGTTTCCGCATTATATGTGGATTACCTGTAGTTAATAACATTAGAAAAATCAAAATAAAACCTATTACGTAAATAAGTAGAGCAAAAGTATTAAAAGCGGAAAATACTATTCACATTTTTCGTCGATCCTTCAAACTTCAAATTCAATATGTACCTACGTATATAATGGTAGAAAAACATAAGTAAGTAGAAGGTATTTCAAAAATATCTTCCTCTATCTTGCAGCGACTCTTGATACGACAATAAACCTGTATATATAAATAAATCAAGCAATAGAGCACCTAAGTATGTAATTTGAGCATGACTACCTACTACTCGAGAGGTTACCTACCCAAAAATGTAACAACCAAATGATGAAAATCCTGAAGTAATTCGTAAATAAAAAATATACAGTGTGTTAGATTTTATGTGTCACAGCAAATATCTCGGCTATTGTATGAATTAGTAAAAAATGTTGTATGTGAAAGTTATTAGATTATTTATTCTTAATAATGTGTCAAAATCAGAAAAACAATTGAACATCAAATGATCCAGATAAAGCAAATAAATTTAACATTTTAAATGGAACGCACCCAGTATTATTACATATTCTGAAACTACAAGAATTTATCTTTACAACGATATATCACATGTTATACTTTTTCATTAATTAACTGGACGTAATACACTAAATAACTGATCGTGTTGAAAACGTAGACAGTATAAACAATGTGTTGATTAAAACAAACTCAATAACAGATTATTCAACATAAATACAACATTATGAACAAACCAATATGTGAATAAGTAAGTTAATTATAAAATTGTATGTAATGCCTACCTAACATCTACATTCTTTGTTCAAAGTACTCCCCGTTGCACAGTGAAGTATATGATATGAGAAGTTGGCCAAAAGTCGTATTTCTTAAATCAATTATATAATGTAGCTTAGAATCTCCCAGAATAAATAAGACTCTGGGCCGTCTATCTGCACCATTTTCTTGTCGTCAGTCCAACTATAGAAGGGTCTAATTCATTTGTCATTTGTCTGTAACTTCGGCTTACAGGTAACTTTGTCAAAGCTCTACAAAACCGTTTGTATTATTTTCAAAATATTAGTGTATTAGAGAGTTTTTGTGAAATTTTCGAAGAAGGATTCTGATCTAGAAGGTATGTATATAATTTAGCAGAATATATGACATCTTATATCGAAAGATACGTATATATTTTTTGTTTTAAATTAAACAAAAAATAAATTCTTTTTCGATTACTTTTAATAACCACCGGTCATTTAGTTATACTTCCAAGCGTTGCCAAGCAACAAAAGTTGTTTAATATAAAATGTCAATTATGTAGCTGTAATAATTAACTTTTTTTTTACCAAAGTACACCCATTAAATTTTTATTATTTTTTTAAATAAGGTCTACGTGTTAATGTATGTATTTTTCAAATATTTGTATAGTCAATAAAATTACTGTTTTGTTCACAGAAACATTTACCAATATGAAAAGGAAGGCTTTGTTTGATATAATAAAGGAATCCGGTCGTACCAAGTTTCAAATTCCTAATTGTTTCAATTTATTTCATTAGTTGTTTATAAGTTTATTGTAATGTAGCAACAAATTTAATTTAAAAAATTTTCGTTTTTTTTCAAATTTTATAAAATCTGAGTTAAAATAGCTTTATATGATTACTTGGACATAGTAGAGACACAAAAATGCATAAAATAGTTTTGGCCAACTTTTTGTGTTAAATACCCCACTGTGCGTTGTTTGTAATACTTTTCCCGAGATCTGCTTCGTAAATTTCGTCGCACTTTTTGCAACATGTTTGGTGTTATTTCAACACATGTCCTATGAATGCGATTTGTAAGATCCTCTAAATTTTGTGGACATGTAACATAAACATTTGATTTAACATATCCCCAAACAAAAAATTTCAACACATAGGGGTCTGACGATCGTGCCGGCCACCATTTCCTATCCATTTCGCACCAAACTTTTCGTTTAAAATATCCTTGACGTTCCTTGCATTGCGAGGAGGTGCGCCATCCTGTTGTAACCACATATCACGGCGCACTTGTAGGGGTATATGATCCAAATATTCTTCGAATTATGTCGTAAGGAAATTATCATACCGTTCAACATTAAGCGTTCCGCGATAAAAATAAGGACCTAGTATAGTATCGCCTAATACACAAAGCCAGACATTAATAGAAAATCTGTGTTGGAATCTGCATTCCCGAATTCGACGTGGATTCTCTGTATCCCAGAAATGATAATTTTTCTGTTAGAAATTCCGTTACTGTTAAAATTAGATTCATCGCTCCAAAAATGACATCCACAAAATGTTAATTGTTAAGCCAGTTACAAAATATTAGTCTTCTATCAGAATCGCCAGCTGTTAAACCGTGAATCAATTTAATTTTATAGGGGATCGTGTTATGTTTTTTTAGAATAGAAAATACTTTTTGATGACTTATGTCGGCTACTGCTTCACGGATTGAATTTCTTGGATGTGCTCTAAAATATGCCAACACCATAATATCTTCAGCATGTGCTGCACGCTCATTTCTTGGTCTTCGCGCTGTAGCATTAAAACATCAATTTCTTCGTAAATTATGTTCAATTCTTGCAAACGTGCGAGGATGTGGCTGTACCCTTTCTGGATACAAGGTTCGATACAACACAGAAGCTTCTTTAGGATTATCATTGCATCTGATGTACACTCCCAACATATCCATTTTTTCATTATTAGAATAATAACTATCCCTCATTATGTGTCACGAGATGAAAATTAACAATTAACAATTTACTTAGCCACTTTGACACGATAGCGATAACAAGTGAGCGCATATCACGGCCTCCTCGGCTCTACTTAATAGAACATGCAAAGGTAAAAGTGTGCGTCGTCGGTACATTGTTTACACTGTACGTGTTCAACGCGTTCGGTTATTTATTCTATTACGCCTTTAATTAATGAAATAAGTATAACATGTGATATATCGTTGTAAAGATAAATTCTTGTAGTTTCAGAATATGTAATAATACTGGGTACGTTCCATTTAAAATGTTAAATTTATTTGTTTTATCTGGATCATTTGATGTTCAATTGTTTTTCTGATTTTGACACATTATTAAGTATAAATAATCTAATAACTTTCACATATAACATTTTTTACTAATTCATACAATAGCCGTAATTTGCCGTGACACATAAAATCTAACGCACTGTATATTGCTCTTTATAGACATCGAATTATGCCACTAAAACTTTCTAACAACTACCATTAAGAAATAATTTCACGAGTTTAAAGAATAAGGAATTAAACAATTAAACTACTAACCAAATGCTAGTTTTACTTGCTACACAGTGTGAAGCAGCGTCTTCACGGTAAAACAAATTTCATAAAACTAATTTTACCGTGAAGATACCTTATTTCGATGTTTGTTAAACATGCTTTAGCGTGTGGACCTCGTACGGTAGAAAAAACTTGTTATGAAACTGTTTGGCCAAGTTCAACTTTTAAAAATATTTTTTTTTATATTGTGGGGGAATTTTGTGATGAGTTTTATAGTGAAGATTTGATTATAATTATAGATAATTTGATTATATATATATGACCGACCCAAAATGAATTACCTATATTTTCGTGATCTAGGGGTTAAGGTCGGAGAAAAATCAAAAGGACACATCTGGGTACCGTCATCAGACAAGCTACAATAGTTTTATTTTCTATGAAGATTCGCTAATACTTATCGGTTAAAAATTATCTGGATAATCACTATCTACTGCCTTTATACCGTAGGATTATAAATTTACTCTCTTTTTAATTTAAAAACTATTCATGTGCTCCTCAACATTGAAAATTTCCCTATTACAAACCATAAACCAGATAAAAGTTTAATCGCATTTATATGCGACCGTAAGGTCGAAAAAAAGAAGGCTAACAAATTATTTGATCAATACGTAAAATGTAAACTTTCGTAAATTATTTATTAAACTCGTGCACTGAAATTCTAACAACCAAAGTTACTTTCGAAACAACACAAAACCCCTTTTATCACTTATCGGTGCGCGAACAAAGAACGGAATGTTTTTAAAATAAAAACGGGATTTCCTAGTATCCACGTATAAACTCGAATGCATGTATATATATATATAGAATTCCGACAAAACCGCTTCAGATCTTTCAAGTTAGTGGAACAGAGCGGTAGTGCTTGTTTCAGTAGTTCGAATTTTAAATTATGGCGTCGTATTATTCGCGTGTGCGAGGAGTGCTCGTTCGGTTTATAAGGCCTTTTTGCGTGTGAGTGCGCGAGTGTTATGTGTTGTGTTATATTCTCTAAAAGATTACAAACAAAAAGGATTAATTCGACGAGGAAAGGTAGGATCTTTCTTTGTCGACTAACTCTCCGTGTATTTATTAAGTGCAAATACATGGACCTTTAAGCTCTAACACAAATTCTCTGAAAATCGAGCTTGGTTAGGCTCTTGGATAGGGACTAGGTTAGGGTTCCCCTCAAACATTCGACGATCCAATTTCTCGAACGAAATTTTATCTTACGCGCGTTTTCGCAATTACAGTGGTTGGTTAAATACAGTAAAATATGAACCGTAGATAAAGGTATGTAATAATGTAAGTACACTGATAATAGAAGAATCTACACTCGAAATTGGCGATAGAGGGAAAACAATGACGAGAAAAAAGTAGGAAATATAGCTTACCCAAACCTATATGATGTTTACGTCATCAACAAAAAGTTACTAGATTGGTTATTTGTAATTCGGTTTAAAGTTTGAAAATGACATATTCTATAGATGATTTACTTGCGCACATATTAGATGGTATAAAGAAAGACTACAATTTATTACAACTGTCAAAATACGTGGTACGAGGTGACAGCACTGTGTGAAACGTCATCATCTAGTAACCTTGTATTAATGACATGAACATCGTATGCGTTTGGATAAGCTATACAAAGAAAAACTTATAACTTTATAATTTTTTCTTATAGCATGTTACAGACAAGTGGCAGTCCCAGCGGCAGCAGTATTAGTTTGCATTTTACGTAAGTATTAAAAAAAATTATTTCGGGATTTTAATTTTTTTTTAATTTCTCTTATTTTGAGACATTTTAAATGTCTTTAAATGACATTTTAATTTTTTTCATTTAAATTCGATAGTACATTTTTATGTTACCCAACAATAGATCAATTTTAAATAAATTCGTTTTACGCAATATAAACCACGAAAGGAAAAAATAGGCAGAAAGGAAAAAAAGCTTTTTATAAAAAAAAGTGACCGTAACTTCGTATTTGATATCTTCTTGTAATTTTAAGAAACTTTTCCAAATAAAATTTTTGTGTATTTTCAAACATAAGGGTAATTTATTCTTGAGCCGATTCCATATTTTTGAACTTCCCTTGTAAACGAAAGATTATATTCAAATTTTGACAGGCATATTTTTAGTTTGAAACTATGCAAAGATTTCTATAAAGAATAGAATTTTCTGAGAAATTTGAAATAAAAAAGTTTTCCATTTGTGTCCAAGTTTATGCTGGGTCACTGTATAAGTCTGAAAATTATGAAGTTATTTTTCCATGTATCTATGTACAGACAGCTTTGATAATTACATTTGTTATAATTTTACTAATCTTTTAATGTAGGTACTTAAAAGCATGATGCGATTCTATTTTTTTCGTCAAGAAAATAAATGAAAATTTTGATTCCGAATATCATTACTTTTATAATAAAATTGTAATTACCGTTTTATCTTTTACCTTTAAACGATATAAAAAATGGGAGATATGATCTAAATTTTTCTATCACAACTTAATCTATTTCCCAAAATTCAACATATAGGTAAATAAAGTATGAAGAATATGGCTATAAAAGATTACAACAAACTGAAATATTCACTTTTCAAATTTAAAAAAATGTCTTTTGGGGGAGGGGGATTAAGTTAGCTCGTTACGTAACTGCGAATTTACGTAAGTCGTGTGTTACGTAACTCGAGGGTATGACTGTAGTAGGTATTGGTATGTTCTCGCATGACTTGAGGTTTCCCATAATTTTCCGAGTCTACTTACATATAGAATTTTATTAATGAATGATAAATACATAGTATACATATACATAATATAATAAATGTAACATTTATATTTACCTAAATATTTTCTACAAAAAAAAACAAAGTCTCTGGAGAAAACGGCAATTTTCGGATATCATAAAAATCTGTTTAATAATTCATTTTTTTTTAAAGAAAGCGATCGTGAAATTTTTTTAAATAAATTTGAAAATTATGGAAATATAATCGAGACAAAATGCCTGATGGATATTTTTTAATTTTCATTTGCAAATCAACAAGTGTGCAAGTGCGTGATAAAAGTATCACGCGACGAAAATAAGTTCAATCTCAATTTATGTGAATTAGTAGTGTACCTATGTATGATTTTAAATATTTCCTTGATGGTAAACGCTGACATTTATTTATCAATCCGCTAGCAGGTATTAAATCCTATGGTATTGTAGATATAAAACGTGAACAGTTAAGCAATTAAATTTCACGAGATAAATGCGGCGACTATTGCAAATATGTCTGTAATTATAGATTCTTATAATAGACTGTTCTAAAAATAGATTGCGTTACACATAACCTGTGCGGTTAGTTAGGTGTGCGGGGCCGGATGGCGACAGCACTTCACCTAGGAAAGACAGCATGTAATTTTCTGACGAGCAAAAATCCTCGATACTGTTTATTACAAGCCGTTAAATGCACGATAATGTGTACTTGTCGTTTATCTGTACCTTAGATTCCTTTTTATTGCTAATCTTGGCGCCTGTATTTCTAATTGATTTTTCTGTAATTTTGATTCCTTGCAACATTGTTTAAGTGCATTATCAAACTGGCCTTATATAAAGGCAACAATACGCTTTAAACTGCTTAAAATTTCACCACTTTTACACGGAAATTAAATGATAAGAAATTATAAAACAAATAAGAAAAGATAAAAAGAATGTACTCCATTTGTATTACCGTCACTGTATTCTTATACGAACATGAGACAGTAAGTATCCCAAACTCCGGGATATTATTCTACACACTCATTGTCAATTTCGGAGTTATGAGCTGTTTTTGTAATAAAACTATCAAACCTGCCCGATTAAACAAAATTAAACTTTAATAATGCATGTCGATGACAATTAAATTTTAATTACATTATATTTATTATTAGAGTAGATGTTCAAAATGTCGACATTCCATTTCTACACAGATTTCTAATCGATGCCTCGATGTCTACCTTACTCTTTCAAACACGCCAGGCAATTGTCTGATTGTTTGGTAGCGTCGTTAACACGCCGTCGTAACTCATCCGCAATATCAAATACCCCCAAAGGAAAGAGTCCAATGGATTGAGATCAGGTGGTCGTGGCGGCCATGGAATAGGCCCACCTTGACCTATCCATTGATAGGTCCCATCAGAAACGCATGGTCTTTGAATACATGTTTACACGGACATTTTTAATTGACCGAGTGTATATAGAATAATATCACAAAGTTTGGCGAAACATTTTAAAACCACTCTGTACGTAGATAAGTATTGTCGTCTATTCGCGCATCAGTTTATCGTAACTTCTCTTTCTATTGCAAACGATTATTTGTAGAAAGTTCGATTTTACTTAAAAAATACATTCCGTAGTTTTCTATCTTATGTTAGTCTAAATCATGTCTCTAATTACGATATCTACGAATGTCTTTAAACTCCGTCGTTACTAACAATAAGTTCATACACTGATGACGCGGGGGCCAACTTTCGCGCATTGAACTATATAACATGAAACGATAATTCCATTTTATTTCAACAAAACAAATTAATACCAAACAAAATACTACACGACCTACACGTACCTACACGATAAAAATTGATATGCGCCAAAAATCTTCAATTTTCTTATAGGTACCTTCTGGTACGATTCAGTACAAATCTGTTAAGTATCCTAGGTAACTATGCCACCGTTTTCCGTCATTCCTAGTAAATCAATACAGGTCAGGTCACTAACTTTAATAAAAGTTGATCGGTCTACTTTGTTATAATAATTACACTGAAACGGCTACAAAAAATTCATTTAAAGTAGATACAAGTACCAACAAAATAATGAACTTCTAACGATTTAATATATCAAAAGCTTATAAAGGTGATAGATGATAAAAATACAGTGAGATTTTTAACAGAACAACAATATACTTTACGACAATATATTTATTATTCTAATTTCATAATTTCTATAAATTATATAAGTATGTATATTGAATGTATCTATGATAAAGTTAATATGTTATGATTTGTAAATTGAAATTTCGATTAAATTTTCATTGAAAAAATTTAATTTTTTACGTTCTTTAGAAACTATTTATAAACCGAATTTGAATTATCTTTTATTATCAAATAATTTAAGAAATTTTCCATATCCCGCGGTGTATCTATGGTGAAAGTGGGACCAACTAAAATAATCCAGACTTGAAGACGCCGTAATCCATTTGACATACTTCAACCATTCCATCATCCGAAATTTCTGTTACTAATTATCAAATAGGGATATTATAATAATTATACAGTCGACTCTCTATAAGAGAAAATTCAAGGGAAGGTCCAATTTGTTTTATAGTAAAGAAGTTTTATTATAAGACAAAAAATTTCTTATATTCTATATATAGAATACAATACATACTATAGTCTATTCACCCAACCTATGCAGTAGATATAAACAAATGCATGCGGAGATTGCATTATCAGGATACCCTCTTATGATAACAACATGTTAGACAGGATCGGATCTACTCACGAACGTGTGTGCTACGAGATTACGTATGTACATAGCGGGCGTGTATATAAAGATTGTATACGTCTTCTTCAACAGCGAAAACGAATAAGGTATAAAGGAAAGGGAATGCGAAACTACATCAACGCAGTTCATTCATTTGTAAATTCTGCTTTTTAATTGAAAATGAATCAAGTTGACTGTTTAGATTTTGAAAAATGCATAATGCAGTCATCACTTCCATTTTTCTTCAGTGGACAGCCTTTGAGTGAGTGCATCGATTGCGAAGTGCGATTTGAGTGGATGAATTTACCGGCTGCTGAATGAATGGCACTCGTAAGCAAAACTTTTCTTATAAAGAGTTTACGGCACTCAAAGGAGGAAAAAATATTATTACTATAAAGAGTTTTTTCTTACGAGTTTTCTTTTAGAGAGACATATTTACACACAAAACCTCTGCGGGGGAAAGGATCATTTCATAATAGAGAGGTTTTTCCTGCATGAAGTTTTCTCTTACGGAAATCGACTCTATACTTATTTAATTGTCAACGTCACTGAAAATAAGCAGAGAGAAGAGCTTCCATATTAAGAAACACCTTCGATACTATATTGTAATTAAACAGCACGTAGTCGTTTATAATAAATTGCGCCAATTCAAATTACGTGCTAATAGATAACATTGAATGAGTTGTTTAGGTAGTAAGTCAACACCTAAATGGCATGTAGTTTTTAATTTAAACAGTGTTTCACAACAGCTATAGTTTTAGTAATTAGTTTGGGTTTGTAATAATTTATTATATAGGGTGTCCCAGAAATAGTAAACCATATGTAATGCGCTGTCGGCTTGGGTCGTGCCCTACCAGAATGCGCAAACTTGACTTCAGTAAAAACCTCGACGTGTTTGACTGACGTGAAATCGCCACCTTGTGTCAGTGTATCCGCCGCCTTTTTTACAAATTATCTTTATTTCTATTGTTTTTTCTTGAAAAACATAATTGCCTTATTCAACGTACTCACTACTTTTTCAAAAATGAATAAAGATATCCCAGAAAAAATGTGTTTTTTCAAGTTTGTACTCTACCAACATTTTATCAATCAAGTTTAAGCGTCTGTGGCGGAAAAAAGTGTTCCGGGCTGCACTGGCACACCACTGTAAAAAGTTACAACACTTCCAAATGTTCTCCACAGAAAACAAGATATTGCTATTTATATTCAAAAGGTGTCGTAGTCGAGTCAACAAAAAGTCTCGTGAAAATTTGTGTTCTAAAGCTTAATTAAATCGAAATTACATAAATTCGGCAACAGTAAGCCCCGATAAAAAATGGAAAACCACTTGAGGTAATTCTTGTTGTTTTGGAAACGTAGTCATTTTTTGAATTGTGTAAATCGTTAATAACTTCAATTTTATTTTCGATCACCAAAGAAACAAGATTGTTTAAACAATCATGATGACTGATGTTCGGCGGTAATAGACTACTGAGAAATCGGCTCTAAGGTCCAAATTCATAAATGAAATTAATTATCATCTCATATTGAAACTGATATACTTTGAAAGTTTCTTTTATTAGTTATCTAACTGAATAGGTACTAACACAGTTCGAGTTCGTTGTTGTCAAAATCATAATAGAACTCTTCGAATATCAGTTGAAATCGAGTTTCGTTTATGAATTGGGCCCAATTTAATGTTATATCCAATTTAAAACTTAGGACAACAAATGATACAATTTTATCCAAACTTATACGCAATTCATGTCATCAATAAAAGGTTACTAGATGATGGCGTTTCATACAGTGCTGTCACCTCGTGCCTCGTATTTTTACAGTTCTAATAAATTGTAGTCTTTCTTTATGCTATCTAATATGTGCGCAAGTAAATCATCTATAGAAAATGTCACTTTTCAAACTTTAAACCGAATTATAAATAAACAATCTATAGCTTATCCAAACCTATATGATGTTCACGTCATAAACAAAAAGTTGCTAGATTGTTTATTTGTAATTCGGTTTGAAGTTTGGAAAGTGAGATATTCTATAGGTGATTGATTTGCGCACATATTAGATGGTATAAAGAAAGACTACAATTTATTAGAACTGTCAAAATACGAGGTACGAGGTGACAGCACTGTGTGAAACGTCATCATCTAGTAACCTTGTATCGATGACGTGAACATCATATTAATAGGTTTGGATGAGCTACAGTAACTTTTTATTGATGACGTGAATTGCATACAGATTTGGATAGGCCGTACCTACGTTAAAGAACCAGAATTGAAGATGCTATTACAAAAACGTTCAAAATAACTAATAATTATTATAGACATTCGAAAAGAAAAGCTAAAAAATGTTGTGAGGCAAAAATAAAATAACACGTCAATATATGAACCTGAAAAATATTCAAAGTTAGGTTTATTAGAAGGTTTTCATCGACAGCAATTAGGTATTTATGAATATTACTAGCGTAAATGGGCTCAATTTAATACACAAATGGCGTCTGGTGTGCGTCACAGACGACATTGTCGCATTTGGAACCAAATTCGCACATTTCTCCTGAATGAATAAAGATCCAGGGTTGCAATTTTGACTGGATATTAGACTAGGTACTAGTAAGCTACTGTACGAATATAATTACGCTTGATCATGAAAAAGGCTTAAAAATACTAGGTTTTACTAATTTACAATAATTTTAGCACAGTGAATGCAGCACGTATATGTAAAGAAGCATATAAAATTTCAGCCTTCTAGTGCAAGTAGTTCCTAAAATACATGTAGGTACCTTAAAATGGGCAAATGTAACAAGTTTTCTTATGAAGCCTTCACTCCCCTTAATAAAAACCCTTGAAATGGGTAGGTATTGTTACTACATATTCGTTATTCACGATAGGTTCCAGTGCACGTCATGCATAAAATGTTACCAAATTGTATATCTGTAATACAGTAATCCCTTAACATTCGCGAGTTTTAACTATTCGCGAATTCACAAATGAGGAAAAATTTAACATTTGCGAAGACGCAATTTGGATATTCGCGAATTTTTTTATTAATTAATAACACATTACATAACAATAACAACAAGAACATTTTAAAATTGAACGTTGAATTTTTAAAACTTCAACAACGATTTGTTGAGAAAGCAATAGAAACTGCCACCGAACTTCACCACTGCTGAGGAGTCTTAAATCCAAAATAGGAATTGAGGCCACGACCCTTATGATGAAATTTATAAAAAAAAACAGATTTGTTCTGCTAAACAATCAAATATTTTCGGAGAACGACTAGTAAATGAATTTCATCTGTACCTACTATATGTATAAATATGCAATTAATATCTGTGTATGTAGTACATACTTGCCCATTCATGTACGAATTTGACATTCGCAAGGGTTTTTTAGAACGTAACCCCCACAAATGTTAAGGGATTGCTGTATTCAGTTTAAAGTTTTGAATATGGCCAATTCTACCAATGATTTACTTGCATATATGTGACATGACAAAAAAAGACTACAATCTATTAGTACTGTAAAAATACGAGATTTTATTGATGACGTGGTGGATTGGAACCTATCGCGAACAACGTATAGTTTTTTTTCCCACGGGCACTGGGCACACTCTTAAACAAAACACGTTAATTTTTTCCATACATTTATTGCGCACCTCTCGAAAGTATTTTTATTTCGTTTTGATAAACTATTTTGTCATATGTATTGGAGAGGAATGTATCTAAATTTATAATATTGACATAATCTTGTTTTATAAATATGTATGTATGTATGTATGTACCTAGAATAAAATAATGCTTATCATTATAAATTTTAAGAATATTCTACAAGGTAATTTATTTCTCAAATTTATTCTCGAAAATATAGATTATTTTGAAAATAGGTACCATTCTTTATATACAATTTAAAAAAATTCAAAAACATACCTAATATTGCTTGATTTATCGACTGCCTCAAGAAATAATTGAAACCAGTTTTTATTATTCTTATATCTCTTAATTCTTTACAATATTTTATCATCAATCATAAACGGCGAATGTAAATTTAAAAATACTGTATAAAACCGTATTGGTTTATTTGGAATGATCGATTTTGTGGCGCCAAAAACAGAAAAAGTGCAGAAGCGAATAAATGACGTGCTTTATATTTTAGAAAGATATACCGTTGTTCATCGACTTTTTAAGTCGATCCGGTTCCAGTACATAACTGAGACTTATTTATTGCTTATTGTATAAATGCATGGGTTAATCCATAATCATTTTCAATTATTTTTATTTTGCTGTTTGACATTAAATTTTTTTATGAAATCGATAACAAAAATTATTATTTTAAGGAATGATAGAAAGTAAAGAAGGATATAAAATGTATTAATAAATACATGTATGTACTTATAATATTACATGTTTCGGCAAAATTAATATTGTTAATATTCTTTTTGTTATGACAATGTAATATTAAAAATTTAGACAAGACTAAATAACCTATTACCTATTTTACTGTATTTTTTTTTTGAATTTAAAACTAATAAAATTATTGAAATGCTTAAAATAAAAAGATGCAAGTAGATATTATAATTCCGATATTTAACAAAATTTAACAAGTTCAGCTCAATTTATCTATACAGATGATACACGTGTACCTCTCTCGACGAAAAGAAAATGAAGGTTTATTTTGGCTAGCTCAAAAAAGTGCTGCAAGTCGTCTCTGGAGGTGTCTGCATCCTGCACGGATGTCCAAGGACGTAGAAGCCGTGGTCATTCACTTCTACGACCTTACAAGTACGTCTCATAGCAGGTTACCGTCACTTACTGAATTATAACGGATGTTGATTATCATTCTAACTATATTTTAATATGCCACAAATGTATGGCTATTTCAAAGATCACCGGCAATATTAAATTCGAAAGATATTTTATAAATTTAAAAAATACATATGAAATTTTACATTTATCATACCTAATAATCGTCTTTGTTGGTACGTAAAAATATATCGGATTAATTGCGTTCGCAATGTGTATTGTTAAAAACTTTTTATACCAAGGCTTTATTTTTACAATAAAAATTGAAGGGATGCAAGTCCTACTCAAATATTTAAAAAAATCTACTTTAATACCTACTTAACTTTTAACAAAAGATAATTCAAATTAACAATTTTTTTTCAATTCATTATGTCAGCTCAGCAGCAATAGCTGCTATTCATGACAGTTTTAAGTGTATTTTCATGACACGACTATTTAATTACGGGTCGTAACTCCCTATAATTTTTTAACACACTATAACAAAAATAGAATATTTGAAAATACTAAACGATTAGGTACCTAATAAACCACTCACAAATACCTTGACAAATCCTTGACAAATGAATTACACGATTAATAATTTTCTTAAAAAAAATCATTTTATTTAAAACATTGTTGTTAAACACGTTTGATAGAAATTTAATTTTGGAGAGGGTACTTATAGGTGTACAGGGTTAGTTTTGTGCAGTAGAAATATGAAAAAATTATCAGAATCTACAACTAATTCCCACAAAAATTTTATGAACGAATTTCTATGGGTAAATTATAGAAGAACGCTATCGTATCAGAGGATGGATAATCGACTAACTATAATCTGGGAATTATTGCTAGTTTTTGTAGAAACAAGACACTAAATTACATAATACAAAATTGTCTTTGTCTTTTGCTCTCGGTTTCGTACATAAAATTTTATTTAAAATTTCTTAATTTTCAATTTTTCTGGTAAAATCTGCATTTTTTAAAACTCCAAAATGCATCTGAAAAAATTTAAATAATATTATTTGTCGTATACGGAGTAAATTAGAAAATAGGAAATTGACTCAAGACGTCGGTCGATTGAAGTACCTACGGACAAAAACTTTTCAACGCTGTATTTTCCTATTGTAAATGTGATTTTAGCAAAAGGTTAATAATTATGACAAATATTTAATTTTGACGTTTCATTTCAAAAACACTGCCAACGATTTATTGCAGTTTCTTTCCTTAAAAATGCCTAATCACGTTTTAACGGAAGCTGAAAAAGGTTTTGCAATAGCCAAATTAGAAGAGTCAGGAAAACTAAATTCATAATTAGAATGAAATCTAAAAAAAAGTTAATTTTATTTTGGCCATATCGAATTTGACAAGAAAAGTAATTTTTAGAAAACCAGACACTTTTATAGAAAAGCTTTGAAAATTTTTTGACCGCAATAATATTTTACTCTGGAGTCAATTACCTATTTTTTTATCTACGCTATAAGTACCTACATTTTGAGTTTCAAAAAATGCGGTTAAACGTTTAGTAAGAATAAAATTTGCTTAGAAACGTACATGTAGGTACTACCTACCTATTTACAAAATGTTTTCCATATGTATTTCAACTGTTTGTCGGACACTATACCTATACTTATTAGGTTTGCACAATATTATTACCGCAATATTAACAAGAATCATTTTTTTGGGAATTTGTTCCACCTTTTTATTCAAGTCGCCTACACTACAAAATATAGTCTCTTAAATTGAGGCATTAATCTTGAAAACGGAAAAAAGATTAAAATTTCGCAATTATACGACATTAGGCCTACAATTAGAATTGTAATATATAAGTAATTCGATGAAGACGTAAATAAAAATTTAGAAATTAAGTAAATAAAACGATATCGATCGAGAAATCAAAAATATTTTTAATGCTAAGATATTATTATAATAAAAAATTAATTTATTACTTTATACATTTAACGTAACGAGCCCTCAACTTCATTTAATTAAATATATAGAAATTACAAATTTTGTGTCTTTAGTAGGTAAATAGTTAATCTAATTGACAACTAAAAATTATAATTATTGCACGAACGGAATTCCATATATGTAGATACATATTAACACAATTATTCCTGTAAAAACTTTACCGACTATTTGTTTGAATTAAACATTGAATAAGGTTAGATCTACTACCGAGAAATCGATTCCAAGTATGTATATTTGAATTATTATCAATGTAAGGTCGTTTATTGGTATGCGATTGTTGTAGGTATATATAAAATTTCCAATATTTCTCAATGCTTTTAATAGCCAAACTCGGAACAAATTCCAATAATTGCGAAATTACTTATTTACAGGGTTGCACATTATGCAATTGGATTTCACTGCAAAAATTATTCTACGAATTCAACTTTCTTATACAATCCTGCAATTTAAAAAGTACACGAACATCAGAACATAGCAATTTAAATGTAAAACTAATATAGTTTTCAAATATTTTGTTCTTAATTTTCAATTACACACTACGTTATATTAATTTAACTTAAAAAATACAATAATTGCATACGAAAATGAAACCAATTACCTAAGTTTAAATAAAAGTCTATGTTAATCTAAAAAAAATTCTATAAGTATTATTTTTATTAATCGACGCATAATAGATACCTATCTCGCAAACTGTGGGCGGTTTTTTTTTATTTAAAGCCTCTTACAATTAGTCCTTATTCACGATGAGCGTAAACGTAAGAAATACGTAGAAGAAATTATAAAATAAAAACTGAATTATAAAGAAGATACGATACGCAGGAATGCAACAAATGGATATTCTCAGTTTTAAGTTTAAGTTTGTAAATTCTAAAAAGTTGCAAATATTCAGTGTAAGTACACCTAATGTTATGTCGTCACCAATTAAATTCGCAGAAGTCGATAGTTGGTTAACATTTTACACTTTAATTCAAAATAACTTTGCTTAAAAATTTATTCTCTGTTCAATTTTATTAACTAATGATAAGATTTTGTCTGACAAGTATTACTAATAGATAATTTTAAAATCAATATAGATAGGTAGGTACATAATTTTATTCCAATTCATTTTTAGTGTTACCTACTTATTACAAAGGAGGAAATTCTTCCATATTTTAATTAGGTTTAATCTGTATATTTGTCATTCATATATATATACGTATAGTCCGAGAGGCAAATTTCGGCTTAACATTTCGGGATTTAATGTCGGACGTTTAAGTCGAAGTTTCGATATTCCAAGGATGCATCGAGCGGGTTCAAAAGTTCAAAAACTACCTACTACCGGACGTCATTTAAACGATCAATTTAAACTTTAAATCCGCTTTAAAAATACCTAAGTAGGTATATCAAATTTTATTGAAATAACATTAACATCGCAAATAAAATAATCGAAAAATTAGTAGTCGGGCGTATAAGCCGATCCCCTATTTTAAAGTCGATTTTTTTACTTTTAAGGGTCGGCTTATACGCCGGTAAGTACGGCTTATACGGTAAGTATTTTATCACGTTTGGAGCTCCCAAAAACGGAATATTTTTGGTCCCGCCAGAATCTATAGGGTAAAAGCCCAAACATGGAACACTCTTTGCTTTTGATTGACGTGCCAAGCTGAAAAGTTAAGATATGGCTGAAATTTTTTGTTGGTGAAGTAGATTAGCCATTTTACTATAATTTCGCGAAGTTTGATGGCCTAATGTTGCCTAGCCGTTGTGCTATGGCTATTTTTTAAAAACTACTCAAGTGTTCAAGTGTTCAAAACACCCAGTTTTTTTTAAAAAAAAAGCATCATAGCAACAAAAAACGCATATACAGTAGCAAGGCAATAAAAATGTAAGCATTGTAACAATAAAATGAGACAGTTTTAAGCACAAATTTTCATTAAAAAAAATTTGTTAAGTGTAAAAATGCAAATTAGGCGCAATCGTCCAAGCCAATGATTGGTGCACATTTTTCACAGTAAAAATTAGCATCTGATGCATCAAAATAATCAGGCCAACATGCTTCACATATCCAATTGTCACACATTTCACAGTTTGCCCATTCATCTGAAACATTTTCATCCCAATTTTTCCCACATTTTCCACAAGTGTCTACATTTTCATCATTTTGTGAAATGTTCTGTGACTTTTTTGCTTATTTTTTAGACTGCAGTTTTTTTAGATGCTCCATGGCTTCTTGGGAGGTGAGGGCTTCACCATCCTTTCGATTTGTCAGTCGGGCACTGTGCAGAAGCCTTTCGTAAACTCAATTTTTCACTTTTTACTGCACTAAGTGCTAATTCACGCTTGTTGCTGTCATAGGATTTGTAAGGGCGTTTTTGTGAACTCATTTTCGAGCTTAACAATGATTGCAATTTAAAACAAATTAAAATTTCCTAACCCGGAACAGGTGTTCCGTGTTAGGAAAAAGCAATGCTTAAGCAGAATTTAAAAAGCACCAAATTTTCATGCAACAAAGTGTGTTTTTTCTGAAAGAGCATGCAAAGTTAAGCTAGAAAACAACATTAGACCATCAGAACTTACAGGAAAATATAAAGTTTTCTTACCTTAAAATTAAAAAATTTTGACGCTGCAAAATTCTAACCATGCAATAATTACGAAATGACAATATGTTACAGTAAGGTTATGCTAAATTGAAGCAAACAACTTAAACTTGAAAATCAAATTAAAAAGAAAAAATAATATTAAATGCTGTAATTATTGTAGCATGAACAACAAGTGTGTTCCGTGTTAAGAGGTGTTCCGCATAGGGGTGTTTTACCCTACCTATAGGTCATCTAAATTTTATTCCAATGCTTCAATTTTACATTGACTACGTTTACACGCCGTTTAACTAACTACATAGTTAAAACTACGCACGTGTTAACACATTTGTGCGTTTCAAATTTTTTTACTATAGTTATTGACTGGTACAGTTTGAAGCGATGCCACCATAAAATTTGACAAGTGCAAAACATATAGTCACGAACGTGGAAGTTATGTACTTGACGATGTTTTTTGAAATATTATTAAGGCCCGGTTTTACGAACACGGTTTATGCTGCAGAATAAACTATTCCTGGAATATCTTTCATGAAAACCATTGTCTCAACAAACGTTTTCATAGCAGTTATTCCAGGAATAGCTTATTTTGTAGTATAGATCATGTTTCCATGATCCAATCAACTAAAAACCGAACGAAAAAAACGTGTACACGTAATCATAGTCCCATCGGCACACGTCGGTTTCCGCTTTAGCATGTTTTCTGTACATCGATAAAACAAAATTTCTTGCTGTCTTAATAATATTTTTAAATCAGGTATTTCTTTACTAGATTTTAGCTGACTAAAAATAATTCGTGTCGAAATCTAGACTTAAATTACATCATTTGAATAAATAAATTGCTTCGATAAGGATAGGCAACTCACTTTGCACATCTGTAAAAATGCGTATAAATAATGTAGATAAATTATAAAATGAAAGTTATTTGGTTTTGGATTGCTTTTTAATAAATTATAACAATGAGAACATCGCATATTATTTTATGTATGATTATTTACCTGTGCAAACCAGATTTTCAGATTTTTTTTTAATATCACAATGAAAACTTGAGATATAAGTACATACAGTATTTCCAACAATATTCGTGTTTCAATCAAAAGTTTATTTGATAAATGATTTGATTCAGACAAATTTGATATATGATACTTTTTTATAGTAAATTAATTAGCACTAGTTCATGCATTAATCTTGTCAAAATGAGTTATGCAAGTATTAACAATTAATTTATTAAGCATACTGTTCAGAATTAGATTTCTGTTAAGTAACAGTTTTTTTTGCCCTTTAATAAATATGTATAGTATCTATCTATTAGATTCCACGTGTTTTTATAACATTTGATTACACAATATTAGTTTCAATTTTTTCAACATTAATTTCTATGGCAATTTTCCAACAATTAACAATGAATAATAAATGAAAAATTGGACCTTAAGAGACAAGTACTGATGATTTATAAGTAAATATTATTTCGATTCATAAAGGGGCGCTTTTCATCCAGAAAATGACATATTAAGGTATGTATTTACTTGAACATTTTATTCCGAACGAATCAAACGAGCAGAACAAACGAATTCGGAAAATTTTAAGCGTACCTAACTTAATTTAAACTGAATTTTAAATAATATACCTATCTACAGCGTCTATTAAAAAAAAAACCAAACCTTTGTAAGTATAAATATAAATTAGGATAATCGTGTGTTCTCCAGTGTATAATGTATTACATACATACACATTACGTTTTTTATTTAATAATTAAAAAATAAATACAGACTAGGAAAATTTTCAACTTATATTATTATTATTCAGTGCAACTACATACCAGCTCCATATGACAGCAAATTATAAAAATGTTAAAATATTCAAAAATAAAATTTAATTATTTTTTGATAAAGGGTAAAGATATTCAATTCTTTGCTATTCTTTCAAATCTTTGCTATTACATAAAAATACGTTATCAGATGTTACAAATAACAGAAAGTAATACCTACTTAGTTTAAGTATTTATTTAAAAGAAGTTGTTAATAGAAATCAGTCGAACCAAATAGGAGCGGTGTAAACTGTTAATATATTATTATGTGAATGTTTTTCATTAAGTTTTTATGTTTAAAAGGCATATTTATGTATAGATCTTTATTAAACTACTCTAATAATTATATATTAAAGGGTACGCACAGCAATACGATATGGCATAAATTAAAACCACGTGACTAAAACTAAACACTTCAAAACGCCAGTAAATAAACATCGAATTATTCGTTAAACCCAATTGAATAACGTTAACTTATACGACATCTTATGTAAGAATGGCAAAACCAGTAGTAATGTTGGTTGCCTATATTTCGGTTAATTATAAATAATTCAATTTAAATGCCGTCTTAAAAGAATAAAATAAATTTTATACTAATTTTCAATTAATTATTGTTAGTATTTCCAATAATTTGACGAATTCTCCAAAAATAATACATATTGCAGAAAAGTTGCAAGAAAAAAAAATAGTTAAACTACTTGAACTAAATTGATCGACGAATTTTACATTTTAACGCTTTAATTTGCTACGAAATCAAAATTACCAGGATATACTTATACCGGAAGTTATGTAAAAACTTTTATTCGTCGCACTTCTAAATTTTATGCAAGCAGAATTATCGTCACTCGATGTATAATAGTTAAATTTCTTCTTACAATTAGTAAATTAAGATAATTAGTTATAAGTACATATTTGTTATTCACGATAGGTTCAAATACAAGTGATCGATAAACCTCTTATTTTTATAATACTAATAAATTGTAGTCTTTCTTTACCGTGTCATATGTGTGCAGGTAAATCATCGATAAAATATGCTACGTTCAAAACTTTAAACTGAATATTACAAATATACAATTTTAAATAGTAACTTTTTATTGATGACGTGCATTAGAACCTATCTTGAATAACGTATAGGTAATAGAAAACGATAATTCCGTAATAAAAGGTTATTTCGATTCAATGCAAACATAATAAATTGTGCAGAACTGATAAGATTAGATAAAAAAAAATAAATTTCAGGGAAATCCCGTAAACGTTTCGACGAGATAATTTACCACAAAATGCGCCGGCTAGGATGTATAGACCAAAGTTCCTTAACGTCATTTAAAAGAACTGGTTGTATGACGAATATAATCGTAAAAAATTAGACACAATTTTCACTTTGCACAACCATTAATATTTTTTTGGACAACTTTCTCAAGATCGATAAAATGATTTAATATGTAAAAGAATTTACCGTTCACTCGCAAACGTTACCTGGATATTAAAATAAATTTAATAAACAGTTATAATATGTAGATAATTTATTTTTCAATTTGAAATCATTGGTTTGTAACTTATTTTTTGTATGTTTTTATTTTTTAAACTAAAAATATAATTTAAATAATATACGAGTTAATATTTTTATTTCGCTGTTGTATTTGGTAATTAAAAAATTTATACATAAATACAATCGATGTGAAATCAGTTAAACCGTCAATGCTAGGTAAACGGTAAAAAATTTGTTTTACTTTATTGTAACTTTTGCTATTCGATTGCCATTTTATTATATTTTAAAATAAAAAGATAGGTGCTTGTTTCGATAGCATTATTTGATAGGAAAAATTTAGAAGTACATATAAAATTTTTTCTTAAAGTCTTTTACTGCATTTTATGTAAGTAAGTATTAGAGTAAAGTCGGTGGATATGGAAATTAGCATTTTATTTATACAAGAAAACTAAAGAATGTATGCTTTTTGTTTAATGTTGCTTTGAATTCAGATACATGAAATTTTCTTTTAACGATTAAGTATATAAGTTTGAAAATAATCTTCTTATTTTGTCTTTGTTATATGTTTATTTTAGTAAAAAGTACATAGTACGTTTGTGTGATTAAGTCGCTCGACTACGTCCCGTGACTCAAACTATCACACTCGCGTGAAATATCCGCTTTTCGGCACTAGTTAGTTATACAATATACTATAGATGCTCTCAAATATCCCAGTTTTTTCTGTTTTACAGTTTCAACTACGCCTTCTGCATGTTATACTTTGACCAGCAATTATTATCACTTTGACGGAGACGCCAAATAGCTGTGTACAAAATAATGATTTGTTCATACTTTTAACTCTCATAATTCAAATATACAGGGTGCGTCAAAAGTTCTGCAACTTTTTCAATTCGTTGATTTTTCTTCGTTGTGTGTCAATTTTCGCGTTTTCTTCGTTTGAACATGTTATTTCAGTCGTATTCATGCTGTTTATCTGTTATTCCAGTCGATCCGCTTCCATTTTTGAAGTTTGCCATGGTCTCCGAAGAAGCTCGCCACGCCGTCGTTTCGTTACACAAGCAGGGATGGAAGAATTGCCGGATTTCCAGAACGTTGAAGTTGAAAAATATGATGTGTCGCGGGTCCTGAAGCGTTACAAGGAAACTGGAAGTGTTGCAGATCGTCCTCGAAGCGGAAGACCCGTCGAAATGCGTACAAAAGCTATGAAGAATCGAATTCGATGCCGAGTGAAGCGAAATCCGGAACGATCTCTTAGGAAGATGGCAAAAGAGCTGAAAATTGGCGATGGGAGCGTGCGGCGGATTGTGAAGAAAGATCTGAAGCTCGTCTCTCACAGGAAGATCGCTGCTCACGTTTTGACCGACAAAATGAAGGAGAAACGGCTTGAAAACTGCAAGAGGATGTTGGTCGCGGTCGCAAGTCGAGGTTGCCAGAAAATTCTCTTTTCAGATGAGAAGCTTTTCAACCTGGAACCCGTCCATAATCGCCAGAACGATCGCATACTGCTACCAAAAGGAACTCCTCGAGCTGTGAACATCGAAAGAAGCCACTTCGACAAGGATTCCGTGATGGTTTGCGCCGGAAGCACCGCGAAAGCCAAAACGAAACTGATCTTCCTGGAAAAAGGCGTCAAGATCAACTCCGAAGTGTACCAGAACGCTGTTTTGAAGGTGGAAGTGGTTCCTTTCGCCCAGAAGCACTTCCCGGACGGCAACTGGATCTTCCAACATGATTGGGCCCCGTCCCACGGATCGAAATCGACGATGTCGACGATTTGTCCTGCGTTTTGGGACAAATCGTTTTGGCCTTCAAACTCCCCCGATTTGAATCCGCTCGATTTCTCGGTCTAGAGTATCGCAAGGCGTGCGCCACAAAACACGCCAAGTGAAGCGCTGAAGTGCGCTCTACAGAAAGCATGGGACGATTTGGACCAGAAGATCCTTGCGAAAATCGCGAAAAATGTCAAGACCCGTTTGGAGGCCTGCATCGAAGCTGAAGGCGGCCATTTCGAACACTTGTTGTAATTGTGTAAACTACATGTTGTTTCCATTGTTTACACCAAATTTCGCATAAATCCGTTGAGTTTTCGAGAAAATATGGCAATTTTAAAAGTTGCAGAACTTTTGGCGCACCCTGTAGGTAATTTTCGTCATGTGATTTTCTGTGTACGCAATGTAAAATAGTTCACACATTCACATTCACACATTTGCATTCCACATGCGTTTCCCGTTTATATTTGAAATAATCATTCCATAATTTTGCTTAATGCATAAATTTCAGATAGAAATTAATTATCTAAAATATACATCTATTGCGAAGTATCAAACCTCGTTAAATTATTTTTAATTGCTTTGATAAAGGTACAGTAAAAATTATTTGAACCTAAAATCACTCGACACCCGAAGTTACAAAACTTCATCTATTTTGAAGTTATGGCGGATTGCAGCATATTCTGCATTTGTACAATGTACCGGTATATATTATAAAGTACATACCAACATCTGTTTAGATATTTGCCATATATATGTACTTACATATATATATTGGGTTTAGAACTTCAGAAACGACACTATTCCATACTGACGACCTATTCTACATTCACCGACTTTGTTATTCATACTTATTAATTAATTGTTTTTTTAGGAAAAATGATTTACCTTTTTTAGGAGTTTCCATTTTTTAATGCTTTTTATTCGACAAAAGAAATGCCCTTAAGGTCGTTCCATACCTTTCAAATCATGCGAACAAAAATGTAATTTTTATAGGTTTATTGTTTTATTTGTAATAACTCGCGCTGTTGCAGGATGCACGTATGTACCGCATTTTTTGTGGGGGCACGTGGGGGCACACAGTGCCCCCAAAGGAAAAAACAGTGGAAAGGGGTGGAGAGAGGGGGTACAAAAAATTATGGACTTAGAACTTTCGAGAATTAGCGGGCCCCCAAAAAAGAAGTGACAAAAAAGGCCAAAAAAAATTACTCTAATTATTTTCAATAATAACGAAAATAGGTGTCCAATTTTTCCGACGCTTTCAACTCGGGACATAAAATGACTTAATTTTTTTGTAATTGAGTCATACCCATGGTAATAGTTATGTCCGAGTTGACAGAGACAAAAAATTCATTTTCATTATTATTAAAAATAATTACTTTTTTTATAAATATATGTAATGTTATATATATATATATATATATATATATATATATATATATATATATATATATATATATATGTTATATTTAATATATATGTTTATAATTACATGCATCCCTAAGTTTTATACAACAACGCGAATTATTGCAAATAAAACAATAAACCTATAGAAATTACATTTTTGTTCGCATTTTAAGAAACTATTTATTCAACATTTAAGCACTCCTTAATTATTATTTACACTTTTGCGTTCCTTAAATAAAATGAGTTGAATATATGTACTTATACTTTTTTAATTTCTTGAATTAAAAAAAATGTTTGCAAAGTTTTTTTAATAAACTTTTTATTTTTTAATCCTCTTTATTAAAAAAAAAACATTTGAAATATTTTTTATATCTCCTACTATTTAGTTATTGTATATATTTTGCTTACAATAAGTTGGGAGATTGTCATTTCAAATTTAATTTCGTCTCGTCTTATGTCTCATTTTTACAGTTTTTGCATCAATTCACTAAAATCTTACTGACATTCAGCAAGTAACTTGCTCGCTTATTTGGCAGTTGTTTGCTATACGAAGTGACTCGGAATTCATATTACAATGTTCTAGGATGTATAGATAAATATTTGCTTTATGAAACAATGTGCAGTAAAGAACTATTTGTGCGCTACAGTCCGTGGATGATTGTCGTGAATTTTTATTACTATCTTGTGTTAAGATTACCCATGTAATTTTGTAATTTGAATTCTGAAGCACTGCAACTGCCAAATGGGCAAGCAAGTTCTTTGTTAAATGTCAGCAAAATTTTAGAGAATCTAGCAGAATATCAAATTTAGGACTAGTTTTTCAATTTCCGGTTAATTCCGATTAATTGGTGTTTATCATTGAATCACCATACAAACAAATGTTTCTCATAATCATTTCTATAGTAATTTACTTTCGATCAGAGTTAACTGGTGATTGAAAAACCGGCTCAATGAACCAGTTACACAATGCAAGTTTAACTAGTAGTAAAAACAGTAGTTTAAAACATGCATTTTTCTTAGTTACCATGATACCATTTTCGTTTGTTACTATGGAAACGAACAGTTCAGATATAAAGTTGGAACAATCGTTTCTAGGAAGATACACAAATGTATAAGCTTTGTTAGTTAATAAAAAAAATTAACTATAACTGATTGTAAACGAAACAAATGATAATATTATACCCATGTTCGTTATTCATGATGTTTTATCGTTAGTGGCGCATTTTACAAAAGAAAAGTAAGGAAAAGTACTAAACTTATCGAAGTGACACACGTAATAGCATATTTATTTATTATCATAGTTGTCTATCTGGGATTTATTCATGACTAACAGAATGCGCACAAATTCTAATTTCCCATTTTATTTGACATGTTAGGGCGGCGTTAAATTCGTTTTGCAATTAGTTAAAAAATATGAATTGTTGTTCTTGGGTAACATCAAAACGACCAATGGCTGGCTGGCTGGTTACCCAACATATCTACATATTTTCTAATTTAACATGTCTCAAATATACTCTTAAGTTATGTTTAAATTTTAGAATATATCGACCATAGATTACAGATAAATTTGCAAATAAATTAAGGATCGCAGCAAACAGGAGTCCTAACAGGAGTTTCACATGAACACCTTTCAATATTTGAATGAAAATGTTTGCATAAGGCAATTTTCGATATAAAAGCAACATTAAATTAGTCTTATTGTTATATTCTAAAGTTCTAAAACTTTCAAGGTGAAATCAAATTAAAAACTAGTTCGCAGTTGTTGCACGCCGTCATTTATTTTCTACGGGCAAGTTGTCCTAGAGATAGACATGCTATGCAGTAGCTTTCACATCTCAATCATTGAATAATAATCCCGTTTCAATTATGAAATAAAACTAATTGTTGGTAACGATCAAATAGAATAGATATTTGTTAGAAATTTTAATTAATAAAAGATGATGCATTTAGTTTCACCTAAATAATTTTTAATTGGTCATACGTAGGTACTATTATGTGCGGAATTTTCATTTATAAAAACAAATACATAAATAAAACAAAAATTTCGAAATCGTACCTTTTATGTACCGTGATAAATTTTAATTCAACGGTACCTATTTTTTAATTCTGTGCTTTAAAAAATAAAATAAGTAGGCGGATGCAAAGTGTTACCTACTAACTATCTATAAATGTAAAATAGAACTTACGGTTCGGCTTCGATGCTTTTAAGTTTTGCGACATAGTTTGACGGTATGTAGCCTTCTTGTCTGGTACGTTTACTTCGTGCTAACCACCAATCGCCCTGCGTATCATTAAGTATCTCCAAGTGTTCACCCTTACGAAAACTTAAGTCTTCGTCGGTCCGAGCATCGTAATCGTAAAGAGCAACAAATATTTTAGCATTTGGGGGGTCAGGTTCTGAGGGATTCACAACTACAGGTCGAATAGTTTCTTGGGGCGGCGTTGGCATCGGGTTGCTCGGTACAGAAACATCTTCGATAGTATTTACCCCAAGACGCACACTATTATCTATTTCTCTTCTATCAGAAGGATTGCTAAAGCAGTTTCCCATTTTGGTCGTGTCATTAATTTATTCTTAAATCCGCACTACTTAACACATTCTCTAACTTAAAATAACGTTTTTCGTTTATAGTCCGCGCGCGCGCGACATCGCTCGACACTCGCAATTAATAACGATATCGTTCAACTCATGTATAAAAATTAGTTATACCTTCTAAATAATTATTGTTTATAACACTACCACACAACCGAAATTAAAAACTACACTGATTGGGCAATCTTTTTGACATACTAGAAATTGTTCCAGGTTCGGTAATTTACAATTTAGTGATATCGCCAGAACTCCCTAACGATTGAGCGGGAACTTTTAATTTAAAAAATATATTTTAAATTAATAAAATATATTTAGTATAAGAAGATCAGTAATTCTGCGTATTTTATACGCTTACTGGAAAATATATATATTGTTGATTATAATAATTACAGAATGTTTTTGTAATAAAAATTGTGAATAACGCACCATCTAATTTAAAATACCGTTTTTCGTTTATAGTCCGGGCGCGCGCGCGACATTTTACTCGACACTCATAATTAATAACGATATTGTTTAACTTATAAAAATTAGTTATTATTGTTTATAACAATATCAAACGACGTAAATTAAAAACTACACTGATTGGACAATTTTTGACATTTTAGAATTCGTCGAGGTTTGGTAACTTACAATTTAATGATATTACCAAAAATCCATAACGATAGCGCAATAAATTTGAATTAAAAAAATTAACAATTTTAAATTAATAAAATAATTTAGTGTAATAATTCTATAATAAAATAATTGTGCGTTATTATTATGTACTTACTAAACGATTGTTAGAACGAAACAAATTTCACCTAATTGTTTTATTATTTTATTAACGTTACTTAAGTCATATATTTCAAATACTTTTATACCAGTCATAAAGGATTTTATATATATATATATATATTTGTGACTATGCATTCAAGTGGGCACAATTTTTGAAAATGGAGTAATGGATATATTGGTTAAATTAAAATTTAAACTGGGTCGCCCATTATCCTTGCATTTTCTACATAAATATGGTAAAATAGCGTCTGTCAACATTGAACAACATAATTTAGGAAAATACTTATTGGAGAAATGTTTGTTAGAGTACGAACTCTAATATTTGCGATCTCAGTAAAGTTTGGACCAAAACTTTAATCCGCTATTCTACCTACATTCAGTTAAAACCAGTCATAACTATGTTAGCATGCTCTCTTAAAAAAATACAATTCTCAAATTCACATACTTTGAAAAAGAAATATGCAAAATCCTCTTATGGAAAAATTTGCTGTAATTATAAACTAGAAGGTCCCGTAATTAGAAAATTAATCAAAAATACCGGCATATCATAGAAGATTTAAAGGTGGAAGTTTAATAACAGTATTTCAATTTCCAATCAGTTGTAGTGAATTTATTAAGTAGTAAATAATTACTTAATAAATTCACAACTAATTGAAACAACGTGCAGAAACTATTTTGACTGATCTTTTATTTATATTGTATATGTAATAATTTTACTTTTATATACTTCTATTTTAATAGAATACTACAATTTTTATATTAAACAAGTAATGCATTAGTAAAACTGACTTAACATTAATAAAATAAAACATTTTTAAAAATTGTGCCCGATTGAACGAAAATAGATGTAAATAAATGTAGATATATAAAATTCTTTGTCTGGTATTTAAAAATTTCTTCATATTTTCTAGTAATAATTATAGCAGTTGTTCCTACTAACTGTAAATTTTACGGTCGATATTATTTAATTGCAAATAATGATCTAATATGCCAATCGACATGTGTAAGGTTTCTCCTAATAGTTTAAAGTTAATATGTACTTTAACCATCCATTTTACTAAAACACTATGTATTTCAGCAGTAGTTGGATGATTACTTAAAAAATTATTTTCCAGAATACATTTCTTTTCTAAAGTTAACAGGTAACAATATATGTCCTTAATATATTCCGTAACTAGCAAAGGATTACTATCATCATGAACATCAAGATCATAGACTTCAAAAATTTGTTTACTAGAATACAAAATTTTTTCATTGCCGTTATTTGTTGACATAGTTGCAGATTCTGCATCTTTTAGGTTTTTAGCTGGTTTTTTGGTAATGATAGTTTGCTTCTCAAATCACCGAGAGCAGCTCGTGGCACAATTAACGGTTTTAGCATTGTTACCTTTTTCTGTACTTTAATACTTTCGATTTTTTCTGTTCTTCATTGTTATTGTGAAAATATAATCTGTAATTAAAACATATTAAAAATCACTGCTTATAGACGTAATTAATTATTTTTTTTAATAAAACACCATCCACGAATTACTAAAAACAGTTAAACATCTTTACCTCGAATTCAATTAAATTGTGCCTGAAATATTGTAACTAATCTCTTAAAATATACAACATACAATTTTCATATCTGATTAGCATGTGCAATGGTTTTGTATCAAACAAAAAAATCTGTTAAGAAATTTAAAATTATAAATTAAACACCTAGCTCCTTATTTATGAAAAGGAATGATTACTTACTTACAGTTATAGTATGTATTGTGTATCTTAAACTATCTACCTAAATATATCTAAAACTGCTAAACTTGACGTGCAAATTAAAGTACCCAATGACAGTTTGAAATTGAAGAAAGTCTATTTTAAACAATACAAATACCTACTTGAGTACGCCAATCGGCATGTTTCAGATTACAAATAATGTAGTATAACAAACATTTTAAAAAAAAGTTTGATCAAAATCGGTTCTGTTCTTGTGGGTTCCGGAGTTTGACAATTTTTCGGGTAGGTATTAATACACAAAGGGTGATTTCTACCTGGTAAATTTTTTTTTTATGAAAACCTATTTTCCTACGGAAAATAGATTTGAATTACTAAAAGAAAAATTTACCCGAGTATAAAATTAACCTCGTGTGTATTACAAAAGAATAATATATGATTACTACCTATATAAAATTATTATTATACAACAAAATAATATATTTGAAATTTCAGTCATTTTTGCACATACAATTCTAGTTTAACGCATGCACACTCCGATAAAAGCAAAGTAGTTTTATCGATTTTTTATCACCTACTCACGTTATATGTATATTTGGATTAACAAACATTTAGACTACATATCAAGGTTCTACTGTAATTGTCGACAAATATATAAAATTAATTTTCATTATCATATAACACTGGAAGTGGTATTTGTCAGTTATTATTACAAAACATAGAGTTATTATATTAGTCATATAGAAATAGAGTTATTTTATAGTCTTGTTCATAGTATAAAATAAATATTTTGATGTAACGCAAAATTATTTTTATTACAATATTGAAAAATTATACATCAGTTAGAAAATGTAAACTAATTATAATCAAATTTAAAAATTGTATTAAAGCATTTTTTAATTCTGTTGTTCTTCGGAAGCTTCTAAAGGAAGCTGTAAAATTCTAGGGCCGTACAACAAAACATAAGCACAATGCCAATCACCTGAAACAAATATAATTATTAATTAAATTTTAATGTCATAACCGATACCTCCTCCAGATAACTTCAAAATATCTTCTGTAGGAACAGGAGAAACTGTATCATCATCACATTTAAACCAATTTCCATTAGCATGACGAATCCATCCTACATAATGACCACTAGAAGACGATCGACCTTTATGTGTTAAAACTGCTTGAAGCGTATAATAACCACTATTATTGCTTCCTAAATCTGAAAGCATAGATTTAAAATTAGATCGTAAATTTCATTACCTACTTTAAATAAAATGAATTTTGACATGTTTGCTGTAATAGATTAGATATAATAATTAATATTTAAACTTTTGTCATTTTTGGATTTCCTAATCAAAAAAAAAAACCATTCCGAACTAAAACAAACATCCTAACGACTATAAAATGTCATCATAATCGTTTAAAAGTGTAATTGTTGAATTGCGAAATGCATCGCAGAATTAAAAAAATATATATTTAAAATAAGTGAAACTGAATACAATTTTTGTTTACTATCAGTAATAAGAATTCCATCGCATAATCTATAATTGCTACCTTGATGGAAGTTTTGATTTCACTATTTTATGATCTTGATTTGCATATACGCAAGACATTAAAAAATATAAATAGTTACCATCTTCAAACCAATAAGGAACATCTGTTGTTGCTGCATTCGTTTTTGTGTCCCCTTTACTTTTACCTTTACCCTTTGTAGCAGCCTCCACTTGTGCATCTTCCAATTCCTACAGTTAAATAAACAAAAAAATCATTTATGCTATGATCATGAACAAATTGTTAGTACTTAAAATGTATAACGTATGATAAGCATACCTTAAAACGCAATCGCATCGGAGTAAGTTTATCTTGCAACTTAGGCGAACACAATTCATAAGCATCAAAATCAAAAGGAAATTTTACATCTTTTAAAATTTTTGCATTTATCGATTCCTTTTCCTTAAAATAAAATCTCACAAATTGAATAGTAAGATAGGCAGGTAATCTACTAATCTTCGACTGAAAATAATTAAATCGATTAAAGTAAATTTTAAAAACATAAAATAATACATACTGTTTTTGTATAAACCGCATCTCTTTGTAAAAAATTAGACATTTTCGTAATTTGCTCTTGCATTTTCTAATTAAATAAAGAAAATTTCAGTCACAATATTTTATTTATTAGCTGCACAAAATATTTTTTCACTTACCGATCTAAGACCTGAATGCATATATCGGACATCTTGAGATATAAAACAGCTAATTTGTAAAAATTGTTCATTAGTTTTTGTTGGTGGTTCATCCTCTGCCTCCACACATTTCCACTCTACATCAAAAGTACCTCCAAAGTATTGGTCAATTAAAGACCTAAAAAATTACATTTTAAAAATATAATTTAAATTTAACCTTTACTTTTGTATATTTGAGATTACCAATAACTAATAAGATTTATTTAAAGATTATAGGTATGTGGTTACAGGATAAATTCACGTTAAAAATAATTTTAGCAAATTTCGAAAAGAAATCCATTTTGTAATAAACGAATAAATAAAATTAATTTAATAAATGATCTTTAAGACTATGTGCAGAAATCGTGGAATAAAAAATTATGAGAATACCTACCAACAAAACTAACTAAAGATGGAATATAATGAATATTGTAACCGATTGTAATTAAAAAATTAAAGGTATAAAGACTGTTTTGCTTGCTAAACTGCTCGCTCGTCCATTTTTTGGATTGCATTATTGCTTATACTGTTTTTGGATGATGCTTCACCTCGAGGAGCATTCCAAGGTTAATAAGTTTACTGTTTAATAATAAATAAAGTAAAAAACCGTATAACATTAGCATTAGCATTTCTGACAAGTTATTTACATTTTACTGCTAAATAACTACATTATGAACATGAAATAAACAATGTAGTCAAGATATAAAAATAAGTAAATTAGAAAAATTGGAAATCATTAACTAAAACAATATAAAAAAATTATAAGATAAAAAGATATAAGAATTGTAAATTTAAAATTCATTTAAAACAAATAGCTTACTTATGATTTTCTCCTTGTAATTTGTCACTAACTTGTTTCGATGGGAGTTTTTGTTGTAATACTCTAATTAGTTCTGTCCAACATTCATTTGCATCCTATAACAATAAAATAAATAATTATAAAATTACAGATGTTTAACGTAATTTTATTTTACCTGTTGTTGAAATCCACCATGTTCACTAGTTTCTGCAAATCTAGGAAAAGCTAAGTGGATCATTTGCAAAAGAGTAAATGGTGGTACTGTAAACCCTTGATCCATGTTTGCATAAAGATCTCGTAACGAGCAGTTATTGACTCTGATATTAAGGAAACATTTTCTCTTTGCACATCTACAAAAATATACAGCAATTACTGGAAACAAATTAAAAACATTATCTTTACCTCCTTTAAATGATTTTAGAGCTTCTTGTAATTCTGGAACTGGTTTAGACACTGAACAGTTGCATTCATATAACACGTATTGCTTATATTATGTAATCCTGGAGGTAATTCTAGCTGTATAAAAAAAATTTTATGGTCAAGCGAAATTAATTTTCAAAAGTACTTACAGCTGTAGCCAATTCTGTCTCGTTCATATCTTCCACGAACATAGTTTTTCTACAGGTTCTTTTGGAACATCCTCCTCTTTACTTCCCATTAATAAAATTGTAGCACCCTAACGATAA
Organism: Rhagophthalmus giganteus; assembly: GCA_036326145.1. Lineage (NCBI taxonomy): Eukaryota > Metazoa > Arthropoda > Insecta > Coleoptera > Rhagophthalmidae > Rhagophthalmus > Rhagophthalmus giganteus. The sequence continues at coordinate 68,015,034 of JARFJA010000001.1, read as the reverse complement.
TACACAGTTATTCGTGCATTGTCTCTTAACAATTTACATCTCTTAATTTTAAAAAAATCCCAAATCTCTTTAATGTACACCTAATAAATAAGAAAAATTGGAAAAAATTAACTAAAACAATATAAAAAAATTATAAGATAAAAAGATATAAGAATTGTAAATTTAAAATTCATTTAAAACAAATAGCTTACTTATGATTTTCTCCTTGTAATTTGTCACTAACTTGTTTCGATGGGAGTTTTTGTTGTAATACTCTAATTAGTTCTGTCCAACATTCATTTGCATCCTATAACAATAAAATAAATAATTATAAAATTACAGATGTTTAACGTAATTTTATTTTACCTGTTGTTGAAATCCACCATGTTCACTAGTTTCTGCAAATCTAGGAAAAGCTAAGTGGATCATTTGCAAAAGAGTAAATGGTGGTACTGTAAACCCTTGATCCATGTTTGCATAAAGATCTCGTAACGCGGCAGTTATTGACTCTGATATTAAGGAAACATTTTCTCTTTGCACATCTACAAAAAATATACAGCAATACTTCGGAAACAAATTAAAAACATTATCTTTACCTCCTTTAAATGATTTTAGAGCTTCTTGTAATTCTGGAACTGTTTTTAGACACTGAACAGTTGCATTCATATAACACGTATTGCTTATATTATGTAATCCTGGAGGTAATTCTAGCTGTATAAAAATAAATCTTATGGTCAAGCGAAATTAATTTTCAAAAGTACTTACAGCTGTAGCCAATTCTGTCTCGTTCATATCTTCCACGAACATAGTTTTTTCTACGGGTTCTTTTGGAACATCCTCCTCTTTACTTCCCATTAATAAAATTGTAGCACCCTAACGATAATACACAGTTATTCGTGCATTGTCTCTAACAATATACGTACATCTCTTAATTTGAAGTTATCCCAAACTTCGTCTTTCAATGTTACACCCTTTAACATAACTTTCTGTCTTTCGGGTTGTACTCCCGTAAGGGCAAATAGTTGAGCTTTAAAAACGATCGGAGGATCTTCAGTATTAACTTCAATATCTGGGTACGATTCTTTTCCCCATTTAACTTTTACTGAAACGTAATGAATTTTGTAAAATGTTTAATTCTATCGGAAAAACATCCGTGAACACCGGTAATTGTACGGTTATGTACCTTTTTTTTTCAAATAAAATACTTATATTTACCTTTATACGCAGACATTTCGACAAAGCTTCAAAATCGACGATTATTTTAACGAACAATTAAAACTTACAAACAAACAATGATTCCACAAATTTACAAAATTCCACGCTGTAAAATTGCAAGTTTAACTTTTTGACAGTTGAAAAATCTAATTGGCTTTCAATTGCCATAGACATCGCATCAAATTTATAGAAATCACAATTACAGTCATAAAATCAACAGATGGCACTACAAAATGTATTTTTTATAGAAAATTAAAAAGAAAACAATTAAAATTAATAACTATTAATCAATTCTATTAGAAAAATTAACTACAATTTATATTTTAAACTAAAAAATCAAAACCATTACCTAATGAATTTTAAATTGAAATCAATCAGCATCACCATATTATAACAGTCATAATTTATTTGAATAAAATTACACGACATAATTCTTGAATAAATAATGTAATAATATATTAAAATACGCTTAAATTATATATTTTTTAAATATCTAAAATTAAAATCTTCGATTATAAATCAGAAATATTACCTTAAGCGATATACAAACTAAATAAATATGTAAATCTTCAACATAATCACAACAGATTGAACTTTTAAGTATCAGTATTATATATACTTCTCTGAAGCGCAGCAATGTCCTTTGCTCGAGACGAATTTTTACTTTTCTGATGTCTATCTTGAACTTTAATAAAATGTTGTAATAATTCTTGAAAATTTATTTCCTTCATTCGTTCAGGTAATTCTTTTGGGTATATTCTACAAAATATCAAATTAATGTAATAAGAAAAATGTAAAAGCTATAATAATCAACCTCTTATCGGTACATTCTAAATGTAAACTAGGAATGCAAGCAAGACGTGTCCGTAACGTATGAAATGCTTCAGTTTGTGGTAATAACATAAGCAAACCATATAAAGCCCGTACCAAATCTTGATCACAGGGTGTTTCCAATAATTCTAATCGTAAATCTGAAAATGCATTTTTAGTCGTTTAAGTCAAACTAATTTTAAATTAATTAATTTACGATAAATTTCTACATAAATTTTATAGATATAAAAGAAAGAAATGTTGCTATCTTACAATTAACCAAAAGTTAATTTGACTTAGGCTATTGGAACTTCAAAAGTTATTTTTTATATCCAATTTGAAGTGTCATAATATGTGCATCAAAATTTACACATATACAAAATGATAATAAAACATTTTCCGTAAAATCTATTAAAGTTGTAATATATCTATAGTTTTAAAAAACTTACATGCAAATATTGGCGATTCGATTAATTGTACTAATTTGTCAATTTCTGTTAAAAACTCTACTGTGACTTCAAGATTGCCACTGTAATTAGTTAAGGATGCAGTAAGATTTTAACTAAATCATGATAATATATTTATAAAAGGATACAATACACGTAAAAGATCACAAACATGTTTATAGCATTGTGTTAATAAACATAACGCTACTGTAGCAATTGGATTATGACACCAAGATTCGTATAAACAACAAAATAATGCACATGATTCCTAAAACATTAATGTATTACCAATTTGCTATTATAATTCACCATCTACACTAACCTTTGTGTTTAAACTTTTAAGTTTGTTACGTAATTCGAACAATTCCGATGAAGTAAGTAATATTATATTAAGCGTTTCAACCATTAAACTAGCAAATTTTAAGTTTGATTCGTTCAATAAGATTTGTGCCAAAGTACGGTAAATATCTTCAGCATTAAGTAAAACACACAGCTGCCTAAAATACAAAGATTTCACTGTTTCTTAAACTATAATATTTATATATACGAATGCACAAAAATTCTTATAACAATAAATGAATGTGATTAGAAAATTACCACCTTCATAACCATTTACCTTAAAGTCAGTGCAAATGGTAAAAAAACAATAAGAATTTGTCTGAAAAATGAAAACAATGAAAAACTTATTTTCAAATTATGTAAAAAATAATCTCCCTTGTTCTTCAATTCATTGATAAAACAAAAATAGAATATAACTACATATTTTATATTGAATGTATGCATATTTAAAGATTTATTCAAACCTTCATTAATGTGCATATTTAAAAGTAGCTAGAAAAGCATTTAATACAATTATAAATGACACTTTCCTTAAACAAAACTTTCGCATAGGTACTTAAAATTAATGTTTACCTTATAATAAAAGATCCTCGTTCCTCCAATAAATTTTTATCATTACTGAAGGAATTAAGTAATGTTATAAGAAATTTGGTATAATAAGGATTCATGTCTCGCAATATAGAATTTTCATTTATCTTTGGTAAATCTATTAAAAGAAATTTTTGAATAACTTTCTTGTGAATAACTTTCTAATATTACCTGTGGAAGAATTTGTTAAATCGTAGGATAATTGACCAGCTGGCGACGAGATCACTTCTGCAACAACTACTAAACACTGCTGAACAACTTCATCTGCGGGATCCGATAAAGTACGTTGTAATGCAGGAAATAACAAATCAATATAACTAAACATCTACAAGAGGAACGTTAAAATTATAGTAAATAAAAATTACAATAACTTCTAACCTTATTAGGAAGTTTAATGTATAAATGATGAATCCAACGAAGAACTGCTACTTTTGTTTGAACGGAGTTATGCATGATTTGTTGAATTAAAACATCAACGACTGACGGTAAATCTAGTTGGTCTTTTACTTGTTCTCCTTCAACTTAAGTAAACGAAGACATATAAAGTTTATTCGTAAAGCCTAACAATACATAATTATGGGATAGCGACATAACACAAGGTAGATAAGAAAATTAAAAATCCTCATTAAATGTGGCTTAATATTGTATACAAAACATAAAAGCTAATATTTCCAATAAAGATTAATAATACATGTGAATTATAACAACTGCCTATCGACGTTTTTATTTTTTAAATAAATAAGCAACTTTTAATGGAAATTTTTACAGAACAATCCAAAAAATTTAAAACAAACGATATACCTGTTGTAAATCTTAGAGATGAATTATTTCCTTCTTCAACTTGAAGGGACACTAATTTCATTAAAGTATGATTGACTGCTGTTGCTGTTTCTTTAATGTCTGTCACTGGATTAAGGACAAAAAAATTAATGTAATTGTTAATAAGTACATACACAGTGATTAATATAAAAAAAAATGTAAAAACAAGTAAACATGAAATAAACTATATTAACACATTGATAAATGCCCATAATGATATTTACGGATGGATTTATGTTACTGGTGAATAACACCAGTACAAGAATAATCAGTAAAGCACTAAAATGAACTAAATGCAAATAAATAGTACCAAATATCTTCCAATAAATGCCCCTTGCGTTTATTTGCCAGATTTGATGTCAGTATTAGTTTGTTCACCTGAATGTTCCATACGACACGTATTTTAAAAACCACATTTTGGAAACATTTTTAAAATAACCCTTTACAAACACTTTCATAATAATAACAATAGTTTCTAAGAAAAATGGTGACAACGGAAATCTCACTATACATTCCACCATTAGACCGACAGTAATTGGAGATCAGGCATTTATTGAAAGATATATAGCTGATGTAGCTTGCTTGCAGGTTGTACCAAATTTTTTCGAAAATTTAAATGTCATTTAAATCTCAACATTTAAAATCTCCGTTATTTGAAAAGATAATAAAATTATGATCTGCAATGAGACCAATTGTCAACCATCTTCTTAAAAAGTCTCAATTATTTCTTTATAAATGGTAACACAGGCTTTTATTGCTGGGTATGAAAATATAAATTACTCCGACTTCTAAAATGTAACATACTTGTTTTTCTTTGCAAAAAACTTTCAAAAAGTTCTTCAGTTCTATTCAATTATAAATTTTAATTAACCACAAATTATTAAACTGAACATTCAAAATGACCTCTTTAAGCAACACATACCTCAAATCTACCCAACATAGTTTGATCATAATTAAATTCAAATTCATACCATTTATAAAAAAAAAAGAACTCTTTCCAAGAAGACCATTACTTAAAGACAAATTTATTATCTATTATTTTGTCAATTTGATGATGATGATTTAATATTACATCTGCCCCAACACTACCCAATTTATAGGTAGATTATAAAGAAAATTAATGTTAAGGAAAATAAAAATACACATGCAAATTAAGTTTAACAAACAAATTATTAACCATATTTACAAAGAATTTTCTCCTTATTGTTTTTATTGAAACAATAATTTTCTATTTACCACATTAAGACATTTGTTTTATAATTTATTGAAAATTCTTTGTTAATATTTAAATAACAAATATATAGAAAAAAAAACATCATGGCTATCAGCAACTAAAAAACTAAATTTAAACAAAATTAAAGTGTAAATATTTTTAGTAAACAGAGATCTCAACTGATAATCTGTGCATCATCATAATTTTATTCTGTATATTAATTTGAAATGAAGTAACCATTGGTTTAAAAAATTCAGAGTTAGAAGTAATTTTTAATTTCAAAAAGATCTAATTCGTTTTTGTCCTTTCTGCTAAATTAAAATAAATGATAGCTGAAACAGGTTTGAGCATCACTATTTATATTGCTGTTAACCAAAACGTTAAAATGGTAATTAAAAAAGAAAGGATACTTCTGCGAGAATCTGTATCATACGCCAAACAAGGCAAAACTGCTGTAAAAATCCCAGATGTATATGGTAGCATCATAGGGCCTGATAGTTGAACAAATTCTTTAATCCACGTTATTGACGTAAACTGTATAATGCAATAAAGTTTAAAGTAGACACAAACTGTTAACTTTAATAATTACCTGCAACATTTCATCATTTTTTTCTTGAGCATGATTAATGAGTATATTTATCATACTGCCAAAATCAACTCTAGAGGGATTGCTTTTAATACTACGTAAAAATTCTCCTAACACAGTATCACACATTTTTTTTACTTCAAGCATGGAATCATCTAGTATTTTAAATAAGCCATCTAATAATTCTGGTAGATAAAGTATTAAATCTATGTCGGGAACAGCATCTAATACAGATATCCAAGATATTACAAATTGTCTAGCAAAAGAACTTTTCGTATATATACGTTCACGTAGTAATGGCATAAATGCATCCAAATCAAAAGATGAACTCTCCGTAACTATATCCTAAAAAAAATTATATTTATTAATATGTTTCACGTACAGGTATGGAAAACCATTATTTACGTACTGCAAAGAATAAAACAAAGTGAAGTAGGAATATAAGGTGTTAAAACGATAAAAATATAGGTGCAATGTTGCCTGTAATTTCACATTGTCCATGTGGAAGTCAAACGAAGACCGACAAAATGCTGACAGTGAAGGGTTTCTCTACTTCTGTCATTTAGATTAAGTTTCTCGTTTCATTTTGCTCACCCTCATTGAAATAGTATAATTATGTAAATAATAGTTTTCCATACCTATATAGACATAAATTCATAACGTGTAAACATTTGTCAGTTCTTTATGGAAAACATTTTGAATAAAAACAGTTATTTATTGTATTCGTGTTTTACGAGGTGTTTTATTCACAAACAAATGTTTAAACGTACGAACTTTGTTTTTGCATTTAATTTTTTCGATTGGATAAATGCAATACAACGTTTTATCTATAATCAATTCATTTATGGAGCTAAATTATCCGAACTTAACCAAAAAATAATCTGACATGGAGATGTCACCTCAAAACTCGGTGAAACTCGGCAGATTGCTTATTTATTGATTGTTGAATTGAGAAAAATTCCACTAGGATTAAAGTGTATAATTTTATTCCATTAAGGGCCAGTTGTACCAAAGCCGATCACACTGAATGTCAGTCAATCATTACAGAAACGATTATCTACACAATCGACTGTGGTACAACTGGACCTAATGCATAATGTCACTTTATATAGTTGAAATAAGGATAATTATAACCCAATTAATTGTGGATAAATAAATAAGTATAGGTTTTACACATTAGTTTAGTTACACAACTATAACAATTGCTAGATAACTGTTATATCCGCTAAGAGCTAGTTGCACAACAACCGATCGTCGCTGAACCTCTGGCAATTGCCACGTAAACAATTGTTTAAAAAAATCATTTCTATGGTGATTGACCGATGATCAGCTATTGTACAATTGGCCCTAAGGTCCAGTTGTACCACAGTCGATCACGCTGAACGTCAGTCAATCACTATAGAAACAATTGTGTAGATAATCCTTTCTATAATGATTGACTGACATTCAGCACGATGAGCTTTGATACAACTTGCCCTAAATACGAACAAGTGTTACAATTAGTGAACAATTTAGTTATTTATTAGATCATGTTAAAAATCTAATAAAATTTAAATCTTTGCAAATTTTTACACTTATTATAAATCACCCTACATATTCTGTCACATTTTTCTACTTTAAAAGCACAAATATGAAAAGAAAGAAAATGAGATATTGATCTAAGGGGCTCACAATCTTTTAGAACCATTAAGTAAAAGAAGCACTTCAATAAATGTAAATAAAATTACGATTAAAATTAAACAACCTTATCTGTGTTTTTAATACCTTCATCAGACGATCCAGTAATTCCGAAGCGCTTTTTATACTTTGTTCTGAATCCGTAGCAATTTTACTCAAGGCACTGAAAATGTGTGAAAACTGTGGCAAAACAGCACCCCTTGCTACTTTCACAACATTATATAAAGATTCACATGCATAATACTTTACACGTAAATCGGCATCATTAAATCGTGCAACTATAGGAAATACTAATTCTTCTGTATATAGAGATGTATCCTAAAAATAACATTATAGTAATAGATGTTACTTTTTAACAACTGTGTTAGTTAAAATATATCGATTTATTTTTAACATCAATAAAGTGGTCTTGTTTTACAATCTCGACCTAATCAAGCTTATAGACCGGGATGGAAAAACCAAAATAGCTTCATTTTTAATTCATTACCTTTCCTAAAGCTATTGCGATTGCTGCAAGACCAATAAGACCACCTTTTCTAGCATGAGGATTTGAAGAATTTGTAAAATCTTGACCCAATATTTTTAATAGTTTCTTTATTTGAGCTGTATTATTTACGCTAGCAAATTCCTTGACCATCCTAAAATTAAGGTAATTTAATAACTGGCGTAAACAAAAAAAAACAAAAACATCGTTTTTTTTGAGTGACCATAAAAATTGATTGAACATATATACCATTAGATTATTTTATCATTGTTGTTTAGTTTTATACTTGCATTATTAATTATATTACCAAAATGGTAATGTAAATGTTATAATCATCCTGTATGTATGAAACACAAACAAAATATAACCACACATAACCTACTTTTCAATTTCTAATGCAGCGGTTTTTCTTTTTTCATAAAGTTTGTCATGTAAAGCTCGAACACATGCTGCACTTAAAGGAGCATAATCTTTTTCTGACATTGTAATAAAATTTCGAACAAGCTTTCTTCCACAACATATAAAAGCTATTAGATTTTTGACATTCAACAAATTCCAATCAGCTTTCTACCAATGTTAAAAAATTAAAAACTACTAAAAAGGCATTTTTCTTTAAAAAAAATTGTCCTGTGAAAGGGACAAAGTAGCCCCAAATTATTACTTTCTATAGAAAAATTTAAAGGGAAACAAGCCACCGTTGTTCATAAAAAACATTCCTAGTTCAATAAACATTTGCACGTCAGTAATTTGATTAGAGATAGATGATACTTTTTTTAGTGCTTTACTGATATTTTATCTATTATTGAATTTGCTAAATACCTTTTTGTTATTTTCAAAACTTTATTTTTTTTAATGAGCAACGTCATTATTAAAATGCATTAATTAATTGACGCAATAGTGCCGGAAGTGGTATTACGTCATCATCATTTTATTGTAAACATGGCGTGCTGTTTTTGGCGTCAACCGTTTATTACTTTTTTAGAACTATTTATTTAAAGCTGTATTTAATTTTTATTACGTTATTTGAAGGTAAACTATCATAAGAAAATTGAAATGCTTTACACATGGTTAATTTGTGGTACTACATTTTTATCGTAATTCTGTCAGTTAATAAAGGTCAGTATTATTAAATTTTTTAATCAGTATTTGATTATACCATGTATTTAAAAATGAACTTTAATTGATAATTTTAAACTTTCAGAAATCTGGTTATGCACGAATATGAAAATGAAATAAACTGTTCTACAATTGGACAGTAAACAAACAAAAGCAATGGGTTGTACAGGGCATAAGCCCCAAGTGTAGGGATAGAGTGTCATGCAGTCTGAGTCAGGCCGATATATTAATTCGGTGTCTGACATCATCGGAACCGACGAAATTGAATTTTTGCTTGACGACATTAGAGACCTGGAGCCCACGAGTGTCAATCCTGAAGACATTCAGGTATTTTGGTGTAGTTGATGTACTATATAATATTTAACAGTAGATACGGTATCGACTCTTTTTGATTTAAAATTTTTTTACACGAGATTTGTATATCGTCTGTATACAATTAAACCCCTGTTTGTATTTCTTTCTTTTGAAAGTGTTTTACTTACATTTGGACATTGTTTTAGTTGTAAATTTTTGTAGTTAAATAAATTTTTGTTTCCTACTTAATTTCTCTTTTTATTATTTTGAAATTAAGTGTTGGTGATTGATGTATATAACTGTAATTTTAAAAACTATGGAGGTATCGTTAGAAGATGTTAAAAATGTAGGTACAGTGCATGCCGTTGAATCCTGTGTAAGTATTGTAAACGATCTTTATTTAGTAGAATACCTACTATCTTGTAATAAAAATAATGAGATGGAAACTTAGTAAGTAAAATAAATTTATGTTTTATTAGTTTTACAGCTTGAAGTGCAAATTATTTCTGCATATAAAAATGTATTTACAATTAGATATTGCTATTATTTAAATAATATTTAACTTGTTTTGTCTAATAATCTTTAAATGAAACATTTCAGAAGTTTTTGTTTAGGTATGTAAACATCGTCGAAAATCTAACTGCTTTATTAGTTTAATTTGCTTTTTTGTAATTTTATTGATTATTGCTCAAATTTAGTTTTAAATAGCTTTACCGATTTAAAATAGAATCTTGATGAAGATTAGAAAAGAAAGAAAATATTAGATAGTTATATGCTAATAATTAATTTGTGCTTCATTTATTGTATCCCACAAGATCTAGAAAGTTGATCTTATCATATAAATCCTTCAGCACTAAGTGTTCGATGTCCGTGTTCCAGGAACCGGATGGTATGAGTTGTGTGTTGCAGGACTTTGAGATAGCGGGCAGTAGAACAGGGGCCTTGAGCACAGACTGTGCAGGTGGCTGCGAGTGCGAAACTCCTCTCGGGACAATTAACTCGTGGGACTCGCACTCTCACTACCGCCATCGAGCTGCCTCGCCTGATTTGTCCTTATATTCTGGAGTAATTGTCTATTGTGACCATTCTCATCTTAAAACGGCAACCGGACTTATCAGAATTCTTTTAGTTGTAAGTGGTTAACTTTAATAATATCTAACTTTATTTAAAAGAATAATTTTTAGGTATCGACGGTAGCATGCTTAGCATGTCTATGCACCTCTGGAACAGTCAAAGTTGGACTGTTTATGTTACCTTTAGTAGGTCGTTTACGCCTTATGATGTTCGTAACTCTATTAAGCTTATTTGTTACCTGCCTTTTATTATTCCTCGACATTTCGCATATGATCTATTTATTTCCTTTTAATTGGGGAAAATTGGTAAGTTTTATGTTGAACGAATTGATTTTTCTTCAAAAAAAATTTAATTTGAAAAAATTGTTTTGAATATATATTTTTTTTAATCGTTTTTTTAATTAAAATAGCACGATTAACTGTCACTGTTTTATATTAAAGTAATTAAAAAATGTAAAACATGTTTTGTTGTTCTTTCAGAATGCCTATTTCTACCTGAGCCTTAGCATATTGTTCCTCATAGCTTCATCGCTCATCTTTCATATGGTATTTTTATCGGAGACGTTTTCGTGGGTCCCCAAATGGACAAAACATCAACTGTTAATAACCGGAGTAAGTGATTATATTTCAAATATTACTAAAATTTATGTAGAAGGTACTTTTACACTTAATTTAATTTTTTTAATTACAATAATATGAAATGAATTTTTTATTTTCTGATATTCATATTCTGTCCATAAGGAAATTAGGAAATTTAATATTTTGTATTAGGTAGGTACTATTAAAACTAGCAATTGATATGATACCACATGAGATGCGATTAATTACTTATAATACAACGTTTGTGGATCTGTTTTTCAATTTCAACTTACACTTTGGTTTAAGATTAACTATATTAATTTAATTTTTATTTATTCTGACGTAAAACAAAAGCATCTTTTATCGGAATCTATCGTATAATTGTCATTTTAACGATTACACAAAAGACATTTAAGATCTTCCAAATTGAATGATGTGTGCAGTTTAAATTTAATTCATTTTTTTTTTGTTCATTGTGAAACACAAGAGTGTTGTGTAAAATGTAGTATAACACGTGTGAAACATTTTTGAGTAGCTTTTTGTTCTATCCTGAGCAAGTATTAATTTTGAAAATACTTTTTAGTCTCTGGGTTACGTCTGCTGTGTTGAATCTGCAATTTTAATGATAATACAAAAGTGCACGATGATACATTATCAACCGGTTACTGAAGATCCGAGTTTAAACCTTCAAGAAAGACAACTTTCACCACATCAATCGCCTGAACACCAAACGAATCAAATGGTGCCTAATTACAAACCGGTAATGAATTATCCAGCAGTGGCATCCACATCTAAACAACAACCATTTAATTACTTAGATGATATTCAGCCGTGTTCGTCTAAGGCAGTAGATAGATATCAAATTGCATGATAGTGAACTGTGTTTAGTAAAACTATTAAAATTGCCTTGGTTTAAATCGACACGGACGTCTCGAGGGTCTTATCAGTATCATCGTGTGGCGTGAATACGCGTAAAGATTACTTTTAATTTATTAATCATCTATAATAAAAACTATGTGTGGGACTTCTATATTAATATAAACAATTTTGTAAAGTAATGTGAATATACTTATATACCGTTGTGAATATTGTTCATGGCGGTAAAAGATCAAAATATGAATCAATAACAATTACATATATAAAAAAACGCTATTTATAAAATTATAGAAATATAATAAATTGCAGTTTTTGCAATTTGTATACGTAAAACGTTTTAAAAATATTTCTTTATAAATTACTTCGAAAATCAGACTGTTTAGGAAACATTAACAAATCTCTAAAAGCACAAGGTTAGGTTTTAAGCAACTGCCATTAGATTTAGTTAAGGAATGTCTTAGATCTTTAGAGATTGTGTATTAAGATTTTGTACTTCTTATATACATTCATGATTTGAATGTTTATACTAATTTTTAATTGAAATGTACATAAAAATTGATTATGCAGTCATTGTCTTTATTGTAAAAATCAATTGTGTACATTGAAATATATGGATTACAGTTTCTTATTTATGACAAACTAGTAATAAAGTGAATGTAGTCTATTTTCAGTACATACAGAGTATTTTTTACTTTTATAAAATGATATTTAAAATATCTGGTCTATTATACTTTATGGATAATGCGTGAACATTGCCCATAAATATAAAAACGATAAGCCAGAGACATACAACGAGATTTCCCCATAAGGTTGACACAATTTTTTTGATTTATTGTTACTTATTAAATGTTTGCGACCTTAACTCGGTAGATAACTATCTTATCTTTTGTTGTTGATATCTTCAAAGTATTTTATCTGTATTATTCAAACATGACAGATATAATAAATATTACTGTATTTTATTTGTTAATATAAATAAAGATGACCGAGAGAAAAGTTTTGGGAAGAAAGTCGCAAATGTTTTTACATTCTGTGATTCCTGTTTTAAACACCCACGATGAATTAATAAAACAAAAACTAAAACGTGGAAAATTCTTGTTTACCATAACTGGTATAATGAAATTAATCGGCATTGTAAGTCAAAATTGTTTGCAATACATAAAATGTGTTACTTTACTATTATTTCAGTTATTTCTTTTAATATCGGTGTTAATATTTATTAGTAATTCAAAATGCAACACTACGCTAGATTGGTATCCATTTTTATTTCCGTGTGTACTGGGAATACATACACTTGTGACATTTTCTTTGTACTTAATTTTTTCGCTCGGTTTAATAATAAATAATCCGGGAACGTGGGTTAATATAGTTAGTACATTATAATTTTAAATATTTAATGAAGTAGAAAAAATAACTAGGTCATTTAATTTCTAGGATATTTCAGTCAATTTTTGTTTATCGGTGGCTTCTATAGTGGCATTGGTTTTAAGTTTAACTAGCTGTTCGACTACCACCTTGCTCCAAAGAATGCCAATGGTAAGGTAAAACAATTTATTATTATGAAAGTACCTATGTTTTTTGATTAAAAAAACATTTTGAATATTCTACTTTCTGGCCTTAAAATATACACGACCTTTTAAGGTAATAAAATGTACATTTCCAGATTTTAGGATTATGCGGTGATGGTATATTAATAGTTAGTTGTGCTGCTCTCTTCCTTATGTATCGATATAAAGAAGATAGTGACGAAATGCAATATAACACACCACGACCGATTAACTCTAGAAATTCTATTTTCGTTTAGGTAAATATATAGGGGTCTATTCTGTAAAAACCTGTTAATTGTTAAACTGATTTTAGATTTCAAAATAAATAATAAAATGTAAACTTATATGATGCATATTACGAGTGCATACACAATAAATACAAATTATTAACACACTCTTACAACAATAATATTAGCTATGCCTGCATTATTTAACTTAATAAAATAATAAACAATTTAAAAAATAATGATTTAATATTTTATAGAAAATTATCTTATTAATTTAAATTTTTTTATTATCCACCTATAGGAGGTTTTATGAACTATATATAACAACAAATAATCGATTGTGTGGAAACCTGCACGTAACGAGAACATGGAAGTTGTTTAAATTAGGATTCATTCCGCAAAATAAATTAGATAAGTGGTTGTAATTTGAGTGTGAGATAAATTTTAAATTAATAATAAGCGTTGTGTGAACTACAATTCGTAACGTACAAAAAGCATTTACTGCTATTTCAATCTGATTTATTAATCGATTTCTTGAAGAACCAACATTATCATGCTTGATAAGGTATCAAATCTGTATATATTTATTTTATAAATACTCGAAATCATTAGTTATTTTTTGTCAGATCGTGACAATAAGAACGATGTAATTTGTCAGAATGGTCAGGTCATCAAACCTTAAGTCGATTTTTCTGTTAATTTTTATTTTAAACACTTGTCTGGGTACGTATAATGATCTATATTTATGGGTAATAAATTGGGTATTGACTGTTATTACAGCCAAACGATCATGTGATAGTTCAACTGTCGTTGTAAGACAGTGTCTCGAAACAGAAACTTGCATACCAACAGCTGATCCCAGTAATGGTTATTGTGAATGTTTACCAGGGTATTTCAGAGTTAATAATACTTTTTGTGAAAATGTTACCAAATCTACGACCAATATACCGAAATCGTCAAGTCTCGTTCACGGAGAAGAGAATAACGATAAGGGAAACACAGTTGCAGAAATTTTCATTCCTATATTTTTAATTACAGTCGTGATGTGTGGAGCTTATTTTAGTTATAAATTCCACGTATTCAACTATATACGGATTAAGCTGAACCAAAGAAACGGCAATTATGATGAAGTAATGATAGGACAGGATTTAGAAGATGATGATCCACCACTTCGTTGATTTTCCTTATTGTTATTTTAAATAGTTTATGTTTTTTATTTAAATGAATTATAATTTTAGCAGTCTTCTTAATAAACTATTTAATCCAGCTTTACTGAATATGATTATTTAAAATCATTTTTCTTTAGGTGTTCATTGTATACTGATGTAGAGATAATATTCATGTAATTAAATATAACCATAATTGTTTGTATTAAAGATCTTAAGAAATTAGACTGGTTTTTCTGTTGTGATGACAAACATTATTAAAGTTAATAACAAGCCGGTACACTATTATTCTCAAAAATCCATAAATAATAGGAGTAAGAGATATTCAAAAAGTCTTTTGGTCTTGGTTGACTGTCTTTTCACAATCAACCGAGACTAAAAAACTATTTGAGAACCAGTTAATAAAATAAACTGCCTATTCTTACATCAACAACATTACTATTGCATAACATAGAAACCACTTTAACATAAAACTACAGATGATATAGGGACCTTACACAATCGGTACATTCCTAGCAAAATAATAATATATATTTGAACATGTTGACACCACCTCTAGTGGATAAAGGATTTCTCCATCGCTTTCCATTTGTCACGGTTTCTTGATTTTCTAACAAACCCTATCCTGCATGTGCGACTATTTCATCTGCATATCTATTGCCAGGTCTACCCTTTTTTTTTTTTAACTGAAAAGGGAGTCTATGCGGTTACTTTGACCATTTAAAATTTTCCCTTGAAACATACCCCATCTATGTTCACTTCAGTTTTTTTGCATATTATCACTATACTACTAGTTATTGAACATGCAAGGTTGATAAAAATGTAATTTTTAAATGTAAAGTAAGTACCTATATGTATATATAATGACACTAATAATAACCATGTAAAGTGTGCTAAGTACTGATTACAAAGTAATGACAGTATTAGTGATCATGTAAGGGCCTTAATAGATATCAATTACAGGGGTAAAACAAATAAACAGGTTTATATGATCACATTTATTAAATGATCAACTTACATTTACAACTAATAACAGAAAGTGAAACAAAATATTATAATCATCAATAGTTTTAACAATATCACAAGATTACTTAGCAAAATAGTGTGAATTTAAAAGTCTACACAAAAAAAAACAGTTTTAAATTAAAACTTTTTTGTTTAGTAGGTATATATTCAAAACATTATAGTTTTTAGACAACATTTTAAAATCGAGATTTAGTTTTATTACAAAATAATAGATTTAGGCTCGAAATTAAAATGCTCGAAACTTTATTAATTTTTAATCAAAAAACTTATTTTATCAGTGTATATAAATACGAAGTTATTTAAAATATTTATATAAATAAGAGAGCTTAAAAATGTCTTTATACAAAAACTTTAAAATAGAATCTTTTAAAAAGCTAATGGTAAACCAATAAAAATTAATTTAATAAAACAATTTCATCAAATCAGATCCATAATTTGGTAATTTTCCCAGAGTATATTCGAGGATATAAAAAATGCTATTCTTGTTTGAAATATATCTTAAAATGTCTTATCTCACTTAACTTAAGGCCTATTTTAATAGAAATTTAAAAGAAATTCACAAACTGGTATAACTTAAAATACATAATGTATTACTCTAATATAAAATGATGTCCGCAATATCAAATCTAAACAAAAAAATTCTTAATTCAAGTATTAATAAATCTTTGTACATAAAACGTTTCACGCTTATTTTTATTTAGAATTAAGTATAATGCTTATCTCCTAGAAAAGCCTAGGCAAAATCACAAACTTGAACGGGATATTAAAATAAGTTTACATATTAAGAATACGTACCTATAATATATTAAAATGTTCGCCCTAATCAGGGTCATTTAGGGTTCGATCAACTTTTAGTTAAAAAAAAATATTTCTATTTTATTTTAAGAAAGCTTATCCTAACTGACGCTGACTAGAAGTAATTTTATCCTCATAGTAATGTTAACAAAAGATTATACACAAAATGTATATTGGAACATTTTAAAATTTCTAATTCTTTATAGCTGTTAACTCCATGTCGGTTCGTATCCTTTCCAATTCATATTTGGAGCTAAATAAACGGTCCGACTGTTATAATAAAACGTTACTATTCCTTTATAACCAGTCCTAGGCACCCCACTCTGTAAATTATTAATGTATAAAACCAGCAACTTCTTAAAATTTACATTTTCCACTAATTTATATAGAAATATAAAGAACAATTCACCACACAAATTAATGTTCTTTTTAAAACTATTTAACAGTCACGTCAACATTGTAATTTATAGAAAGTACCTCGAGACACCGAATGTGAAAGCATTAAACAAATAATTTTTATTGAAATAAAAATAATAACCTACTTTGAAATCGTCCATTAAACCCAATAATTTAGCAGTACGTTTAAATGCGTCTTTAGTATGATATATTATTCTAACTGCTCCGTCATATACTATTTTTCCATCTTTAAGTTCTTGGTAACTCACTACAGCACTTTGGTATATAGTTCTAACTAACTCAGTATCATATATATCCTAAAACAGAATCTTGTTAATATTCACAATAAAAATAATAACCTTAAGTTTTTTCAAACACTTACTTTAATTAAGTAACTTAAGTTCATTTTAGTAAAAGGCACAAACACATCATTCAGTTTTATATATTTCAAATGTTTCTCAAAGAAGAGACCACTAAAATAAATACGATAAATTTCTTACGTAATTGTTCTGCAAGTCAATTATTTATAAAACGTACTTTGAAACTCCTATTTTACCAAACGTTCTCGTACGTGATATTTCAGGTCTTATACAAGCTCTATCTTTACGTTGTTCCGGTTGACGTATCCAATCATCCCAGTAACTGTAAAATGCTTCGTTAGGAAAAATCTCAGGATATTAGGCTATTCTTACGCTCTAGGCCATTTATTGCACAATTCTAACCATAATGACTTAGTAAGCATCCAACCCAAACCAGGGAAGAAATCGGTACGATAGAGTAAGTCGGGTCGCTTCTCGTTTATTAAGCCTACTTTACCATTATCATTCCATGCCGAAATGCACCACAAATTTGGATCCTTTTGTAAAAGAGGATATGTCCCGAGGAAGTATTCGAAGAAATCTGGTGCTACATCCAAGTCGTCTGAAAATTTGTTTTCGATGTAAAGGCATTACCGTTCATAATTTTATATCATTTTTATACCTTCAACTATAATAACGGTATCAAAATTAAAATTGAAAAATGTCTGATTTAATGCCCAACCATAATGACGAGCTATTTTAAAATAGCCCCTAAATTTCTTTTCTTTCGGAGGAATATCTATTTCGGATTGATCTGGTTGTTGTATCAATAAGACTTGATTTCCATATCTTTCTATTACTTCTGTTGTTTCTTTGTGATTGCAGTCCTATAGTATACATATTATTAAAAAATATTGCTGATTAATATGAAATGAAAATTAATTGCGATCAAATTATTATATATTTTTCCTTAACCTCTGGGATTGCTCGTCACCTTCATCTAAGTTTAACATATCCAATCTATTTTGACGTCCGACACTTTTTATCAGTTATAAATATATAATAATTTATCAAATTAATTGCGTTTGAAAGAATGAAATAAATAAAAATCCAAAGCCAGGTCAGAGAAATGTTACTTGTCGAGGATTTTTATGGATAACCTTTGAAATATGATTATATTTTATATTGCCATTTTATAATAATATAATTGTATTGTACCTGCACATCTCTCATACACATATTTTCAATTTTTTTTGCATATACAACTAATTTCTCGATACTTAAGAGTTGATTTAGATTAGATTTTTGTTAATAAGACTCCAAGGTTCATCATTGAATAAATTATCATACTTTTAATATATTAAAAAACACCATTGGTCATTAAAATATTTACACTTTTAAAATATTGCTGCATTTTTACAATATTTAAAACAACTACTGTTACTGTGATTTTCAACTTAAACAGAAACATTAAATACGATTCAATTGACCAATTATTAGTCATTTTTCCATCCTTAGATTAATTTATTTCAGATATTTGTCGTGGAAATATGCTTGGCGCAAATATCTATCTTAAGACTGACCTTTGCCAAATTAACTACAGTGAAACTTCTAAATATCGGACACTCGCGGAACAAGAAAAAAAATGTCCACTAATGGAAAGTACATTACACACCATAAAGTAATGTCGAGACTTTTAAAAGTGTCCGGTATTTGAAAGGTTCCGTTATTTGGGGGTTTTCGTTAAGAGAAGTTTCACTGTATTGTTCTAATTACTAATTAGTATTGTTCTAATTAGTATTTTACACCATTAATTCTGCAAGTTAAGTTTATCTGAAGATGAACAGACAATTGCAACAAAAATAATACAGCAATATCCTTAATATATTTTTATAGTATTCACAAAATTGATTTTGCGACATATCAATTTATTATATGCAAACGTGAATTAATATGTTAAAATCATACAACTCTGCTCAGATTTGAAGCCATCACTGTACTTATACATTATTAAACGATATACTTTAGTTGCACGATTTCTATAAATGCAGATTATGATTATTTTTGATCTATGAAAGCACAAAATACAATAAAAACGTCATTACTGAATAAATGTAACATGAAATTATGTTTATTTCTTTAGATAATGATACTATTATCATTATCTATTTAGCTAGTATCTATCTCTGTTTACTGATGGCTAAAAATACTGATGAAAATATGATCGAAACTTTTAAAGGTCATTTAATCAAAATCCTAAGATTTCGAAATTTAACGCTAGAAATCCCAAAGAATTAAGATTCAGATCTTTATATTGATTTAATACTATAAAGCGTCAACTTTTTATCTATTTAAATTTTTATTATTAAACACAATTATAAACTATTACTAATCAGATACCTAATAATAATCTTTAATAAATTTATCAATAGATTACCTTAATCGTAATCGTTATCTAAATACTTCCCATTCTATTATACATGTGAACTATATAAGCAAGTGTAAACGTTAACGGGTTACTTGTTAGTTTCTATATTACAAATGAATCGATAGATTATTATGGCAATTTTCAATCATACCTGACTAACGATAATAGGAAACTGATCTGGATTGGGCCGATACTGTATTAATTGATCTAAGCAACGATTCACGCTAACTCTATTACATGCCAGCACCAAAACAGGTACAACGGTTCCTTTAAATTCCTTTATGGTAGATGCTTCGTTTTCAATAATTGCATCTTGTTTTTTCGCTTCTATAACTGTATGTAAATTACTAATAAAATTTTTGTTTAGTTGAAATTGTTCGGCAATTCCCTCTTCCAATTTTTGTAAACCAGTATCTACTTCCTCCGTGGTTTCGCTTATATTAACTTGACGATTTATAACAGTTAAATAAATGATTAATATCCATATTATTACACTGAAACCTATAAAATATGTGCGTCTAACTCGCATGTTTATTGTACTTGTCCAACGAAGAAGTTCTAAAATCAGCACTTAGTAATTTGTTACAAAATACAACAATATTTAAGTTGATTGCATACATTCATTATACATATATGGAAACGATTTTTATCAGCTTTCCTCATCTTTGTGTAATTACGTATATATTCATGATGTTACATTTTGATAAGCTCTCTCAATACCATACATTCAACGTCAAATAAAAGTCCACTAAAATAATTTTTTTTTTATAAACATTCAACAATAAGAAGTGGCTCTTCTTTCGTTACCAACAATATGATTCTTTGATATTATTATTTTTTTATCAGTTTAAATTAACATTAGTTGAGTATAATTATTATTTTTGGTTCGTTTATATAAGTAACTAGTATTTAGTAATGTTATTGGTAATGTGAATAATAATTGAATAAATATATTTAATTTTCAAATTATAGATCTACTATAACCACTATCTTTAAACCTTGAAAGAAAATATTTGAATCGTGCGTATCAAGTGTGTAATATCCATTGCATATAAATGGTTGCAATATTTTCTATAGAATACCCTGAATTAATGATCGTAAATAATTAAATACAAGTATACAATACAATTCATATCCTTTTACACCCATAATTATGCAGCAAGCTCGAGAAGAAAAACAGTTAGAAACTGCTTTAGATGCAATAATTCAACGTGTGAACGATTTAAAATCTTCGATGGCTACAATGATTTATAAAGTAGAAAATGAATATGAAACATTGAATTGGCCAACATTTCTAGATAATTATGCCCTATTGTCGGGCCATGTAAGTTCAACGGTATCACGTCGATTGATTCATATATCTAATTGCGATTTTTCAGTTAACCTCTCTTTCCAAATTGTTAAATCACGATAAATGTCCACCTTTAAGGAATCTCACTGTTTTACCTTTAATGTTATCACCTGAAAGAGACGAGCAGCTAGTGCAGGCAACCGAGGGTAGAATAACGACTTTCGCTCACGATTTAGTTCCCGATTATTTACGTACAAAATTGGAACCCATGGCTGAAAATAAAATGTTGCAATTGGAACATAAAGCAGCAACACTTGCATATGAAAATGCACAGGTAATACGTTAAATTTTACTTTCAGTTGTACGTATTATAATTTTTACAAATGTACAGAAGCAAGTTGCTGCCTATCAAAAAGTAGTTTCTCATGTGTGGGATATTGTAAATAAAGCTAGAGAAGAATGGGAAGTGGAATCATCGGCCAGAGGAAATACACAACAAAATTCGAGCGTTGCCGACACCCATTTACTTGTTGCTGCTGTTGGTATGGGCAAAGGATTAAAGGTGAATAATTTATTTAAAATGTGCATTGATTATAGTTATGATGACGGTTTTAGATGATAACAAATCCTAATGGTCAACCAAATGCAAGTAGTGGAGGTATGATGGTAGCTCCACAAGGCCCCGGACGTCCAACTGCTCCACAGGCTCAAGGTGCCATGCCTCCAAATAATCAAGGAATGATTAGTAAAGCACCTTCTGCTATTAAAACCAATATTAAAAGTGCTTCGCAGATTCATCCTTATGGACGTTAGTTCTAATTTTATTTAAGAATTGAGTATTTATTTTAAATAATTTATTACGATATCAAAGAATTAAATTAATATTAAACTTTTGTAATTTTAATTCTTTATATCATGTAAAATGATACCGCATATGGTGTTTCATACTTATTTCCTTTACTGTTTAATATATTATGTAGCAATGTTTCCATTTGAAACCTATTTTCAATTGTACGGGGATTCTGTTTTTAGCTATTTTTAAGTAACCACTCCTTAAAATAAGTAAAACTACAAGATCATTATTAATAATATGAAATTAATTGTTAAGTAAACAATTACGAACATAAAATGAAAATGAGTGGTGAAGAATAGTTTCAAACTTCCTCTTTACATTCCAAACATTTTTATATAAATTTATTTATTGACAAAATGGAAATGTTCACAAATGTTTTATACTCATTAATGTAATTATCAAGTGTATACACAAAAGCATAGGTAATATTTTTAAAAAATTGTTAAAATATGTAGGTATTAAGGCCACACTGAATGTATACCCTCCTATTATAGTATGCAAAGCAGCAGTTTAATGTTCTCTCCTGTGAGATACTGAAATTGGAAACCAGAATTGCGATTGACTGCCTATGGAGGTAAATGCAGATAATCCCATATTATTACGATGGAGCAGATGTTTGAATGACAAAGTTATAGTTTATAAAGGCCTACTGAAATTGTAGCGCAGACGACCAAAAACGAGTCATCTCATCATGCAAATACACCGTAAACCATTATGAAACAATGGACCTTCTATATTTGTCAAGATCGCTAGTTAAAGGTATATGAATGTCCACCAACTAAGTATTGTCCTTTATTTCGATTGTTTTTCTGCATCATACAATGTTTTAACAGGACAATTCTGCACCAAACACTTCATCATTGGTAACCAATTGGCCCTAGGAGTTACCGTGTTCCATTGAGTTTACCACATACAAATGGGATCTGCAATTGTCCGATTTCGACCCTATTAAGCATTTGTAAAGAATGGAAAATATCTGTTCGAATCCATCTATATCTCTGCCAGCAACTATGGATGGAAAACCATTTTCCTCTTCTTTCAATGTTGGAAGTCTTTATAAGAGGGCTGGTGGCTACCGTTATCAGGGCAAAAGGTGAACCAACATATTAGGTAGGTGTGTAATAATTTGTCTTATTAAGTTAATGGGAAAAGTCGAGTTGCAGTAAATTTATTTTTTCAAAATAAAACAACACTTACTAATAAAATTCTGTATCTCATAGTTTCTTATAATACATTAATAAGGATTAAATTTTGAATTTACTATACATACAATAAAAAAATACTATTAATGATTAAAAGTTAAGAAATTGTTTCGGAAAAAACCTTTATTTAAAAAGTTATACTGTGTGTAATTACAAAATAATATTAATTTTCTTAAGGTGCTTGCTTTTATTGCTAATGCTACTTTTTAGCATTTCCATAAATAATTCATTTGTACAATATGTGTTGCATTTTAACTTTTTTAACAAATAATCTCGTGCTGCCATAAAATAAAAAGAAAATAATAGGAACTCGAATGTTAAACAAATTAGTATTAGTTCGCTATTATCCAACAACAACATTCTTAAAAAGAAAAGTAAAACTTATCAAATATAAGTACGAATATTCACCAAATAAATTAATATTAACTTTCACGATATTAACATTGGAATAAACAGTTTATATCTACTTATGCTAATAGAGTTGAAAAAAATATTAAAATATAAAATATTAACACTGATTAAGAATTGTATATCATTTTTTAAAATTTAACAAAAATAACAAATAATATATTTTAGTGCAATATTGCAAATCTAAATTCTATTTTTATATTATACATGGCAAGATTTCTTCTAGTATTTGTTATAGTTGTTCCCTATATGAGTAATATGGTATATTTATATAATTCCTTCTATAAATGGGAGGAATCGAATATTGCAAAATACTGACTAACACTAATGACATGAAAAAACTTCAATAACATTATCTTAATTAACAAACATTAATCTAACAAGACATGCACAATTTAAAAATCGTAAGTTAATAATTTGTCAAACACAACAGAAAATGAAAATATAAAATAACAACAAACGTAACCTACTATTTAAAATAATCGAAATAGGCACTTCAGTCGGTAAGATTAGGGTGAGTCAGTAAATTTGCACTCTTCATAATTCTTATTCTGATAAATAATATGCGATTGTCTAAGTAACAATATGATTTCTTAATCGGGTGGTAAATAACTAAATAATTTGAATTTGTTACGAATATGTGGACGGACATCTTCTTTCTGAAATTATAAAACAAGTAATTAAAAAATATTTTAAACTAATTAACTAACTACTTACCATCTTTACTAAATCTTCTAAGAATGGTAAAAGTTTAAGCAATTCAGAGTCTGTTCGATCTACAAACCAACTTTCTATGGGAATTCCGTTATTCAACTATAAAAACGACGAACATTTTAATATTAAATAAATTTAAGTAAAAGTATACGTACGTGGTAGCCAAATGCTTGTGGAGAATTATCGACTATAATCGTTTTAGAGAGGTCTCGTCCTAAAATACTTAAATCTTTAATGTAATTTCCATTGACGCATACACAATGTTCACGAAATAATCTATACTTGATCCATTTTCGTTCCGGATCTAGAAGATTAAGCAATTTGTCTGCATAAACACGTTTAGATGCCGTGAACAATATGACTTCGAATATTTGAGAAACTTTCTCTAGAAACTCCTTAAAATATGGACGTGTACGCACATACACGGTGTACGAACAATCTTGAAATAATACGGGAAAATGAAAACTTGCATCTGGAAGCTCTTGAAGACTACAATGTACCAAGGTTTCGTCCAAATCCAATACCTAAAAGAAAGAAAATTGTTATTCTTTTTCTTTTACTCCTTATTATTGACTGAAAAATTTATTATCGTATGACTTTAAAATAAACAAAAAACTTACCAAACTGAATTCAGGACTAGATCTTGTTTTTAGCGGTAAAGCCGGACATTTCGAACGCATTTCAAACGTAAGCGGCGGTAAATGTTTAATAAAAACATAAGGATCGAAAGCCTCCCAAGTGTCTTCGATTTCCACATGTTCCGGATTTCTATCCAAACGTTCTTCGTTCGCTTCCCGTATGGGATCTACTAAATTTGTGATTAAAGTTGAATCAGATGCGTTCGGAGAATACTGGATACTATAAT
Source organism: Rhagophthalmus giganteus (assembly GCA_036326145.1). Lineage (NCBI taxonomy): Eukaryota > Metazoa > Arthropoda > Insecta > Coleoptera > Rhagophthalmidae > Rhagophthalmus > Rhagophthalmus giganteus. The sequence goes on along the minus strand of JARFJA010000001.1, from coordinate 67,989,723 downwards.
CGTAATCCATATTATCATGACCAATATTCATGAGATTGTTTTTTGCCATTTCTACGTCTAAAAGTGTAGTGAAGTCTTGAGAATTTACACTGTTTAACTCGTTCATTAAAGGATAATCTTGATAATCCGATTTAACGGAAGTGTAATCGTAATACATGCTCTCGCAAAGTTTTTCTGAAAAACTAGGATATTGATATTTCGCAGTTTCGAAATCACAACTTTTCCTATCGATATTTTGCAATCTACTAACAAAATCTGTATTTTTAATAGTACTTGTGCAATTTATATTTAGGTTTGAATCTATTTCGATGGTCGAATATTCAATTTCTTTGGGTAAATTAGGATCTAATGTGCAATCGTCCGAAGAAGACTCGTTGCTCGAATGTGGCGCCCCCATATTTAATGAGAAAACGGAATTAAAATTTTTATTCGTAGTTGGGTTGTGATGTGCATCCATATGAATACTATTTACTTCTTGAAACTGACTGTCCAATTCGTTTGCGTTATTAATTTTATCGTCGGTATTGTTTTCTGAATTATGAAATACATACAAATCGGGGACCATTTGTGCTCTGTAATTTTCTTTGCAGTCTTCAGATATGCCACTGGAAATGTCTGTAGTTTCCAGACTGCCGCAAGTATTACTTTTCATGCACCCTACGACGTACATTTTCTGTTTCTTTTTTTGGCTATAGTTCTTACACAACGAAAGCGCGATGTTTTTAACTTTCTTTTGAGACCAACACCCCCTTTTCATCATTGACGTCCTTTTGAGTTTATTTGTGCATAATGCGAATGTGCGTAGTTTGTTGCGCTTTTCACTTCTGAGCCACATTGCAGAATATGGATTAAAGGTCCTGCGAGAAAAATTAAATTTTAACAGTAGTAAAATACCGCAGATAGCACAGTATGTCCATTGGACGTCCGTTTCGTGTTGATTATGAATCCCTACGTCCACGGACACGAAATTGATGTTAATGAATTTTACATTTTTTGTTGCTAGATTTTTAACGCCACGTTTGGTTGTTTGGGACAAACATCCGCATAGAATACCTATATTATGGACGTCGAGGGTTGTTACAAATGGATTACGCATCGTCATCCATAGAATGTCTAATGGATATCCTTGTGCTATCTGGGATAGATTGATTAAAATTAACCATGATAGTGACGAAATGTATAATGCTGGATAAAGTATACCTTCAGTGGTAAAATTTTGAATTATTAAGCACCTAAATGCGATTAAAGATTATTATTATTTTTTTTCTTCTAAAACTAGTAAAGGTATCATATTTGAATGCGTGCATGCCTATATTATGTAAGTGCATTTAAATCTGAATTATTTGCATTATATTAGTAACGCATTCTTAATTTTATCTTAAAATGGAAGTTAAACGAGTTGAACACACGTAAACATACAATAAACAAAATCAACTATGTATTTAAAAAAAAAAGTAATTCTCGATAAAGAAACTTTATTTCTTTAATTTTTAAATTGCCGCTGTAGATAAAATATTTAGGTAATTCCTGTACAATCTAGATAAATTAATTTATTACAAGGAAAATTAGTATTATGTAAATTTACATACAGATTAATTAGGAATAAAAATTAAACAATCACAAAACACTAATCCTAATAGATTTCATAAACTATCGATTATTTATAACATAGTAACACTAAAAATAGATACTAAAGAAAACTTTAGAAATTAGATTTTAGACTAGAATTTATTGAAGTATCTACATTTACTACAAATATACCTAATAATTTTTAAACAACTGGTTAATCTAATCTAAAATATTAAATAGTTATGGACATAAAACTATTTTGTTGATAATTAGCCCTTATTAATAGGGTTTAATGCAATTAACAATAGTTGTAGAAAAATCGCTCTTATTAAACATGCGCAAAAGATAATAAATAGCAAAAAACTAGGTGGGCGTCCCTAAAACAGTTCCCGCGTTATAGAAAATCAAAATAAACAAACAATTTATAAGTTTAAACATTGTAACGCGTGCAATTTGCTCATACAGGCTCTATATATTTTATTGATACAAATCAAACACATTCCTATAATGAAATCAATGTTCGGAAGCTTCGCTAACATTCATTCTAAAACACAGTAGAAATAATCTATGCATATTCAAAATAACAAAAAAACTATCTTTTATATTTGAATCGACTGAATTTACCTCGATTATCCCATATTACGGCATCTGCCGACTTTTTACAAGCGATGCCGACAAACATAAATTCTAACAACCACAAAGCACCACATTAAAATGGCGTCCCACGCGCTTTCCTTTATAATTTATGATATGGCGCATGCGTTAATTTAGTACAGGTGTGTAAATAAATGTAAGTTAATTTATAATAATAAATTATAAATGACTGATATTTATTTGCACGTTAACGTCATTTTATTGTTTCTTATACAATAATTACTTAAGAATTAGAAAAATGACGTTAATTATGATGTGGACATGTTTAGTTTCCCAATTTTACATACCTACTCGTTAAATTAAGCATATTTACAAATAAATTATTATATAAAATAACTTATTAAGTACTGATTAAAAATGATTACTTATGAACTACTGATAATAATAAAAATATATTTTGTATATTAAAATCGAATGTAGCGTATATTGATAATTATAATTGCAGTACCTAGCGGTAAAAAGGCCGTACGCTATTTATAATAATTAATTTAGTCATTAGGTATATAGCTACTAAATTGCAATTTATCAGTGATATGGTCCTTTATCATTTACAGGGCGAGTCTCCGAAGACCTATTACAATATTATACTTACATATTGACATATTTTTCTTTTAATTTTATTTTCAGGTTTCTTAAAGAAACAATAAAATGATTTTTTTAAATACATATGTTTATAAAGAGCCAGCAAAATTATTATTTTGCTTGAGTTTGCAAATGTTTTTACATAGATATTCGGAAATTTGAAAACAAGCAAAACGAACACGCTGTATATTAAAAAAATAATTCTTTTTGTAATTGACATGCAAACACTATTAAAATAAAAAATAAATATACTTAATACGTATCGTATATATAGGTATATTTAATTTTTACATATAAAATTAGGCACAGATAAATAATATAGTACGTCAGTATTTAAGAATACCATAAGCCAACAAATAACTATGTTTAATTTTTGATTACAAGATAATACACTATTAATAAAAGATTATACAATAAAAATTATATCTATATCGTTATAAATTTGCATGGAAACCGGAATATACCTACTACATTTTATGTTTTATTTATTTTTTAAATGTAATTATTATTAAGATTGTAGTCGCTCCTTTTATGAATTCTTCAAGTAAAAATGTCTTAATAAACATAAATAATATATCATAAAATAAACCGAATTAAGAATTATAAATAAATTGAAATATGTAGTAGTTATAATTCTAACATTTATTGTATTATTGTTTATAAATTTATAAAAACGAATTAAACCGTGCACCAATAAATATGGGAAGTAATCCTGAGTTAAATTTAAATTAAAACTTAAAACGTGAGTACAAAAACTGAATAGTAAATATTAGAATTACAACTACTTGGGGTTTTAATTTATACAGAACTCCGAAATGACTTATATTAGAATATATTATGTTGCTTAATATTTTTGAAACTAACAGAATAGTCTTAAAATGCCTTTTCACCATGTTTCTCAAGTTGTGGGAAACTGTCTTGTTGATCACCCTGTATGTAGGTATATTAATGCAGTATAATACTATATTGATAGATGGCGCAGCAATCAAATAAGCATTTTAACATATCTAAATAATAATATACATCTATGATCTTACTTAATATTTCATTAATAAATTTTAAGAAGAATTCTTAAGTTAGAGAGGTCTATCTTTCGTTATTCATTTAATATTTTATATGTTTTAAATTATTTGGTAGATACGTACTCTGTAATACCTACATACTAATTTTAAATTAGAAATTTTGTTATGATGACATTGGCTAACCTGCTTGTCTTGGTTGTTTTAAGACATATGATATAAAAGTGCACGTCTTTATTTTGAGTTATCAGTAAAATGTTCTATAATAATAACGATACATATAATGCCCCTCCGTTGTGGAAAAATGGCCCAGTTCCAGGTGCATTCTATAATTTACCTTCTATGAACCAGGGTCTCAACAATATTACAAATCATTCCAGGTAATTCTAACCTAATTTTGTGTGGTGACTCTTCACTTTTGTAATTTTAATAAATTAAATTTCGCCTGTAGATCTGCCGTAACAACATCAACATCAGTTATTGCATTTACCTTTAATAATGGAGTTCTGATAGCTGGAGATTTGTTAGCATCGTATGGTTCATTAGCTCGCTATCGTGATTGCCCCCGTATTGTTAAAATTAATGAAAACATTATTTTAGGAGCTGGAGGTGATTACGGTGATTTTCAATATGTTAAAGATCTTATACGGCAAAAAATGTAAGTATTCTTAAGTATGATGTTAAAAAATGTATTGAAATTTTATTTTATTTTTTATAGTATTGATGAGGAATGCTTAGATGACGGCTTTAACCTTAAACCCAAGTCGTTGTATTGCTGGTTAACTAGAATTATGTATAATCGTCGCAGTAATTTTGATCCGTTCTGGAATAATTTCATTGTCGGTGGAACACAGGTACTTTAATAAATCATAATTTAAATTGATGACAGTACAATTATAGGAATTATGTTTAGTAATTAATACATTTATTTACTCTGTAGTGTAGTTAGTTTTTAGGTTTTTTGTATCAATTTTCGATATAAATACTTATGGTAAAATTTTATATTATAATATAGTTTTCTGTATTGGCAATGGATATTCTTAAGTCAAACTGATGAAAAAATGTATAATAGGACAACGCCACAATCATGCTTGTGATAATATTTAACTTTAGAAATATTACTTACCTTGTTTATTGTAATTTGATCATAATTTTAAAGTGTTGTGTACAAGTAACAAAGCATGTTTGGAACATGTCTTATAGTTTCTTCCATTTCATACAAAACACAGATTTGTTTTAAATGTATAAGTTGATAAATGATTTTATTTCTAGAATGGATTGCCATTTTTGGCAACAGTTGACAAGCTGGGAACTGCTTATGAAGATAATGCAATATGTTCTGGATATGGTGCACATTTGGCACTACCTCTTATTAGAGATGCATTAGAGAAGAATCCTCAATTAACAGAGGTTGATGCTAAGAAGTTATTAACAAAATGCATGGAAGTATTATATTATCGAGATGCGAGAAGTTATCCTAAATATCAAATTGGTATTATCACAGAAGACGGTGTCAAAATTGAAGGACCGATAGATGTCACTCAGGCTTGGGATCTTGCTCATATGATACATTAATCGATAATTTATAAAATCTTATTATTTTATATTTAATAAAAAATACGTTGGCTAAATGGAATACGCAAATGTTATTGTGGTATTAAAATAGATTATATGCATAAAACGATGCATATTAATATCTATTTTAATAAAGAGATTTTTAATGTAGTAATTCCCTATTAGATATTTAATTTGGCAATGATTGAAAGTGTCATTGAACAATATAAGAACATTTATTTTCATGGTAAATATGTAAATTTTTATAAAAACAAAGATAGTAATATTAGATGGTAGATAATTTTTGGTAGTTAATAAATTGTTAAAAAAGATTAATTTAAACAAACTGAAGGCTATTTGGGCGATTTTAAAAATTATACTAAATTGTTTTTATTTATTATTGCTATTAAAAAAAACATTATGTCTGGCGTTGTCTGATGGATTTATTTAAAGGTACTTTATTTTTATGATTTATTCCAAACATGTTTTGAATTATTTGTAGGCGGTAAATTTAGTACCTATGTAATTGTTAATAGATGGCAGTATAATATTGATGTCTTATTTAAAGTTGTTTGGTTTGTAACTTGGTTAAGGAAGTGGTTGACAGAAATGCAAGTGAAATATAATATGGCTGTCTGCTGAAATATTTTTAAATTTCCGAAGAATATATGTAGTGTTTTACTGTGTGTAACAATTGTAATACAACAACTTTGTTAATGATTATTTATACAGCATAAAACGTATGTATTTTAATCTACTAAACACGAAATTATTGTAATAGCGAAGTTATCCCACGTCCAACCTATTTTAACATTTCCGATGTCATATTATAAACGGCTTTTTGTTTTGTTTTTTTTATTTCCGTTATTTGTAGAAATCTCTTCCAATTGTAATGTTTATAAACATGTTTATAAGTTCTTCGAAACCTAAATCTTCTATAAAATAAGATATGTGAAATGTTCATTAGGTACTTCCAATAATTCTAATAACTGTTATTTTCAAAATTGATTATTCGTCTTATCAAAAATAGTAGTAATTAAATGTCCGTTATATTCTGTTTATTTTTGTTATTTATAGATTGAAAAGTGCAGCCCAGAATGGCATATACTTGTCCAAAGGATTTGGACGAATTTATACCTCTCTTGCCTAAGGCAGATACAAAATTTCGCCAGCAAGTAGGAGCTGATCTTTTAGCATATTTAGCGGAACCTTCTAATTCTACTATTTGTCAAGACATCGGACAATTAATCGATGGACTGATCCCGTGGATGCAAAGCAGTAATTATAAGGTTAGTACAATAGATATTAATTATTGTATACGAAGATGGTGATTATATTTTGTAGTTTACTACACTATTAATCAAACTTTTTAGGAAAAACTTTAGTATCATGAATTGCTAAATTTTATCGTCACTTGCGAATATTTCTATATATTGCAGGTTGTCTGCTAAGCGAACGTATCAATATATTTAACATTATTCAGGATAGGTTCCAATCCATGTTATTAATAAAACATCGTATTTTTACAGAATTAATAGATTGTAGTCTTTCTTTGCCATGTAATATGTGTACAGGTAAATCATCGGTAGATAGTTATGTTACAAATGAACCATACAGGTCAATCTATATTATCGAATATATACTACCATGTTCAGTATATTAACACAGCATTATTATATTCTGATAAGTAATATTAAATACAAGTCTGGTGTTCATTATGATTATAGGATGAATAAGTCAGAAATTGAACAAAGTTACAATTAAAATAACATTTAACGTATTGTTTTGATGTTTGTTGATAAATACCAAATCTCCAGTTGGAATAACAATAATTTTACAAATAATTACACTGGATTTAAATTTGCGTTGTGGATCAACTGAAATGTGCCACTGGTGTTATATCACGTCGTCAACTTCAATTGTTTATTAATAATTGTATGAACTAGGTATAATATGTAAAATTGTCAATTCTTATTGTCTAATCAATATAAATCGTTATTATAAATAGTTGGAACAGTTTAATACTCATATTTTTAATAATTACCCAGTTGTTTATCATTATTTACACATGGGTAATTCGTTTAAATGTAAAAATGCCAGAAAAATAATATAAACAAATACCTTAATGGAGATTATGACTGTTATAATGTTTTCTTTTATGCTTTATGTTTTTCTACAAGAGGTCTATGTAATGTTTCTTCTAAAGTAGCAATAATAGACTAAGATAGTAAAAATAGATGATGCTGCTGTTGTTTATTATGACCCATACAATAAATTTAACAATTTCTTGTATTTGAGAAATAAGCAGTCGCCCCTAAATTATTAATAGATCATGACTTTTTAACACTTAACAACTATAGGTAACTAAAGACATTTTATTTGGCATACATGTTGCTATTAATACATCCCTTCGGTATTCAGTATGGGAATTTCCAAACAGTAAGAGATAGAGATTCTATAACTTTGAGCACAATCTCTTTTTTATGATTAATTATTTTTTAAGTAGTAAATGATTATTACATCACAATTTTTACATATAGTATGTCATACATACTAACAATTTACTTATTATAGCTCGACCTATTCTTCAAAATTTATAGAAGATGAATGCTCATATTTGATTATAATGTTATTAGAACAGTTAAATCATTTTTGTTCTGTACTATGTATTTCAAATATTATTTTTACTTTTAGTTTACGATTAACTTTGCGCCCCGTTTTATCGTCATCTTTCATTTTTATTTTTATTTTTTTGGTTTAGTATGGTTTGGTTTTATTTCTATCATACTTTTTTATTTTGATTGTGTCTTTTAAAGTGTTCATAGAAATTTATTGAATTATTATTATATAAATATTTTTTCGTTATGGATATCAAATTTATGGATATCAAATGATACTTTTGTATGTATAAATATTTCTTCTGTTTAATGAAATCGCTGTACATGTAAATACAAAAATGTAACCTTGTACACACTTGTTAGTTGCATCAAATTTCATTACAGAAATTAATAAAAAAAAATTACATAAGTTTCATAATAATTGTTTAAACCGTGAATTTTTATAGCGATAGAAGTAAATTCACATTTTAATGTGCTAAATTAGTAATTGGTGAAATGCACCCTGTTTTTGATATTAAACGTCTTTTACGCAAAAATAGATTTATATTTATAGATCGAAGGTAGGTACTTATGCCGTTTAAAATTGCATAGTTTAATTTAGAACTAGACAGTGTTGAAAAGTGAAATACTCAGGTTGTTGTACCAATATTTATTTTTATTATTTAGGTTTTGCGTGGTTTGCTGATTGACTTTTAAAAGTAGAAAACTGTTTATTTGTTTAGATATTTTATTATCATTTTTAATAAATCTTTTTAGTTTGCATAATATACTACTTTTTCGCAATTAACTAAATGCCCGAATCTAATTGTAAGGAAGGCCAATAAATACCTATCTTTCTAAAAATAGACCTGTATAATAAAATTGTGTTAAATGCAATTTAACCTCCTACTTGTTATTCAACTGTTATAGTCATTAAAATTCGTCAATTTCTTAGTCTTACAGTATAGAATAGGCGTGTTCTTCATAGGAAAGGCATGGTCCTAGTATTTAATTTAACAATTGTTTTACTTTACGCCAGCTTTAACCTTGACAATGCTACCTTATGATGTAATGTTTTTAACTTCTACTTTAGTTAGATTTAAACTTGTTGGGTGCTTAAATGAAATTATTTTAATTCACAGCTGATTGATGTCTTTTATCGTGACCTACGTACGTGAGTCAACTTTTAATAGAATCACTTCCTTTTAAATTACTTTATTATAACCAAGATTTGTTTCTTTGCGAATAGAAAATGATTAAAAAAGTAAATATTATTAATTATTATCCTATAATAAATTGATTATTTAAAAAAATCTAAATTAAAATGTAGGCATTCAGATACATTTGTTTAATAATAATTAATATGTTTTAAAAATAAAAGCTGCTTTTTAAAAATAATAAATAAATTTATTTTGTTAAAAATCGCAAGAATGAAATAAATAGGAAATTTCCTGGTTTTGTAAAGTAAAAGGAAAAAATAAGTTTATTTAAGATATTAGAAAGTGATGCTTTATAGAACAGTTATAGTAATAATTAATGAGATTATATTTCCTCTATTAATAAATTTTAGTAAATATGTATAGGCAGTTACAGATAATATATTAAAAATAATTTAAATTTTAAATAATATAATTATGTATCAGTATTATTCTGTTACGGAAGTTATTGCAGTAATTTATTGCATGTGACGTGATTATTTTATTTTATTTTATTTCATTTATTTATTATTTTATTCACCTGTAGTTTGAAATGGAATTTAGAATATATTACATTTTTCTTTATTGTTTTCACTTTATCAAAAAGTAATTCCATTAAAATGAACTATGTATATATTAAGATAGTTGAATAACTTTCGAATGAAATTTTTAACTTGTCGATAAAATGAAATAATTCTTAAAATGTTTGTTTGCGATAAATAAGTAATATAATATAATATATGTTATTGCAGGTGTCTAGTAATGGTATTGAAGTAATGACATCGCTCATCGATAGGCTAGGACACGATTTTAGGCCATATTTACAGACAGTATTACCCACAGTAATAGATCGATTAGGAGATTCTAAAGACACGGTTAGAGAGAAGGCGCAATTGCTCATCCTCAAACTGTTGGAGCGGAGCGTGCTCGCACCTCAAACACTCCTAGAAAAACTTATACCAGGTTTTACACACAAGAATGCTAAAATTAGAGAAGAAGTTCTCCGTTGCCTTGTGAATACTTTAAACGAGTAAGTCCAGATTTATCGATAATTTCAAATGGCATTTATGATTAATTATTTTAGGCATGGTGCACAAGCAGTATCGTTAAGTAAATTTATTTCTCACATTGTTAAGTTGCTATCTGATCCCACGGCCACGGTTCGTGATACCGCTTTTTCTACATTAGTCGATTTATATAAACACGTCGGCGAAAGATTGCGAATAGACTTACAAAAGCGTAACTTGGTTCCTAGTGCTCGTCTCCCGACATTGTTATTTAGGTTTGACGAAGTTAAAAGTGCAGGAGAATTACTTCCAACAGCTTCTACTGGAATTGATTGTAATTTATAATATTTATTTTAGAAAAACGTTTGTGCATTACTATTATTATTATTATTAATTGTAGTGGGATTAGATGAAGTAGATAGAATAACGATGCCTAAACCTGCTGTACCGGTAAAAAAAGTCGGTTTGTTGAGTAGTGCTACTAAGCGCACCTTATCAGCTTCTACCAAAGTATCCTCTGCTACAATTGGATCTAATCCTGGTGAGGAATTTTGTAATTAAAATTATTTTTGATACTTCTATCTTCTTTATCTTTTATTAGCAGAATTTACCTGTTTCGATTACTTTTTGAAGATTATTAAAATCAATCTACCATAATTAAGATATTTTTTATAGCTCATTACTGACAAATACTTTGCATTTTTCATTTAAACTTATTTAATATCTTATCTAAATAATGATATTTTTCTATTATTACAGCAGGCGCTGTCGATGAAGATACTTTTGTTAAATCTTTCGAAGAAGCTCCCGCTGTACAAATATTTTCTGCTCGAGAACTTGTGGAACAAATAAAAGCAATAGAAACTACATTATCAGATCCTAACAAAGATTGGAGTAAAAGAACAGATGCTGTGAGTTTTATTTTATACGTGATTTAAAAAAATTGTTGAAATATAACAAATCCTCAATTTAATTAACTATATTTTAATGTTTATATATTTTTTTATCTACTGGATAATATTATTTGTGGAATAAAGTATGATATGAAACAATTTCAAGTTATTTCATGTGAAAGTCATTAAATTGAGGTTTTATTATGTCACGAGTATACAGTACATAACACATTATATAATTAATTATAGCTAAAGAAAATACGATCACTTATTCTGGCTGGTGCAGTTAATTTCGACGAATTTTATGGAAATTTAAAATCTCTAGATGTTCCTTTACAATCTTCTATAAAAGATTTGAGATCTCAAGTAGTTCGTGAAGCATGTATTACAATTGCATATTTATCTAAAACTTTAGGAATTAAATATGACAAAAGTGTGGAGTTCTTATTAAATTCTGTAATTAATCTTATCCAAAGTTCAGCTAAGGTATGTGTGCATATAAAAAAAATGCTTAAATTTAAAAATGATGCTGTTACGGTTAGGTTGTTGCAACTGCTGGACATATTACAGTGAGATTTATTCTACAATACACGCAAAGCCCTCGCTTGATATCAATAATCACTAATAATTCTGCTAATTCTAAAAGTAAAGATATTAGGAGAAGCTGTTGTGAATTTTTAGAACAGATTTTAACTCAATGGTCCACTCATCCATTAGAAAAGCACATAGCTTTATTACAAGAAGCATTACGAAAAGGTGTAGCAGATGCAGATCCTGAAGCACGTGTTAGTGCTAGAAAGTAAGTTATATTTCTTTTTATAGATTCTAGATTTTATTAACTATATTTTTGTGTTAAGAGCTTTCCGAGGATTTAAGGAACATTTCCCAGAACATGCAGATGCACTGTTACAGTCCATGGAGCCAAGTTATCGAAGAGCACTTCAAGGCGAACTTTGCCTTTCTAGCAGTTCGTCAAGTAATAGTTTAACTCAAAGTAGTAATTTAAGGATACCTAAACAACATCGGACTCCTTCGGCACCTCAAAGTGCTACAGGTAATTTTAGTCGTGAATACAACTTTTTTTTTGTTTAAGACATTTGAATAATACAAATTAAAACACATGGATATGTAATTTCATAATTTAGTATTTGGTTTATTTAAATATATCATTAAATAGTTGAAAATTCAGGCAGTACAGAAAACCTCTACAGTGGGACACTGCAGAGAGTTCCTTCACTACCCCGGACTTATAGACAGCGTAGTGGCATACCTGTTCTCTCCAGAGACAGTATGTAACTGCCATTGTACAGTTAAACACATTGGTTTAGTTATGTATTGCACAATTTTATTTACAGTTATTTTATATGTACAATTTTATAATGATTATTTCATTTAGCTTTTTCCTGGTTAATTATTTATTATTGGTTTGTAATATTTAATTTTTATTTGTGCAATATCTTTTAATTGTAACAATTTGAGCAAGAGTTTTTCGATTAACTACCCGTAGCATCGTAATCATAATATATTACTCTTGCTTAAATTTCTATAGAATCGATCTGAATTAAGTATAGCAATGTTTGTGTTTTAGATGCAAAAAAAGGATTCAGAAGTAATTCTGCAATAGATCTTCAAGCAGCACAAAGAGCAAAAGCTCGTGCTCAATATTCAGCTTTGGCTCGACAAAAAGTTGCTTGTGGAACAGCTAGTTTGCGTAAGTTTTAAGAACACGTTAATAAACAATTTTATTTTTATAATTATGTAACATACGCTAATTAATATATAGAAGTACTTATAATATATTTTTGTTTAGTGCTTTGCATGAATTATGATTAATAATTAATTTTATAATACTTCTATAAATATTTAAGTATGCTAAATGATAATTTTTATGTTTTTCTTTTGCAATTATCATTTATTAAGTGTACTTTTATTTTGCAGTACATTAGCTTAATTGTGTTTTTGTTTTAGCTTTTATTATAACAGCTTTAGATTCTAACCATATATTGCTTTTGTTTCATGTCTTTAGAGGGAGAGGCTGCTGGTCAAGGTATTTAATAATTTATTAAACATTATAGGTATTTCTTTTCTGACCCTTTTAGTAAAAAATTTAAATAATTTAAGTAAATTTTTCGGCGGAAAATCAGCGATCAAAATAATGAGTAAGTTGAAGTAATGAGTAAATAAAGTAATCATGTGACTTGGGCTGTATGATAATATAGTAGTGAAAATAGTATTAACAGTGCACCCTTGTAAATCATTTACAACAACGTTTTCTCTAGAATGTTATACCAAGTATTCATATTCATTTGTAAAAACAACATGACAGTTCAAATTAAGTGATAAAAGATGTTTAAACTTGTTCAATGTTAAACTTAAATCAAGTGTTAATCATACATAATCTGTTTATTCTTAATATTGTGTAAAATTAAGTACCTGATGCAACTATAGAAAGTAGGTTTTTTTAAATTTTATTCATGTTACAGAACATTTTTTGACCAATAATGTAATTCTGCTTTATTATAACTTTTTATTTATAAAATTGGGTTTTTACTTTTGATCATGGAAGGAAGAAAATATTATTTTTCTCTTGATGCATTTGCAGGCTTTATATTTGTGTGTTGTGAAATTGAAGCTTTTCTTTTCCTTGTTATATAATGAACTATTATATTAACATTTAATAGTTTTTGAATAATAATAAAAATAATTATATTCTAGTCTCCTCTTTATTTTTAAAGCAATTAATCAAATGACAGTAGAAATGCGACATAGGAGATTCTATATTAATCACCAATAAAGTACCAACTTTAATATGCATAAATTACAAATGTTAATTTTGTTAGGGTCATAGAAGAAATATTAAATAAAATACTTAAAAATAGTATTACATTTACATTGTGGTTTGTTTTTGCAGCTCGTCCTAAGCGGTCTCCTGAATTAACTTCAATGCAATCTCCTGAACGTCTCGGTCGAACACGCAGCCGAAATTCACAAATTTCCCATTCACAACGTAAGTATTTTTGTTATAAAAATTTTATATTAGTTTATTAAAATGTTTTTACTGATTTGTTTATTGCAACGACTTTAGATGCATATTAAATAACTCCCATAAAGATTGCAGTATAAGTAGGAACTTGTTTAGAAAAATCATAATTTCGTTATAATATTGGTAACAGAAATTTTACGATTTAGTTTTCTGTTTATTATTAAAACAATATCATGAGTTTTGTCTCACCTCTTGCCATCCATGGCTCTATTTTGTAATAAAAAAATAAATTCATACCTATCATAATTGAAATAAATCAAAATGTAAACTACGTTATTGTAATAAATGAATTGTAAATTACTTAAATATCTAAATTTTTGGTTTTAGCAACGAGCCGATCAGGTTCTCCGAGTTCTAGAATTCCTTATATGTATGTTAGAGGGGAACCAGATTCGCCACGTCCACGAAGGATGGTATCTGGCATTCCAAGGTCCACAACTGGATCAAGAGATACCTCACGAGAAACCAGTCCAACTCGAGGATCTAGCCTCAGTCGAATACGGGGAGCTAATGATCGACCACCATTAAGTCCCGCTTCCCGACCTGTTATGGCACAAAAGATTTTGCAACAAAGTCGAGAAGCAGAAAATGCTCTAGCAGATGCCTTTGTAAGTTGTCATTCACTTTCAAGTTACATACTTAAGTTACTTGTTCTTTTTTATCAATTAAGATAAAAGTCTATGCATTTATGATGCTTTTTACAAAATGAGATTTTATTTCACAGTAAAAGTCTCAAGGTTATTAGGGTTGTTATTTTCATGTTCAAGTTATCCTCCAAATATTACCTTTATTTATATTTTGATGTGAAAACTGTTAATAAATAGGTGTTTTGATTTTGAAAAATCTGTTTGTGAAAATACTTAATATTTAATGAATTTTTTGATCTATCAAACATTTAGTTTGATTTCACATAATTATATTTGTATAATCGTTTGTTAAATATTTATGCGAATAGATTGACCGAACGGTGCAATTCCTTTTTTATTTACCTAATATTATAAAAAATAAATTAAGATTGTTGTTTTATAGTTATTTTGATATTTTTTTCGTTTTTACAGATAGATACCACAGATTATCATAGACTGCAAAGTCCTAGAAAAGGAATGAGATCTTTGGATAATCATTCGGATGATTCCGAAACCTCGAGTCTTTGTTCTGAGAAATCTTTTGATTCATATAGAAGACCTAGTGATGTAAGTTCTAATTAACACGATTGTAACTTTCTGTAGCTTTTAGTTGTATTAGTGCTAGATTTAAGTTATGCTTTTCTTGTGTACATAGTTGTTTGCCACGTTTAGTAAATTTCTCAATGCCGATTTCAATTGATGGCGCGAAGCACTTATCTATTTTTATTCAAACAACTACAGCAGAATATACTAACAAAATCTATTAAGTTAAGAGTAACTGCATATCTTCAAACAAAACTACAAACAGTTTTAATGGAGGAACTTAAAAATTAACAAAAATTTCTATATAAATTTTTACTGTTTTCATTGGTTGTTAAACTGCAAAAAGAACTTTTTTAAGGTCAACTATATTAAATGTATGTTTTGGTTTATCATTTCATTATTTAAAAGTTCCTCGCTCTTGGGTATTCTCTACTTTGGTATTTCTCTACTAAATTGGGAAACTGACCCCTATAAAGTATCCGTTACTTTTTTTTTTCTTTAACAATGTTTTCATCTAGTTTAGGATAAGAATAACAATCAGTTATACAGTGTGTAGTAAAAGACCAGAGAAAATTTGTAGTAAAATGGGATTTATAGATGAAAATTTATAGATTTTGTAAAAATCGAGACAGGGGCTGTTTTTAGTAAAGAAATATAATATTTTATTATTAGATCTTTTCTTGTTTTCATTAATTTTTTCTTGTTTTTGAGGATAATTTTTAATAGGACATTTGCTTTTCTCTTTCTTGTTAAGGTGGTACGGTCCAAATAAAAAGATTGATGTTTTTATGAAATAAATTATGTTTTCCATAGATTACAATGTTCTGATTCACAGAAAAATACTTAAAAAAATCTATCATTTCCATAACACCTTTAAAAACCTTAATGATTGTGTAAAAAGTACAATTTTACTGCAATCGTAACTCAAAACTAGGGTAACCAAAGTTTGCAAATTAATAACTAGTGGGTAACGTAACATTCCCTCTACGGCACAACGTGCTCTTTTGCTTAATAAATACTTATTTTAATTAAATAATTGCTTCGCAATTTTTTAAAATTTCAATGTGCGTTTTTAACGATCATTTGAATAAGTTGGAGAAATTTTAGCACATCTTGCCGTTAAGAATCACTTCTGATGATCATTTTCGTTTTTACATCAATTTTTTATAAATAATCAAAAGCGGGTTGTTGGAAGTTTTAATTTTTGGTTTAAATGTTGACGCCCAATATCGGACAATGGTTGTGGGTCGTCCCACAACTATTGTTAAATACTGGGTAATATGACTAGACCTCCCTATTTTTATTGTAAAAGGTCGTAAATTTTACAACCTAAAAATCCAACGCGAGCATTGGTCACTTAACAGTATAAATCAAGCGAAACGTTCTCCTTTTAAGTCCTTTAAGTCAATATTGTGAATTTAGACATAATTTATTGTAACATCAATAAACGGTTAGTATATGACATTTTACATACATTTTAGAAACGAAATTCTGATTAACAAAATATTAATCATGATTAGCTATCTCATTACATCGTATATTGCACCAATAAAATGTCTTAAATTTGAGAAAATTAACAATAAGGAATTCGCAAGATCACTGGAATATGTGCACAATTTTGTTCTTTTTTCTTGCTATTTTGTAACTAAGTTTTTTGACGACTATTTTGTAATTGAAGTTTTTACGATATTGCCTTTTTTGTATATGGCACCTTCTACTTTTGACATCATTATTATAAAAATACTAGAAATAGGTATATTACCTACATTATTAGTACGGAAAGTTACATTTTCCGACGACTATTATGAAAAGTGCATAATTTCACACCAATAAATGTTATGGAAAGTTGACCATTACAAACAAATAGGCTGACCGTGCGTAAAGAAACTCGTTAGCCAATCGAAAACGTTGCAGCCCGTGTGCGATCATTGCACACGGTCAATCAAAGTCTTCTACACTGTCATGTAATTACTTTACGCATAAACTGTTTTATTATCAAATTTGACATTTTATTAAAATGTCAAACGAACTTTCGTAAACGTCAAAAATCATTTTTTTTTAATAAAAATACTTGTGGTCGTCGGAAAAGCATAGTATATAACACGTGCGGAAAGGTGGATATTTTAGCACTAGTTATACAATATTACTATACTATTATTCTTTTAATAAACATCTACTTAAATTACAATTTTCCTAATGTAATACTTTTCACATGTGAAATCTATTATTTTTTTAAAAACAACATTTTTTTGATAACAATACAATTACCGAGATCTGTTCGCATTCAATATCCTCGAGAACGCCTATTTATATTGTTATAATAATAATAATATTAATTATTAATTAATTTTCTAATTTCAATTAAAATTAAAGTAGATTATTTATTAGCGAACTTTAAATAAATCAGTTTTTCAGATCAGTAATCTCAGATTTTTCCTGTACTTAACATTAAATCTTAACTTTTGTATTGCGAATTTTAAAATCGTCTTCGAATACGTTTTAATGTGAAAACACCGTATCTAAACATTTATACCCTTAGCTTCAAAGCAGGTAGATTTTACGACGTTACAGAGGCAGGCTGTTTCAACCGAGAAGGATGGTCTGTTTAAAATTTCTCTAAAATTCACTAACAGTGCCATCTACGGATTATCGTTTGGCGGCAATAGGGACCGTACATCCTTAAGTTATTTTTGTTCTTAGGGAGGCATCGAGTAGGGTTTAATTAGCTTGAGCTCTTGTTTTTTTAGTAATTAATATGAAACGAAAAAAAATATTTTCACAAAATTTAGCAACATTTATTATTATCGATCTTTTGAACACTTACAAAATATTTAAGTTTCTAATTAGAATATCTTCAAAAACATATTCATGGACAATGATTATGGACTGGTGACACACAAAAATATAATGCAGTAAAACCTCTATTAACGGACGCCTCTTAACAACGAACACCTCTATTTAAGGGACAGTTTCTTATTCCCCAAACTTAAACATTTGCCCTAGTTAACCTCCCTTTAGCAGACACCTCCCAACAACGACCAATATTTTCTACCTCGCAGCTGTCCCTTATTGGGAGGTTTTACTATGTTGAATTTTAACTTCATATAATGGGTGTAGGAAAAATAAACTATAAACTTTAAATTTTAATGGAAATTTAAGCAAACAAAATATATTTTATGTGCAATATTTGTGTGAGATAGACACCGATTTTCCCAATAGTGGAGAAATACCCACTTACACTTAAACTACACTTACACTTAAATTAATTTACTTGCTTCTAGATGAATAATAAACCAGGAACAGGTAAATGGGGGTTTTCTTATCTTTAAGGAATTTTATGTTATGTTCATACATAATAAAGTATATAATAATAAAATATTAATTCTAATTATAGTCAGTTTATACTCTGTGCAGTAAAGTAAGAAATGTAAAATTAGTAGATGGATCACAAAAGAAAATGTTAATAGTATTAATTAAAGACATAGTTAAACGTTATTAATGCAAAATGGCATTTGTAATTTTCTTGTGTTTAAACTTAACCAAACTTAATAGTTCATATAATTTGGAACATAAAAATAAAACTAAAAGTACTTTAAAATGAATATAAAACATGCATTTTATTTAAAAAAAAAAATAGGTATTTGACTTTATTTGCCTATGCTTATGCTAACTTATACTTTTGTATTAGTCATACTCTTGGAGTGGCTCTCAGCAACGCTTAAGTAGCAGGGAAATGTGGGAACCTTGTCGGGTAAGTATGCTTTGCATTGTGCTCTTTTAATTTTTTACATAATTTGTTAAATGTTACTTTTACATTTATATTGAACATTTATATTTTATATTTAAGTGTCATTCACGTAGTCAAATTTTAGTAAAGTAAATTAAGTACGTAATTGGTTTCATCCAATATTTTAAATTTACCATTGGTGGTAAATATCAAAAACAATGAAAGTTATGGATTTTAGACATCGACAGATCAAAAGTGTTAACATTAAATTATTGAAAATAAATTATGTTTCAAATTTATATTGATTAGTTCAAACACTGTTAATATTTAAATGAAATTCGAAATTAAACCAAACAAGATTAGATTTGAAATAGGTACCTATATGATATAAGTCACATCATAACATACATTGTATTTTCAGGATATTGGCGAAATTATTGCCCTCTGTGTAAGCACTATTTGGCAAGAAAGAAAAGATGGATTAGTATCTTTACGTTATTACCTTAATTCTGGATCTTTATTGACGCCGGTCGAGTTAAAACATATAACTGAAATTTTTACAAAAATGTTCATGGATTCCCATACTAAAGGTCTTTGTGTGTTTCTGGATACTTTAAATGAACTGATAAAACGTCATAATAATGAGATGCACGATTGGTTATATGTATTGTTACAACGTATTTTTCATAAAATAGGAACGGATTTATTAAGTTCAACTCATACAAAATTATTAAATACTTTGGAAGTGATAAAAAACAACTTTCCCATACAACTACAGTTATCTTGTATTTATAAATTTTTAGTAGACGTAACACAAACTCCTAATAGTAAGACTAAAATATCCGTATTAACATATTTAAGTTCTTTATGTCACATATGTGAACCCAGTCAGTTTGTTTCCAAACCGCCCGCAAATCAGGCACTTCTAAAAATAATCGTGTATGCTCAAGATATCAAATCGGTCGAAATAAGACAGGCCGCAAAAATTGCAATCGTTGCACTTTGGAATTGCAATACTTCACAAGTTACTATGATGTTATCCGATTTACCTAAAGAACAACAAGAAGTGGCATCAACTATTGTACATGATCATTTAAGAAGAAGTTCAACCAGCGAGGAACCAATTAGTCTTCTGATCTCAAGTAGCCCAAAAACTTTATCGCCCACTACACCTTCTTCTAGAGTGGATGATTTTAATCAAGAAGAAATTTATAAGAGCTTACGAAAAACGACGGCCGAAATACAGAATTATAGTTATGAAACTTTAGGTAAGACATTTTAAATATTTATTTAGATGATGTATAAGGTGATTTATTAGCTTTTGGCAAACTTTAATAGATAAAAGTTGATGTGATTAAAGAAAAAATAGGTATCTTATATCTATTAATTTATTTCCAATTTATTTTAGTTAATAAAGAGTTGAATAATAGAGTAATAAGAGTAATAAAGATTCTGTAATACGTCGATAATATGTTTGGATAATTTTGTTAGTGTTTCTTTAGTTTAAATCCTTTTTCATAACTGTCAACAAGTAGTAATATCGGTGTGAAACGCAAGTTGTTTTATAAAATCAGGACAGATTTAAATAGAGTGAACAAACATGCTATTGAAGAACTAAAATTAATCCTTTTATTTTAAAAGATTTATCTTTAATAATCCATTTTTTGTCGCTTATAAAGGCAAAATGGAACTTAAAACAATTAAAATTAAATTAAATCTATATGTAATGTTATAAAACAACCTAAATAATTGTTTATCATTTGATAAATATATACCTACTGTAATGTGAATCTTCTTTGTGCAAATTGACTATGGACTTTTTATCTCATTTTTGCTATTTTTGTATTTATCCGCTTCCAACCAGTTTCCATTTATTTTCGTTAATCATAATTTTAAATCTTGATAGTTAATTAATTTAATTACAAATCTAAAATTTTGATTGGTCGATATAATTGGAAATTGAATCTTTGAACTAATAAACCCAATAAATATTTTTTAGAATTAACTTTTATGTGTTAAAATTCATCATCGAGTTAATAAATCACATCCAGTGCCAGCGAAATTTGTTTTACTTCTATTGTTCTTTTATTTGTTAAGAGATTTGAATGAGATTTATTCTGTAAAATTATCATAAAACTTTTGTTACTTTCACATTTAACGAAAATAACTTAGCTTATATTTTAAATGGTAAATTATATTTTATTGTATCTTCATTAAATTTCGAATTTTCAAAGTAATAATATAAATTTTGCAATTTCTTAATAGCAAAAAATTACTGTATGTAATTCTCAATATTGTAAAATAAAACAACAAGTGTTTCTCGACACTTTAATGTTTTTTGTTAAATTGTTGTTACGAGGTGATTAAACCACTAAATATTATAAATAGATACTCTTATTATCATAATATATATGTGGTATTACTAGGTTTAATATCTAGACCACTACCTTTTACAATTTACAATAGCCAACTTATGTTGTGTGGTATTTTTTTAAATAATATAAAAATAGTTAGCATGTTAACAGTATTTGTTTTAATTAGCAATAGGGTTTGGGTTTTGTTGGGCTAAAAAATATTAAGGTTAGGTACTTATAGAATGTTAAAAAAAAATTAGGATAATTTTTATAGAAATAAATATAGGTATAAATTACTCGAGTATTTTGGCAAACTTTAGGAATCAAATTAGATTTTAAAAAGATTGGGTAAATGAATTTGAATTAGAACAATATTAATAAATTTGTTTAAATTTTACTTAGAACATTTCGACACTTATTTTATTATAATGTTCATTTTAGGTGCAAAATTAGACAGAGATAGGGACACAACATCACAAGATTCAGGCATTTCGCAAATGTCTCTTGGAAATGATATTAAAAATGATGTTGCAGCATTGGAAGAAGCAATGGAAGAATTAAGCATACGTCCGAGATATGGTGGACGAACCGGAACTCTTGTAACGGATGTAAACTTTAATGGTTACAGTAGTATGAGTGAGCATTAATTTTTATTTTATCTTAATATTAATCAATGTACTTTTTTCATATGCCATTTACATGTTTCGTATTTGTATAAATTGTTTTTTGCTTAATTATATATAATATAGGTCTTTACTTGATGGTTTCGGAAGACATCAAACTATAAAAGTTCTACATTTATTTTAGAAGAACATTTGAAATTATAATAATGGTGGTTTCTAATAGTCAAAAAACAATTTGTCAAAGACTTAAACAACTTACTTGTCAACACTTAGAGCTCTTGAAAAAAGTAACCAAGTAGCAATTAGACGTTTCTACTTTAAATTTAATATTTGGCTTATCACTTGATTTATTATTTACAATTAGTTATTCAAACTATTTTTCTACATTAAGTAGGTACTATTTTTTGACTATAACTAAAATTGAAATGTTTTTATTTTTTGAAGAAAATGCTATTTAAAAATTACACTGAAAATTAATAATTTTGCGTTTGTCGATTCTTTTTTATTTACGCAAAAATGCAATAAAAATAATTTTTGAAACAACAGCTAAGAATTATAAAATATGTTTTAATAAGTCGTCTTTAAGGTAAAACGTGAACTGACCGAAAAAGAAAACTGTACATTCAAAAATTCTTTAAAAATGCATAGTAACTAATGTGAATGAGTGTAATATTATGGCAATTTTTTGAAAAAATTCGTACGTTAGACTTTTGTGTAATTTATAAAAAAACAGTAAAAAAATACAAATTTTTAGATAGTTTCTTGGAAACTACACACACAATTTTGTTCTAATTTTGGCTTATCAATGGAAATTTTAAATATTTAATAGTGTTATATTTTTTAAGGTAATTGAACGTTCACCTACAGTTGTTTCTTTTTAATCATAGATATTTGTTTTAATTATAAAATTTTCCTCTTTACATGAATGCAAAATACCGTAAAAAGTACTGCAAAATGTTATCAATCAACTGTTTGTTAGTAGATAAATTATTGTCTACGTTATAATTTAAACTAATTCAAGATTTTAAGGTTTTTGTTCAGTGGGCTCCATTTAATTTTAAACCTTTGTCAAAATTACATGTTCTATTAAAAATAATTTTCTATTTTCACTTCTAAACTTCTAAATTATATTTTGAAGTTAAGTTTTACCAAAAGAATTCATAGCAAAGTTAGTTATGCAAAGTTTATTCAATAGCCCTAATAAATTGAATATACTGAATTGATAAAGTGATAATTGATTAAAAATAAATAAGTTGGTAGCATTATCTAACTTGTTCGAATAATTTTTTTTCATAATTTGTACCTATATGTATGATGGTTTTTAGTATATTTTACAGATGCAGATAATGGAGAGCTTATAAAAACTATTCTTCAAGGATGTCTAATTGATAATCCGATACCTGTTAATGAAAAACAGATGTTATTGTCAAAATTGTCGTGCGAAATACAAAATGATCAAGTTGAAGCAATCATTCAGAATTTCAAGTAAGTTTTATTAATGATTTATTGCATCACATTGTAATGTTTTATAATTATAGAAAGTTATTACGCATGCTGTTGGATAATTTAGACGAACCTCATTGGAAAACTCAGGTGTTAGTGTTAGAAATCTTTAGTGAAATATTTAAAAATGAAAAATTAAGACCATGCTGGTCCAATTTTGTAGAACTACTGACTCTACGAGTACTAAATGCTCATTCTTCTGATAAAAGAGAGGTAGGTAAAATTATCCATGGATTACATGTACCTATTCAAATCGATATCGTGAAATAAAAGTGAAATTTTAATGAATTATAAGGAAATAACGCAAAATTATACTTAGGGCTTGCCTTTCAATCATTAAATAAACTTATCAAGAATTAATGTTTTTCATATTATTTTATTTCTAAAAATAATTTAAAAAACCTGTAATTTATAGTAATTATTTGTGTTATATTAGTTTATTTACATACGGTGTCGCCAAGCTTACAAAGTCTCTGGAAAATATGTGAACTAAATTCGATATCAAACGTAGTAATTATCAATAAGGTGAACTATAGCTGAAGTACATTCGTAATTAAATATTATTTTGTATTTGTCATTCGGTGTGCAATTCTGTTAGTTATTATTCACGCTTTTTATACAATTTTGTACAAATCTGTTCCTTTTAAAAATTGTGAATTTTTAAATTTTGTGCCGACATACTCCTACATCTGATTGAAGTTTCTGTATTATGTGACCTCGGACACGTCTTCATCACTTGTGGCTTTTGTATACTTGGCAGTATTGTATTTTTAGAATAGCATGTTTTAATATATGGTCTATCCAAGCTGCCTGCCGATGCACGTCGTCAATAAAAAAATTACTAAATTGTATATTTGTAATTCAGTTTTATGTTTGAAAAGCGACATATTCTATTGATGATTTACCTGCACACATATTAGATGATATAAAAAACAGACTACAATTTATCAGAATTGTAAAAATACAAAGTTTTATTGATGATGCGCATTGGAACTTATCTTATATTGGCTCTCATTTATTAATTATTTTAGGTTATAAGAGCAGCCGAGCATACAGCAGCCACTATGAGTGTATTTCCATATAATGCTGTTGTAAGTGTCTTATTTCCTCTTATTCATACAGGCACTAGTTCCATTATACAGGGTGCAATTAAAATGTTAACGAAACTTATAGAAGTGCATCCCACCGAAGTGACTGATGAACACTTAGCAAGTGTTATGCCAGGACTTATAAAGGTATTATCATTTTTTTAAATGATAAGTTTAAGTTATTACTTGTCAGACAAGTATTGTTTACTTACAAATGCCTGTTATCCATCGTTTAAGTATGTTTTATTTTTATTTACAAATTTATTTATATGAACTTTTGTTTTTGAACAAAAAAGAATAGGATTTTATTGAATTAAAATGTAATTATGTTATAAAAGATGCATTCATTTTGCAATTAGCGCACCTACAGCTGATGTTTTTATCGTCTGTTGCGAAATTTTAATTGAAATGTCAACATTGTTTGAACTAGACTAAATAATTGAGAACGATTTACCGTTAAAACATTTATTGGTATTGAGTTAGTTAAGTTTAAAGATTATTTTTATTTCAGGCAAATGACCACGAAGAAAGTGCTGTACGAAAGAGCGCCGTATTTTGTATGGTGGCTTTACACAAGGCTGTAGGCGAAGAAAGACTATCTCCATATATTGCTTCCCTAGTAGGTAGTAAATTAAAATTATTGAGGTTATACATAAGTAGGGCACATTCTGCTTCATCTGTACAAACCAGTCCTAAAAATTCTGCAAATCCGCCTAATTCGACAAGCTAGTCTATTATGTAAGATATTAGTATAGTAATTTCAGTCATAGGGATAATTGTTGATGTAAGAGTAAATATGTTCTACAAGTTGGAGAGAAGTTGTGAAGGTTTTGTATAATTGGATGATGTGTCTTGAAAGTAGTAAGTTTTTAAAAACTATTTTAATTGACAAAAATTTAAATTGCGTCATTGTCCAGCACCTCGTATGTTTTTTTTATCAGATGTTAAAACTTACAAATGTAAAAGGTTATATTTCGATCGAATTACTAACTACTATTAATGTTTAAAGCATGTTGCTGTCAATTTACATGTTTAGATATTTTAATCGACATATATTTATGCAGTTTTAAAAATTGTGACTTACGACATATTATATATTGTTTAATACTAATATTGCACTTCTAACGACATCATGGTTTTAATACGATATTTTGCAATTTGGTACTGCATACTTTATTCATGAAGTTGATTAGTGTTAAGCGTTTCATGTTTAATAATTTTTTGTTTGTTAGCTGTATTGTTTAAAGTGCCATTGATATTAAGTAGTTGTAGATCTGCTATGTTAATTTTTTATAATTGAAGGTGACTACCAAAAATACCTTTCAAGAATATATGCATTTGGAGCAAAATTAAATATTTTAATTGACTTTATAAAATTGACCATACTTATGTTTATGTGTGTGTTTTTTATTTATTTCTTTTAATGTAAATGATGTGTGTAGACTTTCATCATTTAATTGTTTATGTTACATATAAAATGGGAAATTATTTTAATAAGTATGAAGAATATAATTTCTTATTTTGGAGTAAAAAAGATTTGAAAACGAAAGCTAATGCTCTTACTTGAAATGCTGATCGTAATTCTTAATTTTACATAAATGATAATAAATTACGAATAATAATATTCCAAAAAGTATACATTAAAAATATATCAGTTTCAAAAATATAAATTCGTCTGATAAGTATTTAGCATTTTGTTAAAACCTGAAGTGTGCACTTCAGTATTTTTTTAATATAAATAACTCTTATTTAATTCTTATTTGTCTGAAATTTGAACTACATAATCATGTTAAATTTTGCAATATTATAATCTCTTAAGTAATTAAATATAATATAGTAATAAGCAATAATAACACCTGATTTACATCCGACAGAATTTCCTAAAAATTTCGATATTACAAGGGTTAAAAGAAATTTACAAAAAATAATTCGCTATTAATATTTTTAGATGTATAAAAACTGAATTCATTTCTTAGTTTGATACAATTTAATGATGCTTTTCTTTTGATGTAAAAAAATTGTTTTGCTAAATATATAATTTTGTTTATAAAAATTGAAAGTTCTTCAATGTCACCATACTCTGATATATCTATGTGTTTTATATTAGTTTCAATTTTGAATGATGGTGTCTACAATATCCATTTGCAATTATTATCCGAAACATTTATAACAGTATTAAATTTTGAAATTAATGTAAACGATATTTTCAGCGAAGATTAATTTTATCAGACCTCGTACATTATTTATTAAATATAAAAAAAGGTTTTTAATAGAAGTTTTAGAATTTTTGGTAGCACAAAAGTCAATTGAACTTAAAAATTTTGTAATATTCATTATTAGACATATTATACTTTGCTTTTGTATAACTTTATCATTGTTAAATTGTAAAAATTGTTATTTCCTTATTGCAAAATTTCGTGTTTCCAGTATATTGTAAAATATAGAGCTAATTATAATACACATTAAAATTAGCTTTAGAATTTGTTCTTAAAATTTATAATCAAAATATGAAATTAAAATAACAATTATTGCATTTGTTATTAAATAAGCCGCTTTAAGTTCTAATTATAGAACAAAAGCAGTAAAATTGTAACAACGGTGATAGATAAAATATTTACCTCTTTTGAAGGAGTTATCTAATCTTCTAAAATCAATAGTCACTACTTAATTCTTATGTTGAAAGACCTACGCAGAAGCATTTTAAGTAAATAAGCGAATATTTTTTAATTTGGTTTACTAATGGTAAACCTGCGTAAATTTTTTCTACAGTGTAAGAATATAGCTTATAAATAATTTTGTATGCCAAATAATATATTAACTGCTCTATAACATTTTTTAAGGGATTTTGTAGTTTGTATATATATATATCTATATATATATCTATGGTAGTTCGTTATAGTATGGGGCTGTGTGCAGCAGTTGCCTATTGTAATTTTGAAATGTTTTATTAATTTATTTGGACTTCAAATGTGTTTACCCATTTTAGCTACTAATACTTTTAACTACCCTTATGTAATGACAGATTATTGTAATAAAACGAAATTACTTATAATTGTTTTAATTTTGCATTATTGTATGTATAG
Source organism: Rhagophthalmus giganteus (assembly GCA_036326145.1). NCBI lineage: Eukaryota > Metazoa > Arthropoda > Insecta > Coleoptera > Rhagophthalmidae > Rhagophthalmus > Rhagophthalmus giganteus. The sequence continues at coordinate 67,962,062 of JARFJA010000001.1, read as the reverse complement.
ATTATCCAAATGCTCGACACCGATAGGCAGAAAAGAATTTTGTTTCAAATATGAGTTTTCTAGTCATTTGTGATTTGTTCTGAAAGTTGCGCCGCAAAACGTTCGGGAAAAAATTTTGGCAAAAAAAAACCTGAACAATACCAAGGGATTTTTTCGAGATTTAGCAAAAATTTGAAATCGGCGGAAACGTGCTTAGATTGTCATTTCTTGCATTGTTAATCTCGAAAAACTACTTTTCAACTAGCAAGGTCGAAGTCTAGCCAGACAGATGTTTGTTGCTTCCAGAATCTTCGTCGAAAATTTTCATGTTCTGTAGTAGTCCGTGGTGTTACGTTCAGATGATGATGAAGAGTAGCTGTGCCGACAACGTGGTATGAACTATTATATTTTCTGCATAACATCTGCAACATATCTATATTATTCAGCACGAGTATCAGCTACGTACTCGGTTAGAAAAGAATTAAGAGGGGGCTGGAAAAATCAGCTTCTACCATGTTTCCGCTAGTAACGCCACAGTAGTATTTTTCTAATTATTTTAATTAATATCAAACGATTTAATCGTAAGATGGCGCAATTTTGGTATCAGCTATTTTAAATGTTAATTCCTGTTTTCTTTTACTAAATAGTTTCTACAGAGGGCGCTTTTTCGTTGATGCATTGGCATCTAATTTAATTATGTTTACGTTGTAAACTTTGCTAGCGTTTTAATTATTTATTCAGGATATAAAGTTACAGAATATAAAGAACGGGCGTTTTGATGAGAGACACAAAAATAATGAAATGCAAGTTAACAAGCTTAAAAAATTATTTAACTTGCAACCAGAAAAGTTACCAAGTTATGGAAGCGGAAAATTCAAAATATTTATCTTCAAGAAAGTCACAATGATGATTATTGATTTTTAAAATTTATTTTTTGTGTAATATGTGAGAGAAGTGCCATTATTAATACAAAATAAAAATTGTAACAATAGGAAATCCAATATTACTGATATATGCACATATGTAATTACTTATGTATATATTTCAGAATAATAATTAGTATAGCATGCCATTAATTGCATTAAAAGTTAAATAGTTACAGTTTCGTTTTCAAATAGATTCCAATGCACGCAGCCATGCACAAAAGTTACTAAATTGTATATTTGTAATATTCAGATTAAAGTTTTGAACATGGCACTCCGGATGTCTACTGATGATTTACCTGCACACATATGACATGGCAAAATAGACTAAAATCTATTAGTACTGTAAAAATACGAGGTTTTATTGATGACGTGTTGGGACCTATCGCGAATAGCGTATGTATACATATCTACTTATTTATGGGAAACGTCCGCCGTATTCTCAGCATTTTTCAGTAATTCACAGAAATCATAAACAGCAACACGTCGAAATGCAAAATAATTATGCTTACTATCGAAAAACAAACCGAATGAGATTCCATCTTTTATAGAATGAAAACTAGTAAATAAATAAAACTGTAGGTATGGCAAATGTACCTACCTACATACATACTTAATTTTAATTGTAATTTTGAAATTAGACCTTTTTATACAATATTATAAATGGTTGGAATTTCACTATTTGAAGTATAAGAAAATTCAGGAGTTCAATTTTGATTTTAGTTTAAGATTTCGTAATAAGAATTACGAGTTCATTTTCGGTATAGGTACGTTGAATATAAATATTTTACAACGAAATATGCCGCCTATGCAGTTTGATGTTTGTTTATCATACGCGAGATTAATGTCCACGAATCAGCCGGCAAATAAAAAAAAATACCACTCTAGTTTTTTACAGCACCATCTATTCAATAATAGTTGGACAATTTTGTTAGACAAATTCTTCGAAATCAAGTAGCTATCTGTAAGATAGCTTTATGAAAATGACGATTTTTCGGAAAACGGTTTACGAATTCTAGCAATAATTACACCCTGTACTTTCGTATACGTATTCACTGAACCTTCTTCTAGTTGCTCCTTATAATATTTTAGTCATATAGTAGCTAAATATCTTATAATGTGAAGTATTCGGAAGCATGTGTACAACTTAGCAAAACTCTTCCTTTAACTTTTTTAGGATAAAAATATAAGGAGCAACTAGCTAATTGAATTAGTATTTATTATCAATTAAATTTTTTTAATAAAATTTAATAGTTTTTTAGTATCGTTTCCTGAAGTGAATCTGCCATAACGACATCTGTTGATTCTCACTCATGGAACCCCCTTCTTAAGACTAATAATTTACAAAGGTTACTTTTTGATTCGACCCTACACCACTAGATAAGTAAATTTTAGTTTTATCTAAAAACACGTCTAAAATAATAAACAAGAAAACTGTAAATAAATAAAAGTAATATAAATAAGTTTTATATAAATAATACGCACCATATAGCTTTTTAAATAATCCAAAGAAAAATCTATAATTAATTATAAAGAAATTTGTAATTAATATTACAGATTTCTTTTTTTATAACTTCTGGTAATTACAAATTACTTATATTTTAATTAAAAGCATTTACAGATTTCTTTAATTATTTGTTTAATTATACATCTTGGAATTGCTTGTTGTAAAAATCGGAATTTCTGTCACATTTCGATTTTGAAATTTGTTTGCTTTCTCCTATCGCTTTTGATGAAACTAAATTTATCACGATTAATTTTTGTTATAATTCTCATTATATCTAACATTTCAAATTTAACTAATTTTTCACAGGTTCACATAGGTGATTTTCGCAATCTTTTACGCAATTATAAGGAAACGTCTCCAGGCCCAATAAACGACGGAGTTTACGGAAAATAAAAAAGTTATGCTGTACACACTCTTTATTATTATGACGCACTTTATTCTGAATATCTTTCTATTCTTGCTATTTTACTGTCAACTTCGGAATACTAAAATTTCGTTTAATCTAATTCTTACAAATCTTTGTTTTTTATTGTCTGTATACTTTTCATAAATTATATCCATTGTATTATATAATTTAACACTTATGTATATCGGTATTTAGACACAGCGGGAACTTATTTGAATTTAGAAAAAATAACCTATAATTCTTCAAGGTTGTTTTCGTTATTTTATCATTTATTCTTATCCAGCGTTTTATTCTTTGGTATGCTTCTTTGTTAAGATTGATTTAAAATAATTTAAATAAAATTGTTCAACGTTATAACAGATACACTTGACATATTTGCAGGTTTGTAATGAAGTTTAAATAATTCAATTGCTTTATTTAATTTACATGTTTTTGGCAGAATGAATTCAGATAAAAAACAACTAAAAACTACCATTGACGAAACAGTTTTATGTACACCGAAACCTAGAGCGTCTTCTACAATTCAGAAGCAGTACACGAAGAAAAAAGTTGATTTAATAAGAATACCGTTAACTTATAACCTTGAAAATTCTAAAACACCATCTCCACCTGAATCTTTACACATTTTAAAGTGCAGATAACAACCGTGTAGGACAAAGACAATTTCCACATCAATCGCAAATTACTAATACAAAATTACAACAACAAAGGTGTTTGGTAAATAGTATATTGGAAAAAACTACAGGATTAGGATTACCTTCAAAATATTTAAGGCCATCAAATACATTTGATGAGGATTCTACCAGTTTTCCATGTGATAGTACTGTTAACGAGACAGATCTTCTAGAATCGAAAAAAGATAAATTACTGTTTAAACCTGATGAAGTATCTACTCCAAGATCTTCTCAAGTATCAAGTAAAATTAGTAGTTCGCAGAACTCTATACCTCGAGCCAGTATTTCGAAAAGTTTGATGCAGTTATCGCAACAAATACAAAATAATTCTGATATTAGTTTAGCAAAACTCTGCAACGAATTTTGTGATTTTACTAGTTCCTTAAATTTTAATCATGAAGTTGACGAGGAGTCTTTTGTGTCTGGCGAATTAGCGAATGCCAAAATTACCGAACAAGAGCAATTGTGGCAAAGAAAAATGGACGTATTAGGCGGGCACGAATATAGAATGGATTCTATGTTCTCGATTTTTAGTAATTGTGAACGGCAACAATCCATGTCGTTCACTGAATTTTTTCAAAAAAAATCAGAGCTGGCAGAGTTATGTCTTAAAGATAGTCCCGAAAAACAAGTTGAACCGACACCTTTAATTGACAAATCTAGTTTAGAAGAAGAATCGATCGAGAAATCTGTGTTTGGCATGACCGATTTAGAGAATGCTATTTTACTTGAAGACGACACACAGTTAGTGATGGATTTGATTGGAAAGGTTGCAACGAAGAAAACGTCAAAATCGAACGGTCACGAAAAACAGAAAAGGTCAAATTTAAAGGAAAACATAAACCCTTTAACGAATTTGATCGACAATTTAAATCTTAGATCGTCTTCGGCAGAACCTTTGAGACATCATTTCAAAAATGCAACAGAAACGATAACGAGACCAAATTCGGCAGAACCGAGAGATCCCAAACATTTATCAAAAGAAGGGACGTACCTCGACAATTCAAATTTTATCCATACAGCAAGCAGTTTAGAAAGTTTACCTGGCGGTAAGTTACCAGTGAGTACCAATAGAATAGAATTGGTGTGGGGTTCTGTACGTGTAGGAAACAGAAAAACTCAAACTTTCATTTTAAGAAACAAATCCCATAATAAGTTACGCTTACAGATATCGAGTTCCAATATCTGTTTTAGGATTTTAAGTAATAATTCGGATTTGGAATCGGTATCCGTTTTATCCATTTTAATGTACCCTTCTGAATCTCGTTTGTTTAGTATTGTGTTTATACCGACTTCTGTTGGTGCCGTTGTGGGAAGACTTAATTTTACCCCCGTTAGTAGCGAATTGCAATCGCAACAAATTAAAAAACAACAGCTAATGATGTATGGTTACGGAGGACATTCAAATTTCGAAATTCAAAACGTTTTAAAAGACACTAACATGAAGATGTGGTTATCATTAGGGAAAATCGATAATAAATTACAGTTAAGTCAACAATTTGTCGTCAAAAACCTAGGCAGCGTGGCGGCATTTGGACTTTTAAAATTTATATCGAAAGCATTGTACGGCTGTTCGAAAGTTAGCATTTGTCCGACCGAATTGGTATTGAATCCTAAAGACGAAACCACCGTATGGGTCACGTATACGCCTTCGAAAGAAGATGCAAAGCATTTGTTCGCCATGACCGGTACTCATATAATAGAAATTGGAATCATTCAAATAATTAGCGGGGCAGAACAACTGCGGGGCAGAATAAGGCGTTTATATAAGAAATTGAAGCAGGAAGCCGGTTGCGTTAATAATCCACTTGTCGAAGAGCTAAGCAAGAAATTTCCAAATGAGATAATGCCGATGGATTTGAATCGCTTCACCGAAACTGTTGGTTGTATGAAAGAGTTGATGCAAAATTTCGATTCCAAAGAAATCAGTTTGACGTTAGAGAAGGACTCCGAACAAACACTTGTCGGGCAAATTGGCGGCATAGACGAAACTTCCATGTTTCAGAGCCTTTGCGAAGGCATGTCCACAGTTTTAATGAGTAAAACTCAAGTCGGTTCTTGCACAGTAGAGCCCACCAGTTTAGTATTAACACCGATAAAATCGGTAGATTGCGTTTTGGTCAGTAGCCAAAGTACTACTCCTTTACACTTCGAAATTACCGTAATGCCTACAAATTTGTTAACAGTAGCACCACAGGAAGGCATTCTTCGACCAGGAGAAATCGTTTTATTGAGCGTTTCCTACGATATTCGAAAAATTCGACAACAAACCAATTTTAAATTACAAATATACATGGACGATGACGTCTTTGAAGTTGATATTAAAGTAATTTTATTAACAGGCATGGTAAATAATTTGTTTTAATTGGTCGATTGTGTTTAGTCTTGCTACATTTCCGACCGTATTTTTCCAGAATGCGGTCGATTAATTAATTTTATTAAAAGAAGGCACTTTTACTTACATATTAGTGGGACTTTGTATTTTTTTTAATTTGAAATTATAATTTTTGAAGATTTCGAATAAATGAAATTAATTTTTGTCAAAAGCTTTTAATTACTTACTAACGTTTTAGTGTAAATTTAATTTGTAAATCTTGACAACGTCGTGCGACAACAAACGGTTGCATTATTTACCAGTTACCGACACTCGTCGAGAACTCTTCTAAAAAATACTAGTAACTGTAAGTAATACAGTATTTATGAAACATAATTTAGCTTATTTAGGTACATGAAAATTTTCTGAAATTTATAAAAATGATTTGCAGTCTCACTCTTGACATTTAAAATCTTGCAAAATCTCATAATGCAATGAAAATTTTCAAAATTAACAGTAGTTTCGGCTGTGTGAATACAATGAACTTACATATTATAAATTATTATCTATTATATTTCATAAAATTTAAACTTTCTATTTTTACATTGGTAATGATTGTAAATTTAAGAAATATTTTAATATAGCACACTTGTACATGCTTAATTATTAAAGTGATTAAGATTATACAGTTTATATTTTCGAAAAACTAATATATATATATATGTATATATATGTACATATATATACATATATGTGTGTGTGTGTGTATATTATACAACAGTCACTAAAATTGTCAACCTTGTTAATTATTTACGTCATCTTAAAATATTTATATAAAATGTTTAAAAAAACAAATATGCAATAACTTTCTGCACATGCAATGTTAACAAAACTATCGCTTTTTATTATTAAAACCTATCCCAAAAAAAACTTAAATAACTACACTTATTATAAAATATAGCACCTGTAAGTGGTTCAAGTTAAATAATTTTCTATATTAGAAAATTACAACATTTTAAACCAAACTAGAAATGCAAAATTTGTTAGGGAATATTTAATAAAATTTAAAGGTTACGGTTTTGTTACGATATGCACATATTAACAAGCGCAATTCAATTTCCTTTTCACTAGGCATTTAGAGTAGTGGCGTAATGAAAGAGAAATTAAATTAAACCTTAGTATTTTTTTAATACCCATAAAAAAGACGTAAAACTAATGTAACAGCATACAAGTTCATCTCTTGAATCATTTAACTGTTGCCATTAAATTTGAGAGAACAATTAGGAGATAGCAGATGGCACTTTAACTTGTACTCTGCCCGATTAACTTTTAATCGATACACGTCGGCTAGGCACAACTTAAAAAAATCACAGTCGTTGCGTACTCGACGACTTTTTGCCTTTTTTATTTACTTTAAACCAACCTGCCGATTTTTCCGGATCTCTGGGCATCGAAACCGATCTTGAAAGGTCGTGACTGTCGTTTTTAGTTCTACTGTCACTACGATTATTACCTAATGACTCTATCGACATACTTTTGGTGGAAATTTTTCTATCTTCTCTTTCTTTGTTGTATCGTGTATTTTCTTTAAGTTGTTTTTCTTTCTTTTTGTACAGGGTCGAACTTGAAGCTTTCGTTACGTCTTCTTTAGGTTTTTTTAATGTTTGCGAGGACACGTTTTCTTTACTCTTTGATCTTCGATTTAGGGTCGATGTGGCTTGATTCGTTCTTTTACTTTCGTTTGCCTTCTTTTTTAAGGTCGACGTATTTTCTATTCGATTATTTCCATTTTTTGTTGCTTTTTGTTCGTATTTTCCGTTTTTAATTTGTTTAGGGTATTGAGTGTAATCGATATCGTGGGACTCTTTAAGATGTCGCGGCTTCCACGGTGCTAACACAGAAAATGATCGACTAAGTGTTTTAACTTGAGGACGAATATTGCTCGATCTGTTAGATGCTAATTCTTCTCGTGATGCGGCACGTCGACCGTTTCGTATATAATTAGGACCCGGTATATCGCCCACTATAAGTAATTGTTTAGTACGTATTTATTATTGTTAATAAGATGTAGGTAAACTTACCTGTAGCTGCGTGTAAATAAACTACGCTTCTTTGCGATTGCTGGCTGCCATCACCTTCTGTCGAACTTTCGACCGAACTAACTTCATTTTTTCTGCGTTTATCCTTGTCATCTCTGCTTCTTACGAGATCTCGGTGTATTCTATGATTTGGCGATATAGGCGGTTTTAAATTAATTCGAGAACCCTTTATGTCCCTGTCTGTTTCTTTTTCTGATATATTTAACAACGATTTATGATTGCTATTTTTATTCGGTGTAATAAATTCGGGGCTACGTCTTTCTTCGAAATAATGCAAGTCTCTGGAAGATTGACTACGAGGATATTCCTGATAAGTGGGATTAGCTAACGATGAACGTGTTTTAATAGGTTTATGTCGAAGGCTATCGTTCGATTCGATATCAGTATCTCCAAAGAACCTTAGATTCTTAGTTGGGGTAGGTTTCGGTATCGGCGTTTCTTCTTCGCTCGTCAATTCTTTATCTTCCTAAAATGTTAAAGGCGCATATATTAAATAAACTGTTTCAGTTTGAACTTTAAAATTAAATTCTAACGAGAGATAAACAGTATGTTTATTAAGTGTAAGTATTGTTCTTTTACCTTGAATTAACAATAGTCAATTATATTTAAACTTTATGGGGCGTTTGCAATCTAAAAATAAGTGATATTACATTTTAGGAGTATTATTTTGTACATTCAAATTTAATAAGTAGAAGTGAGGTTAGGTTAAACTATATTTTATTATTACTGTTATTTCACGATACGTTTGAAATTATTAACTTTCCGAACATTAATCATAATTGTTATTCGATAATTGTACTTAAAAACTTGTATTTTATTGTTGTTAACTGTGAAAGAATAGTTTTCATTCATAAATTATATGTGGGCGTGGTTTCTAACGTCCTTGTTATGGCGGCCATGTTTAATCGCAAGGTCGTTTCCATAACAATACGAGGTTTGGAATGCGAATACGACAATTCTGGGAATTTTAGTTTTAACGTCATTCTCAATTATGGATAGGTTTTATTAATGGCGTATACGGCGATTTAATGTATTTTAATGTATGTAACGCTAACAAAAAAAATTGATTCTGAGCGCGTGTCCTTAATTATCTACCGACCTAACTTTATTTTTGATAAACGCTATCAATTTTTTTTATGTACCTATATGTATAGGGTGTTTAAAAATTAAGTTAATTTATTTTAACTATGGAACAACAGATTACTAGTTTTAATTACCTATTAAATATGTGTCACACTGTTAGGTATATCTATATATTATAATAGAATACGTATCTAAAAACTTTTTTTTTATTACCTACCAAAAAACATTCCCGATTGGCACTTAATTATCTTTTATTATTATGTTTAATAAATATTAAAAATACCTTTTTTGATTTTTTTCGAGAGAAACGATCGAGCGATTTAAACCAACTATTATTGTCCGAATTTCTGGATTTTCCATTTTGACGTGGTTCGGGTATAGGACTGGGGCTTGGAGTAGATAACCGTCTTCTGTTGCCATGTTCGTAATTCTGAAAATAAATTAACAAATTCAAACAACCACTTAAAAAAGTTTATTCATTATAAACAATGCAGTAGGACTTTATTTATAGGATACGTGGACCCATCAGCTTAAAAAAAATAAATTCTACAGAGCCCGGGGGCGCTCAAAATATCTGATCTCGTGTTTTCTCTTGTGGTTGTTTTTTCTATCGTTATAATTAAACATTTTATGCGACGTTGATTTTATTTTTAATAATTAAGAAAATGTAACAACAAACGTTTATGAATAGGTACTTAAATTATTGATTTGAAAACGACGAGTTTATTCCCTTATTTATTAACACTATATATTTACTTACGTAGTAATCTTTTACAATTCACAGCGTTTAAAGGACAAGAAGACACCAGCAGGAAATTAAAAAAAAAACGTCATTAGGAATTAAAGGTGGCTAGATTTTTCATGAAAGAGGCGATTGCGTAATGCGTTTATTGTAATATATAGCATATTTATATAATTATATTATATAAATATAATATTATTATTGTCAATCTAACCGTGAAACTAGAAAACAGCCGTATGAATTTCAAACACAATATTTGTGTGTCATGTTTTTTCCATGGTCATCAGGAGTCGTTCAAGTGTGCTGCAAATTGATTTTTTTATAAAGCTGGTCTGTTCCAGTAGACGAGTTTTTGTGCTAGACATTCGAGTCGAAATTTTTAACAAAGTTAACGAGAATTAAAATGTATAAGTAAATTAATTAAGTATACTTATAGGTATCTACCCACTTATTACTGTATTATGAAAAGTGATATTAAGTCGATAATTAAATGACAATCCGACTGCCATTTATTTGATAAAAAATTAGCTTTTAGCGGACATTTCTATGATGATTGACTGACGATTAGAATTATCCAGCGATTGAAAAACCGACCCTAAATCTATTAAAATAACTGCGTAAGTTTAAATATGCATTGATTTTAATGCGTTTAAATAAGTTTTTCAATAAATCTGTAAGCATTTGTAAAAATCTGAAAAACACGATTCGTGTTAGTTAACGAGTCAGGCGAGTTCGGCGTTGGGCAGAGCTACTTGCGTTTTAATTGGCGTGTAGGGGAAATATTCGGGGTTACTTCTTTGTTCGCCGTTTTCGGAAGATATGGAGGAAAGTGTACTTTGCAGTACTTGGGGTGCATGCTTATTGAAAAGGTCGCAGCGAACGTGTTAATAAGGAGAAATTATAAATATTTTAAGAATTACGAAAATTAAATAGACACGTCATTTGAGTGAAACAGATGACGAAATCGGAAATATTTCTCGTCGGGTATATTTTTTAAATTTACAATTGTCTAATTTAAATTACAAGTTTATAAAATAAATAATGTATTTAAACTGTACCTATTTCGTCTCTAGCCCCCCGAGCAGTAATTTGTTTAAAACGATTTGAGATGATTTATCGAAATCGACGGCCGATGACGCGGACGTGGAATTGATCAGATAAACAAATGAGTTAATCTTATATAACTTATTTAAAATTCTTACTTTCTTTAACGAACAACAAACTCGACATGTTGATATTTTTCGATAAGAGCATGCTCGTGTATAGCATAGTTGTTCTTATCTACGGATTACATTTAAAACTCTTTCTAAAATGCCTTGCTTGGAATGTCGAGATTTTAACGTTTTCATAAGTTGTTTGCGTAGATGTCTAAAAGTGGCGAGATATCGATAAAATTCTTTCAACCTAACACATACAGTGTGTCCACGAACACTGGGGGATCCTTTGATAGAGCGTAAACTAACAGAATAAGCGCAATAGAAAAAAATATTAAAGATAAAAATTTGCTAGTTACAAGACTCGTACAAGGTAAAATATTTTCACCTATACAGGTCGATCAATAGAACACACAACTTTATTATTTTAAATACTTTTTTTTGCATATTCTACAATTCTGTACTAAAAAAATCATCTTTCCAATGAATTAGTTTAAGTAAAGAAAGTTTTAGACGGAAATTACGAATATACCGATGTATCGAACACATTGTTTATTTATTGTCTAACTCACACAGGATAGTCGTAAAAAATTATTCAACTTTTCAAAATTAAAACGGCAACAACTTATTCATTTTAAATGGAACGTCACATTTTTTTTACATTGTGCTGTTGTAGAATCACATCTTCTTTCAAGTGAATGTATCATTTTCTATACCTAAACGTAACCATTTCCAAGATATTTTTAGTTTTTGTGCTTGCGAGAGAAATGAAACATTTAACGAATTAGTTGTAAATAAGTTATTTTTGTTCTTGTTTAAGCTTTGTAAGTTGAAGTTGTGTTTAGTAAATTGTTTCATTGATCACTATCATTTTTCAGATTTGGTAAATAATATTTCTTATAAAATACCGGAAAACTAAAGACACTTTAGAGAACAAATGCACAATGAACATATTATTATATCGGAAGATAAATTTTCCGCAGCAATACAGGAAAAACGTGAAAGTTAAGATACCGAAAAAAGTAATACCGAATGAATATCTACTTATTAGAATATTAATGAGTAATGCGCTTTAATGCGTATAATCAATCGACGGTACTATTATCTAATTCTAATACTTACTTAAAAATATACTAAAAATAAATATATTATGTACGACTACGTTTATAAAGAATTTTAAAATTATTTCCTAATTATCTAACTTTACGTAAAATTTATAATTACAAGATGAATCTTACTAACGAAGCCACCGAGATCGTAAGGTTCCCGTAAAAGTCGGATACATGAAAAGAAGTATAATGAGCATGATGTATGGTAATATTTATGTAGTGGTATGTGCGGCATCCTCTGCTATCAGATGTGACCGCGACTTTGGGTCGGTTGACCGGACGGCCTTCAAAGACCTTGTGGTCAGTTTGCAATGATTACAGTTTACGTATACTGATTATAATAAGACCCTTTATACTACACGGTGGATATTATTACAATGGAGATTCAAACAAGTCAACAACGAACGTATCTAGTCCAACAAAATTATAGTTTTTGTTATCGTACTTAATTAATTTTGAACAATCAGTACGTAGATATTTTACTTTTAATTTTTGGAGAAAAATGAGAGCCGTTTCTGAAAAAACAAAAAGGCCCAAAAAACCAAGAAAATCTATTTAAAATTTCCCTTAATTAAAAAAGTAAAATAATATGATATAAATCTAAAAAAAGGAAAACAAAGCCAAAATAGTGCTAAAAGAAAATTATTTTTTTCAGCTTGTCAATTGTTCTAGGTTCAAGTATTGACATAGACGACAAAGGATGAGGGTCCGTAAAGCGGGCTTTTGGCCCTAAAAATTGATGAAAATTCAAATAGGCCCTACTAATGTAATTATTACGATTTTTTATTTTAAAACGTTTAAATGTTAGAAGGTTTCTTCAACATTTTCCTAATTTTGTTAGGATTTATGGATCCTTAACACGTACAAAGTTTTTATTGTTGGCCGTCGCAGAGTCAATTGGTCAGACTCTTTTGTATGATTGATGATTTTGGTGAATGATTAACACGAAAAAGCCACCAAAAAAAAAACACGAAATGCTTATAGTTTTAACTAAAAATATCTTAATTTTGGTAATTCAAATCCATTTTTTTCCATGAGCGCCGAAACACTTTTATGTTAATAAAATAATTTTATAATATATATGTAAGATGTTTCGCTACTGCGTTCATATAAAAAAAAATAAATTGAATCGACAAAATTAGGGCATTTTTAATTAAAAGTATACTAAAGTATAAAGTCATCCTTTTTGCACTCTTTTCTTTGCGTGTCTTTCATGTTAATCATTCACCAAAACTATCAATTGTACAAAAGAGTTTGATCCATTGGTTCTCTCACGGCCAACAAAAAAAAATTGTACGTGTTAAGGATACATCGCAGGTAAGTCCTAACAAAATTCCAAAAATGTTGTGAAACATTCTAGGATAAATCTTCTAAAATAACAAATCGCAATAATTACGTTAGTAGGGTCTATTCAAATTTTCATCAATTCTTATGGACCCTCATTCTTTCGTTCTTCTGGCTAAACTATTGGTAGGTATTAGTAGTTTCATTTTTTTTTATCGTAGCTCAATATTGGACCTATCATATTGAATAATATTTTTTACTCAAACCAAAAGTATTGCAATAAAAAATTGGCCCTCATAAAAAATAATCCAAAGTCGTCAAGTCGCACGATATCGTTTCGTGACATAATGAAACCTCGAAACATTTCTTTCGGTAATAGTCCAATTTTTCTCGATATCATCGCACGTAACCCTGTCTTGTCGAAACAACTTGTTGGTTAAATCTACATCAAGTAAGCTGGGTCGTACAAACTCAGTTATCATTCGTTACGAGTAAATGCAGTTTCTTGTGATTCTCAGTGATTGTTTCGAAATGCATGGGACACTGTTGAACCTCTTGTGGCTCGTGATCGCCCCAAATTCGACAATTTAGTTTGTTTCCGAAGCCTTTTAACCAAAACCAAGCTTCGTTACAAAATCCAAATCATTGCATTTGACTTTACAAGTTATTGTGTTTAAATAATAAGTTTAAGTCGCAAAGTCCCGATTCGTGATAATTCGACGATTTGTTGCTTCAACACGTAGCGATTGGGTTGATCATAAATTACACGAATAAAAAACGAATTTCGGTGATAAGTTCGAAATAGTTCGATAATATGATATCAAAACAGTTTTTAAAGACAGCTGCAAGCGATTTCTAAAAAAATCGCGATTATATCGAAAGACCCTTTTTAATTGAAATTATGAAATCTGCCACAAACCTCTGTAAGTTATCAAAATTACGTTAAAAATTCTTTGAATGACGTACGATTTACGTTAAATTATTAAATATACCTTTACTAATAGATTTTATAAACATGCAATAATGAGTTTGTTGTTAATTCGGGAAAATTATTTTCTTTACGTGCTATTTTATTTTGGAAAATGTTTAACTTTCCTATAGACGGATTGTACATTACGGAAAGTATTTTTTGACGTTAAATACTCAGAAATTCATCATAATAATAGGTGCAATTAATTTACTTATTTATTATAAAAGGCCATAGCCGGATGGAAATGTGGAAATGTGCACATTTCAAAATGTAAATATTTGACTGTATTTTAGTTAGTTTATGTGCTTAATTTTCAATAAAGGGCCGTCCACACGCCACGTCTTTTACTACGCGTTACCTTAGGTGGACAGAAAAACAGAGGTTTGCACAAACCGAAAGAGTAGCTTGTATGACTTACGTGGCACTCTACCGCGATCCGCATCGGTTTGTGCAAAAAACCGTGCAAACAAAACATAGCGTGTAGACGGTCCTTAAAATGTAGCACCCATCAAATTTCAGTGAGTATGTTGGAGTTTTTCTTTGACGTTGTGCCAAATACCGCGAGATCAAGACAAGAATTATTGCCGTTATTCGATAATCTCGCGAGTGATGTTGAGGGACGTTTGGTCAAAAATTGATTAGTGTCACTTAAGCGTGTTCTATGTGAGCTACAAAAAGTGCCCACGTGGGGTTTCCAATTTTTCAAACGAAATATACAATAAATCTTAGAGGAAACGTGGTTGGAATAAAAAACGAAACGACAGGTTCCATTAAAATTGTAACCTTCCATTGTCTGCAAGAGAGCAGAATGTTAGTCGTACTTGGCACTGTATTTTATGATGTTGCAGCTGCTTCGCACACCAGAAAAGACATATGTAAGCAATTCCCAATTAATTAAAGTTATAACGCTCATTGCTTGTTAGTTTTAGCAGTACGGATCTAACTCGAAGATACGCCGGAGTTATAGGACGTCCTTTGGCGTGCTGGACCCCACACGTGCAAATGGGACGTTCTTTACTGCCATCATTTGAGCTTCATGCTCTCATTTATATTATGAAATATGTTTTATATGTTTCCCGACGCACAGTTTAGCGTTGTGTTTGTTACAGCGTAAAGTTAAGCACTTCTGCAGGAGATACGATTTGAATTCCATTATTTATCAATATGCTAGCGATAAAACATCGATTGTCATCGATACGAAGACCGGAGTTAGTTAATATTGTAAAACGACTAGGTGTCTGTATACAGTGTGTTAGATTTTATGTGTCACAGCAAATATCTCGGCTATTGTATGAATTAGTAAAAAATGTTATATGTGAAAGTTATTAGATTATTTATTCTTAATAATGTGTCAAAAGTGGAAAAACAATTGAACATCAAATAATTCAGATAAAGCAAATAAATTTAACATTTTAAATGGAACGTACCCAGTATTATTACATATTCTGAAACTTACAAGAATTTATCTTTACAACGATATATCACATGTTATACTTTTTCATTAATTAAATAGGCGTAATACACTAAATAACTGATCGTGTTGAAAACGTAGACAGTATAAACAATGTGTTGATTAAAACAAACTCAATAACAGATTATTCAACATAAATACAACATTATGAACAAACCGATATGTGAATAAGTAAGTTAATTATAAAATTGTACGTAACGCCTACCTAACATCTAAATTCTTTGTTCAAAGTGCCCCCCGTTGTTTGTAATACTTTCCCGGAGATCTGCTTATTACATTTCGTCGCACTTTTTGCAACATGTTTGATGTTATTTGAGCTCATGCCCTATGAATGCGATTTATAAGATCCTCTAAATTTTGTGGGCATGTAACATAAACTTTTGATTTAACATATCCCCAAACAAAAAAGTCCAACATAGAGAGGTCTGGCGATCGTACCGGCCACCATTTCCTATCCATTTCGCACCAAACTTTTCGTTTAAAATATCCTTGACGTTCCTTGCATTGTGAGGAGGTGCGCTATCCTGTTGTAACCACATATCACGACGCACTTGTTGGGGTATATCATCCAAATATTCTTCGAATTCTGTCGTAAGGAAATTAGCATAACGTTCAACATTAAGCGTTCCGCGATAAAAATAAGGACCTATAGCTTATCCAAACCTATATGATGTTTACGTCATCAATACAAGATTACTAGATGATGACGTTTCACACAGTGTTGTCACTTTGTAACTCGTATTTTGACAGTTCTAATAAATTGTAGTCTTTCTTTATACCATCTAATATGTGCGCAAGTAAATCATCTATAGAATATGTCATTTTCCAAACTTTAAACCGAATTACAAATAACCAATCTAGTAACTTTTTGTTGATGACGTGAACATCATATAGGTTTGGATAAGCTATAGTATAGTATCACCTAATACACCAAGCCAGACATTAATAGAAAAACTGTGTTGGAACCTGCATTCCTGAATTCGACGTGGATTCTCTGTATCCCAGAAATGATATTTTTTTCTGTTAGAAATTCCGTTATTGAAAGAATTCCAAAATAATGACATCCACTAAATGTTGATTATTGTTAAGCCAGTTATAAAATATTAGCCTTCTATCATAATCATCAGCTGTTAAACCGTGAACCAATTTAATTTTATATGGGGTCATGTTATATTTTTTTAGAATAAAAAATACTTTGTGATGACATACTATGTCGGCTACTGCTTCACGGATTGAATTTCTTGAATGTGCTCTAAAATATGCCAACACCATAATATCTTCATCTGTGCTGCACGCCCATTTCTTGGTCTTCGCACTGTAGCATTAAAACATCCATTTCTTCGTAAATTATGTTCAATTTTTGCAAACGTGCGAGGATGTGGCTGTACCCTTTCTGGATACAAGGTTCGATGCAATACAGAAGCTTCTTTAGGATTATTATTGCATCTGATGTACACTCTCAACATATCCATTTTTTCATTATTAGAATAATAACTATCCCTCATTATGTGTCACGAGATGAAAATTAACAATTAACCATTTACTTAGCCACTTTGACGCAATAGCGATAACAAGTGAGCGCATATCACGGCCTCCTCGGCTCTACTTAATAGAACATGCAAAGGTAAAAGTGTGCGTCGTCGGTACATTGTTTACACTGTACGTGTTCAACGCGTTCAATTATTTATTCTATTACGCCTTTAATTAATGAAATAAGTATAACACGTGATATGTCGTTGTAAAGATAAATTCTTGTAGTTTCAGAATATGTAATAATACTGGGTACGTTCCATTTAAAATGTTAAATTTATTTGCTTTATCTGAATTATTTGATGTTCAATTGTTTTTCTGATTTTGACACATTATTAAGAATAAATAATCTAATAACTTTCACATACAACATTTTTTACTAATTCATACAATAGCCGAAATATTTGCCGTGACACATAAAATCTAACACATTGTATACCTAAAACCTAGATAAAGTTTATGGATTTTTCAATTTTATTATTTATCAGATAGCTAGCGATTTATTTATTAAATTATTTTCGAATTAATCGTACACAATATGTGCATTCAAAATTTTTTAAACTCTTCACGTTCTTTGCTTACAAATCTTAAAATAGAATTAAAATCCGGCATCGACATCCTTGAACTACAAGCAGCAGATAGAGGCGTGACAAATTTATGAACCACACCACAAATCGGTCTAAAATATAATTACAGCCATAACGTGCTAATTAAAATAACCCGATACGTAATTAGGTAGAAAATTAATAATCAGTGCTCAAACCGAAGAAATTCCCAAACCCAATTCGTCCACCGCCGTCTTCGTTTAATTGTATGTACGCAATAGGTAAGTGAACGTATCAAAACACTCGTTTTTAACCATACGCCAAAAAAATTCAAAAATTATCGTGGCATGAGATAGATCATCGAAAATATGAACCGAGCATAATTGTATTAAGAGGATTAAAAACCGAAGTAGAATGTTATTTCTAAACTGTGGTGGTAACGTTGGCGATCGTCTCTCGTTAATGAATTTTGGATTTGGACAGGCTCGATGACTGTCCGAATGACTTAATTCACCACAATGACTCGATCTTTAAAACGTTTTTCAAACAAAACAGTCAGAAGTAGAAGGACATAAAACGTCAATCGATTAAGTTGTGAAATTAAAAATGGAAGCTCGCAGAAATTTGATGTTTAAAAATTTGTTGCGAAAAATGTAAATTTTTGGATACATGTATTTTGAAAAACGTATTAAAAACTCTTTATTTCGTTTTATTTCTGATCGTTTGTCTTTGTGAAAACTATTTATATACGGGGAAGTGCAAGGTGACTGTGTGAAACGTCATCATATTTAAAAATACATACTATCGTTTATTTTTTTCTTAATTTAGTTGCAAATCAGGTGGCCTAGAGAGCCAGTCACTCGACTAGCCTAACGCATTCACGGCTGTGACTTGTCCACTAACACAAATTGACCGACCAATTGGCTAGACCAAAGCGATGAACATAAAAATATAGTTGCAAATCATAAAATGTAAAAAAAAATAGAAATTATTTTTAGATACTAGATTCTCATGAATATCGATAATTACTGCGTGATTGCTACATAATAATGATAAAATATGCGACAGTCCTAGATATAAAAATAAATTTGATATTGAATTGCCATCGATATCGACGTAATAATAAGTCTCATTAGAATGCAACGAAGCAATTAGAGGATGTAATCATTCTTGGCGCCAGCTGGCGTTGGCGGAGCTAGTCAATGCGCCCCCTCAAGAAGGTCCTGCATGGCCGAGTTGCGGGGCTTAAATCCCGCACATCCTTATAAGGTACTCCAGACCTAGGCCACTTTATGACGTAATTCGACGCCGTTGGTCGTGATATGTTAAGACGCGTATCCACTTTCACCGATCACATAATTTCTCATCGACTTTAACAACATTTCCATCGATAAAAATTGGGTAATTAAAATTTTAAGTTTGCTTTAATTGAAT
Source organism: Rhagophthalmus giganteus (assembly GCA_036326145.1). Taxonomy (NCBI): domain Eukaryota; kingdom Metazoa; phylum Arthropoda; class Insecta; order Coleoptera; family Rhagophthalmidae; genus Rhagophthalmus; species Rhagophthalmus giganteus. The sequence continues at coordinate 67,942,838 of JARFJA010000001.1, read as the reverse complement.
CACGTTGAATATTTTTAAAATTATTAGTTTGGTGATAAGGCAACTTTTTGACTAAATGCTGGATTACTTACTATTAAAAAACCCCTAATTTAATTTTTAAGGCACCTACGAAAACATTTATTGACATAATTACGACAGTAATTTAAGAATTTTGACCCATTTATTGGACCTTCGCAACTCGAACATAGTTGAAATAGAAAAAAAACAAAACATATCTGGCCTTTTTGTAGGCCATCGATGGTTCTATCGTTCAGTGTATAATTTGTGGCACTACGACGTCGTTATCGTCTTAAAAACGTTTAGAGAAAGCAACAACGATTTTGCTAATTTCTTGCAGTTTTTTCGTGTAACTCTCGGGTAGATGGGAAATTGGTTGATTTCTTTATGGCAACGACGCCATAAAGATGCTCGTGATGCCAATTTGTGACGGCTTTTAAATCGAAAAGTGCAATGCGTGCCCAAAATATTCGAGTTTTTTAAGGTTAGTTATAAGGGTGTATAAAAGTTGAAGTTTTCGTAATTCGTGGTTTTCCGCATGTGTTTCTTTTGATTTCCAACAAAATCGTCAAAAAATTCTATTCAATTTTCTTGAAATAAATTTTGCCGTGTTTATAAGATTGTAAAAAATTAAATGTCATATGTCAAGGTCGTACCTTCGTGAGCGTGCTGCAGTTGCCAAATGGTCTAAGTTAAGTATTTACTATTTTCTTAGGCGTGTTCTCTGGAATTTTGGGAGGAGATTGGTGTTTTTGTCGACTTTCTAGCTAATCGCAGGATCAAGTTATTTGCATGTTAAGGTTATAATGTGCGTTACGACGTTGGCGTCGCGTCGCGTCGTGCCGAAGATTCGAATAACGCCACGAACGTGTGACCGCTACATAAAATACAAAGCAACTAATAAAACATGTGCGTCACCTACTTTCGTAGCTTATCGGAGTGCGAACAAAAAATAATGTTTTTAAAATAAAAGCGGGATTTCCTAGTAAATTCGAATGCATTTATATATAGAATTCTGGAAAAACCGTTTCAATCATTCGCGTTAGTAGTATAGAACGGTAGTGCTTGTTCAGTAGTTAGAATTTTAAATTACGCGGTCGTATTAATCGCGTGTGCTAGGAGTGCTCGTTCGATTTGATGTGAGTGCGTGAGTGTTGTGTTCTCTAAAAGGATTATAAACAAAAAGGATTAATACGACGAGGAAAGGTAGGATCTTTCTTTGTCGACTAACTCTCCATGTATTTATAAAGTGTAAATACATGGACCTTTAAGCTCTAACATAAATTCTCTGAAAATCGAGCTTGATTAGGCTCTTGGACTCGGTTAGGGCTCCCTTCAAACATTCGACGGCCCAATTTCGTGAACTAAATTTTATCTTACGCGCACTTTCGCGATCACAGTGGTTGGCGAAATACAGTGAAATATGAAGCGTATAAGTACGTAATATTGTCAGTTCGCAGTCAACTGAAAAATCTACGCTGGAAATTGACCATAGAGGGAAAACGATAACGAGAAAAAGGTAGGAAATACAAAGAAAAATTTAGAAGTTTCTAATTTTTTCTTATAGTCTGTTACAGACAAGTGGCAGTCGCAGCGACAGCAGTGTTAGGCTGCACTTTACGTAAGTATTAAACAAAAAATTATTTCAGGGTTTTAGTTTTTTTTAATGTTTTTTGACTCTTTCAGTTTTCCCGCAAAACCCACTATTTTTTGTTTAGTAAAAATAAACTAAGCATTCGTCTACATTGTAACATTTGTCATTAATTAATTAAATAGCTTCCCCTTTTGAAAAACTACGAAAGGAGACATTTTAGGAAATAATCTTATATAACCTCCCCCCCCCTTAATTTTCAACAAGAAATTACCCCTTCAAGTTTTTCACATTATTTGTGAATCACCCTGCATATTATGTAGGTACATAAATAAATAAACGTTCAGATATTTTTTTAGCTGATAACAGCAAATTGAATTTGCGAAACCCGGTTTATTATATAGGTAGCTAGAACCCCGTGCGGGTTGGCGTCGTAACAGGTTACCTAGATGCAAGCAACTGGACGTTATCGGCGTAGAAATAACACGGAGCGGACCGCATAATAAAAATTTATGGTCAGTTTCTGAAACTGGTTAATCTTTCAACTTACTGAATAATCACGTTTAGGAGAAAATGACATAAATTATAAAATATCTACTTTTAGGAACAAATTGTCCGTAATATGTACTTTTATGTAAAATAGTGACCGAACTCGACTGCAGCTATTATGTATTTGATGCAAATTTCAACCAAAATTATTAAAATTCGATAAACATACGATAAACGTTTATCATCTTGTTTAATAGTCACGTCATACACTCCCCTTTCACCCTTTAAGAGCTTTACGAGTTATTTTAGTTGCACCCCTTATAGTGGCCATAACTACTTTGATGGTCAAAAAATATGAAATTACGAAAAAAGACTCCTGGAAGTTTAGGTGATTTTTTCCACTGTCGAATGATGAAAAAGTATAAAAATCACCACAAGTGGAATACTATCGAAAGGGAGGAGGGTTTTGAACAAAACGTCTAATATGATTGATCGTGAATTGCAACCATATGGATGGCCGTATATTTTTTCATTACATTTGAATATTATAAAAGTCGTCGTAGGTACTCAACGTTTTTTAGTTGCGAAAATACACGATTGCGAATTTGTTTGTGTAGGTTGTACGTTTTAATTTTTTTTTAATCTGCACGAGGACAAAGACGAAAATACGACGGAAACGTGACGTTTTATTAAAAAAAACCTGCTCTCGCAGGTAATAAAGTTTTATGGCGCATAAAACAAATTTTGGCGACATCGATGGTAGATTAGACGAGAAACCTGCTTCTTGAAAATACGTATTACACCGGACAAGTTTTTAGGTGTATAACATTTATGCTAAAAGTTTGAGATATGTAAACAATTCAAAAACCCACGCGTTCAGTTTTCAAATATGGAACTGCTTTGAAGAAAAACATCGAATCGAAGATTTCGTAGAATATATAATTTATTTATAATCGAAGCGACATTTGTTTAGATATATACTTAATTGGAAACAATCTCTACTGTTTTTATGCTATTGTTCTTCGAGCATTATAAGTATCGTAGGTTTGTTAAAAGTTTAAAGAATCTGTAGAACCCGTGAGAATGTAATAATCTGTTCTTATCGAAGGATGCTGTGAAGTATCAGACGCGCTTGGAGAATTTAGCCTTGTAATTGAGGTTAGCTGATTTAGCGTCAAGCCAGACCAAGACAACCAAGGTATATAAAGACAACATTCTTATAAAATAGACTGCAAGACGCGGTCGGTCGATCGTTGTAGGTACGCTATTTTCTTACATAAATCGAGACGATAGTTATAGATAAATCTTTTGCATCTGTTCTTTAGAATTTTAATTACGAAAAATATAATTGGACAGTTTTGCATAAATTTTTGAACCTACGTCTACCGCAAATTATGTTTCGTAACTATAAGATTGTTACTTGCATTTGATTGCTTTAAATAACTATAACGTGGTGTGTACAGAAGTTTCGCATATCATCGTAGTATTGACACGACGTATTTAGAGGTAAACAAGTGGTTGTACCTTATAAGAACAACGGCCATATGGCAGGTTGGTTGTGTAAGATATGTCCTTGTCTTAGTTCTTCAAGCTATAACGTTTTAACCCATTAATGCAGGCCAAAAAAAATAATAATAACAAAAATCGGACGAAAACTTTCAAATACCAGAAGAAATTGGAGCAATTTTTGAGTACTTACTTATCCAACTAATTATTTAGACGAACACCACTTACCGTCATTACTTCGTTAACGTTCTTCCTTACGGCCCGTGGTTCTAAATTCTCTCTGCTACCCTTGTACTCTGCATATCTCGATCGAAGATTTTCTTCGGTTACCATGGCTCGTTGTTCCTTTTCTTTTTTGTTTTTCTTGGAGTCGCGCGAAAATAGTTGTTTGACCTATACGAAACGTTCGGTAAATAACGAACGTCTTTCGATGATAATAACAATAAATTCTTACCTTTTCGAGGCTGCTCTTTTTCTCTGGTTTCGGCGGTTTTTTGTCTACCCGTTTCTTCAGCGTGGTTCTGTCGATATCCAAGTCTTTATCGATTCTTGGATCGTAATGCGATCCGTCGTCTATGCTCCTTTCTCTTGGTGCGTATTCGTGTCTTTCTCTTGATTTGTATTCCTTTTTCGTTTTATACTCCATATGTTCTATATTTCTATAAGGATCGTCGCGCTCCACATCCCTATCATCCCTGTAGCCCCTATCGGAATCATAGTCGTGCCTTAATTTATTGTTATTAATGTTTTCTTCCGTATGCTGTCGTTCGCTAGCAATCAATAACGAGCTGGCAAACCCTTCATCTTCGCTGTCGTTGCAATATTCGCGCCTTTGAGTAGACGAACGCGGCGTTCTAAACTGTTCTCTGGATTCTCGTTTAAAATCATTTTCTATTCCCGAATCTCCTAATTTATCCTTACGTTCGCTGTCGTTTCGATTGAAATACCGTTCGGGACGATGCTTAGGGGCAGTGCTGGTGCGATACTCGTTTCTTTCGCGTTTCAAGGAATCGTGGTAAGTCTCTTGATACCTATCGCTGTCGCGGAATTTATGAGAACTCTCGTGGTTTGCATGAGTTATTTCCGGATTAGACTTGTAATGTTCCCTATTTTTAATTAGCTTATTTTTTTCATTTTTCGACATGTACTTATTGGAGTGTGAATACTTATAATCGTGACTAGCGTCGATACGTCGGGCTACGGCTACGTTTTCTGGCGAAGATCTGTAATCGCTGACTTGAGAATCGAAACTTTTGGGTTCGTTATCGTAACTGTGATGGCGATGTTCGCTATTCTTATATCGATTATGTTCGCTATCGCCTATATGTTTTCGCGTGTGCGACTCCGAAATATGCCTATTTCCACTTTTATCGGTTACTATTTCAGTTGCGTGTGCTTCGGCGTAACCAACTGGACTAGATGAACCTTGCCGGTAATATTTAGCGGTAGTTTCGGAAATATATTTGCTATTCGCGTGCAAAGGGGAGAGTGTTGATAACTTTTGTCGCCGAGCCTTTTATTGATTCTAGATTCCAACAGATCCCTTCGGGTGCTTAGATCCGTTCGGGAATTTGTGTGATATTTTAGCGAAGAAAATCCGTTTTCGTGACGCTCGGTTAAACTTTCGCGTCGCTTCGAATCCATTCCATCGCCACGACCTCGAGAAGAACTATCTATAAATATGTTATGCTCGGTTTTTGTATAACCGTCTAAATTATTAAAGCCGTCGTAACCCATGTTTTTGAATTTAGGAGTAATGGGATAATCGTCGCCGATGCGGCTATCGTTAAAGAGATTTCGATCGTCACCAAAATGCGTCATGTTTTTTTCGAGTTCGTATTTCGTTCTATTATAACCTAAACTTTCTTCGTTTCCTAAACCTTCGTCCGAATCGGAATGGGGCAAATGCTTTTTGCCATTAGTATACGCCGCGTGCACGGTTTGTTTCGTCGAGGTAGAATTATTTCCGGTACTTTTGTCGCAAACCACGTGCGCATAAATTACGGGAGTTCCGGGATTTGGGGACTCCTGGAACGTTCTGGACTTCTATAGTTACGTTCTGGACTAAGCCCGCGCGTATAAGAAAATGGCTGGTTGTTATTGTGTTGGACGGAAACATTTGGAGTTACCATAACATTAGTTTTAGGAGGCGAAGGGGATGTTTTGTCGTTATTTAAACGTTTAACCATCGTATCTACCTTAAGACCACGAGTTAAGGGTAATTTTTCAACTGGCTTTTGACTACTATGTATCATCTTAGGCGGACGACTGTTCGGTTCTTGCCGTAGATTCGTTAAAGCTTTTTTAATTTTTGAACTTGACGCGTCCGGAATTTTTATTTGATCCCCGTTCGTATTTTCCAAATTATTCTTATTTTTGAGCACTTCGCGGGTTTTCGAAGTTGTCGGTACGGTTTCTTTGGTTTTGTTTTTAAACTGTTTCGTTTTTTCCTTTTTGTTTCCTAACGATTTAAATTTTTTGCTAATGGCACCGGTATTTAGTTTGGATTTATCTTTTTTTCTAGATATTTTTTCCGCTTTATCTACATCTATAACTATAATTTCGGGAATTTTTTTCTCGACCTCTGAGTGATTAATAACAATTCCAGTTTCATTAAACAGAGCAGTGTCAACTTCATCAATATATTCTTTTAATTGTTCGGTAACACTTTCCGATTTATTTTTTCTGTTGCTAACTTGTATTTGATCTACATGTTTAGTTCCTTTACTCGTGTCGATATTTTCTTTGTCGTAGTGTGAAAAATAATCGTCTCGTTGTGTGGTTTCGATAATAGGCGAAAGTTGTTTTTTATTCGCTTTTACGTTAGTCGCGTCATCGTCAATGTAGCTTTTTTTATTATCGTCCGGAGGACCAAAAACTTTTGATTTTAAATTAGTAGCGTCGCTTACGCTTCGTCTTAAGTTAGATTTTTTTGATAAATCTTGAGGTTCCCTTTCCGCCTTCTTAAATATATTAAATAACGACGTTCTTTGTGACTTTTCGGATTTAGGGTAGTGCACGAAAGTACGAGGGGGCTTTTTTGGAGGATATTCTACGGTCACGTCGAACTCTTCGCTTTTTCTTCTTCCAGTTTTTCGATCTACAGAAGACTGGGGAGAATCATTGATAATTTTATTTTTTCTGCGAGCCGGTAATGTATAAAATTTATCAGGATGCGTACCTGCAAACAAAGAAACTTAAATATTAGCTAAAATCATATTCAAGTGAGCGACAAAATATATTAAAATATATACAATTCTCCACGGAATTTTAATAATTTTTAATGCTGGATATCTTAATTGAACTATTTTAATACGATGTCATATACGTCGGATTTCGATTTTCTATTTCCAAAGACTCCATGAATTTTTAATTAGGTAAATCTAAAAATACCTACAATTTTTTCTTTTTAGCTACCTACACCTATAATAGTTTAGGTATGTATAACTATTAGATCGACGCACCCATAACTTAACAATATGGAAACTGATGAAAAAAACACTAGTTTTGAGATGTTTATAGTTAAACATATTTTCAACTGTGCTCTAAATGCTAAATGCTAACTTTTTCACGTAGTCAATATTATAAGTTTGGAATTTGAGTGTTGCAATTGCAGATTACGTACATAACTAAAAGCCATTTTTTTTTTAGTAAGTGATAAAAATATCATATTTGTCTGTATAACATTCATTTGTAAATTGCTTAAAATATGCTTTTAAGAAATGTTTACGGAACGCCTTTCAATATTGTTTATGAAACAGAACAACAAATACCTAAGTACTGCATATTTACTTTATAATTCTACAAATAATTATTTATAAAGTAACCGAGCGTCTGTCTAATGGAACAGCATTTTAATGCAAGTTAAAAAAAATTTCATTACATATTTCTTTATTTAAATGTTATTCTAAAAAGTAATTAAACAACGCAACGTGCTACAAAGTAACGCCGATAATTAAATCAATATTGCAGTTGAATAATAAAGTTCTTTAAAGAATTCGAATGCAATAAACTTTACAAATTTAGCGATAACCAAGTACCCGCAATAAAACGTATATTTGTGTTTCTACAAAAAAAGTTCTTTACGTAATATTTCAGTTGTAAAATAAAATTGTTTTTTATTTTGTTTTCTGGTTCCAACTTTTATAACCCTATAAAAAGGCATATTTATAGGCACCAAAGTTGATTTCGAATAGCAAGCACAATTATCTGAAATTTGGTGTAGGAATATTTATTTATTTAAAGAAATTAGTTAATATAGATAATAGATAATAATATATAAATAAACGTAAGAAATCTAGGCTAGAATTTACTCGTATGGCGTGAAAATGTACGATTTATTCTAATAAAGTAAATAATTAGTAAATACAAAGGCCATCACGCTTTCCCGAACTGTAACTCCACTACATTTTTCATTATGAGGGTGCTTGAAGAAACCTTAGAAGTGTTGCAAAACATTATTAATAAATTTTCGACGGCGTTTTGGCAGAACGACTTAACCTTCTTTTTTTGCGAAATCGATTTGTGTTTTCATTAAACGTATCTGCTTATAGCTACGCGACAACACAAAAGGTGCGCTCCTGTAAAATTTACTTTTTGTGAGTTAAGTCGTTCTACTAAAACTGCTACGATATGTTCTACGAAAACGTGCTCTTACTGGCGGACGTTATTTCGAACAGTTTAAATTAATAAAAGTCCTACAGCCGTATACATAAACATTTGATTAAATTTAATCGCTCCTAAATCACGTTAATCTCCGTAGAAACGGTTGTTGCAACAATCGCTTCTAAGAAAATAAACGCGGCTTAAGATTAGTAGTGACTAAATTTAATCAAATGTCTAATTGTAAGCATACGGCTGATAATGTTTTCTTATTAGTTGTAGATAGGTAGGTATATTTACCGCACTTTCTACGGACATATTCTTTGTTGTGATGTAAGTTCATAATCTGAAATGACAGTTGCCATCGACAACTCTTGTTTGTTAAATATAAAGGGAAAGCAAAAAGTTACCTGATCTGTAACAGAGTACTATATACGTAATGAATATTACGTCGTATTAAATATTTTTTTAGCAATTATTCAATGGTTTTCTTATTTTCAAAATAATGTAAGTAAATTCAATGTTTCTATTATACTTATTACAATTTATTTTTGATTATGTGCTCGTTATAATATTGGAGAATCAACATATTCACTTCTTATTTTTGAAAACGTCTACTGATGTCGCTTTAAAATCAATGATCTAGTTGCCAACAGCAAAACCTCTAGCTAAAACAAATTACAAATTGCAAATTACAACATAATATTACCTTGGTCTTTGGCAACGCGATTGAGCTTGTCTACCTGATGAAGTACTTTAGCAGCTTCTTCCGCCAACTGTTGCTTAGATTTAGGCAGACGTTCTTTTCGCACAGGAGACGTTATTAGATTGTCGGCTCCATTTCCACCGAGTGCTCCAGTTACGCGTGATGTTTCGTTCGGCACTGTAACAGTAAAAAATTTAATTCATAATAATTGGATAATCAGTAGGTATCTATAAAATATGTATGTACCTACAGAATAATATTGAACGATTGATAATATGTTCAGAGCGAAAATTTCAGTACAAAAATAATTCGTCAACGCCCACACGCAAACTTAATATCTAACAGTACCAAACGTAAACTTTTAAAAAGCAAATTAGCTCTCCGATGATTGGAAATACGTAATACAGACAGATGCTAGTTCTTTTTTAATCAAAAGTTCTCCAATACGTGTCTGTTTGCTCAGACGGCGTTAATTTGGTGGAGATAGGTCATGAACTGTCAAAGAGACTATCGCATTCGATATTTATTACAAATTGCAAGTGTATCGTAGTTTTATGCCCACCAGAACGTGCCGACAAAAGTAGTAGGTAAATTTTCTTCATCAGTTTCAATTTCTTTCTCTATTCGTCACATATTTTCTTCAAATTTAACTTTGACGAATGATTCATCGATGTGTACTTAAATTCGTGTTTTGTTTGCAAAATAAGTAAAATCTCCCAGTAATTCGAAACGGTTTTTCAAGAAAAACTACCTAATTAATCTCTATAAAAAAATGTTTGCATTTGTGTGATTATTATTGTAAAAGATAAAATTTTCGGGTCTAATCTATCAGTAAAAAACTAGTAACTATTACAATTTTAAATTAAGTTCAGTGTACGTAAATCGAAACGTATGGATGCTAAAAAAATTAAATATTACAAAAAATATCTTTTTGTCTATTTTAATAAACAAAAAATGCGTCAAGTTTTCTATCTACGAACAGAATAATTATAGTTAGTTCATTTTCTACCTTTAATAGGTAGGTACCTAATTGTTTATCATTTTGCGATCTGTTTTATAATGCAAAACTCCCCTTATTAATCATACTTATTTAATAACATTAAGAACGACGAGGCTATTCTCAATGTACGGGAAAATTTTAAAATCTCCCCCATTTACGAAACTGGAACCATAAAACAGAATTGCAAACATTTCGTGATGATAAATTGGGTGTAATCGGGACCTATTTTCAAGTTGAATTTCGCATGGAACTGTTAGAACATAGTATATAACCCAAATATTAATAGATAAATGGGACCACGTAGTTTTTTTTTCTTTTTAAATCATCATTAATGCGATTGGATAATTAAATTAAAGGAAAACTTAGTAAAAAGTTTCCCTTTTAAATGGAATGTCGTAGTACCTGGCAGCTTTAAATAACAGGCCGGTGTATTTTTTTATTCCTTTTATTATGATGATATAAGCAGTTACGATTATCGTACGGCTTTAATGTTCTATGACTCGCACCTGCTGTGAAATAAAAATGTCTTGAAAGGCCGGCAGATGAAAAGAACGCGTCTCTGTTCTTGACTTTACTGTTCTTGAACTATTGTTCTATATGATTAATAGTAATAAGTCATATCAAAAAGCGAAAATAAACACAGGGTTAAATTGTTAAATGTTAAATTGTTGTGCCTACTATACATTTTTATGGACACTGCTTATTGCGAGCTTTCGTTGTCCTAAAAATTCAAGTTCGCCGTTACGTTTATAAAATTGGAAAGTTAATGCAACAATAATAATTTGTTAAAAATAGAGTTGATGTCAAAATCGACGGACCGACGAAGACGATTGGTGGGACAAACTCAAGATATTATACAGGAGTTAACCTTGAAAAACCAGAACAATTTTAGATATGTAGGTAGCTAATTTTTACGAATTTGAATTTGGTTTTATGTACGTATATTATAGATAGGGTACCTACAGTATAAAAATATAATTATTAATTATAACACTTACGTCATCGTCAATGAGATTTTCGAAAACAATAAAGAATCTTGTGTTTCGTTATGATGACAATATCGTAATAAATTAATTTTTTATATTAAAATTATACAATGTGATGTAGTTTCATCTACCTTGATAATTTATACAAGGACTCATTAATATTACGTTGTAAAAGTTAAATCGTAAGTGCGGATAGTATTAATGATAATATACATATACATAACAATGAAAATATCAAAGTCATTACAAAAAATGCAGTTGAAATTAGCCGCCTATTAAATACGAAAATGGCGATAAATCATTGCGATAATTGTAAATCAATAAATAACTGTTTACCTAATTATCAAATTACTTTTTAGTTTTAATAATACTTTTTTTTAATTAAATTAAATCTGAAATAATTTTTACGATAATTATTAGAGAAATATTAATTTTGAGAAACATATTTGCAAAAAACGCGGTTTAATTTTTGTGTAATTTATGTTTCTATGACGATTGGTACGATTCTATCTAGGTAACCTACAGTAGGATAACATGCCGAACCTTTTATTTTCATGCGAAAAGGTTATTATATATATACTTAAGTAATACTTATGTATAAGCAACGTTTTTCCAACTTCAATTTGCATTTAAATCGTAAAGCGCTGTGTTCAAAGTTAGTTTTAATAAAATTGTAGTTGCGATTTAAGAAAACTAAAATAAAATTCAATGATAGTGTACTTACAACAAACTTTTTAGTTACAATAAAATTCTCTCGCGTATCAACATATTATGAAATGATTAGTACGGCCGAATTTTGGAAGAATTTTAACTTATAAGATTTGCCTGTTATGGTTATTGACAAACCAAACGTTTGTAGGTATATGTTGAAAAACTGAAAATAATACGCGTTCTACAATCCAATACGTAATCGTAGGTGGAAAACATTTAGATACCTGACACATTCTTTCATAATACACAGTACCTACTAATCTAATTGTAAAATTGTCACGTGATTACACACTCGTTAATTTAATAGGTAGGTAAGATCTGAAGAATTTTCAAGTGCAAAATGTGAAGAAGATAGGCGATAGCTAAATAATTACATGCGAATAAATAATATGAAGGTAACTTACGAAAACGAAACACCTGTATATTTGAACTGTAATATAATAATCCAATTAACTTCGACAACTTAAAGTAGAACGCGAACAAGACCGCTTTTATAACAATAATTCAATTAGATTCGAATAAACTTACACTCACTTTAATAATGAAATAGGTACCTATTAGGTAATAGCGCAAATCAATAACTAAACTCCATGTGGATCACAAAAACACGACGAAACGTCACGTACCGTAAACCGTAAAACTTAAGTTTACCTTTTAGGTATTTGCCAAAGACTGAAACTTAATCAGATCGAGAAATGCGCTCCGATTCAAATTAAAACGTTGCTCGGATTTGCCGCATCGAACCTTTCATTTCTCCTTGTTTATCACAGCTACAAGAGATGAGAAGGAATTAGCGGTACGTTTTTAAATTAAAAAATATAGAACCGTAGGAGTTAAGGTGTCGATTATGCGCAAAACAACATGACATTTAAATAAGCTAAATGTGTCTCAAATCTGCTCCGCCTACTGGAATTCTATAATCAACTCCTTCAGTTCTTGATTTTCTTGAAAAATATGAGGCACACCTGATAAATTTACCGAGCCGAATCTGTTACTTCCTGGTTGAAAATAGTTTGCGCAATAGGTGAATCTATAGATTTCCCCATAAACGAGCGCCTAATCAATACGCTAACTCAAAATTAACGAAACGAAGTGATATTCCAAGTTTTTTTGATTTAGAAACTAAAGTAAAATGTACGAAAATATATACACGCAAAGTCGCGGGTTACTTGTCTAATGTAACATCGAAATCTCTTGTACGTAGAGTACAAGTAGGTTACCTTGAAAACATGAACCTCACAAAAAATGCTATTAAATTTAGATTAATAGTTGTAGACAAGCTATTATCCGTGTCATTTTACTTCGTTTTATTTTGATCTGAATACCAAACTCTTACTTTCGAAGGTTAATGTTCGTTTACACAAGACAGGTCCTGTTATTACGTTTAGCTAAAGACGTCACTTAACTTTTCAAATGTAGAAAGTATTAGGTACCCAAATACGTATCCACTTTTTAACTCACAATCAGTGTGTAATAACGTTTTAAGGAAACCGACAGTTTTTTAAATTGATAACGTAGTTCAAGTAAGATAAAAAACAATATAAATATGTAGGTATGTATACACCTATTAGGTAAGTATAAGTATACGATGAAGTCATTTCCGTTGTTTAAAGAGCAATATTGACAACATTTATTTACTATATCGATTAACTTACAATTTTATGCGTACTTATAGGTATTAAATATTACAAAACTAACATTTCTTAAAAATTTATTACCAAGAAATCTGGTTCTAAATAATATTGTAAAACAAGCACTTACGAAGACGTATCAAAATAATAAAATTCAATTTAAACCAATGTTTCGACCAATCAGAATTTTTAGAAAATTAAATTTACTCAATTGTTAAAATGCAAAAATTCCGATTGGTCGAAATAATTGGAAACCAGTCGGAAATTGCTACACGAACATAATAGCATATTAAAGTATGGTATGTTTTGGTACATAATATATGTTTTTATGGAAAGAGTCGTCCAAGTTTCCAAAGGATGAGGACGATAAGTGCCTTATGAAACGTGTACTTTATACTATTTTTAATATTTTGCCATTTTATGGCATAATATCGTATAATATTATCAATTTAGGAAATTTTGTTGTGGTTGGTGATATGTCAAATTAATTTAAAATATTAAAGTTTTGAGTGAGATTTATTAGGAATTTATGGTGTGACGTTTAATGTTACCAACTTCGAAAAATGAAAAGTTGCGTGTCGCAACGAGACTACTACAGCACTCATTTCGATGCTATAAGGAGCTCATTATATACGCAATAAAATATAAAAACCTGTTAATAAACTCCGCATGCAAAAGAATGGCGCATTTGTTTTCTGTCAGATTTTGTTTATAAATACACTTCGTCCAAAGCTATATGCAACACGTCATCAGTAAAGGGTAACTAGATTATGATGTTTCACACAGTGCTGTCACCTCGTACCTCGTATTTTGACAGTTCTAATAAATTGTAGTCTTTCTTTATGCCATCTAATTTGTGCGCAGGTAAATCATCTATAGAATATGTCATTTTCCAAACTTTAAATCGAATTACAAATAAACAATCTAGTAACTTTTTTTTGATGACGTAAATTGCATATAGGCTTGGATAGGCCATACCTACTTGAAAAATAAATGGTACAAAATTCCAAATTCGGACTCCTCGAGTCTCAAATGGGATTTGCATTTTGATCTTGTACATTTAAAGCGATTTTAAGAGCTTTTCAAATTAAAACGAAATGTACATCTTAGGTATCAATTATTAATATATCATTCGACTCGTGTCGGCGAAAGCTTTTGCATAGTAGGTAGATATATTAGTTAATATATGTACACTTCGTCCAAACTTATATGCAGTCCACGTCATCGATAAAAGATTATTAGATGATGCCGTTTCACACAGTGCTGTCACCTCGTACCTCGTATTTTGAAAGTTCTAATAAATTGTAGTCTTTCTTTATGCCATCTAATATGTGCGCAGGTAAATCATCTATAGAATATGTCACTTTCCAAACTTTAAACCGAATTACAAATAAACAATCTAATAACTTTTTTTATGACGTGAATTGCATATAGGTTTGGATAGGCTATATGTATTTCGTTTTAATTGAAAAATTTTAATCTTAAAAACTTTGTTCAACTCCCCATTTGGATATCAAGGAGCGGCCAAGTCACTTTAATTTTATTAAATTCTTGTTTACCATCGCGTTGAAAATTCGTTAAACCGTTTTAAATGTTCATAATCACAATCAAAATTAAAGATCTCGGAGCTCGAGGAGTTCGACATAATAATGATGTTATTTATAATATTATAGGTATACTCAACAAATCCTATGTAGGTCTATAACAAATGATTAAAAAAAAAACACAATGTACTTAATAGGGTTCAGTTCAAGCTACCTGATCTACTTAACCCTACAAAATCGAAACAAAATAAACTACATAATTGCAAATCCAAAAACGATAAGAACCGTCAAGTATGTGTTGTTTCAATAATCTCTTAAACAATGTTTTAAGTTTCTAAAATTCTTTAGATCAGATGGCAAAGAATTATTAATATAAAACAACAGAGTTATAAGTAAATGCCCTCTAAAAATTGCTGTCCGATATTTTGGCAAAGCCAAATTTTTAAATTAAACGGCAACTTTTCACGCAAATATTCGGTGATCTATCTAGGTTTCAAATAATACGAATAAAGTCCGATAAAAAGCAAATGCGTCGTCCTTTAATCAATATTAATAGATGCCTAAGTACCTACTTTATATATTATTTTGTTTTTCACTTTATATTCCCTGTCGTGTTTACAAAATACAAAATAAATAAATCAATTTAAACGGTAATTGAAAAGTAATGCTCTTTAAAAAAATCAGTTTGCTACAGGTAGGATTTTTAATCAAGTTACAATTACAATTTACAAAAATTCACTGTTTTTGATTGATATTTATAATAAGACAAACTGGACGAACTGTATCAGGTTTGTCTATTAAACTTAACATTTACGAGGGATAATTTAAAAAAAAATTGTTTACCTGGTTATAGGTACGCAAACACTTTTTCATTATCTCTCGTAAATGTCAAGTTTAGTTAACGAAACCGGTCGAGATTTAAGAGTTTCGAAATGTATATATTGTATTTCTACAACGAGAAAAGCTAAAAAGAAAGAAAAATGTTAAAAAAAATTGCATCCAAGACACCCTACATTTTATGTTTGAATAAATTCGCACATTTCTGTAATCATTCAAATAGATTAAATATATCGTTACCTTTATGGAGGAAAGTCGATTAAATTGTTTTACCCTGCGCTCTTCCTACTTCATCTTATAAATCTACATATTATGTAGATAATACCTATTTTCTGCAATTTGTTCAACAACTTGCCTTATTTACTAAACATAATAAAGTCCATTTTAAAATGTTTTGAGCACTAGAAACTAATAAAAGTTTAATTGGAATTCAACTTGTTTAAAAAACGCCAAGACAACACTCTAAATTTCGATAGAACTTGTAGTTTTACATAAATATAGCTTATAAACAACGATAGGAGAATGAAAACTATACTTATAATGCAATGTACGGACATCGTAAGGATAGAATAATGATAATTATGCGTACCTAAGTTCGGTCTAAATAAAAGAAGAACTAGGTACAGGTGTTTAATTACATGGTTCATTATTTGTTCCTAATTATTTATTCGACTTTGACATATTTAAATTATTATCATTTTGTAATTGAATACGAACGTAAACCTTTTTATACAGTTATCGGCAATATTCAGTATTCTATTTTCTTTCTGATGATCAATAAAAACAATGACTTTAAACTATCAGTAGTTTTTGACAGTTAGAATTCAAATTGTTTCTATTAGCTATAAAATAAGAAATCTAGAATAATGTGAGAACAGTTTCGTTTGCGAATTTAACTCTATAAATAGTCACTATGGGTGGAATTCATAAACGATACTTAAATATAACTTTTATTAATATAGCAAATTTTAAATATTTTTTAAAAAGTTATTCGTTTATGAATTTGAAAACGAGCAAGTAAACTGCAAAAAGAAAAAGATACGTAAACGTTATGCTCAAATATTGACTCTAAATTTGACACATAATCTCATTTTCAATTAAAAATAAAATGACACAAGTTGAAGTTACAATTAAGTTTCGTTTATGAATTCGGCACCAAACTCTCACTATCTCTGTAAAAACGTCCAATTAATTGGTTGCACCAATAGATTTTATAAATAATTTTGTAGTCACAGCTTAAGGGCCGATCTTTCCATCTCCTGATAACGTTTCTATATAAATATCTGTCAGATAAATTTATCGAGAGGTGGAAAGATCGGCCCTTAATTTAATTAATCAGTTGCCTACGAGTACTGTCGTATATTTTTAAAACGATAAAAAGTAACAAATTGAAGTAAATTGGTAAGGATCCCAATTTGTTCGAAAGTAGGGGAACATGGGGCAAAGTGAACAAGTTAACACACAAAACAACAATGCAGCATCATTTGTAATCAGAGGGCCATAATATGTAAGTGAAGTTAAGGCATAATTTCTTATACTTTCGCAGCGTGCTCCAACGTACTGCTGCGAATTTGTCAATCCTCAAAGTGGTTAATAAATGAAAACAAAATAGACATTACGTCAATCTATGCGTTGGCAAGCACATTTCACATTGTTCTATTTTCCCCTAGCTAATTCGAACGTCCTTACATTTAATTAAATTAACAAAATCCCGGCCTTTTTGCAAAACTGCACGGTGAATTTCCATTTCCAGAAAGTGTTTCCTTAATGTCCAAGATATATATCTACACATTTATAAAGCACAACAAAAATCTAAATATCATCATTCAAGCACATCTGAACGCTGTAAAAGAAAACGCACGGTTAAAGAGAATTTTAATTCGAATTTATAATTATTTGTTGCATAAAAATATCGAATTGCTTTAAATTTTAGAAAGTTTATTGGGCGATGATTCTTGCAGGTCGCCATAATAAAAAAAAAAATGTAGCCGCTAATTCAGGCAACACCTTAAAATGTAAGAAAGTTAACGTGTTCTTATCACATCAACTATGCATATATTATATATACATAGATACAAAACTTCGAAATATTTGCAGATAATCATTTTAAAAATAGCCGATCGTTAAGTAATCTAGTATGTAGAAAATGGGATTAGTTGGAGTGATATAACTATTAGTAAATTTATAAATGAATTATCACAAAATAAATAAATATTAATTACAAAACATGGCGTAGCGACAAAAAGACCAATAAAATAAGATAAAATAAAATAAAAAAAAGGGATAAGAGTTAAATGGCACAAGAAAAAAAAAGAATTGCCCAATTTAAATTAACGATACCATTGCGACTGACAGGAAATTTATTTATTAACTATTTATCTCTTCTTGTTAAAATTCGATTCGGAAACGAAATGTCGTGAAATGTATCGTAAATGTTTACAAGTTTATAAGCAATATAGGCACAGCATTCGTGAAATTTATCTGAAAAACGATGAATGTGTATTCGCTAAATATTCATTGGCGGACGTTACTCTTATTCTTACCATTTCACCAGATGCATTTCAAAAATCTGATTTAAGTATATCGTCTATTGTTTATCCAATAACCAACGATGTATTTTTGAAAATTTTAGTACAATAGTTCATTTGCATCCTCAAACGCAATGTTCAATTTGGCATCTTCATCATTTTTTCCATCACTTCTTCGTTTATTTTATTTAAACAGCTTGCAGCAAGTAGTTGAAACTTCCACAATGGTCGACTTTATTGGCATTTGAGAATTACCAAAGACCATCAGTTATTTCTTTTGCCGGACAATTTACGCGGTTTATCAAAATAATTTTAGGTATCTACCGGGCAAGTATTACACAAATCTAAAATTGTTCACTAAATAATTTCAAATCAGTAATTAAGTCTTCGCGGCATCTTCTAATTCTACCGATAATCTGAATAAGCTCATAATTTACGAATTGGGTTTTAAAATTTATTTTCCACCACGTTCGACTATTTTCTATGCTAGTAGGCTGTTTTATAAAATAAATATCTGAAAGGAATTAAATTCTCGCGTAATCGAGTTTCGTTCTTCTAGTTGTGTTTTATTAATAGGTACATATGTACATTCTCGTACGTTACTCGACTTGAAAACATGGTTACTTTTTGGAAAGATGTAAACACACGAGTATTATTACCTATAAAAATATTATTTAAGGTTAAAATACGTGGTTAAAAAGTAAAAAAAAAACCGCTATATTTATTAACTGTAGCAACGAACTATTTCTCAATTTGTTTTAATTTACAGACAAGCATTCCGTTATTGTGCCTATTACAAATGATCCATATCTTTAAATTTCTATGTTTTTGTGAAAGGTTATTTGTATTATTTTCGATAGAACATCATTATTTTTTTTTATTGCTTCGCTACACAAATAATTTGAATTTAATGGGGCCGATTGTATCGATACACCTACATTCCATTTAGTAACATTTTCAGTACAAGACTAGAAAATTCATTATTAATAAAATGTATAAGTAAGTAGGTACCTACTTAAAAATTGTGGTTAATTTTACAGTTTATTATATGTTTTGATCGCCCACGTTAAAAGTGGCTACCTTTAATGTGCAATGTGAAGGTGGTTTTCCGATAAGTATCGCCATTTGGATTGCAATACATCTCCGAACTTATTAAAAATCGTTTAATTAACATACTATATTGGAAAATCGATAACTTACAACAATGCAGATTTATATCATGTTAATGTAATGTAACGTCGCTATTCGACCTTTTGAATGTCAGTGGGCCGACAACATAAACACATATTTATACATTGCGACATCTTTTATTTGTTCTATGACTTTGAAAACAATAAGCAATCGTTGAAGCTTATAAAATCCCTGAACTTGAATCTATTAGTAGGTAATATTACGTAGTGCAAAAGAACAGACAGAACAGGTAAATATCAAAATAAACAGTTTTTAACTGCACGTTATTTTTAAAGGTCGTGCAGACATGTATAACGTTAAAATAAAGGACAAATTAATTATGTATATTCATCATATGCAATGAAACGTTAATTGGAATTTTCAGTTGACAAATTAAATTATGTTAAAGGAAATGTATCGCAAATAACTTCCTGGACGTTCAAATATTTCGAATTGTTCCTATATTAATTTAACAATCAAGTTAAATACCTATCTGCGTGTAGTAAAAAAGTTGATCGGCATGAAGGCTTTACAAGTCAACTCAGGCAAAGAACTGTTACAGATATTTAAGACGATAACCTTAAAATTCTAACGGGTATTATTTTTTAGGTAGTATGCATATTAAAAGTTGTATATTAACTTATAATTATAAAATTTAATTATATGTTTAGATAAATATATTAACGTTCGGTAGTTTTTAACTGAAAAATTTCACACTTTATCGGGTGTAATTTGATACTAAATGTGACTTTGAACGAAAATATTAAGTATCATTACTTAATTGCCTACTATTACTTAGATATTAATACAAACTTTACATAGATTATCGACGATCAATGTCGTAATTTTTGATAATAATAATGAATCGTATTTAATCGTCGAATAACCCATTTATGTAATACAATATTGTATTTAAATTCAGTAAATATTGTAATACACCTTGATTTTTATTAGAGTTTAATATATGCAGATATCGACCTTGAAATACTGTAAGGTATATTTAATTATTCTATTGAAGAAATTAAGTGGGCAAAAAGTCTACGTAGACAAATATAAATCATAGGAGATAAATTTTCCTAAAGTTGCCGGACATGTCAAAAATTGTTATTTTAATACATATCCACCTATTCATAATATTTCTGATTATTAAAAATTTTATGAAACGCCTTTAACGTATTATATTTATTAGATCAACATCTCCGTCAGCGATTTCCAGAATAGATAAGTTTCATGTCAAGATGAAACTAATAAAGCTGTGTCGTATTTTATGTGGGCTAACTTAAAGATTGAATGACCAATATAAATGTTACTATATACATTGACGAAGTGGTTATTATAATATATTTATATAGTGTTTAAAAGTTACGTCCTTCAATAATATGAATTATATCGAGAAAATAAACAATATTATATAATTTAGGTAGGTAGACATCTACCTACTTCCAAAACATCGAATCATCTACATATGTAGGTACATATGTATACAAGGTGAATATAAAGTAAGGAATAATAATGCTAGAGACTTTATTAAGGGTTTTAGAAAAAAAAAAGGTTTTAACAAAAGTTTCGACGATGTTCATTTATTTTTTTTAAATCGTACCTTCAAACTGTGACATCAACGATATTTTTTTAAATAGCAACTATATTTTTTTATGACGGTATTGAATAGCATTTATTTTTCTCCATATGCCCTTCTAAAAATATCGTAAGGTTGTACGAGGAACATTTTTAGAAAAATCAAGTTTAATGTCTGAATTATGTTGTTCGCGCCAATCTTGAATACTTGTACTTTTATTATAAAAATTTAACAAATTGCTTTATTTAAACTACTCAAAAAATGTTTAATATCGATATCACAGAAGATGTTCAAATTGTTTACCACTAACTATCTGACAATGTGCAATTCGATTTGAAAATCCTTGTAACACATTCTGAATCACCTCAACTGGTATTGCCCGTATTTGTTCCTGAATACGAATTTTTAATTGTTCTAAATTTTGGTCTGTTGTTGTAAATGGTACTTTTAAAATAACCCCGCAAAAAAATCCAGGGTATTTAAGCCTTTTAACATATTCAGACGTTAAACTTGATTTATCTAAAAATATTTCTTATACAACTTTATGATATTTTTAGCGGGGCGTATAGAGAAAAATAATGCTATCCAATTCAGTCATAAAAAATATAGTTGCCATTTAAAAAAATATCGATGATGTCACAATTTGAAGCTATAGATTTAAAAAATAATAATTTAACATCGTCAAATTGTAGCAGAGAACTAGATATTAAACTTTTGTTAAACCTTTTTTTTTCTAAAACCCTTAATAAAATTTCTAGCGTCACTATCCCTTACTTTTTATTTCCCCCGTATAGTAGAATCGCGTTAATGCGACATTCATAGGACCTAGGATCTGTCGGTTTAGCGAAAGTTTCGGATTATCCAAAAGTCAAGTTTAATAAGTTTAATAGATGGGCGTAAGATTACAACGAGTGTCGGATTAATGAACGTCGAATTAACGCGATTCTACTGTAATTGTAACGAAAACAATCGACGAATCATTTGTATGTTTGTATCGTTAATTGATAAATTTGCGTCAAACCAAACCAAGATTTGAACTTTTGAATTTAAATTATAAGTTACATAACTAATGTAAATCAAGGCATCGCATAAACTATAAATTTTAAATTAAAATTTGCTTGTATTTACGTAACAGTATGACCTCACAATAACAGATATAAATTAAAACGGAATTAAACCAATTGAATTGGTATAGGTATAACAGCGTAAAAAATACTTTCCTCTTATCCACAGTGTATTCATTTTTGTTTAATTGAAAATAACAAAATATGACACAGAAAGTATCGAAACTAGAATAAGAACATTTCGCCCGAGTAGTTTGCCCTGAGACTGTTTCGCCCCCGATTGTCTCACTCGCCTGAAAGTTATTTTTGTGTGTTGCTTTTATCAAAATAAAGCAATCGAAGGGTTTTCATGTCACTTTTTCATGTTTCGAGATAATTGACATTTTAACTTAAAAAGTACGTGATGCTGAATTTTATACTTCGTCTTTTGGGCAAAACTTTGCTACTAGTTGTTTTTACAACTTCTTTTACTCTAAATATCACTAATTATAACTTTTTAACTTTGGTACTTTTTAGTGAAAAGTGCGTATTTTTTACTAAACGTTTATTATTCGTCGTTAAAAGGAACTAGTAATATACAGGCAATAAATTAAAAAATGGTAGAAACACATTAAAACATTCTTAGTTAATGAAAAACTGAAATGATTTTAATGCCCACATCAAAAACTTGTTCTAACGATAACTATTCAAAAGATAAATACAATTCGTTGAAATAACTATGCCCTAAACCAACAAAGAAGAACAAATGCGAGGAAAGCTGTTTTTGCTATCATATGTTACAGTAATACATAAGAAACTTGGATAATCTTTTTATGACTTATCGTTATGGACTTCTTGCACGAAAATATGAGCAATCGTATAGCAACGGATATATTATTTCGACTAGTTAGATATGTTTTAGAGAAAATCCGATAGCAGCATATAAGAAGTTCAATTTGGCAAAAATGTCACTTAGAGACAATCATAAATATGTAGGACAATCTATAAATATTAAGATCCGATGCCAAAGGCCATTTTAAAATATATAAATAGTAAAACTTGGTGATAACGCATCCGTTTATCTCGATATAACGTTATTTTTTCGTGGTCCCGGCCCCAAATTGTTTGTAAAAAATCGAATAAAATGCACAAAAATAAAGTTTTAAAAAAAATTTATTTAAAATATGAAAAGAAAATTCTTTCGAAAATGACGAAGATCGGGGAAAAGAGTAAAAAGGCAAAATTTTAATTTTGAAGTGTTTGTTCTTCTAGAAGTGACAAAATAGAAAAGCGAAAAACAAAATATGCGATTTTTAAAATATAATGGCTAAAACAGGCTCACCTAACTGTGAGATTCAACAAGAAAATAGTGACGATAAAAGCGAGTTTCCTGGCGCCATGCCATTTCAACGAGAACGCGATAACCGACTTGGAAACTCTACCAAGTTGCTTTTCGATAAATTTTCATTGCCTTCCAGTGTTTTTCAAAATTTAATCGCGACTATTAGTTATTATAATTATCAAGGTTTATAATTATTTATAATTTAATAAGCACGTAACGAAAATGCGATGGAGAAATAATGACATATAGCTAATATGACCAAAATTATGTAAATTATTTTTGAAACAGTATCACGAATTCGAAAATATAGGAGTCTCTATTAAATACGTCTACATTAAAATTATTATGTATTAAGAATGTGATTTAAAGTCAAACAATAACTTAACGATATCCGGATATTCACACTTAAATCACATTTACAGTTTTACTACTTACTTAGGTATATGTTAATAAGTGTATAATGTCACGATATAGAATGTAGGTATGGTAATTATTAAAACCTTGCAGAAAGGACCAAATTGTAATTAAATTTTTCTTATTTTACTGCACGCAAACCCCATTATTCTCTAAAGAATGTAAGTAATTACATGACATTTATGCATATTTTACGGTTGTTACTAACGCCGAGTCTACTTTTATTATCTTTTATTTATCTCAAGATAAATAATTGAAAAATCTATAGAATTCAATAAATCTATCTATATGTTTCTTATTTCTTTAGTCGGCTTCGAAAAGGGCTTTGATAGAGCGAAACTCCGTTTTTAAAATACTCCGGGATTACACAAGGTAGACCACAAGTACGTACCTACATTTTATTGAACAGATTAATAAGAACAATAAGACATGTACGGGGTGTCCACGAGTCCTGGGATCCTTTGATAGAACCTGAACTAAGCACAATAAATAATAATAATTTAGATAAAAGTTTGCTAGTTACAAGAATTGCAAAATTATTAAAATTATTAAAAATAAAATTAAAATTATTTTCCCTTATACAGGGCGATTCAATATTGCGTAAGAGCACCCAACATTATTATTTGAAATAGAACGCCCTACTTTTTTTGTATATTGTATTTAAGCATATAAATTTAAGACAAAAAGTATTAAAATGATATTTACTTAAAGTTTATAGTTTTTGAGAAAAAAATGTTTCTTTCTTCGAGATTTCGTCAAATGCAATCTTGTACTAAAAAATCATATCTTCTTAATGAATTAGTTTAAGTAAAGAAAACTTTAGATGTAAATTACGAATACACCGATGTATCGAACGCACTGCTTATTTATTGTCTAACTTATACAGGGTAGTCGTAAAAAATTATTCAATTTTCAGAATTAAAACGACAATAACTTGTCTATTTTAAATGAAAGGTTACAGTTTTTTACTCTCCAAGTGAATATTACATTTTCTATACCTAAACATAACCGTTTCCAAGATATTTTTAGTTTTAGTGCTTGCAAGAGGAAGGATATCATTTTGAACATTTAATGGATGTTATAAATAAGTTATTTATGTTTTTGTTTAAGCTTTGTTTAGTAATTTGTTTCATTGATCATTGTCATTTATTCTGATGAGAATTCGCCAGGGTGATAGTACGAGACCAACTATCTTCAGCTAACAAATTATCGGTAAGATAATGCAAAGCGTCAAAGAAGTCAACGGGGTATAAAATGGAACAACAAGATGATGGCAGAAACTGAAGATATAACAACAACGACAACTACACCGATTCCAAACAAGGCGTGAGGCGCCGACACTAGGCTTTCAGAACTTATTAAAGGAAGCTATATGAATAAAATCGAAGAAACACGTTAAATACGGAATAGATAGATATCTACAGAAAATTTCCACGCCGTCGTTTTCCATGTAATCGAATTTATGTATCTTACGGTTTCCAAGATTCAAATACCTACTTAAAATGGAAATAAAAAATTTAGTTGGTATTATGATCAAAAATTTTACGAAGAAATCGAAGCATCTAGAAAACAAAAATTATCTAACCCATAGCAGGTATTCCTTAAACGTGTTCTGACGTCGATGAAGTTTCTATTGATGTGACGTATTCAAGATGAATAAGTTTCAGTTATTATCTACATAATATATGACATATTTATTCGAGTCATTTTCAATTTAAACGCTTAATATAATATGTAGTTAGTTACTTATGGTACACGCAAAATAATATCTTTAGTGGTAAAATAAAAAGTGACATTATCTTGTAAATTCTAGTAAGTCAAGCTTGTTCGCTTTATCAAATCCTCATCTAAGCATACATATTACATAGTAACTTAACGTTGAAACGAAATACTTAAACGTGCATCAGTTGAAGCTATTTTTCGGCAACACCGGAATTTCTTCAAATAATTTAAAATCGGAGCACATACGCACGTGGGAAGAATAAGAAAGCCTGTACATCAACGTCGCCAAAAAAGTCCTCGTTGAAGCAAGTTTATTATGGTACACCTGTTTATTGTAGGCGGCTTTTTACTTGAACAATAAATATATCGAGATACCTTTTAAGACGGCGCTGCGCGTTTGACGTCATATTCGCGAAGGCTGTAGAAATTTTAGCGGTTCCAGGTAACAACCATGCTCCCACTAAAACCTATGAATTATGAATTGTCCGGAATTAATTAAATTCGAACCATCTGAAAGTCTGACACTGCGGGAGGTTACGATTATATAAATCTTATGCGGCGTATAAATCAGCATGGAAATCTTCTACTTTTAACTAATGAATAACAAGCTCGCTAGGTCTCCTAAAAATTCTAAAATAGCGAAATTACGCGAGATTACCGATTAAAATGATTAGGTATAAAAACTGAAAAAAATGTTTTGATAGGTAGCATACTTACATACTTAGCCGTAATAATTAATACCAGTCTATATTTATAATTAACGTTTTATGAGAAAGTTGACTATTAAGTTCGTTAGATATTTAAATTTATTGAAGACTTTTAGATATTTACCGCTATTTTCATCTGCAAGATTTGTTTTTGGTTATAATGGACTACATGACGCCTAATGTGCCGGAATATTACATATAGAGATAATAAATAAAACAAGTATTGGCATTTAAATGTCCAAATAATCAATTTGCTCTTACGGATCCACTTTTCTTGTATACATACACACTTCACTAACGCCGTAACGAGATTATGAACTTGCCCCCCTCCCCAGTCAAAAATATCACCATGTATAGCCCCAAATCTAGTAGCGCCGTGGTGGGCGTCTCTTTTGCCACGCGCTCGTTACGACGTTGCACTTACTTCACTTATCATTCAACACCATAAATAAAAATTTAATGGGGTTACCTACGTCTAGAAGTCTTGGTCGTCAGTTTAACGGTACAAAATATGATAAAATGTGAAAACTGAAATTCCTGAAATATTCTTCCTTGTTTCTCAATATTAATTTAATGTTTTAGTTGAGCGATTCCTAATTTTGCTATAGTTAATTAAATGTCGTGAAAACATAAATTAAACAGATAGTGTTGTTGTTTTGTTTTTGCCCTCTTCAACAAGCCAACAATAAGTTAGTTAAAGTAAACTTAATTTACATGGAAACCCTGATCGACGTAATAACTTGTTTCTGTAGCAATTAAATTTAAATTACATTAATCGCGACATTACAAAATTCTTGTATAGAACAAGTTTAATATTAAAATATATGGGTAATTAATAAGGAACAAGAAATGAGATTATGGGCAAGAATGGTAGGGATAGTTAAATCTATATTGGGCGTAGATATAAATTTTTAATTTGATTGCAATAAAATTATATTTTAAAAGGGTAATTTAGGTTGTGTTTATTAAAAAAAAACTACCACGTTTTCATAAATAAAAAGACTTGGGCATCAAAAGAGTAATTATTGAAGATTTTAGTTCTGACGAAGGCATAAGTGCTAATATTTAGTCAATTACCACAGAAACGATTGTCAAAACAAGTGTTTCCAAAGTAACTGCCCGATGGTTAGTCTTATTCTATTAAAGAAAAATTAAAAGTCGAAACAATTGCTTACATGACGATCTATTGAGGTTCAACGGCGATCCTTACGGGTCAGCACCTAATACTTTGAAACAATCAAAAGAAGTTGAGGAAATTTACAATTAAGGGTTTAATGCATCTATTTGACATAGTGATTAGCGCGTCCATCGTTATCCATGACAAGAAAGAAAAAATCAAATCTCTACCCGTTTACTGTAGTAGGACAAAAGTCGTCGTTTATGCGTCGTCTCATCAAACTTCTCAATCTTTGTTCACTTTAAATAAGGATGTCATCATCAAATTTCTTTGAGAATGTATGCGTTTATGGCAAGCTAAATTGAAAATGCACGCGACCAACACCGGCCGGCGTGGCTCTTTTGTTTTTCCGCAATTATCAAAATATAGCTTTGAACACTCCACGTGTCGCCGTTATGGTGGTTATTATTATACGGCAAATAAAGGAACGTGTTGCGTTTTATGAACCATTACATAAAGAAGACCGTTCTTTTACTTTGTTATTTTACTTGCTGTAAAATTCAACGTAATTTGCTTACATTCTCTACAGAGAATGTTTAAACATTTCTATTTACAAGGAAAAGTTGTATAATTACTTAGTTTTCTATAGAAAATTTACATTGCCATATGTAATACTTGGTACGTTAGCACTAACAAATTAAAGGAAGAAAAGAAAAAAGTGCGGTTGCTCCAAGTACAATAAGTACAAAAATAATACTTCATAATCGGGGTTAATGAAGCTGCTAATAATTAACCAAACATTACAATATGCTGAATACTTTGAAATATTTATGATTAGTGATTATACCATTGAGTTAAAACGTTTCTACACAATACTGCGTTAATTTGTTAATGTCGTTAGGACAATTTTATTATTGGTATCGTACCGATGCGTTTGACGTGTACGTCCCGGTTGAAGGAAACGCGTGGACGAAGGGAAGCATCAGATCGTTGAGAGTCCGAGCGGGTCACATCCGGCATCCCAGCTACCGCTCGGTCATCCTGCAACACCCGGATTACTCGCTCATAAAATTTATTACATTTTCATCTACATGCTGAATGGTTGGAATGAAGTTTAACAAATTGCATGAGGATGAATTTATGATAAAACAGAAATAACATTTGAGAGTATCGAATGAAATAATGAATGTACGTATACATACATACATACATACTTCGTCGCGAAATTGCACTATAAATTGAAAAAAAAAACTAAGTTTCATTAGAACGATTCTAAACCTTTCAAACGCCGAACGTAAATGTCAGATGCGAACATTTAACTAGTGGATTAGCACTTCGAACTTATTGGTTACATTATCTTAACGATGTTTAGCGTTTTAGAGTACGGGCATTTGTACGAATTTATGAAGACTATAAAAAATTAGTATCTTTGTAAAGCAAATTACTTCTCGATTGATAGTTTATTTTTTAAGCAAATAAAATTCAGTCGAGTACAATTAATATAGATGCCTAATCACTTTTAGTTGCTTAATCGGCAGCTAAAAATTGAATAACCGTTTTATTACTAAAAATCAAAATTTTCATTTACCACGTTAAATTATCGTGTTACTTAAACTGCAAATATTGACGACAAATTAGTTACATGCCAAACTACAGGCCAGGTGGGTTAACACTTATAAGTTTTTAAACAACGCATCCACGTGTATCGATGTGTAGGTACGTATGTACAACATATGGATTTGATAAAATAATGGAAACACTTGCTACAGATACATGGATTAGTTCTTCAACTATGTATGTACATCAATCACTATCTATTTATTACACAAATTTTGGAAATCTGACCTTCAAAATCCCTCTCAAACCAGACGCCCTTTCCAAAATCTGGCGATTTTTTGGCGAATCAGCTAAAATTATGAAATTACCTTCGTAGTTTCTAAACCACGATTTAACAGTTCCTTCTATATGAAAATGAGGTTAGCTATTATCGTCTCGAAAAAATAGCGAATTACAGCACGGTAAAATTCTAATTATTAAACCTACAGGTATTTTTTGTTAAAATATTAATTTAAATATTGAATATTAAAAATTAAATATTTATTTATAGTTTCGTTGAGTAAATTGTTTAAAAAAAAAACAAGACAAAATTTTATTGTAACGGGTGTCCAAAAGTCTTTCAGTTTTGGTTGGCTGTGGAAAGATAAAGGCACGTATCATTGTTAACTTAAATCATATCATAGTAATTAAATTACATAAACCAAGACATGCTTTTATCTTTCCACAGTCAACCAAGACTGAAAGACTTTTGGACGCCCGTTAGATACTTTTTTATTATTATAAAATGATCAAAACAATTTCTTTTAAAAAGGACATCGAACAAAGGCGAATGTCAGGAAAGCCTGCGAAAACCTAGTGAGAAAGAAATTAATATTGTCAAAAAGTATTGGAAGATAAATGGTTAAAAGAGCACAAGAAAATAAGCAAAATATAGGTAGATACTCTTTAAAAATTCACGGTGGTGTGAACTTTAAACAACACTTTGGCCTAATCTCTTTGTGACAGTTCAAAAAGAAGAACGCGTGAGATATTCGGTCCGAATATGAATCACATGATTGTTAAAAATAACGATAACGTTATAGCAAACGTACACTGGAAGGTTAAGTGCAATAAGATTTAATTTTGTTATAACGTTACTTATAACGGCCGCGCTAAGAAGACCATAATTTTCTTTTCAAATACTTAATTAAAATAATGCCTATTAAAAGATTATGGTTACGATACACTGTGCTTAGAATGTATTGTACTTAGAATTTTTTTATAAATCATGTACATACTCTTTTAATTGTTAAAAGGAGTTGCATATCGGTGTTAACCATTCATCAAAAATGTATTTTACTGCATACACAACTTGTCTAATCGGTAATTCTAATATAATGGCAAGTTATAATTACGTTGAAATTATTATAAGTACTTAATTAATTGTGAATTGCTTTAATGGTCGCAAGATCGATTTTTATGCATGGATGCTTGTTATGTCGTTCTCAAGAACGACCGTACAAGCACGACATGCTTGCTAGATAAATAAACCTTAGAAAAGTACTTGAAGGTATTTTAAAGTGTATAGTCATCTACTTGTTCTGCGTAATTAAAAAGGACGGTGAGATTTTTTTTGATTAATTTCTAGCCATAATTTCTGCATTAGAAAAACAAGGCTCGGTTTTAGCAGTGTACCTACTTATTCCCTTATTTGAAAAAATTAACAAGGTCGCAACTAATAAAAGTTCTGCTTTCATTTCGTAGAGTTCAGAGGTCTGGATTATTTTATTACAACTTACCATTTAAAGTTGCCAAAAATCGCACCTACTAATTTAATAATACACGTATTTATGATTCTAATTTTTATAAATTAAATTATAAATGTGAACGAGAAACATTTTAAAACTTAATTTCACAAGGTTTGTTAAACGTGTAAAATATTTAATTGATTTCAATTATATTTATGTTTTCACTTGACGGTTGCACAAGAATGCGTTTAATTTTTTAAAGGTTCGTTCTTAATTAAAACCATGTGCGAATTTGAGCGCGAGAAAAGGTTATCGATTTATTACTCCTATTGTAATTGAATATTTATTGTTATGTAGGTAGGCATCGGCTATTATTGTTTTACTTTTAATTTATCATAAAGTTTCTCCTTGGCCGAATAATATTTTAAAATGCCCGAAAATTAAATCGTGCGTTTTAATTGATGATTTTTCTCACTTTAAAATATAGGTATCCTTATTTAGTAATTTTTTATTTATCATAACTTGTGGGAGTAATTTAATATTAATCGTTTTTATATACCTACTAATGAAAACAAAATTATCTGCTTCATTATAAATGCAAACAATACAGAAAAAACAATGAACTCAAGTAGCAATTACATTCTTCTTCGATAGGCGTTGAATTAATTTATTATGCATGTACAAATCTGTGCTTATTCATTGAAGCATTATAAAATTCAGACGTTTAACAATTTTTATGACATTTTAAGTACGTCGTTTACATGAGGCTATATAAAAAAAGATTCGATCTAAATGTAAACAAATGACGTTGAGAGGAAGTCGTTTAGCAATTTACTTAAGTCGTAAAAACAAACATACATCATTAAGGACCTACTACAAAGAAAATTGTAAAGTATTTTTGGATCGTTTAACTCGAAACAATATACTATGTCGACTACTTTAACGAATTTAACAAACTAAATTATAATGTGGTAGTAGTGATTTTGGCGAAGTTGACTTTTTATCGAATAAAATTGTTTTTGAACGAAAATCTGGTTACTATAGAAATTGCTCGATAATTAAATTACCGATTTCCTCAAAAACGCACCTATTTAACATTTTACTTTTTGAATAAACGCTAAATCGAATTAAATAAAAAATAAAAGTGTTAGATACTAATGAAATTTTGTATGCATGTATTTTTATTCAGAGGGATTTTTTATTTTTGATACTTCTATCTTTAAACTATAGTTTAAGTTTTGTTTTCTTTTCGAATACGATATAAAATAAACTGACAAAATACAACAATTAACCATTATGCTATTATTGATACACATTAAACGCAGATGTGGGACGATCAAGGTTGGCTTAATTATTATTCATTCGTATCCCATGCCATCCTTTGAAAAATTCTCATTGTTCACGTGTATCTAAATTTGTTCATCTGCGTATTTAATGTTTAAAAATCCGCGTAATTGTATTTCATAATGTAGATGGAGGAGGCGCCCAGTATATTATATGTAAGTATACGTATTACAAGTTTAGTTTTTATTACACAGTACACGTTAGATGAGTGATAATTTTAATAACCGCACGATAAAATCGTTTCAAATTTAAACAAACAGCGAATACCTACCTATGTTTGTCGTATAAAGTAGTTTGTTAAGAACGACCAACGATCAATTGATCAATTCATAAACGACGTCATTGTGTAGAGTAGATAGATACATTTTTAAATGACTCTTGTAATTTTTAAACAGTAATTATCACGACTGAGTGCTTGCAAGGACAACTGTTTGTATTGTCAATAACAGTTTAATGGGCGTTAGTTACGTAAATTGTATATGTTGCAAATTAGATTATTTTTTAATTAGGTAAATATCTAGCAAATCATGCACTCATTTAAAAGTTTTTATTTATACGAAAGTACTTGATAAACAAGGTTTCGGTACAATTTTTGTACTTTCAACAAAATAATTGTATAGGCATTACGTATGTACAATAGTTACTATCGTACTTTAAACGTGAAAAGTAAATTTTCTACATGAACTTTAACAATTTGAGATTTCTTATTTATTCGTCGACAGTAAATTTACATAAATTACGGAAATTTTGTTGCTAAACGTGGTCCTTTTACATTTATTTAAATTTAACCTTTACACACTGTAACTACCGGATTGTTGTCACAAAAACTGAAAGTTAACTAACGTGCAAGCCAAATGTACGGGAAGCAAAGTTTTTTAACGTAATAAAATATAGGTTGAAATCCAAATAAAAAATACAATTGTTTCTTGTTTCAATTTTATAGATTTTTTAAACGTGTATCGCGGCATTCGTTCGATAGCGAGTGGTCAAAGTAAGGGTCTAAAATAAAATTACATTGTAGAAGATTTTTTTAAATATTTGTAAATGTAATTATACAGCAATTATTTAGTGTAGGTATAATAGTAATAAAAAAATAACTTGTTGCTATAATTTAAATCGCATTTGACATATAAAACTATTATGGTCTTTTAGTCTTCGATGTTTAGGAAGAAATTTCTTTCGTAACATAAAATATAAATTTTTTATATTGCTTCCAGACATCGTTAGTCGTTTATGGATGTTGTATTTGCATATCTTGCGTAGTAATCGTTTCTAATAAGTTTTGTTTAATAACGCATTAGTTGGGCTAAAATCTTATGTAAGAATCACGTAAGACACGTTAAAATCAAAATAGTTTGGAAAAAAACGAAGTTCGCGTTTTATGAAAATTGACGATCGACTAAGCACTTTACACAAGAGCGATAAATTAGTGTGATAACGTACACAAATTAAGAAAAATTCGAATATGTTTCGACAGATCTTAAACCGGGTTAAAATGAGCGAGAATTTACATATTTAATGATTAACGTATAAATTTAATAGGTTGTAGTTGGAACTATTATAGTCGTTCATCAAGATAACATTAGAAACTGTGCCGTTATAAAGATACCACAAAATGTACATCGAAGATTCTCGTTTGACCTTCAGGGGCACAGACCTTGAATTTCACGGATATCACCTGATTAACAGAATAATTTTTTAAATTAATTATCGATTTATCCAAATAAATAGTAAATAAAAAAATTTTGAATGAATATAAGCAAACAAAATATTTGTTCTTTACCTAGGTACTTTTAGACAACAGTGGAGCAACAAACAAACGCACGTCAGTACGTTGTAAAAACGTTTCTTCATAATTGAAAAAACAATCATTAAAAACAGGTTTTACTTTATTAAGGCAATCGTTTGCATTACTTATCTATAGATACTAATAAAATAAGTAAATATCTTAATAATTGTAAGTAATAGTCGATATCTAAACGTTTTATACGAGATTTAAATAATGGTAAAAAAGGTACTTAGCACATGAATTACCGAACCTACAAATAATGTTAGTTAATTGCTTAAAAGTTAATAGTGACGATGCTCGATAATAATTAAACGCCGTGCTTACGTTTCAATTACCTATACAAATAAGTATATAGCTCCAAAAATAAAAACCAATAATAATACTCATTTTTTATTCAAATATAAAGCCAAAAAAAGTTAGAGGAGCTACAGCTACTATTATTTTTTGAAGCCATTATATAGACGTCAAGTTTGCAAATTTATTGATTTTTAAAAACTGTAATGTTCATAAAATCTGTTAAAAATTACAATATTTTTTAATTTAAAAATAAAAATCTCCGCCTGACAAGGATTGAAGGGCTACTCTACGTCACTCAATTACCATTAGTCAATTGTTTAATCGATTTTTACGGCAGGCGCTACGCGAATAATCGATTTTATAATAAAACTATAATAAATTACTTTTGAAAAATGATTGAGCTTAGGAATATATTTTAAATGTCAACGCAACTAGCGAGAGCCTTTTTTGTTGTAATAGTACGTTTATAATGTCTTCCTCATACTTTACTGGCAAGTTACTTGCTTAAGTGCGAATGCAAAAAAGAAGGAAACAAATTGCAGATGTCGCGTACTAAATAAAACAGAAGAATAACAAGTATAGTATGTCGTACATAAACCTCCACGAAAAATATGTTACTAACAACTTTCACCCGGTTTTTTATTAATTATGTTAACTTTTGATTTTAAAGCACCGTTAAAATTATAACTTTGCACATTCCTTTTTCTAAAAATAATATCAAATACATTAAGGTGAACTACTTTTTATAAGACGAGTTTTATGGCGTTAAGTAACTGGAATTAAAATATATATATATATATATATATATATATATATATATATATATATATATTTCAATCGATTGTTTCCAGAAAGTCGATTTTTTACTCCTGGTACTTTGCTCTATGTTTTCTAAAATATGTACCTATGGTACATTAATCTACTGTATTTTTAAACGATTTTTTATTTTCGGAAAGTTAGCGCTATTTTAATTAGAACCAAATAAGGTAATTACAATATTACCGACACTAATATATGTAAACAAGTAAATATAACTAGATAGAAACGGCTTGTTAATAACAAAGTCGTATGTAAATGAACCTAACCGCATGTCACGAGTATATTCCTTATAATTATTCTAAATCGCGTTCATAAAACTGGGGGCAAGTTGTTATAATAACGTGTAATACTTATTTCAGAATAAATGTTTGCGTAAAAATTAATTGTTCAAGTAAAAAAACCCTATGG
This sequence comes from Rhagophthalmus giganteus, assembly GCA_036326145.1. Taxonomy (NCBI): domain Eukaryota; kingdom Metazoa; phylum Arthropoda; class Insecta; order Coleoptera; family Rhagophthalmidae; genus Rhagophthalmus; species Rhagophthalmus giganteus. The sequence goes on along the minus strand of JARFJA010000001.1, from coordinate 67,907,678 downwards.
AAATTCTGATAATACATAATATTTACCTACTCGAAGATAATATTAGAATTTGGTGTCGAACGTGGGTTCAGAAACGTTTTGAAGAGTCGGGAAAACATATTATTGAAAGACAAACAGTTAAATTTCTTAATAAGAAGCCTCGTTTCGTATATGCCGACAAATAATTCGAAACTGTGGGAGTCATCCATGCGCTGCTGTTATTTATGGAACTAATGGTTATAAAAGTTGAGCAACGTAAAAAGATGACGTTAAATAGTCGGTTTCACAACTATTTAGTCGATTCATTTTAAACTAGAGTAGATAGGCTTAATGAAGTAGGTGTTTGTGGGCCTCCAGCGTTTCCAATCAACCTTCACCCACGCAGGTTGCTTTTGTGCAATCATTGAAATTATTATTGTATTTTTAGAAGAAACTTAAAATCTTTTGCCTATAGATGTTAAAATGGGAGAGGTTTATTAATTGTAAGTGAAGGATATGATTGATAAGTTGCAATGCGCCCCACGAAAAATATTGTTGTTTATGCTCTATTCATATGTAGATGAGTTTGTGAAATTGTGTAATCTTGAAATCTTTATTTACTGGCTTATATTTTAAGCATTTTTTTCTGGGTACAAGTACAGACTTTTGGGCAGACCGTAATAGGTATTGTTACAACCAATCTACTATCAGTTACTGACTAACTAAAGAAGTGTAAAAACCATTTTATATAAATGCTCCATCGTTAATATTAGTTGATACTATATATTGCACTTAATTTAATAAATATTTAATTTTTCTTTCAGGGATCAGAATAAATTGTATTACAGTTGTATTAGATTTTTTCCATAATTATTTACGAGATGTAAACTAACTCATTAACGTGACTTTACCTAAGGACAATTACCTATGTGTAATCATTAATGACATTTTTATAGGAATCGCTTTAATTTATTTAAATTTAAATCGCCCAGTTTAAATTTAATTGCTAACAAAATATCTTATATTTTTCATTTCAAAAGTATGAAACGTAAATGCGCGAGTACCTAATTTTAGAAATGACTGACAAAAGTCATCAACAAAGTCGTAGATAAACCGGATCAGGAGGAGGTTTGTCGGATTGATCAAGAGCTCTTAGTCAGAAAGTTGTAGATTAAAATATAAAATGCGTAATAAATAAAATGGACAACTGTTTAGTTTTTGACGAAGAAAAATTTTCAGTATCTAATTAGAGGGTGCCCAATTTTTATTTATGATAAAGTTTATGCAAATATTTTTAATTTCAATAAAAAATTGGAGTAAATTTTAATAAATGCATAAATTTAACAGTAAGCCTAGAAAAACGCGATTTAAAAATTAAACGAAAAAACGTGAAAGATATCGTAGTTATTTACAAGGATATCCGGAATATTAAAAAGGTAATTAGATTAGTAATTATAGCAGTAAAAAATTCTTTCACACCTTTTTTCAATTATACCTATATGTATACACGAACGCACGATTACATCATTTTGCATTAAAAACAATCATTTTGTAGCTTCCATTGTAAAATAAATACTTAATAATTATCGGGGATTACGTCACGGCCCACTGTAAACGTTTAGAAAATAAGCGCCATAAAAATCTAATACTAATTAAATTTTATAGGAAAGCTTACTTACGCGTCCGGTTTTAAAAAAGGACTGTCGTTGTTAAAACTTACCTGAAACCAAAATAAATTAACATTAATTATCGAATAAATAAGGTTGTTAGCATTAAGTAGTGTAATGGCAGTAGTGCACCTTGACGTTTTTTTTTTAATATTATACAAGAACACTAATATATATGTATCATGCACTAACTGTATAAAGTTCCATTTACTTTTGTGCAATTAAATTAATTACTTACGAGTTTATGATAAACATTTAACAAATTTTATCGACATTTTTCTATAAACAATTATTAGAAAAACTGGACAATTTGCTGTAATCTTTTTTAAGTATCTAATAATAAAAATGACAATGCAATGGTGCCACCCACATAATACGGAAGATGTAATTGCCTTTAGGCAGACATGCGAGCTTGGATAAGATTGTGTATAGAAGAATGTACTTATAGGTAATAGTAAAAATAAAATAACTTCAATAACAATAAGTATGGCAGCGTAATAATATAATAAATTTAAAATATTTCTTACGTGCGTTTGTGTTTTATTTGACTTCAGAAATGAATGTTATATTATTCGCTAAGCAATTATTACCGTTATATCTTGTATATTATATCAAATGTATAAAAAGCTGGTATTGAGATAAAGATAAGTTATTCTATGCACGTTAAATATAAGAAAATTAGATTACTGGTTTAAAATTTAAGTGCACGTCCATGAATTCTATAAAGATGAAAACTATACGTTTTGTAAGTGTCGTATGTATATTTAATTTGTACGTATTTTTTGCAAAAAGCGCTATTTCAAAATAATTTGAATTTTTAAACAAATGCGCTGCAGATGCAAATACGTTAAAACGTTAAAAGTTCACATTTAATAATTAAAACATTATAATACCGACAATTAGTTCCCTTTCTCATTCCCCTAATTATTTATATGCAATGCCGTAATAAGGGTATACGAAGCACCTGCGGAAAGTGTTTAACTTGCGGCTCCTAACTCAAAAATGCAATAATACGATTACAATACCTAAAATAGTGGACTTTTTCGAAGCAGTCCTCCGATTTCTTAGTTTTGGATTTGAGAAATCACTTGTCTAATTATTGTTAAATATTAATGACGAATCTAGGTACTACTTACTCATCCTGATATTGGATGAACTGTGAGAATTCTGTGGGAGAGGGGACTCTCGGTCAGTTTAGTAGTAGTGCTAGAAGCTACAGAAGATGGATTTTACCGCTACGAAACACGAAATCATTACGTACCTCCTACATATCTATATAAGTTGTCCGAGATAATTATATTTTGTGTAAAATACGAAACGGCAAATTTTCAAATTTTTATAGGCCTTAAAATAAATCAAATCTTTATCATCTTTTATAAAAATAAGTAGTAAAATTTAAAAAAATGTGATGTTCTTATAGGTACTTACAATAATTAAATACATAACTACTTATATACCTACATAAGTTTTGCTCGTATCTATATATTTTTCGGGTTCGTCGCTTACGCGATCGTTGAAATCTCCGGCGATTAGAGTTTCCTATTTTGACAACAGGAAAGTTTAACGAACTAATTTAATAATTATAGTATTATGACGTGTTACAGATCTTAATATTTACGGCGTTAAAAAAGCTACAACCCGCGACGTATAACGACGAGGGTACGAAGCGGCTATGGCAGGCAAGTGCCTATCTTACGCTCCTTTAACCCAATAATGACAAACATTTAACAATACAATATAAAATAGCGGACTTTTATATAAATTTATGTATTTATTTTTAGTTTTTACATTTTTTAAGTTTTTGCGCCACGAACCTAGTTGCGCCCGTGGCGGGCGCCTCTTTCGCTACATTCTCGTTACGGCATTGTTTATATGTTGAAGTGCACTAATTCGATTGGAATCTTAATTGTTTCAATTTTTTTGATTAATTTATTGTGTTTTACTTTTTTTTTTGAGCGCTATTATATGTTATAAGTTAAGCTTGTTAGATGTAAAGTTAGTTTCCTCTTATGTCTATCGATTTCACAATATTGAAGGATAATTTCTCGAGTAAGCTTTTAACGGTTTAATTGTAAATTTTACACTAGGGTGATATGGGATTATTTCTGATTGTGATTAATGGACTATAAATTTTGTTGAAATTTTGTAGTGCACAGAAATAGATAATTTTAACAAATATGTTTAGATTTAGATTTTGCATTTTTTCAAAAAATAATTATGGCACGCACGAGTGAAAGCTTTGTATATCTCGGAGTGATCCACTCTTATGTACCTACTTACCTCATAACTGTAGCGACAATTTTTTAATTGCGGTAATACAATTTTTATTATTATACATCTACTGTTTTAATCGCCATATCAAAAAGGAGACAATTCCAAACTAACGATTGTGGAAATCCGTTAAGTTTCTACATTCGATACTTTTATTACTGTTTTGCGTGATTATGATTTTATTTCCGTAATTTTTATTTTAATTACTATAATTAAAATAACTGCGCGACCACTTTATTTACACATTATTAAGCGTATACCGCGTTTTTACTTTCTTTCAATAAATTCAGTTTTTTGCTCGAATTGCTAATTATAGTGTAATGCGCAATTAATTATTTTCAATTAAATTAATTACAAACAACTATAAATTGTTAAGTAAATGAACGGGGAAAATCAATTTTTTTTAAATACGTATATACGTATTTATGTATCTATATTTTCAGTATTTCGATATTATTCGTGTCAATTTCAAAACAAATTTAATAAGCCTAATAAAATTAAAGGAAATAAAGAACGTAGGCATCTATATTTGATAATCAATCGAAAAATATTAGATAACATTGAGCATAATTAGAAATTAAATAGTAAGTAGGTATTATTTTAAGAAATACGTAGGTATCAAAAATTTGTAGGATTAATGCTGTTAAATAAGCATATCTAATGCCCATCCGTTCATTGAATCTAAAAGATATCTAAGATGGGTTATACTGCATTTAAGTACACTCAAAAAATTATTGTACATAATATTAATGAACACCAGTTATTGACTTTTTGATCATTGATACAGTGAAAAGTTCATTAATACTACTAATAGATGTTCATTTTTTAATTTACATGTTCGTAGTCCCAATGTTATTATGTTCATTAGAAACTGATGAACATATTTCATAATTTAATGGATATCTTGATTGCTTCGACGACTCTTTTGCATCAATCCAATCATTACTTGATTGTATCTACGAATTTCTACATTAACATCATAACTTAAAATTGATGAATTTAAAACATCATATTAATGTAAGGTCGTTTTGAAATAATAACTACATGTATCGTATCTATGACTAAGTTCACTAATATACAGTATAATAATAATATTCACTATAAATACAGTTGATTATGTATTTTTTTAATTCTATATATAGAATAATCTAGGAATATTAATGGCTTCGCAGAAACAGGATAAATTCAAGACAGTGCAGTTTGAAAACTCAAACTAAATAATTGCAAAAAAAATTATCACGACTTTTACATTAATATTTATATTAGAACTGTTATAGAAAAATATTTCTAAAAACAGTTTGTGTTTGTTATTACATATCAAATTCCAGAGAAACGTGTACAAATCGATTTTTTTCACCGGAAAAATCGATTTGTATTTCCTACAATCGACAACATTGAACAATAAAAAACTAATAATCAAATTTTCTATGTAGGTATATTTGAGCGATAATTAATTGAAACATTATAAAAAATAAATTTGTTATAGAAACAATATACATAAACATTGCCCTATTTACAATGTGAAATAGTAACTGTACTCTTTTAATATGAATAGAAGTGTACATTGTAACAATACAAGAATATTCCTTTATTTAATAATAAACACCTTCATCGATACAATAAACAAACTTTGCATTTCAGTGGAATAATTTATTGAATTTATGTAAGAATATTGATAAAACTAATAAACACAGTTATTATCACTATAAATCAAATTCATATTATCTATGTACTAATTTATTAAAACAAAGAAAGCTTGTTCATTGGAGCAGTCAAATTATTCATTAACGTAATGAACTGCGTTATAAGGTCATTACACCAATAAACGTTCATTGGGTAATGATTTTGAACATCAAGTAATCTTTGGTCATACGTTATAATGATGAAATCGTACTTTGGACGAAAATTAATGAACGCCAGTTCTTAATGTAATGATTTTTTTATTGCATTTACGTACTTTTTTGGTTGAGTGTAACTTTTAAAACCTTTTTGAAGATGTCAAAGAGTTATTGGAGAACATTAAAGCGATTAATATATCATTACCATATTAAACAATCAGAACGTCTTGTTTTAAAAATCTACGAATAGAAATCTTTTATAATGAGAAAACAGGCTATTAAATAGGTGATAAAATAAATCGATAAAACTGTGTCTTGTTTTTATGGCTTCACTTCGCGACGCGATTTTTCCATGCCCTTAATTCCCGAATAATTTTCATGGAAAATAGGTTTTTGTTAAAAAAATTTTTTCGGTAAAAATCAACCTCTTGTGTATTAATACCTGATAATTTATTTTTGACGTACCTAATTACATTTAAAATTAATATAATCGATTAAATGTTAGTTTTATCTATAGATTAAGAAGTCACTGTTAAAAATTTTGACTTCGTATTAATTGATTTAATGTAGAAACATATTAACCTGTCGCTATTGCAATTTTTTGCGCTAGTGAAATAGTAAATAAAAATTCGGATTCAATATCTCGATCATTACATCAAAAATATCGACGGCGTTTTGGCAGAACGTCGTAGGTAAGCGCCATTTTTTTTCGAAAATGAATTATTCCGACTATCTCGTGCATCTAAGACATAACCTAGTAAAATCTGGTAAAAACTTTTCGATTTTTTCCACCAGATTAGTATTTCCGTAGGAGATATTTGCTTATGGTTAAGCTACAACACAAAATGTGCGCTCCTATAAAATTAGCTTTTTGTCGCTTACGCTGTTTTGCTAAAATGCCATCGATATGTTCAAACCTCTATAAAATAATGCGTCATTTTGTGTAAGTAGGTACTTATCATACAAAATATACCTAAGTACCTTAACAGTAACTTTTATAATAAATTTTTATGACAATACAAACTGTAAGTATATGTTAAAACGGTATTAAATTTATTCTTAAGAAAAAAGCTGTATAGGTATTATCAATTCTAGTCGTATTTATAAAAGCTGTAGTGCTTATAGGCGTCAGATAATAGTTTAAACCTTTAATTCAATACCTTCTATTATTTGATACATCTAAATTACATACTTCTCGTATTGTGTAAAATCAACGTTAGGTATTGAAAATACGCGTTGCTGTCTATGACGCTTAGAGAATAATTATTGGTTTGAATAGAAGATCATGCGAACTTGCCAAATTATTTCGTATTGTATATTTAATGCCTACGTTTATTATGATTAAGTTACAAATAATGTTAAGTATGTGGGTACAGTGGCCGCCATGATAACAGGAACATGTTTCGAAGTAGATTTTAGCGAATATTTAGTGGTGTGAAACTGACTTACTTGACAAGGTGAGATAAACAATTTGCATAATCCGGACGTAGTTTTACGACTCTCTTTGTAAACAAGTCCAATTTTTCTATTTTATTTCTAATTTACGTAAAAAATCAAATAAAATTATAAGAAGAAATAAATAAAATTAATAAATATAAATACTTATAATATAACATAATTAAACCCTCCTTTACCCTTGGGTGTTGTGGTAAATATAAATTAAATAAATAAATGTAAAAAATGAAACAATATGTATAACTATAAATAAAGATATTTTTATTTTTTATATTCACTTGAAAATCCAGTTTGCCAATTCTGCATAATATAAACTAAATTGGTAGTGTTGTACAGCAAATTTGATATCGTGTGGGTTATCGTTTTTGATACCTATCACCTCCTACCACGTCCGTTATTTACCGTATCTATAATATTTACGAAATCGTTGTCTGTAAAAATTAATATGAACATAAAGACATTACATTTGATTTTAAATACATAAGGGCAGTATCACTGAAAGATTGGAAAGTTAAAGCTGTAGATTAGAACATACGTTTTTATCAAGTTTTTTAAATAGTCCAAAGTTACATCTAAAGTTGTCTATCGACAAACTCGAAAATTCAGTTACGAAATATATTATATCCATGCAATCGATATAAATATCGCTATAAAAAGAACGTGTTGCGGTTAAATAATGACAACTAACAGCATGTCCTACTTTATTGCAGTTTAATTAACGTTAACCAGACAATTTCATAAAATGCGTCTCTATAACGTCAGCGTCGTTCGTAAAAGCTAAATTTCCTTATTAATTTATATTGTATTTATTACTTCGCATTAAAAATATTTAATTATAGATAAAAATTCGTTAACGAACACTACTGTATAAAACAGTATAGATTAGCCCGTATCTTATGAAATGTTTTTTTATTAGATAAACAATTCTTATTTCGTCGTATCCTTACAAATTTGTTTAAGTAAAACTTGACATTTTTCAAATGTTGTTCTAATGATGACCGATTAAAACTGTTTTAAATAATATTGCAAAAGTGGATAAATAAATGTAATTTGTGTGTACATAACATTTAGAATTTAGTAGAACGTTTATTAAAGTTGTAAATAAGCGGTAAGTACCTATGTATCTGCAATCTATTTATTTTGAAGATCGATTATTTACCTACAATTATCGATCCGATATCAGGTGGCTTACGATTAGTGTATTACGATATCGTCTGGAATTTTGGAGATTCGTCAATATCCGACCAACATGATCTCTCGATAATAAATCTTTATTTCGGATATTTTTTGTATCTTAATTGCACTGTACAAACCTATCAAATTTTTAGTCTTACAATTCAACAACTTATTGCAACAACTCAAGTAATTCATCGAATGACACGATTTGTTAAATGTATATCGGTTATTAACGGGAACATGTGTCGGCTCGTTATTTTGTAATGACTAAAATAAAATTTTGAAACACCAGACTTACGATTAAATTCCTATATAGATACTTACATATTTCTTTAATTGCATTTCCGGTTAAACTAGTAATACTGTCAACTTTGAATTTTTAAATGAAACATCCTATAGGTATCTATATTTTTTGAGTTTTAGTTTCCACAGAAAATGTATTCAAGAGTTTCTAATACTAATTGGCAATTTTGACAATAACAAGTTATATGAAATAGGCTCCAGATATAATATAATTTATTACAAAATTTTATTAATTATCTAACTATATTTTTTATTGTAATTTTTGTTTAGGTTAGCGATGTTTTAGCGAAATTCGATAGAAAAAATTGATTTAATGAAATGATCTTCTGGAATCTTATATAAACAAATTTTCATACATACCTACACAACATTTCAATTAACTAGTAGGTATAAATATTGCAAAACTGGAATTATGGTGCCGGCTTATAATTTAATGCAATTGAAAATTTGAAATTTTAATAGATATCTAGGTAGTATTTTTAATTTAATGAAATGTTGCTGTACAAATACACTCTTATATTTTACTTTCACATCTGTTTTTCCTTCTATTACGTAAGGCATGATTTCAAATATCGTGCCAATGCTTCAAAAACAAACAAAACGTTTAGAAACAATAGCGTATGTCAGTTTCGCTCCGACTGAACAAGATTTTTTACCACTGGTTAAACATACATACTTGCACTATTTATGTTACATATCTACATTACATTCAAACGGTTAAAAACGGTTTAAATATTCTCGAGATGCATTAATTTATTTAAAAAATAAAAAATAATATGCCATACATGTCTGATTGATTTTCCTTATTGTTAGAATTATTGCATGATAGTTTCTACGTATATTTTTATTTTTAATGAAACGTAATTATGTATTAGGTATTTTATTAAGGTAATATAATGAGATAATTTCATCAATTTATCCGTGGTATTTATTGATTTTTGAAGCAAAATTAGTGTTTCGTATATATACAGGGTGTCTCACCTTGATTCAAGGTTATTTTTGGATTAAAAACAAGCAAAAAAATTGATTACCATTGAATCATTGATCCCTCGAAGCCGCACTTTTCGTTTAGTATTTTTTAATAAGGGTACCAATGAGTAACCAATTTATTGAAAAATTAATGTTAATAATTAAAAAATAATAGAGTAGTTAATAACGGTAAATACCACAATTTGTGTTTGTATTTTTATGGAATAATTTTCGCGACAAAAAAGGTAAAAGAATACTTAGGTAATTAAGACAAAATTTACTCGGTGTCGAAAAGATAAAATCGTTTCTCATTTAATATATCGGAGTAAAATTATGTAGGTACCTATTAAGGTATGATACATTGGTTACAGAAAACAGGAAAAGTCGCGCATTTATGTGGACAACAAAATAAAAATAAATAGGTAGGTATATTATCCACGTCATTATACTTTTATTAACTAAAGACATTTTGTGGTATCTATTAATAAAAAACTTTTTCAGTCTTATCGATGATATCGATATAAATCAATATTCGCATGCAGCGTCAAAAACATGTGTCCAAACAGCTTGCATGTTTATTTAAATACTGTTACTGAATATTAATAGCATAAAATTCTAAGAACCTTTGACATGATGTTAATTTTATTAATTTAAGATATCTAAAAGCAGAATTGTCGATTATGGCGTACGGCATATAACGTTCTAAAACGACGCCACACGCATTTTTGTTTCAATTTTTTTGGTTTTACCTATTTATGTAATATTTAAATAATAGTAGTGTTGTATTTTCATAACATAACATAATTTTTATATTTCGAATCAAATACTAAAAAACCGTTATCTTTGTTTAATCAAAAATAATTAATTGAGAGAAAAAAGTTACATTTTAGTTAGTACCTGTCTAGTTATTTCTAATGTTCGTTCACAATTTCCAACATTTTATGATCGATATTCATTGTTGAATCAGAGATGCTCGTTTATTCATTGCTTCAGATATTTAAAATATGTTATGTACGTACTTTATAGTAATAGGTAAGTATTAATACTTAGGTAATTAATAGGTATCATGACTTGGGTTGTATAGAGAATCTAAAAGTAAATTTTTCAATTATTTCAAAATAAGAAAAATGGCGATCCCAAGCAAATAAATTATAGATAGGTATGTACCTAAATAGATTATGTACTATGTTCTTTTTATTTTAATTAATTTTCCTGTAATTCACGTCATCGGCAAAAAACTTTAGTTTTTCAACCTTCTAGAGTGCGAATAGATGCTAATTACGTAATTGCCAAAGAACCTATATTTTTTACTACCTACTGATTGCTTTACGTATCTACCTTCGTTGTGCGTTCGAAAATAAAATAAAATCTAGTGATTTATAGATGAAAAGTTGTTGTATTTCTCTTTTTTATTATGTATTATAATCTTAGCAATATCCGACCGACAACATTTATCATTGTAACAGTTGCAGTGCTGCTATTAAATTTTTCAATCCTACATTCTAACTCTAACATAAGACGCGAGACTTACAAGCTCGATATTCACATTAACTTATGACGATGAGATATGCGTTACTGTAATATTAATTATGAACGTGATTATAAAAACTATGCCCATAATTTAAAAAATATATAAGTAGATGCCTACGCTTATTTATAAGCGATAATCGTAAATCAAACGATTTCGCTTTTTGCAAAAACCGTTTAGTTGTCGAATAGATAAGTTAGTTTTCTTCGTCAGATTTTTCCCAGATAGATACTACCATTAGAGCAAAAAGATAGACAAACAAAATAGTAAGACAGTTTGTTTTAGAGCAGTAGTTTCTAGCTGAACGAAATGTGCAGTTCATGCACGAATGGTACGATGATGGAACATGCACGACCTCCCAGCTGACGTGCCCACAGCATCGTAAACAAAGAGAAACGACAATCCGGGACATAGCGTTTAGGTGCGACACCCCGATGTGTTAACAACTTTCCGTTTCTCTCCATGGTTCACTAATTCCCAAGGCACCTGTTCTACACGGGCAGAGTCAACTATGCATAGAAAACAGTACACGCATCTACAGTAGTTCATTTTATTATCGCATATAAACAAATATTTATAAGTACGCTTTCAGGTTCACTTTCTGAACAATTGTTTTGTAATTTTTTAAGTGTGAAACCAATTTTTGAAAAGGGAAGAAAAAAATTAGATGTGGATAAGTTAAATTTTAAGTGGAAAATTACGCACATGATAATTAGGTACTACATAGGTACTATTATAGATGCCGAGTTTGAAAGCTTATACCTTAAAAACAGCGAGGAAAAATTGTATACATTTTTTACTAGGTATTCATTCACTATTTGAGATTGCACACTAAAAATTTCGGTTTTGTACGTAAAGCCGTTTGGAGATTTCGTAAGGTATTTCACGAAAACTGTCGAATTTTAAAATTCGAAAATTATACGAAACTTGGAAATAATGTAGGTAGGTTACCTTAAATCTGTTGTAATGACAAAATTATTTGTGCATATAATAAAGTTACATTTTGGAACAACAATTGTATCATTACTTTGTTTAAATAATAATTCGCTACCTACGCTTTTATAATAAATAAAATAATGTGTTGTTGTTAAAACGAGACGCAGTATTAGGTTGGCCGGCAGTCAAAAACTGCACTCTTAAATCTAGTAAACGCCGTATTAGATTCAAGGGTGCAATCGAATCGGTTGTTAATTTCAGTCAGAGGTTGCTAGATTTCGAAGTGCATATTTCAAACATTGATTAACTTTTATTGCATTTCTTTGTTATAAAGAAACAACCCCCAAAACTTTGTTATTTGTTCCCTATAAAAAATTCTAATCCGGTTGTAGAGAAGAAAAAATAAGCTTTCCAATGATGTATTGCAGAACCTACAGTGCTATTTAAAAAAATGCAAGATGGCGACTGTACTCAAAAACTGGCCCTGAAGAAAATTAACTTTTATTTCGAAAATATGCAAAATCATTTGTCATTACATCATTCAAAATTTCAAATTTATATCTCAAACAGTTTGAACGGGGCAGCCGTGTTTCTTTTATTTTTATTCCACCCTGTATAAATACACATTACGAATTCTTATTGTTTTTTGAAAATATATAGAAATAAGATAATTTTATGTTAGATTTATTTCACGTTAAACGATAAAATTGTTTAACAAAGAAACATCATAAAACGAATTCTACCGTGAAAAAATGAAAAAATTAAAATTATTATTGCAATTTTAATTTAGACTTTACTTGGGTAGACTATAGAGTTTAGATTATCTAGTGATTTCCTCTAAGCATAACATTTTTGTGCAATCATGTAAGAAACTACCGACCAATCTACTATTATTATGAAGCAATTTTCCACAGGATGACGATAACTTTAAATATCTAATAAGTATTTAAAAATTTCCTTTTCATAAGTATAGAAAAAGTAAAGTTTTAAAACTTCCTATGAAGTGAATGCTTTAAATACATATCTGTAATAACAAACAATTAAATCAAATTTTTCAAATATTAAAAGTCTAGATTCTAATTTCAGTTGTCTAATAATATATTTTGTTCTTAATTAAACTTAGAAAAGTTAACTTGAAACATTATGAAACGGGGGACGTGCCAATTATCTAATAAATTACATTACTTCACAAAATTTAACTATCAAATCAGAATATCAGTTTATCTATACGTTTTTTAAATATAAATAGTATCTAGTAGGTATCTATAAAATAATAAGGACGTAATATAGCAAATACTGTGATTAATTATTTGATGATTAGCTATGTGTATTACTATCGAATTTACAGTTTTTAACATTTGATGGTATGAAATACAAAATGAGCTGATTTAATTGACTCCAGAATGTCAAAAATGTTAAAGTAAAATATACACAAAGAAAATAATTCCTATTGTTTATTTATGGAAATTTAATTTTATTAAAAAGTAATTCTAATTTAAAATTAGCCGAATTTAAATAAAATAAGTGAAAATCAAAGTATTACAGGATATTACATAGTATTTACACTGTATTAAGAAGCTTAAAAGTCAAGACAATCGAACAATAAAAGATAAATTTCATAAAACCGATCTTCAAAATTATTTCTTTTAGCATAAGTATTTTAAGAATTTCCGATGCGTGAATTAGACCTGTTTTAGAACAATGATTAGGTACATCGATGAGTTCACTCACCTATACAGACGGTATGTTGTGAGAAGAGTACAATTTTTTATAAAGAGTCATTCACTTCAGTTTACGCTAATTTGGCTGTATTAATTGAAATTAGTTTTATTAATTTCTTTAAAACGGTTTATAACAACTAACGCACAGATACTTCAGACTGGATATATTACTGTATCTATACAAGTTGTAGAGCCAAACATACAATATGTAATACACTATTATATTATGAAGGAGTGTTAAAAATAATTAATTTAATTTTGCAGATTAATGCACATCGATTTTACTTCTATTACGGTATTTGTTTTAAATTTACTCGTATTTTAAACGTAGGAAATAGCGCAATCAATAACAAATAGTAAATAACATAATAAATATAGGTACTTTAATCATACACAATGAAAATGTCCCTGTGTTCTATTTCAATTTACTTATGTCATAACGCTGACAGATCAAACACCATCGGTAATAAGACCGATGCGACGGTGTCGACGTAAAACGTCGTAAATTTCGAAAGCAAAATTAATACGTAGATACAAAGATCTTTTTTAATTCAACGTAAAAAATCAGAATTTACAAAAAAATCAAAATCTATCAATGAGTTCAAAAATATTCTTGTATGGCTCCCTTTTTAAACAGTAGTAGTAGAAAACATTATGTATGAATTACATAAATTATGAATCTGTAAAACATAAACAATATGTGTATTTGGAAAACAGGCTGACTTAAGCTAGCGCGGGACATTTTCGTAGTACCTATATCACTGTACACAATAAAGCCAAGTCTGATAAAATCACATTCGTTTCGTTGATAATAGTTAAAAATTTCAGGAAAATATGTATGTAAGAAAGAATGCATGTACGAAAGACATTTATCATCTCAAATGTCTTTGGATTTTTGAGGAAAAACCAAATGAATGTTTTTTAACAGAGTTGAATACATTCGAAACATCCTATTGATACTACAAGACTAACAACTAACTAAATAGGTATATTTTTCGACTATTCAACCGTTTTCGAATTATCAATAAAATTGCGTCCAAGCTTACAAATGTTAGATAATTATTTATTCTATGTAATGAGAAATTATATTCATCACGTAAACGCCTGCTATGGTTTTCATTTAAGAAAATTTCCATTTTTATCTCCATTTAAGAAAGTTTTATAAAAATTTCTTTAAAATTTTCCGAAATTTTCACTAATAAATGATTTACGACATTACTTGGTCCGGTTACTTCTTAAGTAATCGGAAATCGGCTCTTAAGATATCAAATTATTTAACTCCTAATACAAAGAATGAATTCAAATATTTATTTGTACGATGCAAACTATTGTTGAAGCAGAATAATAGCAATAATATTACACGTTACTTTCATTTTCATTCATTAACATTGAAAAACATGACTCTAATTGTAAGATTAATCGTGGTTGCTGAGTATGGAATAAATGAGTAGGTATGTATGTATGTACATACAAATTTGATAACAAAAAGAAACTTATTAATCGTTTAGCAAAAGGTTTTGCAAATACATACATCAAATTATTGTATATGCAAACTTGGGAGTGTAATCAAATAACGTGCGTAGTATTGGTTATGATACAGCCGACAATTGGTGCATAAATATTTGAGTACTTCGTGAATGTTAAGTACGTGGGATCATAAGGTTTACGTATACAATAAATAATGTGTGTGATTCAAAAAGCTACTTATTCTACAGGGTGATTTCGAAATAGCGCACCAACTCTACAGTATTACTATAACTATACCCTGGTATAATAACTTGCTAAGGGAGGATAGCCGAATGTTCTAAACACGTTCCACTCCGCGCAGTGAGAGAACGTAGCAATATGTTAGAAATTTAAAAATAGAAATGATAGCCAATGTAGGCCATTGTTAACATTGAATTTGTCCAACCGATAACACAGATGAATCCATTTAACCTCAATACAGGTTCATTGCGAGAAAAACAGAAAAAAAGCAGTTTTTCTATTAACATTTTTAGTTTGGTTGTCAACGTCAACCGCGTACCTCATGTTTATGATGGGAAAATTTTAAGACAACGCCGAAACTACGTTTTATTTATGCATGTAAACAACGTACTGTTAGCTTTCTTTTCTATTCATTCTATAAAACGTAAAATATACTATTCCGAAAATGTCACACTTCTGATATTTTCTCACGAGCGACGCCACATCCCGATGCAGAACCGCCTCGATATCTTACCTTAATAGCTATTGTACCATGTAACTATACTATACAGTAAAGCAGAATTAATGGAGCCTCGAAAAATAATATAAGACATTCTATTTGCTGCATTTTATTATTATTTGCAAAAAATTACACGTCGTGATACATTTAGAAACATATCTGGTAATATAATAGTACAAAATCCCACCGTAAGATTTGTGTTATAATAAAATTTGAGCAAAAAAAAATAGCTCGTTAAATCCGCGTATATAAACTTTTACAAAACTTCAATTCTGCCATCGATAAGTCGTTGTTTCTTTGAATAAAAAAATAAAATGTCTGCTTGTTTTTTGTAATAACTGGTATGATAATACTTGAGGAAATATTTTATTCCAGTATTTAGAGAACAATTTTTAGATTCGAAAAAGTTTATGCTGTCATTTTTTCATCGTCGTCTTATCGGCGGCAGCAGCGATCAAAGAGATCAACTTTCTGTTATCCACAAACTTGAAAATGATTTTTATACCAAATTATAGCTTATGCTTTCCCATTGACGAAAAATTAATGCTGCCACTCGAATATTGTTGTTTAATTCACAGCAGCAATGGATCGTCGAATGTTTGAGGGGAACCCTAACCTAGTCCCTATCCAAGAGCCTAACCAAGCTCGATTTTCAGAGAATTTGTGTTAGAGCTTAAAGGTCCATGTATTTACACTTTATAAATACATGAAGAGTTAGTCGACAAAGAAAGATCCTACTTTTCCTCGTCGTATTGATCCTTTTTGTTTGTAATTCTTTTAAAGAACACAACACATAACACTCGCGCACTCACACGCAAAAAGGCCTTATAAACCGAACGAGCACTCCTCGCACACGCGATTAATACGACGCCGTAATTTAAACTTCGAACTACTGAAACAAGCACTACCGTTCTGTACCAGTAACGCAAATGATCTGAAACGGTTTTGCCGGAATTCTATATATAAATGCATTCGAGTTTATACGTAGATACCAGAAAATCCCATTTTTATTTTAGAAACATTCAGTTTCTTATTCGTACTGCGATAAGTTATGATAGATGACGCACATGTTTTATTAATTACTTTGTATTTTAAGGTCGCATAAAAATGATTAAACTTTTATCTGGTTTATGGTTTGTAATAGGGAAATTTTCAATGTTGAGGGGCACACGAATAGTTTTTCTAGACGAGTTCGTTAACTAGTCAAATCGACCGACTCGTTTCAGAATGGCGGCCGTTCAAAAAAAATTAAAAAATCTAATCTCCGTTATTACTCATCTAATCGGTAATGTGAAATATGTTTTGGAATCGGCATAAAATACTCTACCGATCATCTCTCTTTATAATTTTCGTTAGGGTGAACCGTTTTCGAAATAATCGAAAAAAGTGATAATTGTTTTTTTAAATTCTTATAAATCTCTCTCGTAAATATTATTTTTCAAAAAATGTATTTTTTTCGAGAAAAATTAAAAAAAAAAGTTTTTTGACATGCGACATGATAATTCGATGCCGAGACTTGCGCGCGGTCGGATTTTATTCATTGCTACCGTGAATGAAACAACAATATTCGAGTGGCAGCACTAATTTTTGTTCAACGGGAAAGCATAAGCTTTCATTTGGTATAAAAATCATTTTCAAGTTTGACGACGATGAAAAAATGGCAGCATAAACTTTTTCGAATCTAAAAATTGTTCTCTAAATATTGGAATAAGGAATTTCCTCAAGTATTATCACATCAGTTATTACAAAAAACAAGCAGACATTTTATTTATTTTTTTCAAACGAACAACGACTTATCGATGGCAGCATTGGAGTTTTGTAAAGGTTTTTATATACGTGGTTTAACGAGATATTTTTTTTTGCTCAAGTTTTATCATAATACAAATTTTACGGTGAGATCTTAGACTATAAATGACTAGATGTATTAACGATACGTCCGTTGTTATTATTGTTTCCATGAAAATCGATAAAAAATAAAAAGTGAATCTTTTTTCAATTGTCAGTTAACTCTGACCATCAGTCAAACACTGTAGAAATGATTATTGGAAATCATTGTTTTTGTGATAATTGACCGATGCCGATGGTCAGAATTAACTGGCGATTGGAAAACTGGCTCTAAAGAGTACCTAATGTTTATAGAAAATAATGTCATGTTTTAACATTGTTAATAATAAAGAGGTGGAATCCTCTACCATACATATTATGTGTACATAGGTATCTTTTCATTGCTCAGTAAATTGTTGATCATAATTTTTGTATTACTTTTCCGGGCTTCATAACGGTCCCTTACAACGTACTATAGAGTTTGTGAGCCATTTTAAAATCGACCGGTGTGTGAAGTGCCTAAAGAACATTTTTGTCATATTTTACCTCTAAGTAATTTATATTAGTCTAAAACATTTTATAAAATTTAATGTTCTATCACATTTTTCCTGTATTGCACCATGATAATGTATTAATTTGAGGTTTGGGAGATCCAATGGGGTAGTTTCCGGGCTCGTCTATTTAAACTATTTATAGATTTTTATTTATAAAGTCATTCAGAACATTTAGTTAGTTCCACCTCCGTTAACGACGTAGACAACAGTCTACAAAGAATTTTTGATGTTACGAAACGATGCGCGACGTCTGCAATATTTTTAATCGCGTGAGATAATCCACGAGGCTTGGACGTTTCAAGAAAAACATTTAAAATGTCTATTTTAAGATTTAGAGTGGTTGTTATTGTGTTTTTAATACGATGCAAGCGCGAAAAGAAGACTTTAAGGACCGCTGTTTATATATTTTTTTAATGTTTTTTTTCACTTCGCAGTTACACTCTGTATATTTGCGTGCACATACAAGATAATATATATTATTAAATCAATAGATTATAATTAGTAGCGGTAAACTTTTAACAGTATAGGTAAAAGTATAGAAGTAAAAACCGTACTTTTAAATAAAATTAAAGAAAATTGCATAATTTCTTGCGAATGAAATTCATCTTTATAAATTAGCCAATCAAACTGTTTAAACGAATAAACTACAACTATTTTAATATCTTTCTTTATATTTGCATAGGTACTATATAATGCGCTAAGCGATGTGGTAAGTAAATTCCTATTTATTAGCTATTGTTACATTAAAACATGTGTTTACATTTCTACATCGCAACTCATTAAGCGTTTTTTAAATACCAAATTAAGTAATTATTTATAAACAGTTTAAACCTGTTTGCTTAAAGGTATAATTTAATTTGCATTAATTGATTTAGTATTTCAATATTCTGATGCGGTAGTTTTCGTGTTGCGTAGGTTTCCAAAAACCGTTAGGTAGGTATATTGTCGAAATATTTTAAAACTTTTATCTAAACTGGACGAGACCTAATGTAAAATAATGTTGTAGGCATTTCTTAATCAAAAGAAATTATAAAATATCAGAATTAGATGAAAATCTTACATTTGATAGATAGGTTTCCTCCGTTGGCATATAATCTGTGATTCGGTAGGTAGGGTATTGAATAAAAAATATTGATGATGTAATATATTACCTATAGAGCGTTTAATCAAGATTTTAAATTATATTCATACGTAGTGTATCTACTTATTAAGATATCGATGGCGTTTTGTCAAAAGGTCGTAACCCACACTTTTTGCAAAAATCAGTTATTCTGACTATCTTATATGCATTTAGAACAAAGACAACAAAAATCGGTCTGTATTTTCGCGAAACGTATTTTCTTATATGTAGCTACACGCTTTATTACTTTTTGTGGATTACGCGCTTTTGGCAAAACGCCATCGATATACAACTACACAACTTTATTAATTATTTATCGATCGAAATATTTGGTAAGACTTAAAAGTATTCAATTAATTAAGTTTCGTTAATAGTTAGTTATTAAACTGAAAGACTAAAGAAATTATCTATAAAAATTCTGAAACTTTTAGAATGATAATAGCTAATAAAAGAAATAAGAAGCTAGCGTAATCGTTTATACATAATATATCATTAATTTAAACTATAGATTATTTATTTTTTAATCAAATAACAATCCGTAAATACGTGTAGGTACCGTTGTTAAACCCGACGTTTCAATTTTAAACATAAATCAAACCAATAATTTTCAAAGTCGAATTAAATAAACTATATACTTCTATAATGAAAGGTATCGAGGGAAAACAATATACGACGATGAATTACAGTTGGAAATCTAACGCTACCTATACAGTAGAATAGAAAATTACCTATAGAATGTGAACTGTAACTGTTTTATTGAAAGTTACGTTACATCTAGGCAGAAAATTTAAAATGCTTAATAAAAATGTAATCGTCCTACTGACAATGAGATTATCGCGTTAATTCCGTAATTCACATAGTTCACGTTCGACGTATTGCACACGGAAGTGTCTTGTTACGGCGCACGAGCCCTAACGTTTAACAGTCGCAATTGTTCTTCGTGCACTCTTCCTGTAAAAACATTGTTTATTTAAGATTTATATCGTAAAAGATTCCCAACTGCAATATTGTTTTATTTTTATTTCAACTGTATTTTAACTGTACGGAAAACATTTTTATATCGTTCATATTGTCTTTTTTACAACTTTACCAACACGTAATCGTGTTACTTTTCCTTTGATTTAGTAATCGTATGTTACGTTAAACTGCAATTTTTGCGTAGCCGGAGGGTACAAGCAATAAGATTGTAATCAACCAAGATCACCGATCACAGTACCAAACAACTGTCCGTAATAATATAACGTGCCAGTTTCACTTCCTGAACAAGTTCAATCACTTGAATGGAAGTTCTTAGACGTAGGTATTTACACATCAAGTAAACTGTCAACGTGATTTGTATATATTTTTTAATTGTACAACGAAACGTAAAACGGCCGGGCCGTTTTCTTTGAAAGGCGTCTTTTTTAATTTTGCTCATTAATTTATGGCTAATAATAATTCAGTTTTCATGAGATTCAATCGGGAATTTCTGAAAGAAACGTCAACGATTGCGTTCGTTTCTTAGCTGAAATTTTAGCTCACTTCATTGTTCTTATCCTATAATTTATAATTAAAAAAAAAAACGAGGGAGAATTTAAGTGGATCTAAAATTTTTAAATGTTCAAATGCACTTTCTTGTATTTAAAATCTGAAAATAGTAGGCTTTCTTTAAAAAATAAAATGAATAAAAACAAAATAAATATCTGTCACAAACAATGTTCTTACTTTATAATAGAGGTTATTATCTCGATGATTCTTAAAAATCCCAATACCTAGTACATCATGTAGAAAAGCGATTACAAAATGTTCTTACGTTTTTTAATTATTTTTCAATGATTAGAGATACATTAGGAAGAATGATAAAGGGAAACTAGATGTCAGGCATTATTTATTATAACTGTAGGATGTAGAATCGCAACGAATAAATTAACATATAATACCTATGTATAATATATACACGATGAAAAATGTCGGTGGTTAAACTATTTTGAAATACGTACTTATTTGACTATTCTGATGTGGAATAAATTAAAATGTTTTAGAGAATTCTAGCATTTTTATATAAATTAAATTTATGACGTATTATACTGGGTCCTAAGTAAAAACTAATTCACAATAACATCAAAATGTTGACTTTGAGCTCCATACTTATTTACCTCCTTCATTTTAATCATTAACTTACAAGGACATCAAGTTTAGAAAAATAACGACTTGACTCTCCGTTTCTGACGTAGAAGTGGGCGATATAATATTTTATTCTAAGTAAATTTTGCAAATATTTCTTTCTAAGAATGTAACGTTTTAGAATTGATTTGCATACTAAATCACAAAATAGAAAATTTACACTGAAAGTGGGAAGAAATATATCTACAATAATTGAACGATTGTTAGAAAAGGTCACTTCCACCAATTCGAAAGCAAATAATAAAGCGATACTCAAAAATGAAGAATTAAAATTACACATTCTATCTAGGACACGGTTATTAATATTGTAAAAAGTTATATCGAAAATCAATTATAATATATAGGCGAATATAACAATTATTACAATCTATCATGTTATTCTTGTGGTCAAATCAAGTTTGGGTTTTCTGTTTCTCGAATTCTTCGTTTAATATATTTGTTACTCGAGCATTTGTTATTTAATCACGTAAATTTAACAAACGAGTTTCAGTTTATACCTATATTTTTTAAACAATAATTATATGGTTTCGTAGATGTTTTTTAGTTGCTCCAGTTATGATATTATACATACATTTACATAACCAACGACTTACATATATTTGGTAACTGGAGCACAACCAAATAAATGCTGTTATAGCTACTATAAGCATTTACAGTAAGTTTGCGAAGGTCATGTTCAAGACTAACATAAGCAATAAATTATAAAGAAAAATTCTAATTAACAGGCAAACCGATCTCTAAACGAATGACAACTCAAAATCAACAATGACAATATTACGAAAAAATTCCAGGTTTCGTTCAACATTCGTTCATTTAATGTGTACAATTTTGTATAGTTCCCAACATGGTGGGTACACGTGTAGTGAAAGGTGTTAATTTTGTTTCTTAAACAATACTGTGTGAGTAATAACGTAATTGTTAAGATTTAAGTCTTACAAAATTTAGGTGCATAATTAAAAGTTTAAATTTTAAATCACACATAAAAAACCGAAGGATTTAGATCTGGAAATTTTGGCGGCCACGCAACAAATCAACCCAAGTCCAATTAATTTATCGAAATAGTATAGTTAATATTTAACGTCAACGAAAAATTTCGAATTTTATTTTTAAGCAAATATACCTACATATACTATAAAGGAATGCCAGAAAATATCAGACACAA
Source organism: Rhagophthalmus giganteus (assembly GCA_036326145.1). Classification (NCBI taxonomy): domain Eukaryota; kingdom Metazoa; phylum Arthropoda; class Insecta; order Coleoptera; family Rhagophthalmidae; genus Rhagophthalmus; species Rhagophthalmus giganteus. The sequence continues at coordinate 67,884,827 of JARFJA010000001.1, read as the reverse complement.
AAAGAAAAACATAGTTTGGCTACAAGAGAAAGCATTACTAAATTAGGTACCTACAAATTATACAGACAGCAAATTTTATTAAAGATTCCCGAAGAAAATAATTTAATCTAATTAATACCTATCTCGATTTAATAAATTGGATATGCATTATAAATATTACGGAAGTAGCAATTAACAGTTAACTATACAATTATCGCAAATAATAATTACTCAATAATTAAGAGCCCGCCAATTTCATACCATCATTTTACACTGTATTGTGTTGAAACCAAAAGCGTGACCTAGAATTATATACCCTCATAAATGAGTTTACCATTGTAAAATTAATGATGACCCAGAGAATAATGTTATTTCCTACTTGTTGAATAGACAAGATCATCAAGTGGGTTTAATGAAACAATCACTAGAACCTGCGGTTTATCTACTAAATTTTTATAGAGATTATATTTTAGGCAACGGTGCTGTGTTTACGAAAATAGATACAGTTCGGCCTCGAAGTCTGTCGGTGGCGTGATTATGATAAGGATTTTTGATACAAAGATGGGAATTTGATTTTTTTTATTTGTCAAAAACTTCAGAACTCCTCGCAAGGAATACAGAATTTCTCTAACGTGAAATGTGATTTTTTCATATATATTTTTAAAATGCCAAAACACTCTTTTCTTATCAATAACTCTAAAACTCGATAAAACGCTTCAGATAAGTTACCTACTCAGTACTGTCGAGACTCTAAGATGAATGTGAAAATCCATTTTTTTTAATGTTAATCGGTAGAAATATTTTTATGTAAACTTTACACCCCCGAAAAAATCGACTCTCTTTTGTTTAGAACGCAAGGATCCGCCCATTTATTATAACTTTTGTCGAGCAGACAATGATTGTTAATTCGACAAGCTACATGAGACAGATGACAATGACAGGTCACCGACACATTAAACTTCATGCCATTGTCACAATTTACAAGTTGTCAGATATGTCGTGCCGCGGGTCCCGTTAGCAATTTTTGGAAAATTGGCGTAAGCCATGAATTTCTGAGGCGCTTATGCAATGCTTATCGATGCTTAAGTTTATCCTTAAGTGCCTTGGTGGTGTTTACGTCAAAATAAAGTGCAAATACAAAATATTTATAATTTTAAAACTATAATTTGAGAATTGTTGGCTACTCGTCAATAACAATTTACTAAACTATTTACGATAAGTAATTTTTGTGGGTTGCGAATTTGTAATTTTTGTGACAATTGCCTGTAATTGTCGCCAGTTTTCTTGTCACTTGTCATTCTTATTTCACTCATTGTATACGTAATTTGGAATTCATTTTTGATTCTTGCTAGGATTGAAAAATCGTTTCACGTCTTTTAAATTTGAATTAAGTCATAGATATTTAAATGACTTATTCTGACTATCTTATGCCATCAACTGTTAACATCTGGTATAACAACATTCCGATTGTTTCCACCAGAAAAATCGATTTGTATTCTCGCGAATCGTATCTGCATGCTACAACGCAAAATGTGCGCTCCTGTAAAATTTACTTTTTGTGGGTTAAGTCACTCTGCGAAAACTGCTCGATATAGTGACAAATAAAAATTTAATAAAATTATAATTTATTTCAATTACTCATTTTAATGGTATTACTGAATATTATGCATTTTACTAATATATTTTACACTACAATCGTGGAAGTATTAATTACACATCTATATGTGTATGTATCTAAATCTAAAATAGGCATACAAATAAAATATAACTATAGAAAGTTAGAAGGTGCAATACACAAATGATTGTTTTAAAGAGTTTGTCGGACTATTGATTAATTATCTACTAATTTAAAATAATCGAAAGTTGGAAAGTTTCATAAGTAGCGGTCGATGTATTGGTATTCTTACATCATTTTAAAAGGTAACGTAGCGAAATTTTCAATATCAACCTCCACCCCAAACTAATATTTTCATTAACTTATTGGTAGAATAATTTCACGATAATTTAATTTTTTGAATGAAGACGCTTAAGAAACAGCAGGTCCACACAGTCTGAATATAACTATTATAACTAGGTCGCACACGATTTCACTTTCAAGTAGATCCAAATATGACAAATATCGCTTTAGGTTAAGTTTTTATACCGCGTGTTGATTTCACACGTAATTGTATAATGTTTCCTAAGGTAATTACGTTTTCCAAAAAGGTGAGAACACGGTTTTTCTTTTATGACTGAAATTAGCGCGAAATTACTTATTTTAAAATAAATTAATGTTAATGATTAAACGATTAATACAAATTTAAGAGTATAACAAGAGAGGGTAATAAAACCATATTAATTTTCTGGGAGAATGCCGTAAATATGGATAAAAAAGTGATTTCACACTATACCTGCTGTAGAATGCAAACTCAATGAATAAGTATCTCTTGAGCCTGTTGTAGTAACACCTGACTACCCATTGAATAGTAAGCAGCAGCAATTGCAAAACATTTAAATTTATGCATGTGGTTAAGTATTGTACATACGCTATTTCCGACTGTTTGTACCATATTCAACAGATATTGAGTAAGAGTAAATTTTTTATAAATAGGTTGGTACTTATGGTACAGATATAATAATTTGTTGTTGTGGCCATAAGAAGTATGTAGATAAACTAAAGTGAAAGTTAAATTCCTTTGTATTTATTTTATGAAAAACCACTTTGAACGAGATTTACCGTTATCAACTGCTTGCTCTTCATCTATGTAGTTGCTAACGTTTAATATAACAATTCCCGACTCGTTTCGCCTAAATCATAAGAATTTAGGAGGAAAATTAATTTATTATTAACATATTAGGGTAACGATCGTTAAAAAAATGGAAGATCCTTTAAGTTACTTAACATAAGGCAGACGAAATAAAGTCATAAAAAAATTCATTATTATGAAAACTAAGAAAAAAATATAATAACATGTAGATATCCATTATTTAAATATTTTCTTGAATAAACGTTACGTAAGTGGTACTAAACTTAAACGTGGTACTCAATCTCCCATTATTTGAAATTTTAATAATTTATTTGAATTATTGTACATACCATTATTTCGTTAAAAAAGTACTATCGTATTCTGTCGAAACGTTAACCGTTTTCTATTGAAAATACGCTATAAAAAAGAACATTCCACTTGGTTAGATACCGAGATTTGTTTTGCTCGGGCGCATGCTGTAGGTCGTTCTCATTTATATGATATTCCGGAAGTTACGTCTGCTTAATATTCATTTGCATTCCAACGGTTAAAATAAAACAATAACCCAATAAAATACTGTGAAACTTACCTTAGGTCGAAGCGAGATGCCAGAACGACTTTTATCAGAAAGTTGACATTAAGGTGAGAGATCCACGGCGCAGCATTGGCATTCAGGTCCTTCCTTGCACCAAGTATCCAAATGTAAAAGTTGTATAAATTGTTTTTGATATACAACTATTATTACATTTCCAGTGCATCTGTAACAAAAATCAATATTTACTATATTAGGTATGAATTTATGAACGTGCGTGAAAGTTTTTGTTTCGATTGTAATAATAAATACACCAAAATATGTAAATAAATATTAAGAAGTTGAAAAGTACCACGATTGTCCGAGTTTAGTGTTACAAGTTCCCGGGAAACCTAACTCCTAAAGAATGCGTTTCCTAGGTCGAAGCATTGGGAAAATCCAGGAAATAATAGAATTTTAAAGTGACGAGACTCGCATCAACGAATCAATTTCCCGCACGATAAATGACGATTTAGACTCAATTTAGAAAATAAATGTAAAGAAGTCAAAAAACCTATATTACCTAGATTTTACTAATATACTGAATATAGGTACCAAAAATGCGATGGTGGAAAGCTCCAGAAAATTTTACAAAAAAAAATAGAAAAAGTCGCTGCAATTATTGGCGTTGATATATTTTTTAATATTTATTTTAATGGATTTTACCTTGCGATAGATTAAAAATAGTGCGCATTCGTCCGGACTCGGCGCTGAAATAGTGGAAAATAAGCGCCACGTTATAGTAATTTGGATAAACTGATTACGGCTGAAGGACCTTAAGCTATTGTGATAAACACGTGGCACAACTGATAGCATATACGCAAAACATATAAATATAACATATAAAACATATAAAAAACGCAAATAAACAGCGGTTCAATTAAATCTCTGAATCCTGTGCGATAATGTTCAAGGTAGAAAAACTAACATTAAATTATTATCAAAAAATAATATTACACCCTGTATATCACAAAGAATTATAATTATTGAATGCGTAGATTTAATATATCTTTTGTATTTTCAACAATTAATTTGATGGGTTTTCTTGTTTACCATACTCATACGTTTCGCTTTCCGACTACGTATTCAATCGAGATAAAAATGCACCTGCACTGTGAAGTAAATGTAATTTATAGATAATAGTGAAATTGTCTCTAAGGAATGCAGAAAATTGAGATGAAAAATATGATCGAGTTCTTTGACTTCTGATGCGAGTTAACTAGTAATAAATCTATATACGTTGCAAAGAGATATTTCTAAATGTTTGTAAGGTAATGACATAAGTTGATCTATATGGCATTTATTATGCGATGAGAAATTTAAACTTTTTTCGAATCTATGAATTTAAGCATATAAAATACAAATTAGATACGTGAAGTAGTTCAATTATATGAAACAAGATATGCTCGAACTAAAATTATTTTTATGTTTCAAGGTGTTTTAGGAACAGTAGCATGTCTTACGTGTGGTTATCGACGAAACATCAGCTTCTCGAAGGAATCTTGAAACAATTCGAGAAAGCTTACCTACATTTCGCTATTTCGTATCTGTAGGTAAGTAAAACATGATTACTTACTACGGTAAGTTTAATGTTGTTGTATTACAAAAAGTTTAAATTTAAATTGATACAGAATTAGTGTCTAGGTAATAGAGAAATTACCTTACTATCGTAAATACTAACGTTTAGTAACATTTTTTTGAAAAATATACTATATAGATAATACTGGGTATTATGAAAACAAATGTTTTAACCAGCACACTTTAAAATTTATTTAGCTTATCAGAGAAATATTTAAAATTATATTATATTAAATTCAAGTACGTATTACATAGTACCTACATTTCGGTATGTCATGTCAGACTAAACTATAATCTACTCACAATCAACCACATATTATCACGCACAGACAGTTACTACATACGTAAGTATTCACAACTAGAAATGTTTGTCAAGCACCAATCAAATGACAGATCTTTGGCTTGCATTGTTTTCTTAAGAATGTTTCGGCCTATAAAATAATTTTAAATAAACTAACGTAAGTAAATTATGTACATAGATGCAACAAAAACAATTAACAGCAATATATTTAAAAAAAAATACCATTAAATCGTCACTTATTAAAAAAAAAACAACTTTCAATCTGGTGGTTATACCAGGTATTTGCAGTTTATGATGCTTATTAAATTATAAACAATCGTACTGCATGACGGTTAATCTAAAACAGTCAGCTTACCTCATATTTTATGTAGAAATAACGTTTTTTGTAATCGTTGTTTACATAAAAATTATTAAAAATAGGCATTCGACAGCTAACGTAAATGACTAAAGAATAAAATGTTGAAAGCTAACATACCTAAGTGTAAATCGGGTTTATTGTACGTACGTTACTGTGCAGATATCGTAAGTAATATTTTTAGAGTATTACTCAAATATCAAATAAAACACATAAATTATGCATGTCACAAAGTTTAAAAGCCAGTAGACATTGACATTATAAATCTAACAGCAACTAAATTCAGATAATGAATTTAAAATAGGTATATACAATGTAATTACTTATTTAATTTTACAAAAAAATATTAATTTTAATATTTTATAAATAGATTTTTATAAGATAAGTACTAAAAATTAGTTATAAATTTCTTCAACATTGACATTGCATTATTCAGTTTTTATCCAGTAACACCAAGTACCAGTAACCACCTGTAATTAACGATATTTTAATTGCCTATAATTCGATTTATATATAATAAGAGTATTAATTTCTGTTAAAAGAAACCTTGTTTTTAAACGCATTGCAATTAATATAGGTACATAGATGTAGGCGGGGTGGAACTTAACACTTAAGTTGATATATAACATAAAAATAAGTATAGGCAATAAGAAAAAGCTTTTAATAGTAATGAATTCTCTGAAGTTTATGCTACATATTGTAATACAAAAAAAATGATATATTACAAAAATGAAAAAGTTAAACTTTATTTTTGTTATTTGTATATGGGGTTGGGATATTACCGTGTACAAATATAATTTAATATTTTTTTTATAAGAACTACAAATTCATTGATTTGCAACTTCCATAAAATAATGTTGAAGACAATTTTAATTTTAAATTAAATAATAATCTTTTAGAGAGGCAATTGTATTATAAAATGATATTAAATTATTATTTTCAAAAAGGAGTTTTCAAATTAATTGCCCATAACTAATCGTTTTACATCTTATATTATGTAAATAAAAAAACATACGCGCAAAATGTATACCTGTGCCTAAAGGAGATTCCGATAAATATAAATTTAGATATGACATAGTTCTTTTACTATTACAACGTTTTGAATGACACGAAAAAATTTATTAACTTGAAAATTTAGATCAAAACTATTCAATAATTCGCTTAGAACGTCATAATATGTTATATAAGTAATAATAAATAAATTATGAAATTTAGGAATCCATGATATAAAAATTCGATACGTTTGATCCATAGTTAAAATTAAATAATAGTAATACTAAGAATACACATAGTCACGTATTTTGCTTTATAAATATTTAAAATAAATACATATTATGTAGAATACCTAAATAGGTATATGTCAACGAAAGTAGATATCTAAAACGAACTAAATAGAATGCGGATGTACAATTAATATTTACCTAAATTTTCATCTTTATTCAATCATTTTATTGCAATAACAAGAACTTACATAATCTGGTTGTAAATATTATTGGTTGTGGAATTCTATTGTTTCTGGGTATTAATAAAATCCGTTAATATAATTAAGCATTACATATGATGTATTAGGCGACTAGCAATAAAAAAGTTAAACTTTTGAAGAACATTAGAAGGTTATACCGTACAGTTAACAAAAATTGAAATTATTAGTGTGATTAGTATTATTTCGTTTTTAGTTAACTTTAAAGACAAATATTTTAATCAAAAATTACGGTGCAATTATTTTCTGCAAAGAAAAAAAAATTAAATCGTGTTTTTCACAAGTCTAAATAAATATTTTTTTATAAATAAATAATTCGAGGTTTTTAACTCATAAAACAGTTATTTTTTATATTAGATAAAATAATTAAAGGGTAAATTAATAAATATTTTTTTTTTTTATATTTTATCTACAGCTACAAGGCAAAAGTACTATAGCAGCTACTCGTTTTAATCGATTATTATTTTTTATCATAGATAAGTAGTTAAGTTAACATGATGAAACTAATTTCACGAACAAAATTTCAATGTATATGACTTAATTTTCAATTCTGAAATGTTAAAACTGCGAAGAGAATTACGCAAATTACTTATACATAGGAAGCTTAGAAATAATGCCAACACCTAATTTAGATCCTTTGCTTTAACTTCATACTTATTAGATAAAACATAAACGCAAAATCATTATTACCTAATTATTATTAAGGCTTATGTAAAAGGTAAAAATCACGACGCAATAATCACATGCAGAACAAACAACCCCCTTGGTTAGCTTAATTTGAATAAATGTTGAGTACTTTTCAATCGCCCTCACTTGAACTGTTGGCAATTACTGCTAAATTATGATAATGATCTGGAATTAATTGGCCTAGCATTTACAAAGGGAATCACTCTGCTAATTACTATTGTTTCCACGAATAAATATCGTCTCTTAATAGTCGAAAATAATGTTTAAATTATCTCATTTTTGCTAAATATCTTTGTAATTAATAATTTTTTTATAATTTTCCCCCTTTATGGTCTAATTTTACCGGGCTGAATAAATTCCATAAATATTAAGTTAGGTATTTGTTTTTAATAAATAGAAATATAAAATAATGATGCGAAACTTTCCAGAAACGTAATAACGAGCATATATTGCTACCTTAAAATTTCAACACCTCCCCGTAGCTCATTTCGAAAATAATTCAAAATCTAAACGTCTTATCTGTAAGGCCATCCAAACACCACCGCACAAACTCAAACGAACCACTACAAAAAGTTGATTTTTAATAACGACAAGAGGATGTAACAACCCCTCGACCGAATGCACTATATTGAACTCGAGTTGTAACACGCTTTATTAGCTATCAAGACAGCTGTATTTTATCAGCGCATATGGAATTTTTAAGATTATTACCTTTCTTTGTCTTGTTAAAGCGCGACTGGGGATTTTGTTTCTTTCCAATTTCGATTCTCAATACTTATTACCTGTGCGGAATCATAATCAACGTTTACAGAAAATTCTCGTGTTTATCGTATTGTGACGGAAGCTTATTATTTTAAATAAAATGGTTTTCAAAAAAAATTAATCACCGGCGTTCTAAGAAACTAAATCAATTTTATGTTTGTGTTTTACAAGGGTAACAAAAAAATCAGATACGTACTTTGGAAAACTGTTAGGCGCTTAATGTTATTTAAAAAAAAAATGAGACAATTTAAAATAATAATTGAAACGAATTAAATCTACGATCTTATGTATCTTATGTAAAATTTAACTGTTAATTTTTAATAATTGAAAATGAACTTATTTTGTTGATATTTAAATTATTTTACTCTTAAAACACTGTTCACTTGTTCGAAGCTTAAAAGTATTACATTTTTATATGTCCGTAATTACCAACCTTGGAAGTAAATTTTAGTTAACAAACAAACAATAGTAATTTCTAGAGGTTAATAGTTTTCTAATTTCTCTATTAGATTCACATAGTATTTTATGAAAAAGGGTCAAGTATGTCTACCTACTTGAAAGGAATATGCATTTCTCTTACACTTCCGAACAGCTATTTTTTACGAACTTAATAAATTGCAAGCCATGATGCGAATACTTTCACTTGTTTTATTCGATATTGTTTCTATAGGCTTATTAAAATGAGTAAGTATATGGTAGATATCTATAATTTTCTACTTTTATAACTTTAAATGCTTGTGTAAAACTTATAAACATATATATGCATAGTAGAGTGTTAGGTATTTATAGATTAGATCATGAAAAAAGGAAGCTCGCGATACTTCCTGTTTTACAAGAAATTATAACTGAAAATAAATGCGTGTTTTATTCAGTTTTAAAAAAGACGTCATTGTAGGCCGTTTTAGGTTTGTTTGTTTGTTTATGTATAGCCCTACAGTGAAACTTTTCACTACCGGACACTCGCGAGACCAAAAAAATTTTCCGTTATTAAAAAGTGTCCGCTAATGGGACACTTTGCGACTTTTAGGTGTCCGATATTTAGATGATTCCTTTATTTGGAGGTGTCCATTAAGAGATGTTTCACTGTATAGTTGAATTTGTTTGTGTCGCAGAAATTGATACGGAGAATTCCTGGTATAAAAACTTGCAGGGTTGTTATAGTTATGTAGGCGAGAAATATTTATAGTCGTTAATGTAAAGTGTCGCGCGTCGATATTTTTTTTGTAATTGTCGTAAATCACTTGCCAGTGAGTTGGAACAAAGGAACAATCTTAAACTTTTTACTCGTTATATCCGGGAACAAGGGCTCAAAACAAACGGGAATTTCTAGCATTCAGTGAATACAATTTCAAACGTAAATTCTTTGACGTGAGTTCAACTGCAAATACACATTTATTTTTAGTTTCTACATATTTTACTTTTTTGCGTCTCAAAACCTTATTGCGCTTGTGACGGGCGCTTCTTTCACCACTCCCTCGTTACGACGTTGATTTTATGTACTAAAAATGTACTAAAAACCTCTTGAAACAATATGTTTTAACCGTAAAGCAATTTAAATTAGCAATAGCAAATATTTTTCACACTAACTTTTTTTACCATGTCCTTTGAAAATTTGGTTTGTACACAGATCTAACTTTACATCTGCATAAATTGAAGACGAACTGTGTTAATTAAAATTTCGTTCGAAAAAGTTGAGCCAAGTACATAAAAAATGTAGCGAAAAACGGGGCTGCGCGAACACCCTCGCGAACCGTGTGCGGGCGGACAAGCCTTTAAGAGGTTTTAAAATATTTGAGATTTTTTTGCGAAAATAGGTTTTTATCTGCATCAGCTAGTAGATTCTAAAATTTTACTTGAAATTAAAGCGTCACAAAAACGGACTTATTGCCCTAATTTATGTTTTTGTTTAAAAAATGGGCAATTTGTTTGCTATTAAACTCATTGCCAATTTCCACGCTCACGATACAATTAAATACAATTCGATAGCTGTGTAATTTTCGTGGTTGCTATACTAATGATTGTAAATAGAACTTCGTGATTGATAAAAGTAAATTTTCTTTTGAAATTCTAGTAATATTAAATTAAGTTAAACACGTAAGGTGAATGTATCCGCAAGGTTTTTGTGTAGTTTAACAACCGCAGTATTTCAAAATTAAATATTAGTTTGTATGCCCACCTACCCTTCACGAGCTAATTTTAAAGTAAACAATGAAATTCTAAGAAACGACATTGAAGACATTTTTGCTGTTAAAAATGGAAATGATTTAAAAGTGTTGCACGTGCGCACCTACGATACATATACAAAAATTATAATTAGGTAGGTAATCGTATAAAAACGCGCGTTATATTTTTCAAGACGTATTGCGCTCCCCAACCTTGTAACCAGTTTCCAGGTTTAAAAATGTTAATTATGCACGTACACCTACAACTCACAACTTATTAAACGTTCATAACAGATATTTCACAAACAAAACAATCGTGCAATACAACTGTGAAAAAATACAATCTTCTAAAGTAAAATTTAACAGTAATAATTATTGTACCGTGCCCTTCCTTAAATATTTGCGCCATATCAAAAATTGTTTACGTTCACCTTTCGTGTAAGAACGAAATTATAGCATTATTTTAAAAAGCAGTGACGCCAAAAAATTGAGACTATGTATTCAGAAAATTGAGAAGATTAGTAAGGTGCCCATTAAACGCATACTTTCGAAGATTTTTCTTAATAAAGAAAAGCACGTTCGTCGATCAAAGATGTGCCATTATCTATTAATGTACCTATATCTACTAATATAGGTAGATACATATTAAACCGGTTTTCTCTGTAATAAGTAATTAGTTTCAATTTGATATCCCTTATAAACAACCATTATTAATAATATTAGTTGCAAGTTTTCTGTATAACAACGTCCGTTAATAAATTATTATACATAGATACAGTATGGTTGACGATAAGTCTGAAAATTGTATTTTCTTTTTCTACAATTTGAAAAATTATAAAAGAAATAATTAAAGAGGAACCTAATAAAAGAAGTATAAAGAAATTATATGAGAAATTAAAAAAAAATTAACGCCTATATTTTTAATTCGATTTATAATTTTTTATAATATTAAATAATAAATAATTTAGATAACTAGATACTGTATTGCAGGAATAAAAATGTCTTACCTACTATTTTTGTAAAAAAAATATAGGAATAATAAGGTTGGTAACGCATTTTGAATACATTAAATTTAGTTTTTAAGCTTATGATAAATCTATTATTATTTTGTTAACTATTGTTTAACAGTTAATTAAAATGTTACCAAAACATCATTAATCGTAAGTATTTTTTCATTTCTAGGCAATGCTTTTTATATAAATAAATAATTATTCTACGCATTTACATGAACGCATTTTGTAGATTAGTCTTCGGCAAAGAAAAAAAAGATACCGCTACGGTAAGTCTCTTTTTAATAGACTTAAGCCGATTAAAATTAAATACGCGGACGCTTTAAGAATATCAAACTAACAACCGTAGTGTTTTGTATAACCCTGTATATAAAGCATAAAATTTAAAAGGTTAAAAACTCCATACTAATCCAAGGTCTTGATATACGATCAGTGCAAATACACAATATAAAAGATTCATAACCTTCAAAGACTATTTCCTTTCACATACCATTTCAGTTTAAAACGGGAATTCATTTAATTAATAATTAAAAATAATTTTCTAATAGATATATAAACGATTTTAAAAATCATCTTGTAATTTAGTATCTATAGTAAACTTAATAGTCAGATACCTAATATAATATTTTCAAAAGTAGAAACGAGAAATTTAAATTTTACGAAATAAAGATTTTATAATAGATATACTTAAATTTTGTTTATATGAATTTAATTGTCACAATAAAATATAAAAAGTTGTAGCTTTATCGTTCACTTTTATTGTGAATATTAAAATAGTTTATAAGTACCTATTAATTTGTAAATATTTATTTAATTATAGTTTTTGGTTTTAAATGTTATTTGTAATGTTCAATTTTGAAATTGCTGTAATAGTAAACACAAAAACTAATTTTAAAAATTAAAAAATGTAGTTTAAATAGAAGTTGTGCTTTTATTCTTATACACAAATAAAAGTTTAATGTAGACAATTAAATAGTTTACGTGAATTCACATAATATTTTGATTATAAATGAGTCTGTTTACGACCGTTTATCTTGGATGGCCCCCAATATTTTATACAATAATAATTCAAAAAAAATAGTCATAACATATGTTTTACGTTTTGCCTATTTTTTATGACATCACTATTATTATTTAAAATATCTGTTGAGAGCTCCTAATAAATATATATATGTGTGTATAAGTGTTTTCTACTAAATACGATAGCATAGTGAAAATCTAGTTTCGTCTAAAGATACCTAAATAAATATTGCCCCCCAGGAATAATTATCCATCGCTAAATTTTCCCATTTGCAATGCCACTATCGATATTTTTGTCAAATATACAAAATAAGGAACAAAAAACACCATTAAAGATTTTGTTTTATAGTTATATTTTTTTATTACCTAAGTATCTATATGTAATATAAGATAAAATCGGTATCAGTTAAATTTTTTACTTCACTTCGTTCTCTTCGATAAAATACGGCAAGAGATTTATATTAATTTATATCGGATCGTGAACATTTAACATATTAATGCTATAATTATGTTATTTTTTATAATATCTACATATAACATTTTCGTTAGGCACGCAAACACGTCAGATGTAGAAAATTTATTTCTCGTTGCCTATCTATTAAATTTTGGCCACTAACAAATCGTGCGTTGTTTATCATTTTCAAAAGATTACGAATTAGTTTATAAACATGTTATTTTCCTTAATCATTTCTAAATACGTATATTTTTCTTAAGAATTGGACAAATAAATCAGTTAGGTTTTTGTACAACTAACGTCACAATCTCATTAAATTAATAATGAATATTAAAAAATTACTACGGTTTAGATTATATCGAAACAACAATTTGATGGATTGGAACGATCGTTTACGTAGAGATAGTCACAGTTAAATCACTTACTTATGAATAAGTGGAAGTTCATGTTTAAAATAACGCATTTCATGTCGCATTTTTCTTTTTTTAGTAAAATAGATTTTTATTAATTAAATACATTATTATTTAAAATAATCGCTAAAATTTATAGCCTAGATACGTATGTATCATGTGTCCTAAATTAAATATTTTTTATGGGGAGGTAATCAGACTGAAACATTCAGATACTAATCGTAAAGGTCGGTTCTTCAATTGCTAGTTAACCCTGAGCAACACTACATATAGTCAATCACTTCTGATTAACTGATAATGGTCAGAGTTAACTGGCGATTGAAAAATCGACCCTAAATACTCGATGTTAGTGCGGTCGATGTAGAAACAATACCCACATAACATTCATATTTACCAATTTTGAAAATCTAAATAATTTGTTTGTTTCAAAAGATAGAAGAAAAAGTAAAAATTGTACCAAAACAGACGCGACAATTGATCGTAGTAGTGTAACATGCTAATATTTTTAATGAACACGAGGAGTTTATGATTTTTATGATTTGACATAAATTTTACTTTCAAGTACTTAACATTTTTATCTCTATTTTTGAAGTCAAAAAGTTATTTTATTTTATTTTTCCTGTGACCCATAAAATAAGAAAAATTAGATTTTATAAAACCACTTCCTAAACCAGTCATGAAAATCGACGGTGTTTTTCCTAAATAGTATCTTTAAAAAAAAGTGACAAAATCCATTACGATAAGCAATTTTCTCTACTAGACGTTACATCAAAAAACAAGATATTGACTGAAAAACACAAAATATTTTTACAAGAAAACAGTAGTTAGTTATAGGTGGTTATTTCTTAAACGAAACTAAATATAATATTATTGAAATTATTAAGAAAGTATGGTTAATTACTGAAGAAAATAACAAACGTTTTATGAAAGATAGAAAAATCGAAACATAATGAATAATGTAATTATTAAAAAGGTACAATTTAATTTAAAAATTATATGTTCTATTTAACACATTTTTTTATTCTGACTGACGTGAGCTTAAGATAAATAAAATGAATTAACTAAAAAATCTGTTAATATTTATTAGGTTCAGAAAGTAGACTTGATAGTTATGTAAATAATAACCTATAAATTTATATCTGATACTAATTGCGCAAAATAACTGATCGTGAATTAAAAGTTGTTATCAATTAAGTTGTGTTCTATATAATTCGGTGGTGTTTTGTCAGAAAGGCGTAATCCACACTATTTGCGAAAATGAGTTATTCTTATGCATTTAGGGCAAAGACATCATCTGTTAAAATCTGGTAAAAATATTCCGATTTTTTCACCTGAAAAATCGTTTTGTATTTCCGTGAAACGTATATGTTTATAGCTACGCGACGACATAAAATGTGTGCTCCTATAAAATTTACTTTTTGTGTGTTACGCCCTTCTGCCAAAACGCCGTCGATATCTACATTTAATGATTATACCCCCCCGTAAACACGCCATTATTTTCACGTTTTTCATTCTCAGTTCCAAGAGAAAGTTAAACTGTTCGGTTTAATTGCACGTATCTTCATTTAAAATTTAAAAAAAAACAACAATATTTTATAACTAATGACATTGAATTACAAGCATTTCCTCTAAATATTAAATTTATAAATATGTAATAACAAAAATAAGTCAATTAGTCATAACGAATATCTGAATATTAAAAATACGCCAATGTATTTGCCTATAATATTGACTAAAACATGAAGTGAAAGTGAAACTGGAAAAACTATATACAGATATATGTATATTCCGGTTTGAATCAAATAATGTAAATTATTAATCTTATGGTCTTGTTGACTTGAACGTTCCATCAAAATCCCATTTACTTTTCCAACTTTCAAGCCATTATTTATAGAATACAAATGGAAACGGCCGGCAAATATTACGTTTGTAAGGTCAAAACTATCACTTCTACATGGTTAGAATGTATGAATGACTAAAAAAAATGATGTCGAATTCTACCAGATCGTTATCGACGAAATAACATTTCGTTTTTAAAATTAGCGATTTCAGTTTCTTCCATTTTTCGTTATCGTTTACCAGTTATTTACGTAAAACTATTATACAATACATTATAATATTATACAGGTACGCAATTCGAAAACTAACAAGTGGTTGTTACGTAAGAAAAGTAGGACTCACCAAGTAAGAACCAATATGCAATGCAAAAAGGAAGATCCTTATACACCAAACAGAAAAAAAACACGAGCACACACGAAAACATGAAATACGTCACTTTAACTCTGTTCCTGCAAAACTGACGCCTGCAGAGCAACTGACGAAGGCGGCTGCAAAGGTAAAGCGTGAGCGATCTGCAGCGGCCCACTTGTCGATGAAAGTAACTTGATCACGGTACTTGATATTTATTTATTCGTCTTCTTTTAGATGGTGTTCTCGTGATTATAGACAGGTTGTGATGTACTAAAGTTTTATAAATAAAATCCGCATTGTCCCAAACGTTCTTCCGTTGTTTCCGCAACTACCAATCTTTGAAACTGTCATACAAACGTTTCGAATAATTTGTGTCTAATTAAATATTATTTCGTAACGTTTTTTCAGAATTTCTCATTTATAAATGAGAAACTACTTGAAACTATTTGAACTATAGTTCAAATTCATCAATTTTACTTCAGAAAGCGTCTTTTGTATTTCAGAAAAAGGAAATTGTATTTCAGATTAAATAGTACCTAAATTGGAAATGGTACAAAATTCACACACTACGTAAAAAAAGTTTTACTATATAAACACGCAATAATATTATAAACAAATTATGTACAAAACAAAATCATAAAATATATCGTTTTAAAATTTCATTGAATTATCCGAAATATATTTGACATTTTTTGAAATACCAATTTGACGATTTCGAAAATACAAAATGACGATTTCTGAAATCAATTTGACAAATTCTTATTTATAAATGTTTAAACTGAAATGCAATTGACGCTTTCTGAAATCAAACTGACCATTTTGAAATACAAATGCCAAATAATGCTTTCTGAAATCAAATTGACAAAACTGAAATGCAACTGATTATTTTTGAAATCCATTTGACCAATCTAAGATACAATAGGAAAAGGTGTAGTGACGTATCAAAACTTTTATACGGGATACTAAAATAAAGATAATCTAAATATGATCTAATCAAATAGACTTCTATGTGTGTATAGGAGATTACGATTTTGATAAAATTTAATTTTTGACTTTTATTGTTAGATTTAAATTTTCTTTATTATTAGGCACCGATAATTTTATAAATAATTCGTACTTTCGGTAATTAGTAAATTAAATATAAATTATAATATTTAAAGCATTACATAGTGGTTATTATAGCGTTAACTTTTCTTATAGCAGTAGGTGTGGAACAGGTTATTGTGACGACATAAATATCGCTGCCGATCATGGTTGCAATGGGCCTTTGCCCTCTTTTGTATCCTTCTCAAGGATGTTATGGTTTCCGCGACATAATAGTCGTAAGTACATTAGAAATGCTTTTATTGTCATTGTCACAGGTACGTCATCAACTTGTTGCATTCATGTATAGATAGATACACATACACGCAACTTGTTTTGCTAATTTTCTTAAATAAACAAGCACGTGTTACGTATGTAGGTACACATATTTCGCGAAAATTATAATTGACGCTAAAGATATTTCCTATGCATAGCGTAACATAACGGGTTAGAAGGCTTTTGATTAGTTAACCAAATTTTATAGCCATTTGTTTACAATAGTCAACTTTCAGTACGGGAACCGACAAAGTTTTTCAGTATTTACTTACGAGGTTTTCAAAATAGCTTTTCGTTTAACGCATAATTAATTTATTATATTTTAAATAATAGTGCGGGTTATAGAATAATAGATATCATTACAAAGCTGAGGTATTATTATTAAAAACTGAAAGCTTTTGAAGACTATACAGGGTACGTCACGACGAGTTTTGGTTAGAAGAATATAGTAAAGTAGTAATAGTTACGATTTGAAATTTTGTAACTGGTTACGCCCTTTAGATTTAAAATAATTTGAAATTTCCACTTTTTCCGGTTACTCCGGAAATGAATATCAACTTTCCTATTTCAAATAGAACACCCCAATTTTTATTATTGATTTGTAGTCCCGAGACAATCGTACGACTTTTTGTTCCAATAAACATTACCTTTAAAATTAGCACTTTTGGAATTATTTAATGTTTTGCAAAAAAATTGACAGCTCCAGGCTATTACAAATAATTACATTTCTAAGACATTTATGCAGGAACAAATTTAAAATTTTTGGTGAGTATTTTAGAAAGTATGCTGCATCGAACGATGTGTTATAAACTTAAAAAAACAATATCGGATGTTCGCAAAAAAATGCCTAACTTGTAATACGAGGTACGTGGGAACAGCACTATGTGAAACGTCATCATCTAGTAACCCTTTATCGATGACGTGTGAACCTATTTTGAATATCGTATATTTACATAATGAACATAAATGTGTTGTAGATATCAGATCTGTAACTATAATTTTATTGATTAGAGAAAGTAATTGACGTGCACGTAGAAGTTGTTAAATGACGTTTAATTTCCTTTTCAGTTATAATTAGGCACGTGTTCTCTATTTTATTACCTGATACCTACATGTCTTATGCTAACGTAAATTGTTGGGTACCAAAACTAATCGACTGTATTATTTCGGGGATTTGTTTAATGAATGACACACCTACAACTTAATATAGATAGGTACTTGTTTAAACCTACCTATTAGAGGAAGCGAAAGGTAAGTTAAGTATAAACATCAATTATGCACTTTTAAATTAAATCGAACCGTACTAAATATACAAAAAAATACTTTACAATAATGGGTGTAGCAGCACTTAACACTGACCACCATAACACTTTAATTTCAAAATAGGTAGTATTGAAATTTAGTATTTCAAAAAAGTGCGTTTTTATTTAGTGATTTATTTAAATACAATGACAAATAGATAGAAATAAAAGGTAGAGATTTTTAAACCTTTAATTCTTGCATTAATAATGCAAGTTTTTACAACTGTCAAAGTTAATTACACAGTTGCACGTACTTAAAATGTGGCAATTATTTAAATAATTCCCAACTGACCGGTTTCGTCAAATATAAGTACCTTCTTGCGATTTATTAAGGAAAATAAAAAGTGTATTAATTTTTTCATTTTGTAATGAAATATTTGTATGAAATTGCTACTTTTAGTTATAAAATCTTTACCTTCAATTATTTTGCATAATTTTAATAGCGCATTGAAAATAATTCAATTGAAATCAGTTCGTTAAATTATTCAACATACCATAAATGCGATTCTTTTAAAATAATTGATCGAGTACCTGTACACGACCAGTTAATTGTACTTATGTATAATAGTATATCTACTGAACATACAAGACCCCCCATAAAGATATAATAGCATAACAAATACAGAAAAAAAAACATTATTTCAACTTGTTCATTTTTAATATTCATGACACGTTAGAAGATGATTAAATCAATTACGTTCGATTACCTCGACAACTACATAATTTGTTGATAGAATAGTTTCGTAATGATGAAATCATTACAATTTTCCTGCTTGTTATTTTTTAAAAGTGAACTTTACAGTTTTTTTATTTTGTCTGGGGTTGAGATGCACTTTACCTTAGAAATAATTATTTCAAAATTTTGCCTATTAACTGCTCTATTTTGACATTTTGAACAATGTGACCTAGAAACTCGTACCTACATTTTCGCATAAATACATTTAAGATGAAAATATTATCTCACTAGCTGTATAAATGAATAAATAAAAAATTAATTAGAAAAATTACAATACAAAAGATTAGAATATTTTGCATACATTTAATCTTGCCGTTAAAAGCATTATTTATATTTTAATAGGTATATGATCCTATTTTTATTATATATCACATATATGTAGGTATACGGCATTTACAACCCACTTGACGGTATTTAATACGTAGGCTACCGATACCAAAAAGGTCATCTCCCTCTGTTATTTAAATTCATCGGTTTTAATAAATATTAATTTTTAACTGATTAACCTATTAGTTAATATCTACTTACTTAATCGTATTAGATTAATTAAGTAATATTAATGATAAAATTAAAGGGTTAGTATGGGAATATGGAAATGGGTTGCTTAGAAATGTAATTTGTTGGGGAGTAAGTTGTTGATTTTTCCTTAAACTTTCAGTTGAACCCGCCAAGTACTTAATTCTGTATTTTTTAACAAAAGGGATCCTTTGCAGTAGGCAGATATGCGTAACATACAACACATGTCGCTGATATGTTTAAGAAAATTTTAGAAAATTCTCCTAATTGTTTTTAAATAATTAGAAAGGTTACATATGTACAAATTTTTATTGAAATATACGATTATGTAATTCTATCATGCTGTATTTTTTAATAAAATGATGAAGAAAACAAAACGAAACCAGGCGCATTTTTGACTTCCACCATTAAACAAATGTCAAAAGAAGCATGCGTAGATATGTTACCTATACGTTAAAAAAGTATATGATTAAGATGTTTTTCAAAAATCAAGAGATCATTATAAATGCAAACGTACGAAACCTCCCACTCAAAGATGAGCTCATTTAAACATAAACTGCACGCAAGCATCTAGAAATCTCTTGAACAATCTAAATTAATCACAAAATTTTATACCAACAACCCGTTAGAAGCTAGGAACATGAGCCGTTTTAACATAAATATATTGAACTTGTCTACAAGTAATTCAAGATTCCTTTATAGGGATTTTCATCTGGCACTCCTCCTACCTGCATTTCCTACGTATTTATGAGAATCGACAGTGTTATAAAATGAACTAATAACGAAATTGTAGATAAAACGAAAATTTAATAGGAGTGCTATTTTAGCTTAAATTTGATATTCAGAATAAGTTAGAATTTTGAATAATGACTACTTAAATACTACACAATTAGATATTTTTTTTGGAACGGTAACTATTTTACTGAAACTGAGAAAAAATTTAATTTAAAGTAGAAAACTTTTTTCGGCCACAATATCCTCGTTGAATTAAAAAAAAATCACTTGTTTTTCTTACCCATTAATGGCCAAAACGTCAAAAACTTTTAAATGTTTACGATTTGTTTGCCAAATATTCCTTGAAGTATAAGTTAATTAAGATAATTTTGGTGTTTGTTTAAAAGTATTAAACGCTTCCTATTAAATAACTAAGGTCGCGTATACTTTGTATCCTTAGTAAAAATAACGTTATCGATAAACAAGAAAATTTACTCGAGTTATATACAAAATATACCTGTTCAAAACAACATTTAAATTATATTTTTAAATAAAAATTCTACTACAAATTTGGGCGAAAAAATTCTACAACGTGTTTTTACTTAAATTAGTTTCAAGTAGTGCCAGTGTATTAATTTAATTAAAATTAATATATACAGGGTGTATCATTGAGGACGGACCATCCGGCGTAGAGCGATTGAGGACCTCAATACGCATCGATTGGATCCCCATATGTGTTATCCGAAATTTGTTAGTTCAGAAGTTATTTAGGGTTTATGTATTTTTAGCTAAACTCCGCTATTGTCCACAAATTTCTTTATTCTGGCTAAACTATTGCTACTAGCGTCATAATTTTTTTTATGATCGTAGACCAATAATGGCCCTATCATCCTAAACAATAATTATTTTATTCAAACTCATTTTCATTGAAACTTGTCATTTCAATAAAAAAAGAATTTTTTAAACATTTTATTAAGGCAAAAATTACCCCATTAGCTAAAAATAAATAGAAAAAAAAATCAGTACCCATTTTAAAAACCTTTCCACTTTCAATTATCCCTAGAAATTTCAGTTGACTAGCCCTACGACTTAACATCGAATATTTTGTGCAAAGTGAAAAAGACGAAAATTCCACTTTTTAATTTTAATCGAGAAAATTATACGAAAATTAAATTATTAAAAAATAAATACGAAACGATGTGTATGCGTGCCTTTTTGGCTGTAAACGGATTAAGTAAGCTAAACATACATTTTTACTGTACCTACCTATATATTTTTTGTTAAATCCCTCTTGATCTCTTACTTGCTTACTTATATGCTGAATTTAATAAATTAAACGTTTTAATTAATGAAAAATTGAAGGAAATAACTCGAGCTACGTTGATATCTTTTAAATTTATAACTTATTTATGTTAAAGAAAAACCCACATTTATGTAGATAATAAATAATAATACACGCATAATGAATAGCTTTTCTATTATAACGTATATTTTTAGGATTACACAAAAAGCTACCTACTACTTTGTATAAAAGTAGGGTAGTACTATTATTTGTAGTAATGGGCTACTGAAAGAGCAATTAGTAAATCTATAGAATAGAAATACCATTAAATATTCAGAACTTTGTAAATACTTTTATCTTCCATACTTATCTATTACATTACAAACATGAACTTGTTTTGAAATATTTAGATCGACTAATGAATCTTTTGCGTGTATAATATAATGTCTATTATAAGTATATAATTAATCAATTATTATACTTAGGTATTATTTAAATTTTTAAAATGATTGGTATATTTTGTTCTTAGACTAAATTACTAACAATTAAAATAGTGCAAAGATGGAAAATAATAACTTATTAATGAAAGAATCCAGCTCAGCAACATAATTAAAAAAAAAGGTGCTAGTGTTGAAGTGAACAATGAACTACAAATTAACTAACATAAGTAGTAGTTAATTAACGACATAGAACAAAAACCGAATTTAATTTTGTAATTACCTAATTCTTGTTGCCATTTATTGAATTATTTAAAATAATACGATTTTACGTTTGCACTTGTACTTGCGCTTTATGTAAAACATAATATTGCAAAACTGCGTCATACTTTCAACAATTTCTAATAAATAGCAATATAAATCGAATAGAATTTGAAATGAAAAAATAATAAAAGATTTTGGTTGGTTTGTATCTTTTTAATTTTTACACCCATACCTACTATGTAATTAAAATACCTTATACTACTTACATATTATCTTTTGTTTAAACGACCTTTGCAAATGCGTTGTGATGTTTATCTAAGTCGCAACGTGATTTTATTTTTCTTTTAAGAAATTTCGGAACTCCTAACATAATACATGAAGTGTCAAAATTCATAAACGAAACTTATTCTCATCTCATTCCTAACCCTCAATGACAACCAAGAAAGACAGTTCGAATCTATTTATTTATTCATTCATTTATGAATTTGATTCTTAAAACTTAATCAGATTAAGATATATATGAAACATACGTATACATATATGAATATAGATCACTCATAAAAAATTAACAAATCTCTATTGTATATTTACACTGCCAATACATATAAATACAATGAGAATCGAATAAACGATTTCTCCCCAGTTATGTTCCGTTTTATTTACAATTAAGTAGTAGTACTTCTACGTGTAAGTTGTAGTTGTGCTCATTCGTACGCAACTATACAGTGTTTTTATTCATCAAAATGTTCAAATTTATTAAAAAAATAATATTCATGTTCGTGTTGTTAAATTCTTGGATTTTGGCATTTTATTGTGTAAAATTTTTAAATCGTCGATTACGTTCAAATGTAAATTTGACTGGCGAAGATTTACTTCAAACCGAACTTAGTACTTCCGAAGAGGACACTAAATATATATTATTCTGGATTCCGATGTGGGATAGCAAAACGTTCAATTTCGGAGCGGGTGGCTTTGAACTATTCCGCCATTGTGAATTTACTAACTGTTTAGCAACGCATAATCGAAACCTGATACCTATCGAAAATTTTGACGCTATCGTGTTTCATGCTGCTCAATTTAACGTCAAGAAACATGGCAAGCCCGGTGCGAGAAAACCACATCAACGGTATATTTTTGCAAATATTGAGACTCCAGTAAGGGCATATCCAGCTAATTTACGTAGATTTCGTTCTTTTTATAATTGGACGATGACTTACAGGTAAAATTTTCACCACCCTAATAAATGTCGATAATGTACAGTTATGTAGTAATATCGATAATATTTTGATTTATCGAATAAAATTAGAACAAAAATTTAGAATAATCCATAAGCTCTATAAAACATTACATGCATAAATAACGTTACTTAGATATATGAAGTGGAAGATAATTCATTTTGTAATAATAGTAATAACGCAATGACAAATTTAATATGATTTAGGTGCATATACGTAGTAACAATAACAAAATTGAATTAGTCGTAACAAAACACATGTCAAATGCAGGGTGTTACATTTTTTTTTTAACAACTTTCATAGTCATATTTTCCAAATATTAATCAAAACATAACTTGAGTATTTTTATTTCAATAATTAAATTCATTTTTTTGTAGGCACGATTCCGACATAGTTAGACCCTATGGATACATCATGAAGAACAAAACAAATTACATTTTACCGTCTACAGAATTTATAAAACGTAAAACGCGTCTTGCGGCATGGTTCGTGTCAAATTGTTATACTATAAATAGAAGAGAATATTTATACAGAAATTTAAAGAAATATATAGATATTGACGTTTATGGAGCTTGTAGCGAAAAAGAATGTCCCAAAATTTCTCATGAATCTTCTAAAAATTGTTACGATATGATGGAACAAAACTATAAATTTTATTTGTCGTTCGAAAACTCTCATTGCGTGGATTACGTTACGGAAAAATTATATAAAATTCTTCAAAGAAACATCGTCCCTATAGTATACGGTAACGCAAATTATAAAACAATCGCCCCTCCTTATTCAGTAATAGTAACCGACAGCTTTATAAATGCGAAACAATTGGCCAACTATTTATTATATTTAGATAAAAATCCGGAAGAATATCTCAACTATTTTAAATGGAAAAAATTATACTATGTTGAAATAAATGAGAATCGGACGGTTTGTGCGTTGTGTAAAAAGCTTCACGATCCGTTAGAATCTCCGAAAATTTACGAAGACATTTTCACATGGTGGACAGGAAAAAATCTTACTTCTTGTAGAATAGGAAATAATTTACCAAATATTAGTATTTTAAATATGTAAACAATAATTATGGATTGTTAGGCACATAATAATAGTACTTATCATATAAAAACAACTTTCTTTGTTAGTATCTGTTAATATTCGGTGCCACTTATGAAAGTAAAGGAAGTGTACCTATCGAGTTTTCAATAAAATTGTCAACCACCTACCTAACAAGGAAGATTAGGCAGGTGGAAATTTCAGAAAAATTTGAAACATTGCAGTACTAATCAACCGTAATTCAGAGCCGTATAACGTATTCGAGAGTGAAATCTACCGTTGAAATTTGGAACTTTTTTCGAATTTGCTTATTATCTGTGAAACTACAAGAGATATCGCTAACAAACTATATATTTTTGTATCAGTCGGGCCTTGGCGGCCTCCGGCCGCCGCGTCCCTCCTTTGACTCGCTTCGCGAGTCTGAGAGTCGCTGCGCGACAATGGGTCGCTGCGCGACGATGGGTCGCTGCGCGACGTTAGGTCGCTGCGCGACGTTAGGTCGCTACGCGACGTTGGGTCGCTACGCGACGATGGGTCGCTACGCGACCGAAAGCTTGTCGATCCAATAATCGCATTCGTGGGGCGCTCTCGTTCCACTCAACGGCACCGTGATTTAGTTTACAATATTTATAAGAGAGCAAAAATAAAATTTACAACATGCAAATCACTCCGAGTGCATTATCGATATAGTGTCCGAACATGTCATCGGGCTGGATACCAACTACACATTTAATCTCCAAATTTCGCTTTTTACGCCAACGAAAGAGACGACGTCGACGTCGAAAGGCGCGAGTCGAAAGGTTTTATCGAAATTCGAAGAGGCCGTTGAGAAAAACCACCAATATTATATAGGAACTGCATGCACTCGATGGACCGAAAGGTTGCCGATCCAATAATGGCATTCGTGGGGCGCTCTCGCTCGTGGTCGCGATCGTTCCTGGCGTAATGTAACGGTAATTCGTCGCGTCCTAGCGGCACTAATCCAATTCGGAGCCTCGACAAACCAAAAACCAAACAAACCAAACCAAAAAATCTAACCTTCCATTTTTGAGGTTAGAACTTGCTCGTCGAACAAACACGTTTTGTCGATTACCGGGTCTTCGCATCGACAAAAATAGACGGTTCTGCGGGTCCGGAAGCGAAATCGCTTCGTCGGCGTCGCCGTTCTTCGAGAAAACTTGCAATTTGACGGAGGTCGAAACTTTGACGTCCTCGAAATTACGAACGTTTACAAATCCACTTTCGAGGTCGGCTAAAACGCGCAAAAACGCAATCGTAAGTGCGCAAACCCAATTGCGATCGTTTCGAATCGATAAAACGTCCCCGTACACGACAAAACTCGATTAGAAAATCGACTTTGACTTTGACAGCGACCGTAACCACGCCGGGCAGAAGTAAAGTTTGGTATTTCGAAAATTGTTTCCGCGTTCTCTCCCGCGGGACATATTTTCGTCCAGATCTTCGTTAATCGACCGAGACGCGCCGGGAAACTCGAGCGACGGCCGTTCCCGGTCCCACACTAATTTTCGACGCCGATTTCGCCCCGAAAAAACGTCGCAAAAACGGCTATTTTATCGAACGCAAATTCGAACCGGAGAAACGTCAAACGAAACAATATGGCGGACGGTCGAAAATACGCCCGAAAGAATCGATTTTTTCGCACGTTTCCCTTTCGAATTTCGAAACGGGACCCCCCCTAAACATAAACGACGTCCTTTAACTCGCGAGAAAACGCGGCCCCGCGTCCTCGAGCCCTACCGATTCGACGTGATGCCCGTAGAAAAATACCTCCGAAAACCGCGCAAAACCCGCACTTTTACGGATCGAGCAGGCCAGTTTACGTATTATATATATTTTTGTAAATGACCGTTCAAGACCTACATTATGATACAAAAATTAGGGATGAACATTTTATGGGATGGTACTGTGCGTTCGATGCAGACTAGTGGACGCTTTAGCTTAACAATGCTGCCGCCGAGACTGCCACTTGTCTGTAACAGACTATAAGAAAAAATTAGAAACTTCTAAATTTTTCTTTGTATTTCCTACCCTTTTCTCGTCATCGTTTTCCCTCTATCGTCAATTTCCAGCGTAGATTCTTTCGTTGACTGCGAACTTGTATTATTACATACCTATACACAAGTAAGGTATAATTTTGTTCGCGAAATTGGACCGTTGAATGTTTAAGGGAAGCCCTAACCAAGTCCCTATCCAAGAGTCTAACCAAGCTCGATTTTCAAAGAATTTGTGTTAGAACCTAAAGGTCCACTTTATAAATAAATGGAGAGTTAGTCGACAAAGAAAGACCTTACCTTTCCTCATCGTATTAATCCTTTTGTTTGTAATCCTTTTAAAGAACACAACATTCGCGCACTCACACGCAAAAAGGCCTCATTAACCGAACGAGCACTCCTCGCACACACGAACAATACGACGCCGTCATTTAAAATTCGAAGTACTGAAACAAGCACTACCGTTCTGTACCACTGTCGCGAAATATTTGAAGCGATTTTGCCAGAATTCTATATTCAAAATGCATTCGAGTTTATACGTCGATACTAGGAAATCCCGCTTTTATTTTAAAAACATTCAGTTGTGTGTCCGCACTCCGATAAGCTATGAAAGTAGGCGGTGCACATGTTTTATTAGTTGATTTGTATTTTATCGGCCACATAAAAATGCGATTAAACTTTTATCTGGTTTATGGTTTGTAATAGGGAAATTTTCAATGCTTAAGGGCACATGAATAGTTTTTAAATTAAAAATAGAGTAAATTTATAATTCTGCGGTAGATAGTGATTATTCAAATAATTTTACTGCATAAAAAATACATAAGTTTAGAATAAATTTCCTAAAAAGTACTTATTTTAAAAATTTTCGGTCATTATTTGCATTTTTTTTTTATCAAACTCACTACGATCCCTGTAATAGTCCAAGCTCACATCGCACAAATACTTACGTCATAACACTAATATGGTGGAAAATATCCAACCGGTGGTAGACAATTGAATTTTTGTTTAATCATTTTTGATAAACTTGATACTTGATAAAATTTATTATAGACTTTAGAGAAATATCAATTATTTAGAATTTTTGTTGTCTGCCTCGCAAACCCGGCAGTCCTCCCTCCAAATGAATAAATTTTCAATATGTCACCTACTATATAAAACTACATCGCGTTGTTTTTTTTTCAAATTATAGTTTTAATTGTCCTTTACATGAATATATATGTCTGCCGATGTAAAAATGTACCCAAGCATGGCAAAAATTAGGGGTGAAAATTCGAAGGGGTGACGCCCCTTAGGATTTTCATCCCTAATTTTTGTATCATAATGTAGGTCTTGATCAGTCATTTACAAAAATATATAGTTTGTTGGCGATAGCTCTTGTTGCTTCACAGATAATAAGCAAAATCTAAAAAAGTTCCAATTTTCAAGAGTGGATTTCACCCTCTTAAACCGCGGAAGAGCACAAACGGAATACGGCTCTCGATTAGAGCTGCTTAGTACTACAATCCTGCAAAGTTTCAAATTTTTCTGAGATTTCTACTTGCCTAACCTTCCTTGTAAGTTATTTTGTTTAAATAGTGTAATTTATTTAATGTCCGTTGAAGAAATTGTAATACATATAATTTAAAGACGTATTTGTGCATTTGCTTTACATACACCATGTATAATTTATTATTTTCGTAAGATCGAAATAAGTTAAATATATAAAAAACTTTAGTTATTTTAGTTAGGTATTTACATCACTGCTTTAATATTAAGAATTTTTAAAGTTAAGCAATAACATTTCCGTAAAATGAATTGCGTAATTTATAAATGTATGGTTACGTTGTCGACAGCCTTTATTGAAAGTCCTGTATAAATCAATAGCTTATTTACAAATAAATTGTTACCTATTTATCAATGAAAACTTAATTCGTACTTTTATATTTTTTTAATAGTCTAACAATACCTAACAATGTATGTAATTGCTTACTTATTATAAATAGGTAATTCGTAAACAACACTACAAGAAAGACAGTTTTTTTCTGTTATTCTAATTAAATATCTATACGTTATTTTATTCTTAACTTTCTAATAGCTAGCTATTTAAAAGTTTAATTCTTTAATAAAATATTGCTAACTTATTTGGTTTTGTTAAAAATGCAAAACAATTACCTACCTAATTAAACTCTGAAGTAAAAGTACAAAATATTCTAAACAAATAAGTTTTGGAAACAAATTTTGTTGTTTTTTTTTAAATAAATGTTCTTTATAATGTTTTTACAAAATACAAGATTTAGAAGCTTCAAGAGACAACAAAAACTACCCCAAATCGATCACACCACCTGATGTGAATCGAGGCTCGTATTTATAGTAATATTTTTTAACACGCCGAGTTCCAAAAATATACGTGCCGTCATCAAGAAACTCTTAAATTTAATTTTGATTGACTCAACAAATATCGACGTAAATAGTCAAAGAATCGTTAACTGACACTTTGAAAATTTCGTATTTGCGAAAACTAAAAGCTTCACACTAATTTGATTTGTGTGAATTAGGTGCCTACCCATGTATTTATTTATTTACTTCTATTTATTATCGGAATGGTTTTAAAACGATACGTAGGTACTTAATATGCAAAAAAAACAAACGAAAAGGGCGATTTTTAAAAATAAATTAAGAAAAAATGGAAAGCATTGCGGATCTTTCTAAATAACATAGTAGATACTTCCAGTAAGTGGATAAGTGTTGATGTTTTATTTTGTAGTATGCGTGGAATTAAACTTTAACGTGTACCTACTTATTAATTTTAATATTTTTTGATTACAATAATAGATATTAGGTATATTATAATAGGTATAATTGTGTAGTTACGTAGATTCTACTGAAAATGTTATCGTTTAAGAACGCAGGTTAGTTAGGTACTTTAAACAGATTAAATAAATACAAATTTTGTAAATTTTGCTCTCCAAATTTAACATTTACAACAAAGAGTTAATTTAATTATTAGTTAATTCTATTAACATTTTTAAATTAGGACTGGTAGGTATACTTAAGGAAATAGTAAAAATGTGTCATTAAACTTACGTTTAAAAACCGAATTAATTTTTTATGGATTTTAAAAAGTGTATTATAATCGTATTATAACGATTATTATTAATATATTTAACAGATACATATGTAAATTTTTATTACCTAGTAAAAAATAATTTGTTATTAAGCACATCATGAATAAGGTAACGTATCTAGATACCTACAATAATTGATTTTAAGTAAACAGCACTTTTTTAACGACATCTAAAAGATGATTAAGTACTTAAAATAATTCCCTTTATAGAACTTTATCGTAATTTTTAAAGATTATTCTGCTATTCATAACGATCACGGTGACACTTCATTTCAAAGGATTAATCACTAAAACCTTGAAGAGCAAGGCTACATATTCTTTGAAAGCAACCTGAATAGTATCCGTTACCATAAAGACAGAATCTCAAGAGACTGGCAATAAGAAAGAAGTTTTTTATAGACTATATAGGTACCTCAAGATCGATCTCTCCCTATAAGGAGAAGTAAGTTATGATTCACACATACTCGCAGGTTCTAGTGTTTACGTATTCGGTAAAACACCCTCATTCGTGTCAAGGATAGCTCTGTTTGGATTTTCAGCGAGTTTTTCAGAATTAATAACATGATTCGTTTTTGTTAATGATAATTACTATATATGTATGTACGATATATCTAACGTTAAAAAAAGAAAGCCCATAAATAATCAATTTCGACGGTATTTAACGGTTATTTTAAAAATGCTGTCGTAAATAATTTGTAGGACATAGCGTGCGATTACTTAAAGTAAATAGGCAAATATTTCTATTGTAATTAAACAATATGTACTTGCGAACAACCTTAACAGAAATCTCCGTCCGTGCAACGGCCGTGGTGGCGAATTTCCACAGGTCGTACGACAAAAAAACGACACATTTAATCGCAAATTACATGGTAAAGTATTGAACAGATAATTTTATGGTAATTTAAAAATATATTTGATATTAGGAAACATCATTTTTCTAGTCTAGGGGACGAAAATATAAAGGATAAAACACAAAGCGAGTGTTCTTGGTCTCGTCAATAAACAACCTATAATAGCTTTCTTTACTAATATGACGAGATGAACTTTGTTTAAAGAACTTAAACATTGTTAGATAAAGAAATGAAAAACCAATAAAAATGAGGCGACTACAACGAATATTGGGCGTTTTCGATAATTAAACCGCCAGATACCGAACTAACCTAATCGCCCATCGCCTCCGAAATTATAAACTCTACAGTATTTATCACAATTATTGAAAGTTTAGTGTGGTTTTTAAACGTGATAAATAATCAAAAATTTGTACCTATTTTCAAAGATGACAAGTTGGTTCGGTATTTAACGATGGAATTATCGAAAATGTTTCTATTGTAAAATAAATGTAATAGATCGATTTCAAGATCGATTAATAGATCAAAATAATGATGTACTGACATGAAATAAATGTTATTTAATTAAAAATTGGTAATCTCGATCATTAAACAGTTTCAGAAGTTTCTTGCTCGATTATTTAATTTAATATACCTACATATTACAATAGCCATCTGTTAATTACAACAACATTTTTGGGGATATTTTGTAACAGTCGAATCATTTTCCAAAATAATGTTTTCGTGCAATGTTAAAACCATACTTGATTTCCTAAGTAAATCCGTGAGGGAAAAGGCAAGGGAACGACAAATTACGTAAATAGCATCATGGTAATAGAGAAGAATATTTTAAAAGATATATATATATATATATATATATATATATATATATATATTGTTTACCTATATTAAAAATTTTAGAAATCC
Source organism: Rhagophthalmus giganteus (assembly GCA_036326145.1). Classification (NCBI taxonomy): domain Eukaryota; kingdom Metazoa; phylum Arthropoda; class Insecta; order Coleoptera; family Rhagophthalmidae; genus Rhagophthalmus; species Rhagophthalmus giganteus. The sequence continues at coordinate 67,853,385 of JARFJA010000001.1, read as the reverse complement.
CAATAAAGGGCCATGTCATAATCTAAAGTTACTTTAAATTTAAATGAGACTTGAAATTATTGTTACAATAATGTGTTACCATAACAACAAACTTTAAATTTGAAAGTCACTTTAGTTTTATTATGAAATTGGCGTTAAATCAATATTTTATAGATTAAAAAGCAATTATTATGGAAAGGTTGGGTTTAAAAAAATTTGAAAGTCACTTTAGTTTTATTATGAAATTGGCGTTAAATCAATATTTTATAGATTAAAAAGCAATTATTATGGAAAGGTTGGGTTTAAAAAAATGGTTGAATTGATTGAATTGAAAAATTGATGTGAATCAAATTATTAAGATAGAAATATTTTATTATGAGATTAAAGAAGAAGAGGTAAATATAATACTTGTGACTTATGAGAACCCAATTTTTCGAATCCAGTATTTTTAAATACTAGAAAGCGAAATAGTGAAACCGAATAGAAATGAATGCAATGAACCAATATTATCAAATAATAAAGATGCAGGACTAGGGTACGATGTTGATAAAAACGTAATTGAGATTTCTAATATTTACTTTAAACTTTTGTCTTTCCGATTAAAATTTGTTACCATCACCTTAGAAAATTAATTTCGTTATTATCCGCCTATCTTTGTTTACGCCAATCAAAAAACGATAGAAAGACCAACATGACGAGCATGTCAAGTTTAAAATTAATCGTTTTCTGATTGGTGTAAACAACGATAGGTGGATATTAACGAAATTAATTTCCTAAGGTGATGGTAACAAATTTTGATCGTAAGACGAAAATTTAAAGTATAGGATACCATAGTACTTAATAAAATAGTATCTACCTAAAATAAGGTGTCCTCGTCGTTAATAAAAAATGATCTAATCGAACGATAAAGGCACCAGAACCATTGAATTTATAAAATTGTAAAAACTAATATTAGGAATCTAAGGGATCTAAAGGGATCTAATTGATCGGTTTACTTAGAAAAGTAGATTACCTAGATGTAGATAATAATTAAATAATTAGTTTTTAAAAATAATTATGTAGCACAGATTATGAGATAAATGTTATAAATAAAAATTGTTAATCTCGGTCAGTAAGCAGTTTCCGAAGAAACATATACGATTATTTTAATTCAATATATTACAACAACCATCTAATTATGTATAAGCAACTTTTTGGCGATATTTATTAACGGTAATAGGTAGTGAATTTATAAAAAAATTCGATAATTTAAAATAAAGAGTTGGAAAAACCCATTTTGACATGACGAAGTTTTGTATTTTAAGACTGTCGAATAGCGAAAAACTTTAATTGCAATAACAACCGCTAATATAGTTAGGCAAATGAGATTATCGAATCAATTGTACACTTTATGAAAAAAAAAACCATGAAATTTCTACAATGTAGTATAAACCAAAATATTTACATTTAAATGAAAAGAAGTCAAATTTAACCTCATCAGAGGTCGGTGAACAGTCAAATTGCAATTTCACCCACCTTGCTTAATGCTTAATTTAGAGAGCAATATCAATAAATTTATTTCAAATCTCACCAAGCGACGTCACCTTCATTATTCTGTTTCCTGTAGTTAACATGCAATTCAACATACAAAACATACAATTTCATTAATTAGAACTTACTTACATTAGGTATAATATGTCGATTTAACTAAATTTCGATCTTGCTTGATTTGGAAGCACAATCACGTAGCGTACGATGCATGGTTCGTGATTCGATCTCCATCGTACACTTCTATTTACAAAAAACCCGAAAAGTCCCGTTTATCCCGTTTTATTTTAATTTAAAAGAGAAATATGAAACACTATTGTTACTTTGACACACCTACATAGGTACGAACGATACGAAAGTACGAAATGCACTGATTAAAACCAAGACTGTAACGCATATATGCTTGATAACACTTCGCAGGTGTTACAAATTCCATTATTATCACTACGTAACAAAAACACGTGTTACAAAGCAGAAGTGGAAAATAATAATTTACTTATGACTATGATTCACGGCATTTAGAAATTCATAATAAATTATAAAACAACTTAAATGTGTAGATACATACTTACGTTTATTTTTATTTTATAATAACTATACGGTTCGATGGCATTTAATGGCGGAGTTGTAAATAATATGTATTTTTAAATCATCAATAAGTAGGTAATAATCATAAAATAGTATAGATAATAGTATATGAGTCGTTTAAAATTATATATATACCATAGAACGTTTATGAATTTGAAAACATTGAATGTTACGGAATTATAACTGAGCCACATTAATATTTTTAAATAATAAATTATAGATAGGTACAGTCGAGTACTGAATTAATGTCGCTGATCGCGAGCATTACGCGGACACGCACGACACAACGAACACATTATGATCAGAATATTTAAAGTTCAACTTTGTATTTTGTAATTTGTCGTAAATACATTTCATAGATTTATTCATTGTGCCATGTATTGCCTGCCCAATGATCTTAGTACGTGACATTAATTTTGCACCCGACTGTACCCTACCTACTAAATATTAAATAATTGAAATTAAATCAAATGAACACATTTAAAAATGAGCTATTAAAAAAATGGTCTATTCGGCAACTTACAAGAGAGAATCGAATGTATACAAGTGAATTGAGTTAATAGACATTTCTAAAGTGTCCTCAACGAACTGACATCTGTAAACGATTATTTTGTAAATAAGACCCTTCTACACTATTCGTTCCTTAAATTAAGCACATTTAAACATAAGGTTAGCCGAAGTAGCGACAATATTGGATGAGATCAATTTTGACTTCCTCTACATCTAAATATTAGATAATATTATACGGTCTAAACGTAATGGTAGAAATTTCATACTGTTCTCATAAAGTGCACAATTCATTGGTCTCGTTAACAACTGCATCTTTATATTAGGAAAGTGCCCAACATTTCGTTTTTAAAAAAAAAAAAATTACTGTACCTTTTTTCAGCATATCTAGGTATAGAAATGTCTGGAATACCCATGGATAGTCTTTCACCATCGAAAACGCGAGTTTTCACAAAAAACGAACGAACTACAGAATCCACACGACACGACGCGACATAACACATCGGTAACTAATCACAGAAACGTATTAGGTCCTTTCCGAGTTCGCAAGTGTTTAGCAATATTTTGGCATGCACGTCAGGTGTCTAATATCAGCAACCGAAGCGATCCCGCTGCATAATCCACGTGTCGTAGGTATCTGAAAAGACATTTATTTTTAAATTTAAAATTAGTTATAAATTTATAAAGTATTAAAAAAGTAAATGGCAAAACTAATCGCATTGAATGTTTTGGTGTTAAATAATTCATAAAAAAAATTTATAAGTAGGTATAAAGCACAAGAAGCGCCGAGAAATGGATTGAAAATTCTAAAAACGCACAGTAGGCATTACTGACTAAAATTAATTCAAAAATAATCATGGGTACACTGGTATGAAAACCAATTCCTTCAAAAATATAAACAATTTTCCACATCGAAAAATTATAGATGTCTATAGACCCCCTTTCGTTAAATTTTCGTCTTTCCAATTAAAATTTGTTACCGCCACCTTAAGAAATTAATTTCGTTAATATCCGCCTATCTTTGTTCACGCCAGTCAAAAAAGGATAAATTTTAAACTTGACATGCTCGTCATGTTGGTCTTTCTATCGCTCTCTGATTAGCGTAAACAAAGATAGACGGATATTAACGAAATTAATTTCTTAAGGTGGTGGTAACAAATTTTAATTAGAAAGACGAAAATTTAAAGGGGTAAGGGGGATTATTGGTACTAAATTATTCAAATTCACTGTAAAAACAAACACAAGCAACTAGGTTTCGTTGTTTAATAAGTAGGCAGCTGCAGAAGATATTATAATAATCAGTGGATATCGTAGGCTTTTATAATTTTCAATATTTATTTTATATCTTAATGACACTGCATTCAAAATTTGCGATCAGAAATTTGAAATGGGTTCCTCTTTAACTTATTTCATTCTTGTAAATGTTGATACTAATCAAACAATTATATTTCATACAATTCGTTCAATAACAAACCAACGTAAAAACATTTTATTGGAATATAGGTAGTAGGTGAAAATAAAAATTAATATAACCAATAAATTTAAAGAACCGTAACTGAGTTAATATAGGTACCTAATTATCATTAATTGTAATAACTTTATCTATGATTAAAGCAGACGTATTTCTTTAGTAAGTACTACTATTTAATTTATTGTTATTAACAAGTCATATAATAGTTTATATTCAAAAATGTATTTTTACGTTTATTACAAAAACACTAAAGAGTAAACGATGTGATAGAATAATGTATATTGTGTTATTTGATTAATTTCTTCTTGTTAAAAATTCATTCAGAAACAAACAGATCGTGGAAAGTACAGAAGTTCGTCAAATAAGAAAGCGCGATATTAATATTTGTAAAATTCATTTATTTTGATTAAATATACCATAGATAAATACCTAGATTGAAAAATTTATTCTCCGGATTTTCAAGTATTGGAAGACGACCGCTCGATACATGCACTGTCGGTTTACATAATAGATATACATAATTTTTAGATTGTTTAGAATATCAAAATAAGAAACTCATGCTACTTATTGATTTTTAAACAATCGCAGACCTCCAGTACAAATCCTAACACGAAACTAAATTTTGAACGAGTTCGAATAAACTTATTTATCATAATTATATACATTTAAATAAATTCAGATAGGTAAGCTTCGTTTTACATAACACAGTGTTTTAACAGAAACAAAACGATTGATATTTAAGAACCAAAAAAAATGAAGAAAACGTTCCGAAACGTACCGTGGCGTACAATTCGTCAAGACAAACTAAGGAAGCAACATTCCAGATTTTAATGAAAATGGTCGATAAATTCTGTACAAATATTTTTCTTTAAAATATCTAACTAAAAACGAATCTTTTTGTATTTTCTTAAAAGATTTAAGTACCTACTTAAGTTACCTACTACATCGATACATCGTAAGTTTTCAAAAATACATTGAATATCGAATTCTTATTCAGTCTTTCATTTAACTTTTTATTCAAATACTTTCGTCTTTATTTTCCCTGCATTCTGCTCTTCCGTTGTTAAATCACTATATGGGTATCAATAAATAAATTTTTATTTTCCAATTTACATTTTTTCTTTAGTATGTTTTGCTAACTTATTTTCAAAATTCTAAACTAATTACAATTTATTTAAGTCTTCCTGTTTTTCTATTTTTTGTATTTTCTTGACTTTGATTTCTTGTATCGTATCTTCTTCTGAATTAGGGGGCTCTTGTTGACATAGGTTTTTATACATATTATAATCAGTAACCTGTAGATTTTTCTAATTCTTTTGAATTTCTTCTTTTTGATGCCTTATTATTTTATATTTTTTTATTTATCGTTTATTTGTCTTTTTATTTGCCATACTTACTACACATTTTTCAGTTGTATTTCAGAACTAGTAAATTTAATTTCAGAAAGCGTAATTTGTATTTCATTTTGGTGAGTTTGATTACAGAAAGCGTCATTTATATTTCTGATTTATCAATTTAATTTCAAAAAGTGTCATTTATATTTCAGAAAAAGTAAATTGTATTTCAGATTAGATATCTAAATTGGAAAGGGCACGAAATTCACACACTACATAAAGAAAACTATACAATGTAAACTCTCAATAATATTATTAACAAATATTATGTACAAAACAAAATCATTTCCATGACAGCAAAATATATCAGCTTATGCCATGGATTGCCTTAAAATTCTATTGAATTATCTGAAATATATTTGACAATTTTGAAATACACATTTGACGATTTCTAAAATCAAACGAACAAAACTGAAATGCAACCGATTATTTTTGAAATTGATCGATTCAATCTGAAATACAATTGACGATTTCTGAAATATAATTGGAAAAGGTGTGTTAATCTAGGTGTGTGGTAATCCATCATAAATTATGCTATTTTATTGTTAAATAAAAATCAATTTTATAGAAGTTTTCAAATTATACTTCCAAGGTCCTGTGGCGCAACGGATAACGCGTCTGACTACGGATCAGAAGATTCCAGGTTCGAATCCTGGCAGGATCGCGACATTTTTAGCTACATTTACCATTATTATACAATGGAAAATCTTCATTTTTCTGTTATATTCGTTTAGTTGATTTTTGGATGCATTTATTAGTTACACATACATATAAGTTTACGTTTTATCTACACGTTTTAATTCTTTCGAATTATTCTATGTTTATGTTAATTTTTTTCAAAAAAGAGAATAAGTTTCTTAATTAAGATCAAAACATAATTAATAATAATAACCATTGGAATAACAATCTTTGATCTATTTTATTCAACTACATTTTTTTATGATAACTATAAATGAAATGTTTAAATTAAAAAAAAAACGCCAACAATATAGGTACGGCAAATTCCAGTAAAATATTAATTTTCAATAAGAATGTCGTAATCTAATAATAAAATTTTGACTTATATTAAATCAAGAGATAATCTACATAGATCTAAATCATTTAAATTAATAGCGGAACAATAGAAACTCAAAAAATAATAAGTAGATATCTACGAAATTCTATTTTTGAATATAAATGTACCTATCTACAATATATCGACTTCCTACCATGGCTATTTTTAGTAGGAGCGATATAAAACCATACGAATAGACATCACTGTCGTTTTTTAAATGTCATAAATATTGCTAAATTTATTATACTTTGATCAAAATAATAGATAGCTGATAATATTTTTTACTTCAAAGACCAAATCGTTGTGATCGAAGGAACACGAAAATAGTTATAAAACATTTATTTATACTAATTACCCCATTTTCTATTAGTACAATGAACTAACAATTCGCTCTTTGCGATTTTAACGCGCATGTTCCTTTATTGAAGGGTTGTTTATGATTTTAAATAGAAACTGGGTTAGTAGGATTAGTAGTTAAAAGTCGATCCGTTTGGTGGCTGACGTCTACGTTTACCCTAGTATATTATTTATTTTTATTCGATTAAACTTTCACAATATAATAATATCGCAATAATTTTTACACTTTCTAAAGCATAAAACGTCGAGTTCGACTTGTAATTATACAACAAAACATTATCTTGCTTAAGGTAACTGAACTAAGGAATTATATTTTGAATTAATTAAATGGGATATGGATATTTGTGGGGCATGTTTAAAAATGATACTAACAATAAGTGTGTGTATAAATTACGTAAAATATTTAAATTAAACTAACATATTATTATATTTTTAAAATAATTAAGTTAATTTTATGGTAAAATGTCTCTGGTAAAGTGTTGTTTCGATACACCTGAAATACCTGATGTTATTGAAACCATGGTTCAAAAATGTACAGATCCAAGTTGTAAGTATTTTTTTTTATTACAAAACTATTAATAGTAATCATTTTATCTTTGGCGCTAAAAAAATTGATTATTGTCGCATGCTGCCATCTATTATACATAGAGGATATGATTTGAACCACTTCATAGATGGTAATAGTAGTAGAGAAAATAAATCAGGTGTAATGTCAGAAGATTGCATGAAATAAGATTATTAATTTAGTTTGTTATATCAGTTTACTGAAATTTTAAGTATGTTTGCGGGTAATTTATTATTTTAGCTATCTAACTGATTTATTCAGATCTAACATATTTTTGATATTTAGGTTGCTGTGGTTGCTGTAGTGCATTACGACCCCGATATAAACGTTTGGTTGATAATATTTTTCCTGTAATTCCTCAAGATGGACTTGTTAAATCAAATATGGAAAAACTTACTTTTTATTCGCTTAGTTCGCCAGAAAAATTGGACCGAATTGGAGAATATCTTTCCCAAAAAGCTGCGAGGGACATTTATAGAAAACGTTACGGGTATGTCAATTTATGTTCTGTTATATGTATTCACTAATTTAACTGAGACTTGGTTTAATTTATTATGTGTATTATGTTTCCTCAACATCAGAAGTTATTTTTTTTTGTTTTGCAATAATAACTATAATGTACTGTTAGTCTATAAATTTTCAAAAATACATTTAAAATTTAGTAATTGTATGTTCTTTTATCAAAAGTTTGATGGATTGTATTATTATTGTTTGTAAATACATTTATCATAAATTTTTATTTATATTCATAATAAATAGGTAAACAAATTTAGAAAAAAATTCAATTCCAATTGATTCAAACACCCTTTTTTTTAAACAACATTAAAGAGTGCTTAAATTATTGATTTCCATTCGTTATAGGTGGTAATATGTATAACAACTACTTTTAGAATCTGATTTTTAATTTACCTTTTTTTTGAATTGATAGGTAGTTGAATCGTTAATTGGAGGGCTCAAAAGTCAATTAGTATAAGTCCCATTGCAATGTTCATACTTTCAGTCGACAAAGCGTCTATTGTTGATAAAGCTTCCAGTGACTTGGATGTTTTATCAACCGAAAGTATGAACATTGCAGTGGGACACTTACACTACATAAATTAATGGCAAAACAATAATGACTTACACTGATTGACTTTTGAGGCCTCCAATTATAGATCGATTACAGATCTACATTTTTATTCTTATTTATTTTTTAACAGATAAATCATTTTCGAGGTGTTCTTCCAAAATGTCTAAATATTTAATTTTCTGGTAAAAATTGTTAATTAAGACTTGTTATTTTACATTTTAAGGTTTGTAATCATTGCAATGGAAGCTATGGATCAATTATTAGTTGCTTGCCATGCCCAAACGTTGAATTTATTTGTGGAGAGTTTTTTGAAGATGGTCCAAAAACTGTTGGAAGCGACTGAACCACAACTACAAATTCTCGCTACTCAATCTGTAAGGAACAAAAATTGCAAAAGCTCAACTTTTGATTTAGGTGATTGTAGTTTGTACGTTTTGCCAATATAGAAGAAGATACTCCATCGTATCATAGGCGGTACGATTTCTTTGTAAGTAAATTTTCTGCCATGTGTCACAGCAACGAACACGGAGAGGCAAGAGATAAAATTCGATTGGCGGGAATACGAGGACTACAAGCAGTTGTTCGCAAAACTGTTTCAGATGATTTGGTAGAAAATATTTGGGAACCAGTTCATATGGATAAAATTGTACCAAGTTTGTTATTTAATATGCAGGTATTGTGTTTTCTATAAAAACCTAAATAGTTAAACAAAATTATTATTTTTTAATAGGAATCTGGATTTCATACAAAAGATGCCGGTAGCATAGAAGAAGCACCAGAAGATCAAGTAGATCCGCCCTTATTAGCGGAAACTTGTATGAGAGAATTAGTCGGAAGGGCTTCCTTTGGACATATTCGTGCAGTTTTACGACCAGTATTAAGGTAAGAAAATTATTATTTTATTATCCATATATTTTAATAATACCTTGTATTGTTACAGACATTTCGATTTGCATAAACTTTGGGTTCCAAATCAATTTGCTATTCATATCTTTAGAATAATAATATTTTCAATACAAGTAAATATCCATACAGCGACTGGAGAAATATCAATGAAAAGTTTTTAAATTTTAGGCTCAGTATTCTTATACGGTCGTTGAAACACTTATGGCTCATTTAGATGAAAATTCTAAATCTAGTCCTACCATTCGAACTAGTATTACTGATGTATTATCCAAAATTATTGCTATTGCAGCAGGAGAAAGTGTTGGTTGGTATATTTTAAATTAAAAATTATATGTTCTTAATTAATTCAATATTTTTAGGTCCATCTGTATTAGAGATAATTAATTCACTACTGAGTCATCTACGAGATTCTGTGAGACATGGTTTAAGTCAAACTGAGGAAAAGCAATATCAAGAAGCTCTAATTAATGCACTAGGAGAATTTGCAAATCATCTTCCCGATTATCAGAAAATAGAAATTATGATGTTTATAATGAGCAAAATTCCATTTCCACTTGTTGACAATAATACACCGGCCGATAATTTACTGCAAAGTATTTTATTGAAGAGTTTGTTAAAGGTTCGTTTCTTTTATTTTATATTCATATATAAAGGTCTAGAAATTTTTGAGTTCCAATTTTATCTTCTGGGATTCGACCCTGCTTGGATAGGACTTAATTTGTACCATAATTTTAATTTTGAAAAATCAAATAAGTATATCTTGGAAATATGTACCTACACAAAAAATATACATCCTATATTTTTGTTTAGAAAATATCTACGGATATCCATAAAATAAATCTAGAGGGTTGTCTATTTAAAGTAAAAAAAAATTAATCACGGTTCTGATTCACCATGCATGATTGATATAAAAAGAACATCCCTGTTACATCCAGATTTTATTGTTATCGATCCATTAAAATTCTATTAAAATATGTTCAAGAAATATTTTGACACTCTGTTATATATTATTTTATGGTGGACATTATTATAATTTTAGGTTGGAACTAAGTATCAGACCATACATTTGAACACGACCTTTCCAGTTTCATTTTTGGAACCGTTATTACGAATGTCTTTAGCACCTGATCCGGACATGAGATTATTGGTTCAAAAAATACTGCACACACTTATAGATCGTCATAATAATCTTGAAAAGCTATCAAAACCCATGTGAGTATACTGTAATTATGTTATTAAGTTAAGTATGGCAAGCAAATGTTCCTTTGTAGTGTAATTACAAGTGAATTAGAGCTAACATTGGAAAAATCTTCCCGTCCCGATTTAATATTTATTAATAAACACGGGCCTGTTATCTACGATGCTCTTTATACCAGTTTGCAAATGGACTCGAATGCTGTGGAGAATATTGAAGCAATTTATACCACGTTGGCATTACTGTGTGTCGAATTAGCAAGTGCCGAAACTATAATCGATTTATTACAGCTTGTATTGGGGTACGCAATTAAAACAATATTTTAAATAGAGTATTAATTTTTTTTCATTTTTAGAATACAAAGCTTGGCATTAAATAGCACCGACCTATCAAATGTTCAAAAATTCCACTTGCATGCTTTAGTAGCAAGTCTTCTTACGCTTATTCCACTTGTAATTAATATTAAACCTTTAACAGATTATGCTGCAAAAATTGTTAAATCGAGAAAACAAGAAGCTCCCCATTTATTACCAGAACTACTATTACATTATCCTGCTAATAGTGAACTTGCAAACAAATTACCCCATCTTTTAGTGGATCAGGTTATAAGAACATTATTATTATAAAAGTTACTTTTTATCATAACATTTTTATAATAAATAGATGGCCGTATGTGAATATGTTAAAGCTGGTGGCCTAGATCCATCACGATTATCTCAAACATCTCCTTATGGAGCTGGAGGACCTGGAGCGGTTGCAGGCACGCATCGTCACAGTTGGGTCGAATCGGGTGCTCGAGGAAGTATTATGGAATTACCAGGTGGACAGGACGTTGAAAGTGTTTCAAGTTCACCTGGCGTTCAAAGGGTGAATTTCTGCTATTATCGTTTCATATTTTAAATTTTATTTGATAAGCAATTAATTTTCCATATTAGTTTAATAAATCATCTAATCATTACATACGGACAAATTAAGTCTTATACCTACATAATTGGTAATTGTAACAATTGGGATGCTCCTTTTAAATTTTTTACCCATGCTATTTGCGATTCTATCGTACACGGTATAACGAAAAATCATAGTGAACTAATACTTTAATTTTTTAACAGAAATTTCCAGAAGAAGAGTTGACCTTTGAAAGTATGAAACGTGTCTTAACAGAATCGGCAGAGGCACGTAAGGAAGCTGAAGCCGAACGTAGAGAATTCCTAAGTCTTACCTTTCGAACAGCAACATTTTCAGAGTTAGTTAATCGAACTCAACCAAAGGTAAATGAATTATAATGTGTACTTATTTTTTACTAAAATATTGTTTACAGCGTGATCTGTTGCAAAGTAAGCTTAATGAAATATTTAAATCAATATCTACATCAGAATCTCATAGAAGTCCAACTGATTGTGAAAGGAAATGTGATGTTCCAGTATATGAACAAAATTTTCCAGAATTATTTGTGTATTAATTTTAGGTGGCTGTAATATGCTTTTATGTGGTGACTGAATTCATTTTATAAAAAATACCAAGAAATATTGGTTGCATGTAACTGGTAATGCTCTTAAGCTTTATATCAATTTCATAAATTCGATTCATTTTATTTATTTATAGGAAAGTAATTTCAAATATGTACATCTAAGAATGATTATGTACTATATACTTTTTTTTATTTTTAAATTGTTAATTTTTATACAAATACTTTAAAAGTTGTTAAATATATTGCAAATTAAAGATATATTACTTTTTAATGATTTTAAGGTAGTCGTACTTCTATATCAGTTGATAAATAATCACCTAATTTGGTTTTCTATTTTGTGGCATGCGATATTAGTATGAACAAGGTAAACAATGAATAAAGGTACTTACCTACACACGAAGTCCTCTGTTGGCCCTGGCTGTCGAAACTTGTACTCTTCCCGTAATCCAATTAAAGACACTAATAGACACGCCCCCTCCCTCTTGGGGATGCTACACTGTATACACCAGCTCGCTGACACTTTCGACCACTCCCGAGGTCACACCACACCATTTAAACGAAGGAAACCGACGACGACAAGGTTTCTGGATGCATTGGTGGTCCCTTGGGAGATGTTGGGTTGCTTTGCAGTTCCTTGTTGCGCTTCGCCCATTAAGCCCTGCAAGAGAACAATGATGAATCGAAATTGTAGGGAAGAGTGGGACACGGCGACAATTGGTTTTCTCCTCTAACATAAATATATTGGGAAAAAAATGGCACTATTGCGATTATTTCTTCAAAACCACTAATATACGTTTTCAGAATAATTATTTTGTTAATGTACCTACGTAGCTTATTTTGGGTACATACTAAAGAATGTTTGTTTTTGGAACTGTACAGAGTAAGATTTTTTGTTCCAGTAAATATATTTTTTTATATAATATGCATTTTTAATTTTATTACAATTTTAAATAAAATAGTAATAAATTTAATTAGTAAATTTTAATAGTAATTTATTTTGAAAAGTGCAGTTGGCTAGGATAAACATATGCCTAGATACAAAATGTAAATAAATAAATTTTTCGATATTGACTTTTACTAAGAAATCATTTACTAATACGAAGAAATTAATTATACGTAACCAGCGATCCTTTCATAAAACGTAACATAATTATTGTTAAGGTTAAAATAAATTGTGTCCATTACCGGTACGTTTGTTAAAATTTCAAAGATACTGTTAAAAATGTTACAGAATCCAATCTCTACCAATAGACCTGGGGTAGAATTGAAACCGTGCCCCATAAATATTATTCCTGTAATAAAATGAAACCCAACTGTGGCAATTGCAATAAATGTATCTTGGGCGCTGAATGTGATGGTCACAATTACGCAATTATGATTGCTTTAGTGCACAAATGCAATTCCAATGATCTCTTGCAATACGATTGAAAAGTCATTTTGTGGTGAGTAAGTCTTAAATTATAAATACTAATACATTGATGGTTCAATTGTTGTACCTAATTTTATTAAAAGAAAAACTATATCTTCATTAAGCTTTGGTCAATATTCACGGGGAAATAGCCATTACTTGTTTAAGAGTATCTTTAATGTGTCCTTTAGAAAAAATGTGTATGACTACGCCACGTCGAACAATGACATGTTAACATTTGCAATGCTTCGATGCATCTCCCTTCTTGCAAATGAACTAACATACAAATGGACATAGAAATGTCCTGCCTGTGATAAGCTTGCCGTGTATAAGTTGGTTATTGATGGGTATTTCCAAGAAGTTTTAGTTTTATCATAAACGATGTAAGCGAAATACAGTTGCATAAAGATTTATCTTATATCTTCGTATGTGTCATATGAACATACATACATATATTCCGACTACTGTTTGATATATAAGTAATTATATTAAACAAAGACATCACTTACCTATTTCATCAGAAATAATTTCAACAGAATCGTCAGTTAATTTTTCAACTTTTGCTACCGACTTTTTCGCTTTAGTTTATGCAAATGTATTTCGCCTCTATCGTTTGACGATAAAGCCAAAACTTCTTGGAAATATCCGTCAATAACCAACTTATTATACAAAGCAGGCTTAACACACATGGGACATTTCCACGTCGGTTTATATGTTCGTTCATTTGAAAGAAGAGAGATGCGTCGCAGCATTGTAAATGTTGACATGTAATTGCTCGACATAGTATAGCCATACGCATTTTTCCTAAAGGACATTTTAAAGAGACTCATAAGCAGGTAATGACTATTTCCCCATCAAATTTCCCTCAAACTAAATGACGATTTAGTTTTTCTTTTATTAAAATTAGGTAAAACAATTTAACCTTTAACCATTAAAATATTAATAATTTTAATACTTACTCAGATGACTTGAATATCCAAGAGCCCGGTAGATTTTTATACCTTGAATGCCCAAACGATTTTATCGTTTTGTATACGATTCGTCATGAACAGCAATTCATGAAACGGCAACTGTGCCGGCGTAAAAATTTTGCCGGAAGTAAGTAAGGATTATTAACTAATAGTCGGACTCCTTTTTTTTGTAATATCCACCACATTTTCCCAGACGAATAAAATAATTACCAGGTCGTTTATTACCATGAGTACGATCGAAAAAAGTCACTGTGCCACGTCCCATCCTGTCGCAACCCATCGCATAGAGGCGCTAAAGGGGGTAGAAAAACGCAGTTTACTACCTTTTCATCCCAGACAAAAAAAACCCTTATCAAAAATTGAAGATAAGGACTAGCTGTACACGAAAACGCAACTTCATGTTGTCGCAAACCTCCAGTACAGTGAGGCAAATCGGCAAGTGCTCGGAGCAATTTTCTGCAGAGAAATCGAATTTATTTTTTTAACCTAGCGTTATTATTTAATGCATGTAAATACGGCAATAAACATTGTTTATAAATAATTTTTTAAACAATTGATACCTATAAATCTGGATCCTTTTGTAATAATTACATCGAACAAATTTAAGTTTGTTTCAAAATAAATTAGTAATAAGTTGTTAACTAATTACCATTTTTTATACATGTGCAGATGTAAACTCACTTGGTTTTAACTGACATGGATTTTGAAAAACCAATATTTAAATTTATTGATTTGCACACAGGAATTTGAAACATTTCTTTGTGATATTTGATGTTTTTCCGTTAATAGTTGCAAATCAATTTGCCTTATTTTCAAAAAATAGCGTAAAAGAACGCATGTCTACGAAAAAAAAAGATCAAACGAAATACCGATATTCAATTTCTTGTGTTAAGTCAAAATTCGGTATTTATATTTTGCTGTTTCACATCGAAACGCGATACACAATTGCTCAATTGCAGAAAACGGGTCTAAATATTTAATTCGGTACTAAATAGAGAAACCGATTGCAGAAAACAAAAACTTGTTACCTGCTGTATTAAATATAGAATCGAACTAAATTTAATACCGCATTATTCAAAGGATTAGATCTCGATCTTGAATTGGACAAAACATTTGGTAGGTACCGTATTAAACTCTTTGGTGCGGTCTTAAATTTGATACCATCTAATGTTTTAAAAAACAATTAACAATTAATTGTTTTCCATCGTTTATATAATTATTACCACCGAAGAACCACCGTCCAACCAGAGTCGAAATATATGGATTTATTCGTTCCAAGTGTTTATATTGGTTTATTGCCACAATTTAAAGAAGAATATAAAAAATTCGGCCAAAGAATTTTATCGTTATTATAGAGCATTAAATATAAAAATTCAAGGTGTCTCTGTAAATGAGTGTACAAAATGATACCGCATATTTTTGCGACCAAAATGTAACGATTTAAAATAATTTAGTTATAACAAAATTTTATGGTTTCGGAGTTATAGTCTCTCAAAAATCAATTTACAAATTTCTTAACTATTTTTAAATTAAACGATTGATAGAAAGTGGAAATTTGGAACGAAAATATTTTTCATTCCGGACTTATCCTCACAAGGTAACAAAAAATTGTTTCTTTGCATAAGAAGGGTAGTTTTGGAGGTAAGTGGTTGGAAAATTTTCAAAAATTTTTAACCAACGGAAAAGCGCTACAGTGCTTTCTAGAGATTGACTGTTTGGTTATCATTTTTATTTTTTATACAATAATTTTAATTGCTTTGCATCTCGTACTTACTCCCGACTCGCCTAAAAAATAAATTATTAAAATTTTCAACTAATATCGAAAAAAGGACGTATTATAAGTCCATGGTATTGTCAGAATTTTGACCCTATATTAAATGTGTGTATAACTTCTAGATTTTTAAGAACTTTTATGTTAATAATTAAAAATTACTTAATAGTTATTTATGCATCAAAAGGCGTAAAATAGGCGTTTATGAACACGCTAAGGTCTATAAACGACAGTTATGCCCGAAATGCATATACAATTTTATAATATGCACGACCATCCAACGCGGTTTAGGTAAAGTTGAATACTTATTTAAATTATATAGGAAACACGAGAAATCAAGTAATGACATTAACGTTTCCATGGAAATCGAGTTTTGTAACCATAATTATCTACCTATAGGTACTTATATTACAATAAATTAGATACGTATTTCTAATTTCACCAGGTATTTTCATACTTTACTTTTGGATTAAACTTTATTATTTTGTTTTTAATTTAATTAAACGCAGCATAATATTATATTTAGATTTATTTTCAAATAAGATAATATTTAAATTGAAAATAATAGGTAGGTATGATAAGTACGTACAACATATCTGCATTTCGTGCACGTGTTTATTTGTTTGAATAGCTAAAGTCGGCTCTTCACTTAATAGCGCAAAGCTGTTAATTATAAGATAATGGCTTTGTCAGGATTTACATAAAAAAGAGCATTAATTTTAAGGTCATTTTCGGATTTTCCAGACATTTTAGGCTAAAAAAGGTACTCTTACTTAATTTCGATAAAATGAACCATATTTGAGAAAATTGTACATAAAGAATAAGAAATACAGAAATAATTTATCCATCAGAGAGATGATTTAAGTGTGATTTTTTTTAATATGGTCCATTTTATCGAAATTAAACAGAGTACCATTTTTATCTTAAATTATCTGGGGAATCCGAAAATATAGTTAAAAATTTAAAAACTTGAACCTCTGAAATACTTCGGGGTTAGAAATGTTAGGGGTAGTGCATCCCTGGTGATATCAAAAAACCTATTAGACCATTTTAAGAATGTTAATTTATTACGTATGTACATCAAAATTATTAAATTCCAACGAAAAATTAAAATGTTATTTAAAAAAATCGATTTTTACTCTTTAACTTTGGGGGTGAATATCTCGACAGGGAAGCGCCCGTAGGAAAAACATTTATAAAGACTTATAACGTTATCTTGATGTGGTTTATATGCTCCCGAGAGATTTTTTGCCATTTCCTGGACTCCTCGTATTTTGATGTTATAATTGTTTAAATAATAGAAATACTTGAGTGCGCCAACCGGAATGTTTCTGATTTCAAATAATTTAGTATAATAAACATGTTAAAAAAAGTTTCATCAAAATCGGTTCTGTTCTTGATTACTACCCAACTTACCTATGTAAAATATATAATTTCAAACAGTTCTTCTATTAAATAGTTTTAATTTGAAAATCTTATAAGGCAAATATAATGCAGATCGTGTCGTCTTTCATTACTCTTTAAAAGGTATAAAATCCTAATGAATTGAAAACAATTTACTTATTATATAAGTATACATATGCATACTTATATAAATATAAATATTTGTAGTAGATACTTATAAATAAGATTGTACACGTTAAAATAATTTTAACAAATACTCCTATAAAACATAATGATCTAAAATTTAAGGGACAACGTCAAGGTTAGTTCAAAAAGTCAGACGGACTTCTAAGAAATTTGAAAGTGGAGTGGGTGAATTTAAAGAATCGCATAGGGTAGTGGTCAACATATTATTATTAGAAAATGCTAATACGTACAGTTCTGATTTTAAAACGACATCATTCAAAAAGTATATCTACCTGAACATTACATTTCTTTGTTACATGATTTTGATTTAGTTTTCAGCAGATTATCAAAAACTACAGAATACCAATAAGGGTCGGGCTTTCCATCTTCTAATAAGTCCCAAGGAAGTTATCCTAGAAATAATTCGGAACATACCTATACTTTATTAGAAGATGGAAAGATCGGCCCTAAAAGTGGAAAAGAAGTACTTTTACCATACTTACATGATCATTCATAACGAAGGTTTCGGTTTTTCACGCACTCACACTAATCCGATATACAATTTACACCTAATTAACGTTGTTCGTAAGTTAATGTAAACTGTTTATTTGAAATTTAAAGATAAAAATGATAAATTCTGAAAAATACGAAGAATACATGTATTACAACGGTCGCGCGTTTATAAATTGGAAGGGGAGCGGGGGTAGATCGCTAGGGTTATAAGTAGGAACTTTTAGATTTAAAACTGTAGGGTGGGAGGCCTAGAAATTTGAAAATAAAATAAATTGTCAGCAGTTCCACACTAGTTTTAGTATATACATATATATATATATATATATATATATATATATATATATATATATATAAATATTAACATAATTTATATACATAATGTGATTATAACTAATTATAAGACATCTATTCGTAACATTCTGTCTCTTGAATAAGAAATGGTTAAACCTGTTATAAACTATAGGTGCCATTAATGACAAAATTATATAACAGTTTACCGTATTTTAGACCAATATTATAAAATAGCATTTAGAATGTAAATAAATCTTGGCAAAATAAGTAAATTAATAAAAAGAGTAAAAATTAATATGACACCTTCCAGTGTAACGCCATTAAGGTTAGAAAAGGTTAGTCAGTTTGTTTTGTTAAAAAGATAATAATATTAAGCAACCGAACAGGTCCTCCGGTTACAATGGATTTTAGAATGACCCTGTACACCTACATTGAAACTTATCAAGTACCTATAAAACATTTGGCAACGTTCCGTACTTCTTTGCTATCGGTCCTTATCTGGCTACACTGTATGGTGCGTCAGAGAAGTAGCCATATTTATTCTGCTATTGTGGTGTTAGTATAATTTTAAGTATTTTTTTTTTTAAATGACATATTATTATTTTAAATGTATATTACAATCGTATTCGTTTTTCTTTGGTCCATTTTCTAAATTGAATTGTATTTTCAGCTGATCCTTAAGGATTTACTTGAAACAATGGGCGTGCAAGTAGATAGTCTCAGTCCAGGTGATGGTAAGTACCTTTAATTTAGTAGTTTATACACTAGCTGATTCCTGGTAATTTTCATTAATTATAAACCGAAGTTTTGATAAACTTTTACGTAATTTTATAATTTTTTATTAAATCTTACGGTAAGTTTAAGGTTATCTAAATGGCATGCAATGATAATTGATTATTTTTTGTAGGACAAACTTTTCCCAAGACCGGACAAACTGTAGTTGTACATTATACGGGTACGTTAGTTGATGGTACCAAATTTGATTCTTCACGTGACCGTGGTCTTCCTTTTAAATTTCGTATAGGAAAAGGAGAAGTTATTAGAGGTTGGGATGAGGGTGTTTCACAGGTAGACTACTATTTTATCCTAATTGAATATTAAATTCTCTTATCTTTAATTTATGATGATAACATCCTTGCGCTCTGATTTCTATGAAGCATATAAATTTTAAGGGGGAAGTAATTTGGTTACTTCTTTATCTGATAGGTTGTTTATTATTGAACATTAAACTATGTGTATTTTAAATGAATGTTAACTAATCATATTTTAGTTAAGTGTGGGCCAAAGAGCAAAACTGACGTGTTCTCCAGATTACGCATATGGATCTCGTGGTCATCCAGGTATAATTCCACCTAATGCTACGTTAATATTTGATGTTGAACTCCTTAAAGTTGAATAAGCTCAGTAAAAACATGTACCTCACTTATGCTGTCTTGCATTCTTTTACATCAGTTTAAAATATTTTTGTTGTCGAATAAAGTATGTTTTGGTTAATATTTTTGATTTTCATTATTTAGTCAAATTTTGCAACTAAAATTTATGTTATGGTTATTTCAGTTCAAATTAATATTTTCCATTTTCATAATTCAATTGAAATATAGTGAAACACACAATTAATATATTATTATGAAGGCAAAATAGAAGCGATTAAGCTAAAAGAATTGAAATAACCTCTAGAATTGCGTTAATATAGTTGTGGTTTAAAGATAATGATGTTTACTAATAACAGTGATCATGTTGCATTTAGTACATAACTTTTCATTATACCATTTAAACTTAATCATAATGTTATCAGTTACTTTTATAGTTCTGCAGATAAATTTCCATTTGATGCGCATGTATTTATCAAGAATCTAGTGTTGTTTCTAATGTTTTAATTAGATACAAGTATACGAATTTGTAGTTTTAATTTTATTTATTTATCCACAACATTTAAATTTTTGTGTGATTGGAGTTGTCAACTGTATTATGTAATCTATTCAATTTCGCACGAATTTTTGGCAGTGATGTTCGTTTTTGTTCCTATAAAGCTTATTAAAAGTGCAGTTATAGAATCAATTATTATCGAGAGTACATAGCTTCGATTCGTAATATTTAAAATTAATTTTAAAACTACAATTTAATTTTGTTTTTCTAAAATTTAACGTTTACAATAGGTGTTTTACAAAACATCCACCAATTTTTCAAATACAGTCAAACTTCGATAACTCGAATCTGAAGGGAAAAGAAAAAAAACTTCGAGCAATCCAAGGTTTGAGTAATTGAGATGTATTTACTTGAGAATTTTATTTATAATTCACATGGCCAATTCAAGTAATCGAAATATTCGACTTATCGAGTTTCACTATATCTCTTATCATTAACACTGTTGGGCTTTGCTATACAAACAATTGTTTTTATGGCGATTAAAATACCAACCTTAAATTTCAAACAATAAAATATAAAGCATAGTTATTTTGATGAAATTTCTTAATATTTCAATAATAGAGAATATAATTAAAAGTCAATAAACGGAAATGTTTATTCTATATGCAATATAAATTATTAAAATAATACATTAAATTCTTCCACCAATATAAAATAATTTATAAATTCACAATTTAATAATTTAATTGCAATATTTTGTGCACCAATTTTAAGTACTTATATAATTTGTTTACTTAGTACTAAAAGAGGTAATTATAAAGATTAATTATGGTAACAAACTACATAATTACATAAAATGGTCTTATGAAAAATGAAATTTAGTTTCTGTTAAGCTACGTACAAAGACTAGAGTAACTACAATTTTATCATTTGATTTCATCAAAAATAATACATTTATTTTCTACTAATACAATTAATTATTCATTATGCTGTTCTCCATCCCTTTTTTTATGTCGTTCCTTAAAATACAGTATTCTGTCTATAAGTGCATGTGTTATGCTGCCTGGCAAACGTTGGTGTTCAGTTATCAATTCATTTATGCTGTTGGCTACCTATAAATTAATTTCATATTAATTAGATATAATACTTAATTGAACATTATGAAAGTAGTTCTTAAAATAACTATTGAAAAAATGATCGTTTTGCAGAAGATCCTTCAATGATTAATTCACAATAATTTTGATAATTTTTATGAGAGATTTAAAAATCCAATGATAACAATAAACATTTATATAGTTAATTTACATACCATAGCTTGCAATTGTTCAGGAGTTAAATTTGGGTTATACGGAATAGGTTTTCCAATATGTGTTATCATTTTCACAGGAAATGCTCCATATATGGGTGCACAAGGGAATTTAGTTGCTGCATATAGTTTTAAGAACAGTTTGCGTCCTATACTCACTGTTCGAAAGGATTCTCTTATATTTTCAGTAAACATCGGTATAATAGTCTGCAATATACAAATTAAGTTCTTCTCGTCCTTTGGCAATTATTAAAGCTTACAACTTTAGCATCAAGGGCAACTTTTGCAAAACCCAGCCTTTTTTTCCACATAAGATTATACTGATGACTAAATTGTGATTCATAAACGCCACCAGGTGATATAGCCAGAAGGTTTCCTTCTTTTAAAATATTTGAACAAGTTTGTATGGTTCCTGGCACTACTTTCATACACTCTGATAATATTGAAAACCCTTAAAAATGAAATAAGCATCTATAAGTATTTAAAATAATAAAAAAGACGATCTCAAATTGATTTGGATTCTCACCATAGAATTTTTTATTGTCAAGGGAAAGTTAGGGGTGCCAAATACTTATCCAATAGTTAATATTAGGTCGCTTGACCACATTTGAAAAAACATACGTTGTTGGGGGATTAAAATATTAATAAACTCAAGATGTTGTAAATAAAGTCTGTACTTTACTATATATGTCCAATTTGTAACATGCCATAAAAAGGCTAATTAATCAGATTTACTATTTATAATAAATTGTTGCTAAATATGTTATTAACAATTTTTTTTTAATTTTTGCGACTTCTACACAACATGCAGTTTTGTTATCAATTAAAATTAAAAAGTTAATCAACTTTTAATTGTGAGTAGTACATGAACCCACCATATTATGGTAACTATCTATATGAAATGTATTCAGTTGAATTTGTAATTCACATTACATTCTATTAAATGGAAATTGAATATTAAATTTTAGTTGACTATGAACGAATTAAGGATATTTTGAAACGAAACAGTGTTTCTAATATAATTTATACTCAACATATCGATTTTATATCCATAATAATTTTAATATAGGCTTACCTGGTATTTTAAATAAAAAATAATCTGCGACAGTATGAATTAACCTGTTTTTATACAATAATACTTTAGCTAAAAAATAATACAGATCAATTGGAATAGCTCCGTGATAATAAATTACTAACGCAGGATCTTTATCGGGAATATTTTCCATTCCTCGTACTTCATACCCTGAAAATAAATGAAATGAAAATATTTATTTCAATTTGTAACTAAATTATTTCGGTTAATTGTTAAATACAGTATCAGTTAAAAAAGATGTTAAAGTAGGACAATATTGTTAAGGAAAGATAATCGTGTAGGTTTTCCATATAAACGAGCAATTGTTTAAATTCACATGAATGATAACTATGCAAGTGTACTTATTTGGTTTAATTTATCCACCAATCTATATATTGACGAATTTTAAGTTTTTATTAGAATAACATCATAATAATGAGTGTCAAAAGAGTCTTTCAGTTTTGGTTGCCTATGGAAAAAAAGGCATGTGTTGGTTTAAGTAATTTTATTACTATGACATGATAAGAAATAATTTATGACACGATTTAAGTTAACAATAAGGCATGCCTTTATCTTTCTACAACCAACTAAGACTATTTAGATACTTGTTTTTAATTTTTTTTTATTGCATAACATTTGAATTAATTAAAATAATAGCTTACCATGCCAAATCCAACCGTGTGCATCCCAAATTGCAGAAGCCGTTTTCCTTGCAGCGTCCCATCTACCTCCAGAACCATAAATTCTTCTTAACGTGTTCCAATGTAATTTATAAATGTATAAAATTAATGCAGTTAGGTACATTAAAATAACTATCATTAATGGAAGTAGGAATGTAATAAGAAGAGGGGCTAACATCCAAGAAAGCCATAGTGTAAAATCTATATCGATATATTCCACTAAAACAGTTCGACATGATATTTAATACAATATATTAAAAATTGCAATAGTTACCTACCATAAAATTTGAAAATATTTATATAAATTATACACATTATAAACAATTTTTAAATAAGCTCGATAATGCAAAAGGTAAATTTTAACTCTTAAAAAAAAATATTTTTTGAGCCAAATATAATTTGAGAGTACAGAAACATGATCACCAGAAGGTAAATGAAATAATTTTAGGTTCTACTGTAAATTATTCAATAAATGGTGTATTAGGCATGGATAATTCTAAAGTAAATACAGTGTTATACTATATTCTTAAAAATCCATTTGTTGTTTCATAATAAAAAAAAACAAATTCCAAATAGTTATTATAGAAAAATATTTAATAACAGAAGACAGCCTTGATAACTATTTTTAACTTCTAATAAAATGCAAATTACAATAAATGTCGATTCAAATATATTTAATTTATATATTAATTAAGTAAACATAGTACCGTCATATAATAGTTCTTACTTTTCAAATTTTATTAGGATTATTACATTTATTATCTTGTTTCACATAGAAGATGAATTCTAATATTAAGAACATGATACATTTCATTTATTAAATAAGATTAAATATGGCCTATCCAAACCTATATGCAATTTACATCATCCAAATAAAGTTACTAGATTGTTTATTTGTAATTCGGTTTAAAGTTTGGAAAGTGACATATTCTATAGATGATTTACCTATGCACATGACATGATGGTATAAAAAAACGACTACAATTTATTAGAACTGTAAAAATACGAGGTACTAGGTGACAGCATTGTGAAACGACATTATCTAGTAACCTTTTATTGATAACGTGAATTGCTTATGGGTTTGAATAAAGTGTAAATTTATATCAAATAGGTATAAGCCATTAATTTATTAGTATTGAATTCTGGTAAACACGAACGATTTAATTTTATTATGCTGTACTTTTAAAGTGAACAGTGAAAATGCAACTCGTTGATTATAAAGTGTTCACTTTAAACTTCCAATGCTGTACGTAATAATATGGGCTGCAATAGATAGCGTATATTTCATTGGGTTAAGAATTGAGCTGAAAATCACCATTATATCAACATTAAACATGTGGCTGCAAATGTTCACTAAATGAAGTTGCATCTAAATTACTTGAACTACGTTAAATTTTTATCAATAGTACTTATAGTCTGTTTGACAAATAGAAAATTAATAATTAAATCATGACTGAAAATTGCAGTAGTGTTTGGTGCTAACGGTTCATAGAGTTATAATTTTTTTCTCACGATCAGCTAAATTCCTTGTTTTTATCTACTTTATATATATTTTTTAAAGCTGCCTATTTGTAAAATTGATAAATAATAATCTTACCTATATATTCTTGTATTACTGTTTTAAATTGCTCGAAATACTGCGACATTGTGATGCATTTTTTTTAACGCAAGTTATTAATTAAAACATTTTCGAATTCTTCTTCTAACTTGCATAATTATTTCAATTACATATAACAACGTTCACTTTCATTTTACCAATTAATTATTGTCAAATATAACGAAACGTGGATTATCATTACTTTATAATATTGTATAAATTGTAATCTTAATAATTTTTCTTTTTAATATTAAACGAATCACATTTTTATAACATTAAATTTGAATTGCAAATTGATCTAGTTTTTAAGGTTAATTTTGATTAGAAGTAATTTTGTATTTTAACGTTGGTGGTCTGAATGTAATGTTGGTAGTGTAGAAATAACCAAATGTTTTATGTAGTAGTAGAGACAAGTCGTTGGTTATATTTTACATTTATTTTATTGTGATATTGTAGGATGTAATCGGAAATTGTCCGGCTAATTCGACTGCCAATTGTTTAGATCGTTAATTGTAAGTTTAAAACATTTTCTAATATTTATTTTACAACATTACTTAATAATGACCATTTCGATTAAATTTATTTCGGCTGTTTAGCTTTTCGTTAACCACTTTTACACTAATTTTGGCTGTGCAAGTTGTAAACGTTTTGGGAACGTTTATTTTAATGCTTCTCTATTTCCATCATGGTTTTTAATATTGCTCCTTCATTTTGTGCTTAATTAATAACGACGGGCCATTTGGGAGTTTTTAAAACATCACAGTTGTTATAATCGCGTTAAATTTCTAAATTTAATTATAATACGTAGGTATGAGTAAGTAAAGGCTTATTTCTACCTTTAATCGTGTTTTTGTTTTAATGGATTTGTATGTTTTCCACCGTTTTTTTTATTATCTTTAAAATTCTTATCTGTCAAACCAATAAATTATAATTAATGTAGAGAAATCAGTTTAAGTTTAGTTATCAAATCAAAATTAAAATGCATTTTAAAAATACGCTTTTGAGTATTATATAATAATAATGGCATCATTATATATCATTAAAGTGGATTTATAATATATTATGTATAATGTACTGTTTAGCTCCATAGAGAGTTTTGCATGATTTGGTGCGCTCTCGATTAATTACAAACTAGGATATGGATTATTAGAAGGAGGCAAATAAAATACATAGTGTATTGATGCTTTATATTATCATTTTCTAATATTTTTATGTGTATTTTGCTATTCTGTGTTGACGATAAAAAGTCCTGTATTTTCATTTTCCGATATGTAATTTTAATTTGACAGATCATTTACCAAAATAGGTAATTATTTTAACAAGTGTTTCAATGGTAAATTCAATTGTTATACAATATTATTTTGGGGTCGGCTTTTTAATCGCTAGTTAACTCGTATCACTCGTAACTCATTTCAATCACCATAGAAACAATTGTTTCTAATAATCATTTCTTTAACAATTGACAGATGGTCAGAGTTAATTAGCTATTGAAAAATTGGTCCTTAAGGGGCAGTTTTTTGATCATTGATTTTTGTTAACTGATGAATAATTGCTGTGGAAGTCATTGCTGAAGCAACCCTGTTTCTGTGGTGATCGACTAATAATTTGAGTTAGTTGAAGATTGAAATACTAGGAGCCAGTTGCACAATCGCTGATAGAAGGTCAATCACCATAGAAATGATTGTCTAAACAATCGTTTGCGTGGGAATCGGCAGAGGTTCAGCGGTGATCAGCTGTTGTGCAACTGGCCCTAGTCCTATGGTCGTTTGCACCATCACTGATCAAATATTTAAGTATTGTTTACGTTATTGATTTTCCCTATAGATATTTTATACCTGACCAAGGATTATTATTAATTATTAGGTTATGTCGGCACAAATGGTTACTAAAACATTTTCCTTCAAGAACAATTATTATTTTCCTAAATTGACATGTCAAACAAATGTTATCGGAAGGTGAACAAATGGATTCTAAGTATTTCTGCGCTATTTTATTTATCAGAGTGTAATTATTAGTATCTGTCATTATTGAATATACAACTACCTATTGAAATATTTAATAATTCTTATATCATTAGAATGATAATGGTTATAGTAATTTTATAATGATACGACAGACATTGATACGATTTTAATTTGAAATGCTTAACTAGTTGCGAT
The DNA here is from genome assembly GCA_036326145.1 of Rhagophthalmus giganteus. NCBI lineage: Eukaryota > Metazoa > Arthropoda > Insecta > Coleoptera > Rhagophthalmidae > Rhagophthalmus > Rhagophthalmus giganteus. The sequence continues at coordinate 67,826,102 of JARFJA010000001.1, read as the reverse complement.
TAGTATTATAAGAGTGAATTTACATTGTAGAATTCACAGAACTGTAGGTGAAAGTGTTCTAAAAAACTTTAACAGATCAGTATTGGAATTAATTTTAATAGATACGATCAAAACATTGAATTAACATATTTGTTCTTAACTCTAGAACCGCACTGTGAAAAAATTGTACGTTAAACACACCGTAGGTCGTCGGTGACTCCACTTATACTGACTCGTTGCTCATGTAGAATATTACTAAAATTACATAAACAAAACGTCGGATAATTATCATAAACTATTAATAAATTTTGTTACTCTATTATAACAAACTAAAATGCTAATTAAAGTTCAGAAAAAAGGTAAATGAAAATTTGGGACATGTGCAGTTAGAGTTTTGTATAGGGTGGGGTCACCAGCAACTTCACACTATGGTTAATTCTCTTAATTCTTTTTATAATTTAAGGCTAGTTTTTAGTAAAAGATAAACTGATGTCTGAAAAACTGTTATACATTTCTATTAGTAACGTTTTTATTCAACTTGGGATTTACAGGCAACTAACTCTTTAAAGTAAAATTTTCTGCCCATTCAAATATTTTGACTTGAACTATAAAATGTGATTGAAGTATAAATTCTTTCTATTATATAATATTCTGTTTATACATATACATAATATATTTCTTTAACAAATAAGTTTAAAAAATATATTGATGTTGAATACTTACTACTTGCATATAAATTAACATTATTAAGATCCTATACCAAGTGGTCAGAAGACTGGTCTCTCACCTGATGGGTTCTCGATTCGAGTCCCAGTTTGGATGGTGAAATAAACCCCAGGTAGGCATGGATGCTCCAAAACTCCCTAGTTAGGGTGGAACAGAAATAAAATTTAAAAAGAAGATTCTATACATTTTGTATTAAAATGAACCACTACAACTTGCATTTTGAATATTTTTATGCAGGATGTTTCAAAAGGTATGGCATTAAATAGAGATGGTGTTTAATAAATGAAGCTAAAAATGATTTGACAATTTTTTATAGACTCTTTACTTTTCTGCATTTATGCAATTTGTTCGGCTTATTTACATTTTTGGATAAGATGTGATGCAGTTATATTCATATTTTAGTTATTGTGTTAAAAGGGTAGAATGCATTTTATATTGAACATATATATGCAAGAACTGGTATTTCCATCTTGCAATTTTATCTGACAGATTTTTACTATGGAAACGTTTGTTGGTATAATTGAGTATTAGAGTTAAGAATGGTGAATAATATAAAAGGTGTACAATGTACATCGACTAAAACCATACATTTGTCATATATTGATGATTAATGATTTAATATTGTAGGTAAATTACAGATTATTTTATCGGTGTTGTGCATTATTATTGGCATGTGTAAATTAAAAACATCATGATAAATATGAATTACTTTCTACTTTGTCAATTATGATAAGCTTTACCTTGTGAAAATATGTAAATTATGTAATTAAGGTCACAAATGATTGGTGCAGGAACTATATTGGTTATCAATAATAAAATATGAGTAGGTAGTGCATCAAAGTCGAAAAAAGAACTATGTATATTTCTGGGTTTCCACTTTTCTGATTATTAGTGGTGTTGTTTATTAGGTTTGTATAAGAAAAGTATATATTTCAAATCAAATTTTAAAACTGACTTCTGTTATATAATTATGTACATACCTACCTACTTTTATTAATAACTTTTAATAATTGTTTTTCTCGTATTATTAATACCTACCTAGTATTTTATAAATACCCACTAGATATTTAAATGTTTTGATATTACTTATTTAAAAAAAAAGTGTCCCATATGGAGGGTTAGGTAATCTTGGCATGTGTAGCAGGTGGGTAAGGTGTCATGGTGCACACCCGCCGCATGGAGTCAAGTGGCTCAGCTCCTGACAGCGGCCCACGTCACCGTACACGGGTATGTGTATGTTCATCTTCATTTCACAATACATAATATTGTATGTATGTATTCTTTTTCTTATGGGTTCATTTCATGCTCTGTGGCTACTGTATAATAAAAAAGGCATTTATTTTATAAGACAAAAAAAGCTTAGATGTAAATATGATGATTTATGTTTAAACTAACCACTAATTATGTTTATGTGCTGGAAAAAAGAGCTACTGGAAAATAATTTGTATGGTTGCATATTGTATGCACAAAAATCAATGAGTTCCCTCTTGTTGAGTGATTCTCGATCAGAAATTCTTGTTTTAGCGGCTTTGGAAATGGTGAACATATTTTGTGCTAAATAAATATTTTTCATATTTTGTTATTTTAAATATTTAACACAATAAAAATTACTAAATTTATACCTAGTTAATAGTTTTTTTGTTAGTTTCATATTTATTTATAATTAGTAGTAATAGAATTATTTCTTGTAATTGAATGTACCTACCTAATAAGTAAGTAGGTATGAATTAGCGAATTTTTATAGAAAATATAGCTATTGCAGCCTGTCTGATGACAGGGCCCAGAGGTGCCGTTTTAGATTTTTTCTGCTTTCGACCCCTAGATCACGAAAATATAGGTCATTCATTTTCGGATATAATCAAATCTTGTAGACACGATTCCGGTCGTAATTTTGATCGTAGAAACTCAAATTTGGGCAATGTATTGTCTTTACGAATACGAAGGTCGAGTTTGTTAACCAGCCAAATCGACCGACCCGTTCAAAAATTTTAAACAGAGTTATCTCCGTTATTAATGATCTGATCGGTAATGTGAAATATTTTTTAGAATCACCATACAATTCTATCTTTATAATTTTCGATAAAATTATCGTTTTCGAAATAATCGAAAAAAAGTGATAAAAATACCTACTCTTGAGAATATTTCTCTAGTGAATATAATTTTTTAAAAGATGTTATTTTTTCGAGAAAAATGAAAAAAAGGAGTTTTGAGACATATTACATGGAAATTCAACATCGAGGTTTTACCGTTGGATCTTTTTATTTAAAAAATGAACTAATGTAGTAGGATCTGTACTTATAGTGTCGGTACTTATCGTTAGTTTATTTAATATTTACTTCAGAAACATAGTTATTTGACTTATAGCAGAATGTAAAAATTTTATTTAGTATGAAATATTTTTTTTGAAACTGCCGAAATGGGCTTCGACAAATTGGGGACCACTTCGATGAGATAATATTTGCTTAGTTATACATGAATTATAGTTGATATCCTTTATTTGCAATGTCATTAGTAATTTATATTTAAATTATCAATTCTATAATAATAAAATATTTGTAATATGTTAGAGTACAACGCTGGTGGAGGAAGAATTTGAAACATCAAGTGTAAGTGATAGTGAAGAAGAAGACCATTCATGGACTTTGAAAAGTAAAACTACTGCTCTAGCAAATTCAAAATCTACTAAAACAATTCCAACTGGAGTTCGAGAACTTAGGAATCGATTTGTATATGATGGTGACCGAAAATTCTCCTGTAAGTAGTTCTATTACTATTCTGAAATATTAATACATTCATCTCTTTTGAGGAAATGCAATCAATAAATCTAGTCGACATACTTAAGGGTCCTTTCAATAATAATTACGTCGAAGAATTTAATCGCATTTGTATTTCAATTAATAATGTTTTCACTGTACACATAATCGGCGTTAATAACGAACTGTCACTTTTTGATACTTGAAGCCAGTTGTAGAAAAGAAATTAAATAGTTGTTAGTTGTTAGTTATTTTCATGGAACTCGAGTTTTTGACAAATAACAATTAACTAATATTGATTTTTAAATTTAGTTTTATGCAACCAATTCTTATTGTTAGTTTTTTTTTTTAATTCAAATTTGCTTTGCTTTATCGATCACCACAGGCTTGCTATTAAATGTGCTTTTAGCGATGTGAAAGGGGAATCTGGAGGATAAACAAACCTAATTTCCATTAAGACTCACAATCAGTGTTAAATCTCTAATTTTTATTTACTGTTAAAAAATATAATGTATGTTTGTTTCAAGTGCTAGTAAAACTTTCATACCTATAATATAACGATGTTTGATAAAAAGTAGAAATTTTGAAGATTAATTGATTGTGATCTCATTTTTAGCTAATCGTTTAAGAAAAAGAGAAGTTAGAAGTGCCCATATATCTTTAGATAAAAGACATTCTTTATCGGTTTATTCATCTCGTGATATGGAGGACGATTCTGATGCTTATAATGAAAATGATTCGGACGAGGATATATATTCCTCTAGGTATTTAGCCCGATAATTGTATTTTATGATATCCTTATTACATTTGTTTAGGACAAGATCAAAACATTTACGACATGCAAGATCATCACTTACTCAATTGGAAAAACGTACAGCTTTATCTTTGCGTCCAATACGTATCAAATCATATGCAGATCCTCACTCGCCATTAACTTATAATTCAGACGATAGTGATGCAGATAAGGAGGGTATGTGTTATAAATTATTTTAATAATTAATTGTAATATTTTGTTTTTATATTTGTAGTTGTTCGTAGAAGCAAAAGGAAAAGAACTATGCGATATTCAACTATGTCTTGGTTAAATGATAATCAAATGCCAAAGGTTGGATATCCAAATTTGGTTGATGATTATTCAGAAGAAGACAGTCGTGATATCCAAGTAAAAATTTTTTATTATAATGTATATATTATTAATATATTCTGTTGACAGGAAGCGCAGTGTCATAAATCAAAATCACATAGAATTGCTATACATAATACCAAACATGCCGCATCGCATGAAGTAAATGGTAGAAGAGAGGTAAAGAAAAATCCCAAATACCTGTATGATTATGAAACTGCAGATATACACAGTACTCGCAATCGAAGGATTGAAAAATGAGGATTCTGCTGCAGATCGAATAATTGAAGAAAGAGGAAGAGATCGGTGTGAATCTAATGATAACAAAGAAAATAAAGAAAACAATGTTACAAATGAGAGATTAAATGGAAAAGTAAAAGGTAAGAAAGATAAAATTGAAGATAATAAGATGGAGGTTAGTGAAAATATAGATGAAGACAATGCCGGCAACGATCAAATAAAGGAGGAAGAAGAAGAAGAAGAAAATAAAAATGAAGAAATTAAAACAAACAATGGTAAGTTTAAGATTAGAAATAATTCCTTTTATATTGCAAATACATATTATATTGCATACATTATACGTGGCAGTTTTTAAGTACGTAAAACAGTTGAAGGGGATATTTTATGGCTTATTTTATTTAGAGAAGGTTAGTTAAGCAAAAATACTAACTTTAAAAAGCGACTACTTAGCGCTTATTTAATTCAACTTTAATATAGACAAATAAAGCTTTGTGTAATACCATTACTTACATGAAAATCTTCCTTCACTTATATTTGAAATACTCTTACAATTTAGTGCAATCGAAAAAGATGGTGTGAAATTGACATGGTGTATTATTGGTTGCTTAATTTTATATTTTACAACTGATAATAATGTTTAAATTATCTGACGGTTTGTTTACTAGCTCGTTAATTTGCCATAGTTGTGTTACACAAATTCTAATATACGTACATATAGTTTCTGTTGCATTCTAATCGTTCAATTTTCAACAAATTTTATTTTTAATTATTAAATTGATTGGTGCAAAAGGTAAGATATTGAAGAATAAGTTTATTAATATGACATAAGATTATTATTACGTTTTATCTACTTTAAAAATTCTTGTTATGCCCATGTTCATAGTAATAATTCTTTTTATAACTAAAGTTACTCTGATGATAGGCAAATATTTTTTCAATAAAAATATTGAATATTAATAATAACAATTAATGAATAAAGACCATTTTCTGCGAGAGTCAATTTATTTCATTGTCAGTTGTACATCTGTATCGCCTTGAACAGGGCAACACTTTAAACATGAAAAAGAAAATATGTTCATTTTTTCGGTAAATAGATATTAATACTTCTTCATAAAATAATAGTTAGTATAGCACCTTTTATATTACATAAATTTTTGATTAATATTAATCGTTCGAATTAAAATTCATTCATATCATTGAACATCCAATTTATTGTCTATCAAAAACCATGAATTTATTAAATATATCTTCCCATCTGATTTAAGTGAGTACAGAAAATGAAAAATATGAAGAAGAAAAGGAATCAACAGAAAGTGATGAAATAAGAAAAGTAGGAACTCGGCGAAATAATTGTAATCGTGTTGATGATAGTTATTCTCCAAAACGTACTAGAAATCGTAAAATGTCAGGTAATTACAATTATTGGTCCCAATGAAATTTCAATTGGTTTGAATGTTGTAAACCAACTTTCAAAAGCAGAAATAAATATTTATATGGATATAAACCCTAAAGTTAGGTATTATTAGTTTAATAAAATTATATTTTTAACATTTTTTAATCGTTTAATATAAGTGGGCACGTTAAGATCTTCTATAAAATTGGTCAATTTCTGTTTTTGGATGGAGGTATTTCTTTTAGTATTAGAAATAGTCCTAATTATTATGTGTAAGATATATTTTATTAATTATTTTATTTATAGCTGTATAAATCCTTATTTATTTAATTATTTTTAGAAACTTCAAGTTCGTCAGAAGTTAATCGAGTTTATTCTTTAAGGCAACGTGTTCCAAAACCATCCAGCAAACCAAGTAAGTATTTTTGATTTTGAATTAAATAGGTTTCTCGAAAGACCTAATATATTATATCTGAAAGCTTATACTTTTACTATATATAAATAAAATTTAAGCATTTAATTAAATCATTAAAATGAAAATTTTTGTATTATAAAATTTTTGTTTTAAATAAAACAGTATTTGTATTTTAGAGTTATCCAATGCAGTGCTTTCAGAATTAGAACAAGTTATGAACCGTCCAAGAAGACGTTTTGCCAGAAGGAGAAAAGTATCACAAAATTCGAGTTCCGATTCATCTACAGATTCTGACGATCTATGTCGCAAACCAAAATATCGATCAAACAAGTAAGTTGTACATTTTTAAATAAGTATAGTTCTTGAAATTTTAATTTGATACATTTCGGTACTAAACGTTCACATTTAAAAATGAATGTAACTCCTATCATTTATATTGTATTTATTTATTCATTTTTAACAATATATTTTTTAATGTTTTTATTCGATGGTCAATACACTATTACAAAAAAATGTTTTTAGTTTATAAAAAAATATCTTAAATCTTAAAGAAGTTTGATGTAATTAAGTAGAACAATAGGTCTGTTCCAACATACCTTCAAATCGGCGTGTGAACGGTACAGTGCATGCTTTCAACCAATTAGAATTTTAGAATTCACTCAACTATCAAAATCTAATATTCTGATTGGTTGAAAGCATGTACTGTACTGTACTGTTTGCAAATCGGTTTGATGGTGTGTTGTTGGAACAGACTTAAGATAGATATCTATAGTTTTATTTTTATTACTTTGTTTGTGTTTGACATTGAAAGTGTACATTATTTAATTTTATAAATATTTTAAACATGCTTTGATTAAATTTGATGAAAATAATGACCGATAAACCTGAAAAAAATATTTAAATTGAATAAAGAAAATAGAATCGATACCATAGTTGCATCACTTGCACTGTCACTTTCACTCTTTCACAACAAACTTAAATAATATATAAAATGCAACTATGGGTATTCGGTTTAAAATAAAAATAATAATATGCATATACGTTTATAAATTAGTACTAAAAATACTCATGGAAAAGGCGATCAAATTAAATCTGGTTCAGGAAGTAACAAACCTTTACCTATTGGACCTGAAACTATAGATAATAGTATTAGATTTAGTAGCGTGGGAGGTTTAGATGGGCATGTACAATGTCTTAAGGAAATGATTTTATTACCAATGATGTATCCAGAAGTGTTCAAACAATTCCAAATACAACCTCCGCGTGGAGTTTTATTTCATGGCCCTCCAGGTAATAAACTGTATTTTAGTTACAATTTAATTATCATTTAATGTTTTTAGGTACGGGTAAGACGTTGATAGCTCGTGCTTTGGCAAACGAATGTAGTTTTGGATCACGTAAGGTATCATTTTTTATGCGTAAAGGTGCTGATTTATTAAGTAAATGGGTGGGAGAATCTGAAAAGCAATTAAGATTGCTATTTGAACAGGTACCTATTTTAAATTAATTTTCAGTTATTTCATTTTTTTAATGTATTTAATTAGGCTCAGGAAATGAAACCTTCCATCATATTTTTTGACGAATTAGATGGATTAGCGCCAGTTCGTTCTTCTAGACAAGATCAAATACATGCTAGTATTGTGTCAACTTTATTAGCATTAATGGATGGACTAGATAATAGAGGTGAAGTTATTATTATAGGGGCTACTAATCGAATAGATGCGATCGATCCAGCACTCAGAAGGCCGGGTAGATTCGATAGAGAATTACTGTTTCCTCTACCTGCTCGTAAGGTTTGTATTATTTGAAAGGCAAATAACTTCAAATAGTGTTCAGGTAACCTTATTTAACGGGGATGCATTTCTGATAAATCAATATTAATTCTTAATTCTTTTATTATTATCAATAAGAAAACCATACCTACATAAATAATTATGTAATATCTACAGTTCAACCAAGTTTACAAAAGCTTTGAGGTTGCTTAGATTGTAGAAAGTAAACTCGAATGTAACAATATTTCAGCGCAAACTTTAAAATTTTATAAATTATAGTTTATTCAAGCGGCCTGCCAATACAAGTCATCAATAAAAAGTTACTAGATTGTATATTTGTAATTCAGTTTTATGTTCGAAAAGCGACATATTTTATTGACGATTTACCTGCACAAATATTAGATAATACAAAAAAAGACTACGATTTATTAGAACTGTAAACATACGAAGTAGAAGGTGACAGCACTGTGTGAAATATCATCTAGTAACCTCTTAATGATGGAATCGTGTTGGACCTCTCGTATTGTAAATCTATTTTGGATACAGTATAGCTTATCACGTTTCATTTGACAATTTGACATTTATATATATATATTGTGGCCATTGCATAGGAAATTTAAAAAGTTATTAGTAATTTTCTAATCTCGATTTAATTAGGATTATCTGAATACAAAAATGCTTATCATTGTAATATTTATTTAGGAACGTGAAGAAATTTTAAATGTCCATGTTGCACAATGGGCAAAACCGCCAATTCCAGAATTAGTAAATTACTTGGCAGAAAATGCTGTTGGTTATTGTGGATCGGATTTAAGAGCACTTTGTTCAGAAGCTGTTATCCAGAGTCTGCGAAGAACATACCCTCAAGTTTACCTGGCCGACTATAGACTTGTTTTAGATCCAAATAATGTTAAGGTTATAACATTTTTATATTTAATTGTATAATTTTTACCTATTTGTACTTATTTATTTGACTGTTTCGAGGATACACTTTTAAGAGGAAATATGAAAGTTTTGATTTAAGATATGCAAGAATAAAGCAACTTCATAAATTAGGTACTCTTACATAAGCAAATTATTTTCAAAATTAATTTTCAATTTCATTTTAAAACTACTAAATATTTAACAATAAGAACAGTTTTAACATTCAATTAACTTGATCTTTATTTTAGGTAGAAAAAGTAGATTTCCTTAGAGCCAAATCGTTATTAGTACCTGCCTCGTATAGAATTAGCCAAAGTTTAGGAAGAAAATTAATGCCAATTTTGGAACCTATATTAAAAGAATCATTAAATTGTACATTAAGCATTCTTAAACGGACATTTCCTCATGGTTTAAATCCAGTTTTAGCAAAGTAGGTATTCATTTCTAAATTTTATTTTATTAAAATAAATATTTTTGCAGGGTAAAATTAAAAGCGGGCGTTCGACCTGCACAGTTGTTACTTTTGGGAGATGGCCCTCAACATGGTCAAACGTTACATCTTGCTCCTGCTATTTTGCATCGTATGGAACATATTAACGCTTATGTACTTGACATAGCAATGTTGCATCGCGAAACTGCTAGATCACCAGAAGAAGCTTGCTTGCAGGTATTATGTTCATACTGTCGTTAATATCTTAATTATAATATCCTATAAGAGTGGTTTAAAGTGAAACATACTAATGTATGTTAAAAACTACAATAAGTTTTATAAATATACCTAAAGAATTATAAAATTCTTTTTGAAAGAATGTATAAATATTTATAAAAAGAAAATAACATATTAAAAACCTGTAAAACTTGTGTATATATGGTATCCTAGATAGGTTCCAAAGCGTGTTATTAATAAAATGATGACTAGATTGCATATTTGTAATTTAATTCAAAGTTTGGAAAGTACTATATTCTACCAATGATTTACCTATATGCATATTACATGGCAAAAAAATACTATAATTTATTAGAACTGTAAATATATGATGTGCAAGGTATTATTATTAAGGTTTATTTTTGGTTATTTCAGTATTTAACTATTTTATAATATAATAATGTAGATAAAAACGACATATTAAAATAAATTATTTATAATGCATTTCACAAAGAAATTTAAATGTTATAGGTTTTTCAAGAAGCTAGAAGAAATGTTCCTAGTGTTATATATATTCCAAATGTTGACCAGATGTGGACATTAGTGAATGAAACGGTTAAAGCTATTTTTTTATCACAACTAGCGCAGATGGATCCAAATTTGCCTATTCTTTTATTAGCAACTGCTAATGTAATATTTACAAAATTACCAACAGAGGTTAGTTAAGTTTTTATGTATTATAACTTCAATTATACATTATACCAAGTTCAATGGATGTTAACAAATTCAATGTATATTCTCGTGTCCAATTATAGTTTATGAGATTTTATATTTATTCGTACCCAACAAATAGATATAGGTATTTACGTAATATATTAATACTTAAATTACAGCTTCAATATGTATTTTCGCAATATCGAAAAGAAGTGTATCAACTTAATCCTCCTAATGCTGATGATCGTAAAGCATTTTTCAAACTTCTTTTAATTGATGCTTGCCTAAAAGCTCCAAAACCACGTAGAAAAAAACCATTAACTCCTCCTCCATTACCAAGAGCACCAACTCCTCCACCTACACCTGTAACGGAAGAAAATGCTAGAAAACTTTATGAACTAGAAGAAAGAACTTTACGAGAGCTTAGAATATTTTTGCGCGATATGTGCAAAAAGCTAGCCAATAATAAATTGTACGATTTATTTATTTTACACATACCATATCTATTACTGTATTTATGTATGTTTATTTGTAGATTTTTTATGTTCACTAAACCAGTAGATACAGAAGAAGTTCCAGATTATACAGCCATTATAAAAACACCAATGGATTTAGAAACGATGATGACAAAAGTTGATTTTCATCGTTATGAATGCGCCAGAGATTTCCTTAATGACATTGAATTAATAGTACAAAATGCTTTAGAATATAATCCTGCAAAGTATAAATGAAATTAAGATTTTTCTTGAAAGAATTAATATTTTTATATCTATTTTAGAACGTCAGCTGATAAACAAATTAGACATAGAGCATGTTCTTTAAGAGATTATGCTCATACTTTAATAAAAAATGAAATGGATAGTGATTTTGAAGAAAAATGTCAGTTTATAGCAAAAAGACGAATTGATAGGAAAGCAAGTACATCACAGTATTTACCTGCTTACATTACCACAACCGGTATTACCTGTTCAAATTACTTTTGTATTTAAATAAATTTTATTATTTAAGTAGATACTACTGGACTGAAATCGATTGGTGTTAAAGAAGATAATCAAACCGATAAAAATTCTGAAATTAAATATACAGATAAAACAACTGATCAAGCTACCAGAAGTTTGCCTATAATTTCTTCAAATTGTCCAATTCGCAAAAGGAAGTTCAATAGCTGGCAACAGGGTTATGTTAAGAAAAGAAAACGACGTGATAAAGCTGTATCTGCTACAACTGGTGATGACCAAGTAAGTAAGATTTATATTATGCTATCATAAGTAAGTTGATGGTGCAATATTAATTATTTAAATTATACTTACATGTGAAAACAATCCTAGACTTATAGGTTCCTACCTAGGACCTAGGTTCTGAGTTTTACTGTTTTTTTTTTCCGATAATATTTCATTCAGATATTTAGGTGGTACTTCGCTTTAAACATAGCAAAGATTACCACTAATTTTTGGTAAAAAAGCATTAGAAGAAAAAGAAGAGGATTGGGCGCTTTTATCTAAAATTTTAAGTCTGATTATTGTCATATCCTAATTGATGAACACTTAGTTAATGTTAAGCAAATTAGTTCACATAATAAATTAGCCAGTCTAAAATTGAATTTGTTATTAAAATGTTATTTTTTAATCTGGCAATAAGATTAATCAAATGTTAAATTTAAACATTTTAAAATTTTCAGACCGATGGAAAAGTTTCTTCAGCTGAAGATGTAAAAGATACAAGATTATCTTCTTCTCTCTTATCTTCCTCTTTCTCAGGTATAACGGATTCCAAGAGGACTGTTGTAAATGACGTTAATTCGGAAATTAATAGTGCAAATAAAGTTACCATTCCACTTACAGTAAATTGTGATACTGCTTTAGAAGAAAATGCAAATGTTCAACAAAGTAGTCCCCTTTGGTAAGATTTTTGTATAAAGATTAATCATAATAAATTTTTAGTAGGTAACAAATTGATTTAAAAATACATTATTATTGTGTTGTGTAGCAAGAACTTTTTTATTTAATTGTAATCATATTTTTCTCGTTTGTAAAAGATTAGCAGTGGTATAAGTCACAGCCTAGATTAGTGGTTTTTAACATTTCAGAATCACGTAACACTTACAATTTTATAAGATTTTGCAGAACATAACCACATCATATGCATAACAGTTTACACAGCAGTCAATAGCAAATAACAATCGGTAAATGAAATTTAAAAAAAGAAAATTGTCACAATTGTTTTAAAGGGATATTTGAATCTAATGACTTACAAATATTTTCAATATCTGGTCTTATGGTGTGAAATAGCTACTCTCGTTTCCTCTTCTATATTTGTCAGCCTTTCACGTTTCTTTGTCTTAATATTCATTAATGTTGAAAAACCAAACTCACATAAGTGTGATGTTGAAAGTTGTAATCAAATTTTAATCGCTTTTTCAGAAATAGTTTTAAACTCGCTTTGATCAGAAATCCAAATTTTTTCAACTGTTATTTCGTAAAATTTCATTTTGAGAGTACGATCCACTGACAACATAATGAAATTCTTCCTCTTCTTGTAACGAAAACTCATAACTTTGGTGGAACACTTTCTAAGTTCACAGAGCACCAATGTTCTGTGGAACATCGCCTCTCTGCTCTAGATGGTTAATGAATTTCTTTCAGCTTTCTTAAGAAGATTTTTGCAAGATTGTGTTTTCTTTTTGTATTTGTCATATTTATGCTGTTGTATGTTTGTATAATTTATTTACATGTATTAAGTACATCACTGCATTAACGGATTATTTGACTAATTATTTTCTAGGTCCTCTAATCACAAACGGCGATTAAGTGACCTCTTGAGTCCTTCAGAACTTCTTGAGGACCCATTAGAATTTGATGATATAGATAAAGCTCTAAATGAAAACGGTATGTAATTTAAAATGATTAATTTTCTTTGTTTTATTTTTCCTAATTAAATTCTGAGAAATGGCAGTTTGTACCCAAAATAGAGTCCAAATTTCATTTTTAAATACGAATTATATTTACTACGAGAAACCATTAAAATATTGATTATGATAACCAACACTATTATTTTCTATTAATATTATTTCGAAAATTAATAAATCCATCTCCAATTTGACCTTTTTGAAATATGAAGGCATATTGAAATGATCAGAAAAAGCTTTGTTATTTTATGTATTGAGTATCAGCAGTAACAATGTAACATTAAAAATAATGTAAAGTGGAGTCTGTTCATTTATGTTATCTAAGTTTCAATGTTTTTAGAATATTTTTATTATAACTTTTTAATTGTAATTATTAGTTATAGAAAATCAATCTGAAAATAAATTAGTGGAAATAGAAATTGAAGAACTTGAGAAAGTTTTATTACAGACCATTAAAATAACAACGAATAAATCTCTTCAATCTCTTTTGGATTTATATAATCAATTAGAGAGTATAGTTAAACACTACAGTAGGACATACAAGAAGAATAATTTGCCTAGGGTAAGTTTTATTTTATAAAATAAACAAATAACATTCGAATTTCTCTTATTTATATTAGTTTTATTTGTAAAGGTAACTTTAATACTTTTTCAAATTATTCTATTATTATAATATATCATTTTTAGGATCTACAAAGGGAATTAATCAGATATAAAAGTGATACGGCAACAATGATGATATAAAAAATTAATCTCAAATGTAAAATGTTTCTTAATGAGACGAACACTGCCTAAATAAATTATAAATTACTGTAATACCTAACTTGCATAACTGAAATCTTTTCCACAATTTATTGTAATTTAAATATTTTTTAATGTTATGTTGTCACCACAACATGTAGACAATTTTAAAGTGTTGAACTGAATTTCTTTTATTTCTGTAATATTTTATAAAAATGTTTGGGCTTTATTTATAAACAGTGATTAAATTTAATAATTATTCACAAGTAAGGGCTGATTATCAAAATTAGTGATTAAAAAACCAGCCTTAAATCACGTTTAACTACTAGAACAATTATTGCAACAATTGTTTTTAAGAAAAAAAAACAATTTAATTACTGACTATAAATGTAGTCCCTTTAGAAGTAACTACATTTAGATTTAATTTTGGTTACTTTGTGTTCACTGGTTTTAAAATCCAGCTCTATAATACATGTTTTGTATATTTTTTTCTTGTATTATAGAATTAAGTTTCCACCTGATTTAACTAATAAAGAAATTGTAGAATTATTTGAGGCCCTTACTGAAATTTATGTGTAGCACATCCACTGTCCATGCAATTTTTGAAATTGAACTTTGCATAATCGTTTATCTTAATGTTATAACATCGTCAATGTTAATTCTTTTATTTACATGAATTTACGTTTTTCTTTGCATATTTATTAACATGCGAATAATGTATTATTTTTCTATAAATAAAAACATGGAAATAAACGGAAATTATTAAGATACTTTAGATGCCAAATATTATTGCCACTCTGTTGATTCAGAATGTAATAAATGATGTGAAAAATAAAAGTTTACTTATAATATAATAATATTGCCATCGGTAAAAAAATAGTGTTATCTTTATATTAGAATTAGATATTTTCTATATATAGATATATTTCTTTAAATAGATATTAATTTATTCAATTTTGGCTTTAGATAAATATAAATAAATGCATGACTCAATACTTATATTAATAATACCTACACCTACATTCATAATTTTTATAAGTAATGATTTTTTCTATCTTTTAGATTGATATGATTCATGCCATTTTATGTTCATCTGGAATGTGTCCTTCACAAATATATTTACTAATACATAACTATGTTTTCTTTTATTGAAACGACAGCTTTTAAATCATTTCTAATGTGATATATATTTATTGCCTCTGTATTCAACAGCTAACTGGTGATTATAATAACTATTGTGGCAATTTTTATATTTGTTCCATTTCATATTTTTACAAATCTTTAATAGTAACAAATAATTATTTAGTTTAATATATTATTTTCAGTTTTACTGTTATTTTTTATACAAGGCTGTGCTTTTACTGAATTTCTTTGATATCTATTTTAATATACTTTTTGGTTGATAATTTATACATGGTGTTCCGTGAAAATCAGTCATTCAATACCTTGAAAACAGTTAGAATGACGAATATAAAATTGGATGGTTTTTATTATACATATATTTAAAAATTAATTTTTATTATCTGACAATGAACATGATATAAAAAATGCATGTATTTAGTGTAACTTCTCTAAACCGGCTTTACTTGGTTCTAGGAAATTTTGGTTTTTTTGTTGAGGTGGTCGTTTTTAAAGGTTTTACTATATTAATTTATTTTATATTTTCGCGATTTACATGAAATATGCGGCGCTTATGTATATTCGTTCAAAAGTAAATAAATTATATTGTGAAGTTTGTTAGAAGAAGAGAATGGAACGACCACGTTCAAAGTGCTGATAATAATAGAATCATCAAATTGACCATGTATTTGATACCAGAAGCAAGGGCAAAAGAGAACCGGGAAGACCCCAAAAAAGTAGACAGTTGGAAAGCTGGACCTCTACATCAGTGGAAACACTGCAGATGAATAAAAGCGTGAAGAAAGACAGACCTCGATATAATAATACAAGGAAAGATATTCAACAGCAATATTTCCCTTAACCGAAGCTTCTCTGTTAGCTAAGAAGAAATTTAATTATAGTGAAACCTCTAGAACGATTACTTCAATAAATTATGATCAATAAAACTATTAGAATATAAAAATTAGACTTATTATTAGCGAGGTTTTATGGTAACTACCGTGTTTCTCAAAAACGACATCTCAGCGAAAAACCAAACATAATGAAATAAAATTCCCATGCGCGCAAGCAACGATAACAAATTTCCATAAAGACACGCATAAATGCTTCTTTAAGAATTTTTTAAGAACGGCGTATTTTAACGAACATTGCAAAGAGAAATGTTTGATGGAGAATTGTTTGGCGATGTTAAAACATATTTCACATTAACCTTATGCTTTTTTTTGGGATTGTAACCTTTTTCGTATGACGCTACATACCTGGTTTTTGGAATTTTTGATCGTCTGCCGTTTTGAAACTGGTTGATCGATTTTTATGGGTAACGAATTCGTCCTTCCTATTCCTGAGGACAATACACTCGTAAAATTTCAGCCTTTTACGGTCAAAATTACGACTTTTATCGTGTTTACAAAATTTATCCCAAAATGAACAATCTATGTATGTATATATTTCCGTGACCTAGGGGTCGATATCGGAGAAAATACAATGCGACTGCTATGATGGATTTCGTCATCAGACAGATCGCACTGATTTGATTACCTATGAAAATTCGTTAAAATAGAATTATTAGTGATACAGAAAAAGTATCTACATATAAATATGTATTATTACGCATGCACTGAAAAATTAATTGCGAAATTAATAAATTAATTGATAATCCAAATGGAAATCTTGGTGTAACGAAGGCACGTCGAAGTATTTACAGTTCTACAATATGATCGCAAACCACTTGCAAGTTTAATTTATATTTAATATTTATAGATATTTCCTTGCCCACTTACTTTGTAGGGCAAGAATGCGGTAATTGATAAAACAGAATAACCAAATGGTGTCGTTATTAATAGGACACTTCTAAGTATTGCTTATAGGGAGGCAGACTGTTATGTAATTAAATTTAATCGTATGACGTGACAACAAATAAGTTATAATAATTGAACGCTGATTGCGCTATAAATTTCAAATTAGCCAATTGAAATGATGCAGTGTCTCCGTGAATTTTTTTTTGAAATACACATACATAATTGCATCGCATTTTATAAAACTATACAGAAGCACAAAATCTTCTTCTTGGTGGTCGTTGTTTCATAATTGAAACGTCGTCGTCGACGACGTCATCTTTATTGCATATTTTGAATTTTATTTTTCCATTCATAATCAGTTTTGTTTTTCGGATAAAGCTACTTATTATATAATTTTTTGGCGTAGGAAGTTTGCCCTTTTCGTTGGTGATCTGCTTCTTCGTCTTTTATCACTGCCAGTATCTCTGGATTATCCTGCTTTTTTACGTGATATATGCCCACAAAAGGCCAATATTGTTTTATTAAAATTTATATTAGGTACCTATATTGAAATTTTATGATGCGGGCGAAATATATAACCTCAGGCTTAGTTTGCGTAAGTCAGAATTGGTCCGACAACCGTCTTTATAAATACCTGAGCTTGTTCGAACTTGATTTACTAGGCACGTTGGCGTCGCCGCGTCGGTCGTTTATTTACTTAAATACCTAAAAGTTACACTTGGTAGCTTGAAAATACGTCACGGATTTTAAGATTCGTTTGCTGTTAAACTGATTGTAAGTCAAATAAGTATGGCCTGTCCAAGCGATCTGGGGACATGTTGGGTGACAAACATTTTGCGTCGTTGGCAAGAGATGGGCAACGAACTAAACGACTTAGTGGTAGTGTGTGATAATACACCCTGCCACTCTAGATTGGAAACAGTGTTTGATGGCACTGGAGCAACACTGTTGCGTTTAGCACCTTATTCGCCTATGCTTAACCCCATCGAGGTGATATGGTCAAAAGTAAAATCTTTGGTGAAAATTGATCTCAAAATACCTCAGGTTGTAGCCCCTGGAATTCAAGAACAAAGATTTGCCTATTTAGAGGGAGTTATTGATCAGTCGAAAAATTCCATTGTGGGAGGAGATTGTGGTCGTGCAGTACAGCATAGCACAGTTTACTATGCAGCAGTTTTAACGATGGAAAATATGCCAGTAGGCATATAAAGTTTCAATTAGATAACAATTATGTAAATTTTATTGTAATACTTATTAAAAAATAATAATAAAGTTTTCAATTAGTACATAAGATTGATCGTTTCTGAATTACACCTGACGCTTTCTGGATTACAATTGATGTTTTCATGTGACCTTTTCCGAAATTCGTTTGATTAATCTAAATTACAACTGACGCTTTTTGATTTACAACTGGAAACGGTGTAGACGCGTAGGTAGCATTAAAATTGGACAAATTTCAAAGTCCACAACTTTGGGCTCGATGGACGACAGTTTTTTTTTTATTATTATAATGTACAAACATTTACTTTGCATTAATTATTTATTAGTTGTCTTTTCTAAAAGAACACCTACTCCCTATTTTTATGTAAAGCGAATTATTAATAGATACTACATGCAGTAATTGATCATGAACGAATTGTAACTTTTATCATTGATTGTTATCTTAATATATTTAATTAACGCAATTTTGATAAACGTAGTAACATCGCAGGATTAATATTGATCGCATTAATCAAAGAATACTTGTAATTCCCGTTTGTATCGTAAGTTTTGAGGATTTGTTTACGATAAAGTAATCCTTATTACGAGGTACCAAAAAATCGTTTAGGTAATTGAGGGTTACTTTATCGTTAAGGAATCCTTAAAGATTGCGGTGTAAATGGACAAATGAGTTAACCGCTACATAATAATTATATTAGTTATTATTTTAAATGGCATTTTTAATACCTAATTAGGTACCTATATACTATAGTTACTGTTTTTATCATTTAATAAATTATTTATTGACCAAGGGCCGATCTTTTATCTTCCATTTAATTTAATTGACACATATTTACCATAGAAACGTTTGTTCAAACAATTGTTTCCGTGGTAAAAATTAACCGACCCTTAGGGTCGGTTTTTTCATCTCAATAAATTTACTTGACAAATTTTTACCACGGAAACAATTGTCTGAACAAACGTTTCTATGGTAAATATGTGTCAATTAGATTAAATGGAAGATGAAAAGATCGGCCCTAAGAATATATTAAAATACAAAAATTATCTTGAAAACGCATTGAAAATTTAAACCATCGCTCTATCGCTATAGTTTTTCAATAAAGTATAATTTTAAATCAATTTTAGTTTTGCGCGTTTTCCACGCAGGTACTTCTAACGACAGCGATAATATCGCCGATAATGTATTAGATTTTTAGATTGCGGGTTAAGATTAGGTCGGAAGATCTGAAATATAGTTTAGCAATGCTGTTAGATATCTAGTATATCATTGACTGTAGCGCGACACAGACGAACTGTAAATTGCGGGAAGCTCGAAACCGATTATTTGGTGGTAATTAAAATACGAATTACATATTTCGATAGGTTAATCAAAAGAAACAAAAAGTATCGATATAATTTAACTAAGGGGCGCTAGTTCAAGTATCTGTAATAATTAATGTTCAAACTGAAATGAATGCGTTATCAAAAGTTAAGATTTCTTTCGAGTGTTTGTGCAGTTTTTTAAATTATTAATATGGAATTTACTTTTATTAGCGAATTTAGAAGGTGAGATTCTTGCAATTATTTTTTAGTTGTAATACGTATTAACTTAGAAAATTATTAACAATACAAATTTTTCGCGGTTTCTCGTTTTTAGAATAAAATTAATATCTACCTATATACGAATTTATTTATATTAGAAAGAAACAAAGTCTTCTGTATAGATGTCTTCTGCATGTATAGTAAATAACAAAGTCCGTTGAAACTGATTGGTTTGAAATGCCTAAATGAATGTAGTCTATAGAAAATGAGAATAACTTCTGAACGAGGGTCCAATTTTAAATATGTATTATACCTATGATGGTTCTACGAAATTGAATTTATTTAATCTCGCTACCACTTTACAGCCATTTTGGAATTTTTAATGTAGTTTTAATAATTTTATAATTTTTTTTAAATATATTACTAGTCGGCCATTCCTTCCGAATGACCGGACCGGAAAATTTCTTATTTTTTTAATAAATTTAATTAATCCCTTCTGGACATAATCTAAGTCCACTTGGTAATTAGTTAGTTTAAATTTAGTTAACTATAATTTTTTTTTAATTCTTTTTTGTTAGGTACAATCTTTTTTGTTTACTCTGACTCATTAATATATATGTATTATACAATTTATTATACAATACAATATATATACAATATGAATTTTAATAGATTTTAGTGTGGCAGTTAACCTCCGACGAATGAGTTGGTTAATACCGAAACGTTGGTTGATAAATTGTTCGGAAGTTGAGAGAAGTTTTATTGTTCTATAGTTTATTTTAACAAATTCGAAGTGGCCGGTGTTTATAATTATACCATTCGCCAGAAAAAGAATTCTACATTTAAAAAATGATTCAATTAAATCTCTTTTTTAATAGGTTTAATTGCTCATTAAATGTTCTAAATTAAAAAAAAAAAATTACTTATCCATAAAAATACATTATTATCAAAGTTATTTTTTATATAGCATTATTCTTCACTTCTATTAGTTTAAAGACACTTATCTTTATTGGCGCAATATAATTTAGACGTAGACATATACTTATATGATAATAAATCAATACTCTTAACAGCTAGAAATCTACTTAATTTTGTCACGAAAAGAAAATTAAATAGGCAAATATGACGAATATTGGCAGAATAATGAAATTGCGCTTTATTATCACAATTCCACCATTTTAATTTTACTCGAAATATTTTATAAACTGTGAGAGGGTAATAGCCTTTCTAATTAATGAAGGTTTTTGTAGCAATATTATATCAAATTTCTTTCAACGCATTTTTTGAACCCTATTTGGATCGAATATACAATTTCAGCGACTTCATCTTAATTATAATGGATGGCGATATTTTCATCAAAATTAATTAACGTATGTGTGTATGTATCGGAGATTTTCTGCTTAATATTTCGCCATTTATTTAGAAATTAGAACTTAAGTGGTGATGTAATTTTATGATATTCGAGAACTGAAAGTTATTTAAATGCAGAAAATTTGTCCTAATTAATTAATCATATGTTACTGAACTTCCTATTCTGGCGTTCGCCAACATTGATTGCATATTTTACTAATTTTTGCAAAGTATATTGATTTGCAAATCGTCAGTTTTGTTTCGTGACGGCTTTTCTTATGAGAATTTATCGGCTTCTATACATAATTATTATCGGCGTTCTACATTTTTATTGAGATTTTTAAAACAAAAAAATGTAGGCACATATACCTACCTACTTATCCAAAATAGTAATTCCAAAATTATGTATGTGATATAAAAGAATCAAAATGCGTTTTTTCGTAAGAAAATAAAATAAATAAATCGTGGATAGCTATAAAATTGCTTATGGTGTTAAGGGTTAATAAATAATGCATGTTAAAATGATAAAAGTGGTGAAATATAATATGCGGAACATCACCATCTGCTTATTTATTGTTATATACGTTAAAATAAGATTAATAAAATTTACATATTGGGTTATTAAGATTCTAGGCAAAAGTATGAAATTTGAATTTCAAGTGATAGCATCTTCTAAAAATTTATAAAATGTTGAAAATTTATATACATAACCGATGTCCTAGTGAAAACGTTTCCATGCCAATGAGTAAATAAAAAATTAAGTAACAAATAATTGACTTACAACCTGTACGACCTTTTTAACTTTATCAAATACATTTTATTAGCGATATAGTGTTTTAGACAAGATCGACATATACCTACATACGAGATTACCACATCTACTACCTCAACTTATAATCAACCTACGCTCTCCACTGAATTTAAATTATCCTTTCTGTAACGAAGCATTTTTTACAAACAAATATTTAAAGTTACAAAACTTCTTCGTAGGAAGTATTCATAACAGTTTTGAGTATTTCACAGATTTACGAAAGTTGTTTAAACAGAACCATTTTTGTAGTAGAATGTATGGTCTCTTTATTCGGAAGAAAAAGAATGTGGTTAATTTAAACGAATTTATTTTAGCATTATAGTGTAAAGTTAAAAAATACAAGATTGAAGCTTAATTTAACGCGTAACTAATTTATAATTAAAGTAAAATTTAAAATAAATATTTTGTGGAAATTTTGAAAATAACTTTATACTAATTAGCATCTATAAATATTTAAAAATAGGGATATATACACCAACTTTAATTAAACGTACTATAATAGCAAAAAGCATTTGACGAAACGTTCATCCAAATAAACATTTATTGAAATGATGTTTATGTTATTAAACAATTAACTACTTCCGTATCTCTTTACCAATAATTAATACACTAGCACATATTTTACATCCAGGAAAGTAGATTTGCAAATGTTTATCGCTCGGCCTATCATTTTTATGCTATCTTAACATATGGTTTTGTAAATGAAAATAGTTTAACTGTAAACGATGACTAGATAGATACCTTATATGTACCTTGTTTAAAGAATTTAACACAATCTCTCTTCCCTAATGATGTTTATTTATTTTACTTCGTTTTAGTATCATCCAATTTAAACTATATACCTACTATTATTGTTGTATTTATAAAGTTAAAATTAGTCAGAGATGATAATTTAGTTGTAACACGTTTATTTTCAAAAACCGATTAAAAATTGTAATCGCTTTAATTCAAATAAAAACGCGTCACAATTCTATAATGTCATAAATAGGAAATCACATAATTAGTACTTTAATTTTTATAAACACTATTGTTTATGATTAAATGTTTTTCTTAGGGTTTCTATGGGTCGTTTTCTATTGTCCAGGATGAGTTAAAATAGTAGCACCTGCCATTAGTTCGTTAAATATTCACATTAGAAAAAGATTTTCTTAACAAAAGATGTTCAGAATGATATTTTGTATATTATTATATATTTATTTTACTTCAGGGCCTACTGAGATTTGAGCAGTAATATGGAACTTTTTATTTTTAAATGACACCTTGTATATTTTTTACATTTTTTTGGAAGAACTATCTTTTTTCTGCTTAAAATATTGTAGGGTTACATAACAAAATTGCACTGTTAAACAAGATTAAAGTTGAAAAATTTCTTATTTAGCAATATCATCGAAAAATGACATATTATGTTATGTACAAATATTGTTTGTTTGCGTTTCTGGTACTGAAGTGAAACGTTAAAGTATTCCGAATAGTTTGGTTCTGCCAGATTCTGGTATTCTGATTTCTATCAAGAAATTTGTGTAATAATACAAACGTTCCACACTCTTATTAGTAATACAATTTGATTCACCAATTACTAAAATCATGTCTACCAAGTCATTTTTCGATAAACAAACGTTGTTAGCCATTGTAAATGCACTATTATTTTAGTTTCCACGCATAAACAAAGTGTGAAACTACATATAAAAACGTATTAAATTTTTTGAATATTTTGTTTCACGACTACTAGATGATAGGACATTTTTCATCTTTAATCGTGTTTAACACTGTAATTTTGTCATCTGACACCACAATATATTTATAACAACGTATAGAAAAAAGGTAGTTCTTCCAAAAAAATTGTAAGAAATATACAGGGTGTCATTTAAAAATATAAAATTGCATATTACGGCTCAAATATCAGTAGGCCCTGAAGTAAAATAAATATACAAGATATCATTCTGAATATGTTTTGTTAAGAAAACATTTTTCTAATACGAATATTCAACGAACTAATGGGGGTAAAATACTATATTAACTCACCCTGTATATTTATTAAACTTCACTAAGCTATTGATGAACACTATTTATTTTTTTAAATTATTATTGTACCTTATTTTAATATATGCATATAGTATGATAAATATACATTAGAGGCATTTAGACCTGTAGATAATGCAAATTATTTTCTCAATATTTAAATAAATAATATGTAGGTACATTAATAAATTTTAATAGCATTGGTATTCAAAATTTTTCTAAATACTACCTACTTATTTAAATTAAATTAAATAGGTACAAAACTGTAATAATAAGAATTTAATGCTTTCGAAATAAAATATTTCTGTAAAGGAAAGGAACACCTATAGTGCAATTAATTAACATTTTACAATATAATGTAAATTAGAAAATGTTACCGTACACAAATAATAAAATTGACGTCTGCCAATATTAACTTTATGCTGTGACCATTTGCATAAATTTACTTTTATCTAACCGACAGTTAACGGCACATTTAAATGCGGGGTGCTACGTAGGATACATTTTATTATGTTTAAATATGTACAGGGCCTTATGGAATACAGTGTTGTCATATTGCGCGCAATGCCTTCGAAAGTGCGTATACAGTTTAAACTTCTTTAATTTTTGTCAAATAATACTTACTTTTATGGAATCAGTAGGTTTTGTTCTTCGTACGTACACATATCCCACTTGTTTACAACATAAATATTGAAATTGTAACCTTATAACAATAAAACTCGCAACAGTGTTTTATGGAACAAGGATGTCATGATTGAGAAAATGCTTAAATTGACAAAAGAGAACAATACTCCACAAGACCCTGTACTGTATTCTAAGGTTGAGATGCTCTATAGGTATATATGTATTAAAACAGTTCGGTCAAATGAAGTTAATAAAGGGGTTTGATGGAATCATTTTAAAAGTTACTATACCTATATTTTTCCCTTTTACATTGAAAAGTTAGTTCACAATTTTTTCTTTTAACATTTAACATAAAATACGTCCCACATCTTAATGAATACCCTAAATACAATAAAACTTAATTTCAATTGTCAATAATAGAATAATATCTATATATCTTTGAATTCATTTATGTTATTTATTTAATTCGCAGTTTACACCTTCTTTTATAAAATACATATTTTTAACGAACGAATTTAAAATTATGAAGTTTATTTAGTGTGATTCGTATCTACCTACAACATTTCAAAATTTAATGGTATTTATTATATTATATTATATTACCTTTTAACTGTGCCGTATTTGTTTAAAAAATATGGCTATAAATACCGACAAAATTAATAACGGAATTTGTAATTTGTCTTCATATTTCAAATATTTTATCTAGTTGTATGAAAGTGCAAGGAAACATGATATAATCTTAGGTAAAGAATGTTAAACTGATTAGTAGGTAGGTACATTATTCAATTTTTAACTTTTTATTAATAATTATCTACAGGTTATACAAGGAATTATACGTCTTCTTAAAAATCGAATAATATTCTAAAATATTTATTTTAGTATCTATTTTTTTTAATGTATGTTGCTTATCATATAGCAACAAAACTAACAGGTACACTATATACGTTACCTATTGAGAGGATTATTTGCAAACTTGCAGTTGTAAAACATACATTTTTATAAATTATAAAAAGAGTGATGCCCACACGTATACAAAGTTTAAAACAACACAAATCTAGTTAAGATCCATAAAAAATAAATGATTTTTATTGTCTGCGGTCACAAACATTATGTACTTCCATCTGCAGGATTTTACTTTGTATCTTCATCAATAATTTCCGACGAGCGACCTACTTATGTGATATAACATTAGTTAACAAAGAGTACTATTCTTATAGACTTTCCGTATATTCTTGATTGTCGCTATTGATTTATTCAATTAGACTTTGACATTACTTTTACTATAGCTAGTTTAAATGAATTTTTTATTGAATATTCAATAAAAAAAAATTACAGTGCCTTACAATTTTATGTGAAGATACACTTTTATTTTATTTTACTTAAATTATATCAAATAACTATTCGTTTAAAAATCAAGACATCGGTGTTTAGAAGCTTGCATTATTTTGTTTGATTGATTCACAAGATCTAACTTATTTTCTGTTATTTTATTAAAATCAGTGACATGCGTTTAACCCCAAAGTTTATACATACGTAAGAAAATCAAATTTGAATTTTTATTCAAAGGTAAGCACTTTCCAAAATTTGAAAATTCAATTAACTTATGGGCCTATTCTGTAACAAATCTATAATTCTTACAGACTTGTTAACATGGTACCATCATGAAAACGTAAAAATTGGTTGTTAATTTTCTTACAGACCTATAAAAATCGTACAGATTTGTTACAGAATAGGCCCCGTGCCATATATTAAAATTTTATAAATGTCACGAAATGAATGATACTACTAGACTGACAAGTTGTAAGTTCCAAAGTTTTCTCAAATCAGCCGTAGGTACGCTATATGAAATTATAGGTCGTGTCTCTGAAGCAGAACCCCTTTTAGAGCTTTTAAAAATAAATCTTTGAACATTCGAAATAAACAATTTTTAATTCAAATTAAAATATTTATTTGTAGGTACATATATTTAAAATGGTTTTGATTAAAAGGTTCGTTTATTTAAATTAAAACGGCCCTTTTTTCTCAGTGTACTAGGTATTATAACATTTTTATATTAGGACCACATATGCACCTACAGCCTGAAATAAAAATAATGCCCACAATAATAATCTATATAAGCTTCTTTGTGATTGTCAAATAAGATGTTTTCTTGATACCAACAATTAATATTTTATGTTGCAGTATGTATCTACAAATTGAATTGATACCAAAAATTTATCAATAAAATAAAACATTCGGTATCCTTTATTATTACTCAAATAAATTTTCATGTAACATTCCGCAGAGAGTCGTTTATAGTTTTATTACCTTCGCGAGAAAATACTTACGTTAGGTAGGTATCTAAGTATAGATTTTCTTATCACCTATTTATTTAATTGCTAGGGCCCTGCTTTATTTCGTCTAAAATCAATATGTGTTAGTAATTTCTCAAGGTGCAACCGAAATATCTTAGTCGATAACCTCGACGTTTCCAGGTCAAAAACAAATTACTTTTACAATATCTGATGTGTATATTTTATTATACATTCAGGGTTGTTCATTATTATAGGAACTTGTGGCATCATTTTGACGTGGTCTATATAGTACGTTCCCGAGAGACTTTTTATCATTTTCTGTATAACCTGTCATAACGTTTTCTAATACCGGCTGTATTTTGTTGCAATAATAATTGCTTAAGCAATACAAATACTCGAGTGCGCCAACCGGAATGTTTTTGATTTCCAATAATTTAGTATAACCGTTAAAGTTTAATCAAAATCGGTTCTGTTCTTGTGGATTCCGAAGTAAGAACCTAATTTGACTCGACTACTGATCATATGGCTATTTCTCGGTTGATTATTTTTAATTGTTTTTATTGTTGGGTTACAAACTAAAGAGTAGGAATCTGAAATCGACACATTTCTAACCATCTGTGTCAGCATATTACCAAATTGTGTGGACACTAAACAGTACGTTTTGTACGATAAATGATATTAATTTACGAATTGATAACTCGGTTGTTTTGATCTGTTTAAAATTTTTTAATTTAATTTATAGCGAAATACCAAACATTGTTGAAGAATTTATTAACATTAATATATTCTTAAGTTAATTTACAAATAAAACTTGTTATTTTATCTAATGTAGATAAATAATAAATTATCGGTTATAAAACGAAAAAAAAAACCTACTGCATTGTATTGGATTTAAATAATAAATGTAAAATTTAAATAGTTTCTTTTTATCATTAATTGTTTAAAACGAGTACTTATACGTTTCCTGAAATTTTCGTCGAAATGGACGTATGTAAGTACTACGTGATCCGGTATTCATTTACTTGTGGTAACCATTATGAAATAATTAAAATTACAATACAAACTAACGTAAGAAGATTTTCTATTTGTCTCGAGATTTAAATAAATATTTAACTTTAGTATGTCGTTAAAATATTCTCTCACGCAAAATCTATTAAATTATTACTCACATTTAGAATAATGTTAAACGGCAATAATTATAAATATTGTACAAACATAGGTCAGTACAACATGAAAAAATATAATAACACCAATTGAGTTAATTAATTTGGACTATTAATAGATTAATTAATGTTAATAGCAAATTAACGTTGACCTAAAAATAACAAAATCCGGCGTGACCTGTTTATTTTTAAAATCAATTAATTTAAATATCGTTTATATTAGTTTTTCTGTGCTATAGACTACAGTTAATAAATTGTCGGAAACGACTCTTAATTTGAAAAGATAAATATTGCTCTATTGTTTTCAAGGCTAATGCGTACGTAAATATTACTTCCAGTTAACTATTTTGGACAAATGGTCATTAGAACTTTATTAAATATACAAATTGCACGACGTTATGTAGATAATTATGTAAATCAACTACGACAAATACCTCTTTCCGACTTAATTTTGACGTGTCGCTAAAATTCGTTAATTTTTTTATAGTGTGATTGTGAATGAATGTGTTGTAACCTTTGATGAAAAAACTTTCGGCAGTTTAATATGGCAAATAAGTAGTTTTTTGACTAATGTATTTTTTTTAAATTATTGAATATACAAATTTCACTTAAGTAGATTACACATCGACCTAGTTTTTAGTAACTGGTATGAACAAATCGAAATATATGTGCAGAATGTCTTATACATAAGTTGGATATTAAAAAATGAAGTGAAAAGTGAAAAATCGTATTTTGAATGTTCTTCATAAAGTATTATTGAATATTTGAAACAATTTATGGCATCGGCATGATGGTGCACCTTATCATAGTTCCCAATTAATCAAGGAATATATTTCTAAGTAACATTTCAATAATATTGGTTTGGAAGTTTTCGTTTGAAAATCCTTATTCGGGCAAATTGTTCGATTTGATGTATCTGGATTATTAGCGAATTTTCATAGAAAATAAAACTACTGCAGCCTGTCTGATGACGGGACCCAGACGTGTCCTTTTGGCTTTTCTCCGATCTCGACCCCTAGATCATGAAAATATAAATCATTCATTTTGGGCCGGTCGGGAGTTAGTCGACAAAGATAGATCTTACCTTTCCTCGTCGAATTAATCCTTTTTGTTTGTAATCATTTTAGAGAATACAACACAACACATAATACTCGCGCACTCACACGCAAAAAGGCCTTATAAACTGAACGAACACTCCTCGCACACGCGAATAATACGACGCCGTAATTTAAAACTTGAACTACTGAAATAAGCACTACCGCTCTGTACCACTAACGCGAAAGATCTGAATCGGTTTTGCCAGAAATCCATATATAAATGCATTCGAGTTTATACGTGGATACTAGGAAATCCCGTTTTTATTTTAAAAACATTTAATTCTTTGTTTGCCCTTCGATAAGATATGAAAGTAGGTGGTGCACATGTTTTATTAGTTGTTCTGTCTGTGTATCGGTCGCATAAAAATGCGATTAAACTTTTATCTGGTTTATGGTTTGTAATAGGGAAATTTTCAATGTTGAGAAGCACACAAATAGTTTTGAAATTAAAAATAGAGTAAATTTATAATTCTGCGGTTTAAAGGCAGTAGATAGTAATTATCCAGATAATTTTAAGACGTTGTTAAAGACCACTCCGACGTGTTTGTTTTTTTTTATAATCGTACACAAAAAACTCGATAATTTTCTAGTCATAGATCGATCGAAAGTTAAATTCGGTAGTACACTTTTATGTTACCCGACAATAGATCACTATATACACGGGTATATTTCGATATACAATATCGAATCTTATTATCAGAGTAGAAATTACGTTTTGAACGAAAAACGAAAAAATATAATATGATATCATTTTCATCTTCATTTTCAAAACTTAAACAGTTCACTTTATTAATTTTGATTTCCCCTGTACACGATAAGAGCACAAACAATTTTTTTAGTTACTTTTTTTAACTAACATAAATAGAAGTTTTCTAGAAAAATATTTTTTAATATACATAACATACTTGTACATACCTACAGTTAATTCAAAAATGTATTTAAGGATTTTTGTAGAAACATTGCAGGGGCTCAATTCTCGAACCATTCGCTTACAAAATGTATGCCAAAATGACGTCAAAACAAACAGAATTATGTTAAGTTAGCGAATGGTTCGAGAATTGCGCCCAGGTGTGCGTAAGTAAATATCTAGGTATAGTACCCTTTACTTTAAATTTTTGTCTTTCGGATTAAAATCTGTTACTATCTCTTTACGAAATGTATTTCGTTAATATTCGCCTATTTTTGTTTACGCCAATGTGGCTTATTCTAACAATAAGTCTATTTTAATTTGATATGCAATGATGATGGTCTTTCTATTTCTTTTCTGATTGGCGTAAACAAACATAGATGGATATTAACGAAATACATTTTGTAAGGAGATAACAACAGATTTTAATCCGAGACGAAAATTTAAAGTAACGATTATATACCTATAATATTTATTTTCAATTGATCGACATTAAATTCTCTTTGCACGAATAAAATTAAAGAAAAATTGAAAGACTTAAAAATAAATTATAGATGAGGCATTTTAATTGTATAATTCGAAATTAATTTTTTAATATCCTACGCCTTGTCTTTATAAATTTGAATTTATTGCATTTTTATGCAATTGTATATTTAATAATTGACATAATGCGTTTTAATTACTTACTCATTCCGATTATATTCGTAACTAGCATTTAGATTAAGAAGCTATCATTTTAAATACATATATTTACATCATAACATCATTTATTTAATTGACTTTAATTTAATATGCATTGAATTTTGTATTATGTTATTAGAATATTCGTGTTTAAAAAATGACTAAAAATTTAAATAAGTATTATCTACTTGCATGTATTTATAATAATATGAAAGTGAAGAATCAGTGAAAAACTAATGTAAGTTAAGTAATTGTTTTTCAATTATAAATATAATTACAGGTAAAACATTTTCATCTATTTTAATATATCATTCAAAGATCTTATATCAGAAAACAATATGATTGACTATTGTTCCGACGAAATTTAACATTTATCTATAGTGCCTACTCAAAAGCTTCGTGTGCGGTATTAATTTATGACTTCATCTAACAAATTTTTTATTTTTGTTCCAGATGGCTTCAATTATTTAAGTTACTGATATGGTTTCAAATAATTCATACAGTTACGGGACGTAAGTATAGTCGTTTTTTTAAACTATTATACTGGACGTCACTATAATAGGTAATTTTTTTATAGTAGTATCTTGGTCATAATAAAAACCGAGTGCATATATTTTTTATTCACGCAAACGTTATTTACTATAAAGATAACATTAATAGAATATTTTAATATAGTTCGGCAAGGTAACGTTTATTATTAAATTTAATTGTTATTCTTGTAAAAAAATCAGTCAAGTACATACCTACCTCGATGGTAAGTTTGACGTGACATTCCGAACTGTAAATGTTTTTTCCATAGACGTTAAATGCAATTTCCCGATCATCAATGCAAACGCCGACAAATTTCACTCAAAATTTCAGATCTGAATCGTCCGCAATTTTTTTTGAAATCTTTTGTTTTAATTTTGTTTTAATTTCATCTTCCTTTTTAGAGCTGAATTTATTAGAGGAGGATGTGAGTGGTCCTTGTGCAGGTTTCAAACCAGGAGATGACGATCTGCAGGCGTACGATTTTATTAGTCAATTTAGATTAGATGTTCCCGAAACCCAATATCCTGGAGTAAGCAGAGTTCGTGGATCGCATAGAATGCAAACTGCTTATCGTCTTGATAAAGAAGCGGATTTAACTATCCCTACTAGGTACCTATATCTAAACATTCTAAACCATAAATAATTTTGCCACAATTGTTCACCAATTCTTTTTAAATTTAAATTTTTCTTCACAATGAAGGGGTTATTCAAAAGAAATTGTAAATGTTTATTATACTTACTGTATTTTTAAATACAATTTTCTTGTTCTTTTACTCGCGTACTAAACTGAACAATAGATTTCTAAATTTATGAAAAATTATTACAACATTTGTTTGAAATGTCCACCATCTGCTGCTAAACATGTTTCAACAACGTTGTTGTAATTCTCGAACCGAGTTACGTACCATCTCCGGTGTTATTTTCTACAAAACCTACTAGATTTATACATTTAAAGTTGAAAATAAATATACTCTATGGGCTATATTCATAATGGACCTATTTGACCTACTTTCCAAATTTGTATAGTCGCGATAACTGGAAAAGTATTGGTCTAATCGAAAAATCGGAAAAGGAACTTTTTATTCAGTTTTTATTGTATAATATCATCATACTTTCCGTATGCGCGAATTTCGAAACACTCATATAATATTTTGAATAAATTTTCGCCGAATATAAATAATAATTGAACAAAAACTTTTATGATTATATTTTGCCTATTGGATGACGTACAATGATGTTATTAATGTACCTACCTATAATTAATTTACGTTAATAATATATTGTATAGGGGGTGTCTAAAACTAGATATTTTACACGAGTGTGGCAGTTGGACCACGAGTTGAAAGCGAGTGACTTAATCACACTAGTGTGGAATATCCTTTCAGCACGCTGTATTTTTTCGACTATTAGAATATAAAATATATTTTTATGACTAAAAAATAATTTTTCGTAAAAATTCGTATTTTTGATTAACTAACTGAACTTGAAAACCATGTCTTCGCTATTGTTCGAAATGGTTCAGTGTCTTTGTAACTGGGAATTATAACCAATAAACTGGATTGCCAATTTAAAATAAATATTAATATTCCTTTATAATATTAATATTATTCATAACGTAATATTTATATAAGTATGTAATTATTTTTAGAACACTTTGTATATAGCCCGGCTAGCTCAGTCGGTAGAGCATGAGACTCTTAATCTCAGGGTCGTGGGTTCGAGCCCCACGTTGGGCGCATGATTTTTATTTAATAGATTTATTTTAGATATTAACAATGTGGAATTATGATTTTTTTTAAATTTTAAAATCTAAAGAAGAAATTAAAATTGCCTTGTTTTGCGTTTTTGATATAGACGTATTCGCGATTCCGAATAAAAATACGCCCCCTAATAGTAATATTTGTAAAATTCATAAGACTACATGCGTAATAAAAACAATAGTATTATGATACAGATACAAAATGATTGCAAAAATAAATCAATACATCGAACAACACGTTAACTTACATTACATGAAATAAGTAAATGCGAATATGAGTAGCTCTACACGTGTCGTGACTTTTACAGTGCCCTTTTCGGTAGTCAAAATCGCGTTTAGTTAATTCATAAAAAATTAATGAATTCTTAATTATTTCGCGTCAGTAATAGTATGACGTAGCTGCCGATATTGATTCCCACATTATTGATCGCTAACTTCTCGTTTCTAATTGTACGCTGTTATGTCACATGGCATGGAGATACATTCTTATTGGGTTTCCCAACACTACGTCATATGCTACGTTTCACGTCTATTTAAATTGACGAAAAATTGTTGGTATTTTTTAAATCGTTTTTAAACGTTATTATTTGTATTTTTGTTTTGTTTAACGACATGCTAAGAAATATTATTTTACATCTATAATTCATTAATAATACTATTTTGCAATTTAAAAGTTTTTGATAATTCCCCATTCACAATAAAATAGTTTAAAGGCAAAGGCTCGGGCGAAAGTTAATAATTTTAAAGGCAATTTAAAATGTAGTAGATTTCCATAGAAATGTACTTATATACATTTCGATTGTGATTGTTTGATTTTTAAAAGTCTAATAACATGTTTTACAGAAATAGATAAATATTTAGATAAATTACAATACTTACATAGTTATCTATATAGCTTTTTTTTTCGGCTATAAGAACGTATGTCATATCATGTGAAAGGTACTTATGTAAATACGCATATATAAGCTTTTTGTATAATTTAATCAATTGAAAATATTACAGTGGGAAAAATATCGTCAAAAGTAAAAAAATAAGTCTCTGTAGCTCTGTGGTCGTTTTTTTCGTGACTAATAGGAATATTTCATAGACCACAATCTGCAATTCGCTTGTAAAATATAATCAATAAAATAAGTATGTATTTACATTTATATGTGAACAAGAATGGAGCTTAAATCGAAAAAAAAAACAACAAAAGAATAAGTTTAGATATTGCAGTGTACCTACTTATCTAATAAAAATTAAATTAAATTTAATTTTCTTAAGTAGAATGTTGCAAATTAAAAATTCAACTTTTGAAAATGTACTACTATTTAATTAGTTTAATTATTAATTTTAATTAGTTATCTACTAATGTCGTGTATTTTAGGAGTATTTTTCCTCAAGGTTTGCCAGATGAGTTTTCTTTAGTTTGTACGTTTCGAACAAGAAGACTTCAGAAATCACCATGGAATATAGTACGCGTCACAGATTTAGAATCGAAACCACAATTTGTTATTACTTTAAATCCTAGAAAACAAACCGTAGAATTTTCCATAATGAATTATGAGGGCCGATTGCAAACACTGGTGTTCGATAAAGCGAACGTAAGCACGTGTTCATGAAATGAAATGAAATTATTACCTACCGTAAATTATGTTTAGGTATTTGACAAAAATTGGCATAAATTACATTTTGGAGTTTCACGAGAAGATGTTATCTTATATGTAGACTGCGATGAAGTTGACAGAGAATCGTTGGAACCAAGAGGACCAATAGACGTAAACGGTGAAATATCGATATCAAAACTTGCAAATAGCAAACAAACTATGCCGGTATGTAATAAATATATCATATTTTGTTATATCTCCATTGCAAAAGTTATCGTGATTTTAAATTGTCCTACATTTAATAGAGATTTATTTAGGTCTATTATATAAATTATCTTTAGTTCATGTTACATTTTCCCAAAATGGTAAATGTTGGAAACAATGATGAAGATATTTATTCAGACAGTAGGTACTTTTAATATTATTTTGTTCCCAAAAGTACGGCATAAAAGACGGAGAAAAAAAAATGAAAAAATACGAAATTGTTTGTTTTAGTTTTATTTTTGTAAAAATTAGAATCAGTTAATTAATCTATTGAAAATTTTCGAATATTTGCTATTTTTAACAATTGTTTATATACAAAAACTATTTTAATTCTTCGTAGCTATTTTATTAATCCATAAAAAATAGAAGTACGTATGTTCTATATATACTAAATGATTTTCTATTATAATGAAAGTAAAGATATTAAAACGTAAACATTAAAAAAAAAAGCGACATTTTAGAAGACTTATAAAATTTTCAATTTCCATTAATAAAATGAAGATGATGAGCGCACATTACGTTACATAGTAAAGTGACGATAAATTAAAATTTTTGTTATAAAATAATAAGATTATATGGGCTTATTATATTATATTATAAGCAAAATTTCAAATTTCCAAATGTCTTCGAAATATCTCTTTTTCGTTCTCGAAATAAATGATGTTCCGCTTCAAAGACACCTTCTGTTGCATTTTGAATTAAGCCACTAAACTGAATTACAGTCTCGAAAATTAACTTAAATTCGCATAATACTATTGATCAAATAACATCCAGCTTCAATAACTTACTCGTATTTAAACACAAATAATAATATTATTATGTTAACATGCGGTCTTTTTATCTTAAGTTAAATTTATTTTAAAAATTTCAGATAATCGTTGTGTAAAAGATATTTGACTGTAAATAAACAAAATTAACTACAGATAAGAAGGCTTTCTGTAAAGTGTACGTAGAAAATTTAATTTCACTAACTTATTACTTTTTAACAGGGCACACAATTGGTAAGTTAAAATCACAATTAATTTATATAATTAAGTAAGACAACGTTTAAAACGAAACGAAGAAATTAATTTTATTATATCTAGACAAATTTTGTATTGATATAAATAAATTGTTGTGTTCGTCGACTTTTCATTTTAAACGTTTTTCACTGTAATTTTATTAATGACTATAATAAATATTAAAATCTATTGTTTTATCTAATTTTAAGACATTTATTTATAATACCTATTGCATTAAAAATTTAACGTCAAAATATTTATTTTGTTTTTTATTAGGAATTATCTACCTATACGTATAAATTTCATGAATAATAAAAAGTTTTTCTAGATATTTAATATTTATATTAAAAAATGTGCAACGATTTCTTCAAATTTTAGATAGATTTGCAATGGATGGTTATGAGCTGCGATCCGACATCTCCACAAAGAGAAACATGTAATGAAATACCGATAGTGAGTATATTTTAAATATTACTAGGCGAACTATATAAAATTATTTTTTTTATTCATTAATACACTATTACGGTTAAATTACTAAAACGTTTCGCTATTTCACTTGAAAAAACTTTTTTGATGTCAAACCAATTCTGAACTATTTCAAAGAAACGTAAATCGGCGACCTAAAAAAAATTCTTAATAACTGCATTGATTAAATAATTTGTGAAGTTATACTATTATTATCAATTTTATTACTCAACTCTGTTGTAAAATATTGCTAGAAATTCTTATACCTATAAGTGTAAAACTTTTATGGATAAAAATAAATTCGCAAGAACTGTAACTTAACTTTTAGGGTATCGGGCCTGTTTCTCCTTCTAAACCTACAGGAGTTCCTTGTGAAACTGTTTGTCCGCAAGGCCCACGAGGATTTAACGGCACCGATGTAAGTATACAATATATATGTACGATTATACACGAGATTATCTGGGGTAATGATGAGGGCGAGGTGAAAAAACTACAGAAAGTCAAATTTTTTTCGAGTTTAACGAGGCCTTGCACGTTCCGACGCGTCGAAGTGCTTCCGAAGTGTAAACCTTCACTTATAATATATCTGTTTTAGGGAAAACAAGGACCTATTGGACCAATCGGCCCTATTGGAGAACCAGGATTTCCTGGATTTCCAGGAGTCAAAGGAGTACCTGGTCGTCCTGGCAGACCTGTGAGTAAATCTGGACGTGTTACGGCACTAGCATTTTAAAAAGCGAGCTTATCGAGTTATTTATAACTGAATTCTGACATTAGGGTTCCGCCGGGTTACAAGGATTCCCTGGTATAAAAGGCGAGAGAGGTGAATCTGGAGCACCTGGAGAAGCTGGAATAAATGGAATTTCTGGTGCTAAAGGGCAAAAAGTTTGTATATGTATTATGTTTGATTTATTACCACATAATCAATAAGTTAGTCGGGGAGTACTTTTCGAAGAGAACATAAATTAAAATTTTATTTTTTACCTATTTTTCTTAATTGATTGTATTCAATTGTAAGGGAGAAATAGGCGCTACTGCCGAAAAAGGCGAAAGAGGTAACGACGGTTTGCCAGGATTATCTGGTGCCTACGGGTCCACGTGGACCACGGGGATTTGCAGGAACGGGTAACGGTAACGGAGGAGCCGTGGAAGGTCCACCTGGACGGCCAGGTCCTATAGGTCCAGTTGGACCTCAGGTGAGATAATTGCAAAATTTATCATTTTAAACTAATAGAAAACATCTCGTCCCGTCTATATTTAGGGATTATCTGGGGATAAAGGTACTAAAGGAGCCACTGGCTCATCTGGAGATATAGGATTGCCTGGTTTAACTGGAAAAGATGGGTTACG
Organism: Rhagophthalmus giganteus; assembly: GCA_036326145.1. Lineage (NCBI taxonomy): Eukaryota > Metazoa > Arthropoda > Insecta > Coleoptera > Rhagophthalmidae > Rhagophthalmus > Rhagophthalmus giganteus. The sequence goes on along the minus strand of JARFJA010000001.1, from coordinate 67,788,209 downwards.
GGGACACAAAGGATCAAAAGGTGAACGTGGCGAAATAGGACTTGAAGGACCAAGAGGATTACCAGGATTAACAGTATGCTCTTACATATGTACTGTCTAAAGATTTAAGTTTCCTATTTAACGTTTTATTTTTTAAAGGGTCCACAAGGGCCCTCAGGAATTCCTGGTATAAAAGTTAATGGAGAAGTTCTAGCAGGTGAAACCGGTCCTCGGGGACCTCCGGGAGAAAACGGCCTACCAGGTCTGCCAGGACTAAGGGGTAGTAAAGGCGAAAAGGGCGATCACGGAGAAACCGGTAGTAAAGGCGAAAGAGGTAAGACCCGAGTTTAACACGATAGGTACTCACATTTTAGTATCAAATATTTTATAGATTTTAAACACCTACCTACGTACGATCGATATATAATGTTATTTTTATATATTTTTATTATTATGAATCTAGATACAAATTTGTAGGTGAACGAGGATTGCAAGGTGTTCCTGGCATAGATGGAATAAGCGGTAACCCTGGTAGAGATGGTAAGGATGGTGCACCTGGCTTTAAAGGAGAAACTGGGTACATGGGACCACCTGGAATTCCCGGTCAGAATGGTTTAATTGGTTTACCTGTAAGTACGTATATGCAAGGTATTTCAGGAAAAAATTGCAAAAGTTAGAAAAAAGTTAGTCCGCTAATGTATTTATAAATTTTTACCTTCGTTACGGCGTTGACAATACGTATCTATAGTTTTTAAGTATATTAATAAACAAGCGATATGGATAAAGTAATCATCATCATCATCATCATTACCCAGCCAGTATTGTCCGCTGTCGGACATAGGCCTCCTCCAGATCCTTCCAAAATCCCCTATCCTGTGCAGTTACAACCCAGTTTGTTGAAATTCTTTTCAAATCGTCCGTGCCACCGAGTGGGTGGTCTCCCTTGACTTCGCTTGTCAGCCCTCAGCTCAAGACTCAATAATCTTTTTTGTCCATCTTCCATCTGTCTGTCTCGCCACATGGCCAGCCCATCGCCATTTCGATTTGGCTATCTTTTCTATTACGTCCTCTACTCCCGTTCTTCTACGTATCTCTTCACTTTTTATTTTATCTTTCAGTGTTATTCCCAACATCGATCTTTCCATCTTTCGTTGTGCAATACTCAGTTTTCTTATTGATGTTTTGGTCAGGGTTAGAGTCTCTGCCCCGTAGGTAAGCACAGGCAAAACACATGTATTGAAAGTTTTCCTCTTTAAATTCATAGGGATGCTATCTTTAAAGATGTATCTGAGTTTGCCGTATGCCGCCCAGCCTAAATTAATTCGTCTCAGGGGTTCGCAGGTTTGGTTATCCCTGCTGATTTTAACCTCATGCCCCAAATATATATACCTTTCAACTAGCTCTATTTCCTGTCCTCTGATGTGTATATTTCCATTAGGGACTAGATTTGTGATCATCTTTGTCTTGGTATAATTTATATTTAGCCCCACCATCCGTGTTGCGCTTTGCAGTTCTTGTAGCATTTCTTTAGCTTCGCCTAGATTGTTTGTAATCAACACTATGTCATCTGCGAATCGCAAGTTGTTTAATTTTTCGCCGTCTATATCTATGCCTTTGTTCTCCCAGTTTAAAGTTTTAAAGGCGTGTTCCAAAACTGCTGTGAATAATTTGGGTGACATAGTGTCGCCTTGTCTGACTCCCCGCGTGATGTTAATTTTTTGTGTGGCATCATGGAGTTTTATGGTGGTTGTTGCATGTTTGTAGATGTTATAGATGACATTGGTATATCGATAATCTAACCTACTCCCTTTCAAAGCTTTTAGGATTGCGTGCATTTCTACTGTGTCGAACGCTTTTTGGAAGTCTACGAATATTAGTACTAAAGCTCTATTGTACTCGATGGTTTTTTCGATTAGTATTTTTATGCATTGAAGATGGTCGTTTGTTTCGTATCCGGAGCGAAAACCAGCCTGTTCCCGTGGCTGATAGAAATCAAATTTTGCTTCCAATCTAGATGTTAATATGCGAGTGTATAGCTTATAGAGGTGACTAAGCAAGCTAATAGGTCTGTAGTTGTCAAGCTGCGTTATATCTCCTTTTTTGTGCAGGAGGATGGTTATCGCATTGTTCCATCCTGAGGGGATCTCCTGGTTATGTAGGCATAAGTTGAGTAGTTTTTCTATTTTTTCTATTAGCACTGGTCCTCCGAGTTTTATCGCTTCAGTTACAATGCCATCTTCACCAGGTGCTCTGTTGTTTTTCATTTTCCTTAAGGCGCAATAGATTTCTGATTTTGTGATATTAGGAATATCTTCTGATCCTTGGTTTTGTATTTTCTCTAGGTTGTGTGTGTTTAGATCTGGGTAGGGATGGTTGTTTGTATATAATTGTTTGTAGAATTCTTCTGCAATCTGTATTATGTTTTCCCTATTTGACGTAAGGTTCCCTTCCTTATCCTTGAGTTGAAAGATTTCCTTTTTGCCGTTTGTTACTTGTTTCCTTAGAACTTTCATACTCTTATTTTGTTCAATAGTTTGACTGATTTTATCATATTTGTATTTTCTGATGTCTCTTTTTATTTTCCTGGATATTTCTCTGTTGATTTCTCTTAGCGTTTGTTGGTCTACATTTGGTTTTCCTTTGAGAGCTCTCCGTTCTTCCATTTTAGTTTGGGTTTCTTGGCTGATTTTTTACAATTTTGAGCTTTTGGGGCAGTATTTTTGTTGTGCTTCTTTTATTGTTAAAGTAAAAAAGTATGGATAAAGTAAATTAATAATATTTGTGTTTTTTATGATTTAACGTGCAATACTTCACTTTGTTTTTTTAAACAGTTAGCATCGTTGCATCTGTTTAAAATTACATAAATATGTAAAGAAAAATATTTTCGATATAGATACTTATAGCTTATCCAAACCTATATGATGTTCACGTCATCAATACAAGGTTACTAGATGATGACGTTTCACACAGTGCTGTCACCTCGTATCTCGTATTTTGACAGTTCTAATAAATTGTAGTCTTTCTTTATATCATCTAATATGTGCGCAGGTAAGTCATCTATAGAATATGTCACTTTCTAAACTTTAAACCGAATTATAAATAAACAATCTAGTAACTTTTTGTTGATGACGTGAACATCATATAGGTTTGGATAAGCTATACCTACTATTAACATATGTTACAAATGAAATAAACGTTACAATAATTATTCTAGGGTCAGTCAGGAACACCAGGACTTCCAGGATTGACGGGCGAGAAAGGAGAACGCGGTTTACCAGGACGTTCGGGTATATTATCATAAATGGATTAATATTAAGATGTTATATAATTAAGTATAAATAGATATAACAACTGGAACGGGAAGTTCTGGGGAACCGGGTTCGCCTGGCCCACGTGGCGAACGAGGTCATCCCGGTAAAGATGGAGAAAAAGGCCAACAAGGATTGCCCGGATTATCGGGAGCAGTTGGGCTACCTGGCCTTCAAGGACAGCAAGGTCCAGAAGGCACTCCAGGAAAGGATGGAGAGGTTGTAAGTTACACAAAATTACTTAGGTACTTATTTCATTTTCGTACTTTTATAAAATAATTATTTCGCAGGGTCCGCGGGGTTCTAGAGGAGAATTAGGTCTGCAGGGACCGTCCGGTTTAGTTGGCTTTCCAGGAAAAGATGGTTTACCGGGTATCGTGGGGAAGCCGGGTCGTAAAGGAGAACAAGGAGAAAATGGCGAACAGGGTCCGATTGGACCTAGAGGTCTACCTGGAAATACGGGGGCGGCTGGACTTCCTGGACTACCTGGAACAATGGGTTTGCCCGGTTTAGAAGGGAAATCAGGTTCTTCTGGTCAACCAGGAGTCGCGGGGCCACCTGGAGAATGTTCCTGTGCTGGAAATTTAATAGTAGACGGAACTGGTGTCCCAGGAGCAATAGGTCCCAGAGGTCATCCTGGACCGGCCGGAATGGTATTAAGTAAATTTGTTTTGAAATTAATAATTAAAAATTAAGGAAGAAAAATTTCTTGCAAGCACGTTTTTTAGCCGGGCGAAAGAGGAGCATCTGGCGAGAGGGGGCCTGAAGGTCCTAGCGGTGCTCCGGGAATGCCGGGAAAAGAAGGGCCGCCAGGTGTACCGGGGCCACCAGGACAAAGAGGACAACCCGGGATGCCAGGATTACAGGGACCTGCTGTAAGTTTTTTGACCAAATACCTACGTTACATTTTCTTCTAATATTGTAAAAAACTCGTTATTAAATAATTATGTGCTTACCTACATAAATATAAATATTTTGTTATAGGGACGCAGCTATACTGAAAGTGAAGTTCGTGATATTTGCGCATCAGTATTAAGAGGTATATTTTATAGTTGCACACACATATTATACTTATAAATATTCACATTTATGTATAGAAATGTAGTAAATCAATTTAATTATTTAGACCAATTGAGCGATTTGGCTACCACATTAATAGGTCCACCAGGGCCCCCAGGTCGAAGTAAACCTGGTCGGCCAGGACCAGCAGGCCTACAAGGGCCTCCAGGTATTTTTAACACTTACAAATCATTTACAACTACAAACACTAACATGTAAATCTAGAATTTGTAGTTTCATTTGCTTTTCTCACCATTTGTAAGTAGACACTCACACTCACTGCCTATAGTATAATAGATGAGCATTCGTGCTAGCCATGGACTAATACTGGAACATTGCATGCAGAGCGAATGGACGAATTAATGCTGGGATTACGGGGGCCTCCTGGCCCCCCTGGGCCATCTCGAACTGGTATACCTGGAAAATCGGGGGTTCCCGGAATCCCAGGTTAGCTTTTATTTCAATTTTTTTTTATACTTTGTATACCTATTACGCTACAAGTTTTAGGCGTCATGTAACTAACACGACATTAATCATTATAGTCAGCTTTTATCTACTTACTTAATAATTAGTCGATTGCATTCTGTAAATATTTACAATTACTGTTATTATATAGGTGATCAAGGTTCGCCAGGACTACAAGGTGAAAGAGGATTTGTTGGACTACCAGGACCTCAAGGACCTCCTGGATCTGTTGGGCATTCTGGTGATAAAGGTGAAAAAGGCGATCGAGGACCTGAAGGTATTGGAATAGAAGGACCAATAGGTTCTAGAGGTTTACCTGGTACGACATTAACAATATTAAGTACAGACGTACGTTTGTAATATAAAATTTTATAGGTCCTACTGGATCCGAAGGAATAGGTTTACCGGGAAGAGCAGGAGAAAGGGGAGAGCCAGGCCGATCAGGTTAGAAATACTTAATATTCCACAGAATTTGAATTCAATAGTAGGTAACGAAAATAAATCTATATTATATCTATTTACTTACATAATATTTTCTATTAAGCATAATTTTTAAAAGTAATATGTTTTCTAAATTATTTTTGGTACTTACTTACTATTAGATACCTATTCATACTCACGTAATATAAATAATATAAAGAATGAGTCGCTATATTATCTAATTCCATTATTTATTACTTTATTGTACAAATATCTATTTGAATTTATACCTTATAACAAAAATACTTTTAAAATCAGTACCCACTTACAAATCATAATTTTGATCTGCAGGTATTCCTGGTCCAAGGGGCCCTCCGGGACCTCAAGGAACGCCAGGATTCTGTGAATATTGTAGCTATGCCAATTCTCAAGGTTACCAGGCATTTATAGCAAGGGCCGCTGGAAATCAAAAAGGACCTTAAAATTAATCAAGTACAGCTAGATACATTGTTTAATAAGTTAATAGAAATTTGCTAAAAGCACTGCCATAATAATTTAATGTGAAAAATTAAGTATTGACATTGTTTTTTATTAATTGTATTATTATTATATGTAAATACAGTTAAGCACCGCTTATTAGAATCACGTGGGTACATAGAGTTTTTGTGTCGAGGAAGTCATTTAAGCGGTGATTTAAATAAGTGAAGTTTACCTACGTTATGGTGTTCATTTTATTTTATAGAGATAGGCGTAGTATTAAATATTATTTAAGGTAAATAATTTAAAATAAAACAATAAGATTAAAACAAGATACTTCCAATTTAGTTGTTCAAAAATGTTTTGTTTTTTACACCTATATGTAAATATGTACCTACAAGACCTGTGTTTTCTACATTAAGTAAAATTTGCCTTCTTTTCAAATGAAGGTTTGTTATAAAAGCTGATAGAATAAACAGAATATGAGGCCATATCCTGTTGTGTCATATAAAAAATGATGCGAGTTTCTACCTGGTTCAATAACATACGTAGAGTATTTCAGTATTAGCATTATGACACTAATAAGGAATTCCAGATAGAACCAAAATAAAATGGGAAGTCCAATATTATATATAGATCCTTATATCTAAATCTATAGGTAATTACTGTAGGTAATATGGATTTCTCTTTTATACGGAATTTTTGATGGAACAATTTCAAAATATATAAGTTGTAGACAAGTGCGATTAAATTTAGTCGTTATTAAACTGTAACTGAATTTAATCACTTATCGATGAATTTCTAATAACAAATACTCAACAAAGTTTTAGTTATAGGCTTTCAATCAACACTAAAAAAGGAATAGAAGTTTAACAAATATATAAAAACAAATATATATGAGAAAGCGATATCATCTATCATTTTAAAATTACAAATCACTTAAAAAAAATCATAAACAATTTACAACCTACTGAAAGTTTCTTTATAAATAAGAGCCAAAAAAGAAAAACGGGAAAAAAGAACGAAAAGGAAAGAACTATGTAATATTAGGTACGTAGAAGGTGTCGTAAAAATGAATTTGGAAATGTGTTCTAATAACAAACTATGCAACAATTTATCTGCTCCGTAGGTTTTTGTCATTTTTATGGCAATTTATAATGGTAGATAATTATTTGATCTTTCTGGTCCTTGATGTTTTATTTATTTATTTATTTTATAAATTTATCATTCAATTATTTACTAATAACTAATAAAAATACAGCAAATAGAATTTTTTTAGACTCTATTAACGGTCCCCTGCAACATCCTGTAGAGTTTATTTTGTACACCCTGTAGTTTGATGGAAAAATAGATTTGCTTCAATTTCAAGCTGCGATTGGGTAATTTGATTTTCCCACCAAGTTTTGACCGTTGTGAAATGTGACAGCTAACAGCTAGCAATAACAATCTATCATTTACAAAAATTATTATTTTATGTGTTTATTAGTAAACTACAAATAGTTATTTTTAGGATTCATTTTTAAATATATACAATACATACTATAACTGTAAGTAATTATTCGTTTTTATGAATAAAGGGCTAGGTGTTTAATTAATTATTTTAAATTTCTTAACAGATTTTTTGTTTGGTACGAAACCATCGCACGTGCTAAGCAGATATGAAAATTGTATGTTGTATATTTCAAGAGATTAGTTAAAAGTTTTAGGCACAATTGAATTGAATTAGAGGTAAAAATGTTTAACTGTTTTTAGTAATTCGTAGATGGTACTCTACTAAAAAATATATAATTTTTAGTTAAGTGTAAGTGTTAAGTGATTCCTTAATATGTTTTAATTACAGATTATATTTTCACAACAACAATGGAGAACAGAGAAAAAGTTGTCGAAAATATTAAAGTACCAAAAAAGGTAACAATGCCAAAATCGTTAATTGCGTCACGAGCTGCTCTCGGTGATTTGGGAAACAAACTACCATTACCAAACATTACCAAAAAATCAGCTAAAAACCTAAAAGATGGAGAAACTGCGACTACGTCAATAAACAACGACAAAGAAAAAATTTCGTATTCAAGTAAACAAATTTTTGAAGTCTGCGATCCTGATGTTCATGGTCGTAGTAATCCTTTGCTAGTTACGGAATATATTAAGGACATATATGATTACCTGTTAACTTTAGAAACGAAATATATTCTGAAAAGTGATTTTTTAAGTAATCATCTAACTACTGCTAAAATGCGTAGTATTTTAGTACAATGGATGGTTGAAGTACATATTAACTTTAAACTATTAGGAGAAACCTTACACATGTCGATTGGCATATTAGATCGTTATTTGCAATTAAATAATAATATCGACCGCAAAACTTTACAGTTAGTAGGGACAACTGCTATAATTATTGCTGGAAAATATGAAGAAATATTTATACCACATATAAAGGATTTTATATATACTTGTGACGGTGCATTCGATATGACACAATTTTTGAAAATGGAGCAAGATATATTGGTTAAATTAAAATTTAAACTGGGTCGCCCATTATCCCTGCATTTTCTACGTAGGTATGGTAAAATAGCATCTGTCAACATTGAACATCATAATTTAGGAAAATACTTATTGGAGATATGCTTGTTAGAGTACAAACTGTGCCACGTAAATCCTTCTTTACAGGCTGCAGCTGCTTGTTGTCTTTCAATAAGCATATTAAATGATGTTTGTGATCTCAGAAAAATTTGGACCAAAACTTTAATCCGTTATTCTACCTATAAATATTCACAGTTAAAACCAGTCATAACTATGTTAGTATGCTCTCTTAAAAAAATACAATCCTCAAATTCGCATACTTTGAAAAGGAAATATGCAAATTCCTCTTATGGAAAAATTAGCTGTAATTATAAACTAGAAGGTCCCGTAATTAAAAAATTAATCGAAAATGTTGGCATATCATAGAAGATTTAAAAGTGGAAGTTTAATAGCAGTATTTCAATTTCCAATCAGTTGTAGAAGTTGTAGTGAATTTATTAAGTAGTAAATAATTACTTAATAAATTCACTACAACTAATTGACACAACGTGCAGAAACTATTTTGTCTGTCCTTTTATTTATATTGTATATGTAATAATTTTACTTTTATATACTTCTGTTAAATAGAATACTACTATTTTTATATTAAATGAGTAAAACATTTTTAAAACTGACGTAACGTTAATAAAATAATAAAACAATCAGATGAAATTTATTTCATTCTAACAATCGTTTAACAAAGTTAACAAATTGCAGTAAATTACGATTTTATTTTTTATAGTTATGTTGATTTATTATTTATCCATTGTAATTTATAAGAATATAAAAGATTTCTTAATTTTTTTAGAATATTTCATATTTAATTATTGTTTTTAAATATATTTAATTAGATACACCTATTATATTATAATTAATGATTAATTCAGCGTGTTCGCTTATTACATCAAAAGTTTATTATCGTAAATGATAAAGAAATTAAGAAGGCAAAGACCTGTACAGATAATGAAGATGAAACGCCACTGTGCGCCGGGCAGGTGCGAAGAAAATGGCGGTGGCTTTAATAATGTTATTTTTTGTAACTCGTAATATGTAACTTAAATTATTACAATGTGATAACAGAAACTTTTGTGAAAATCTTGTGATTCCAGGTTAGTGCCGACAAATTTGTATTATATACCTACTTACAATTGTCAGACAGGAATTGGTAATTTATAATAGTGCTTAGACTAAATTAACAAGTAGTTGCTTTGCCAATATCTGTTGTATTTTATTTTTCGCAATAAGTTGTATTGTTTTAATCCTGAACGAATTACATTGCATATTGTTATTTACACAATTTTTAATTAAAATAACATCCGAAAGCGTTCGCGAATATTTTTAACTTTAATTACTTTTAATTACACTGTATTAATGTATCCTGCGAGTATATCATATAGGAGTAAATCATATAGGACAACTTGCTATATAGTTTTTACTATTTTAGAAGATGCAGGGTCAAGAGGGCCTTCCGGGGTCTTCGGACCATAGATTAGCACTGGTGCACGAGATGAGTGCACATAATTTTGACCTCATTCGTTTTGCTTCTTACCGTACTGCAACTAAGCTGCGGTTTATACAAAAAAAAGTGAGCTGTAAGTTTGATAGGTATTTAATAGTAACAATAATTTTTCTAATGAACTATTTGTTCTAGTACATGCTGTAGATATATGGAATGTTATCGAAGCGTTTAGAGAACAAGGACTGCATGCTATGGATCCCACAAGTGAATTGAGTGTAGCGAGATTGGAGACTTTACTTTGTTCATTGTATCACAGTCTGAATAAACGAGCACCACCTACTCAACAAACACACGTAGATGTTTGCTCGAGTTTATTGTTAAATTGGCTTCTTGCCGCATATGCCACAGTGTAAGTTTCTTTATTACATAAGGTCTGTTCATTTGTGTGCACGGAGATGCACCGAACAAAAATTTAAAAAAAAGAGTTTTGAATACTTATGTCCAATTAATTGCTCTCTTTTTTCTTGATTCTAAAGAGCATACTTTTCTAAGTAACAATTACAATAACATGACAAATTATAATTTGATATTTGTTCTAGTGCAGGTTGGTAAAGTACAAACGAACAAATTATAGTCTACAGTTGTCACTAGTAAACCTTTTTTGAATATCTTGTTAATTTATCCCATCTGATTCCATCTTCTGATTAATTTATTTGATAGATATTTACCATCGAAATGTTTGTTCAAACGATTGTTTCTATGGTATAAATATCCGTCAGATTAAATTATCAGAAGATGGAAAGAATAGTCCTAAATTTAGTAGAATATCATTTATATAATAGGAACAAACTAAATAAAGGCACAAACTAATACAAACATAAACTAATAGACAAACTAAAGGTATTATTTTAATTTATAGCGTCTCTTACATTTACTTTTAATGCTCCTTATTTTATCAGTTAGTTAATTATTACATCTTTTGCTTCTCCTACAATTCAAATAGGAGAGTGAACCATAAATGTGAAATTGAAAATCATTCTTTTACTCATCTTTAAATTTACCTTTAAGAATATTGTCCACTCTTGAACTAATTTTTAAAATGCATATTATCTATAGCATTTTAGGGCTGATTTCTCAATAGGTGATCATCTTTAGTTAGTTAGTTAATCACCTTGTTTGATAATCATTTCTATGATTGACTAATGATCATGAATGACCGTCCCTATTGTCTTTTTTTTTGTTATTTGTTTAATAAACTGTGAAAATCACACTTAGACTTTGTTCGGTGTGGAATTAGTCCTGCCAATTGTTGTGTTTGAACTCCTATTAATAGCAGGCGTATGATATTGTATAAGCAGAAAAAACATGGCACAGTGCTGTACCGGTCGATTTCGAAGTGGTTTGAAATAATACATACTTAAAGCTCATTGGTCGCCAGGCCGAGTTGGTGCACGACTGGTACCTTCCCGATCCTATTTCTACACTGGACGAGCCGTAATAGAGGATGCTACAAAATTTAAAAACTTCATGTAACCAATATTTTCTTTTGTCTTTTTTTATACAAAAATTGAAGTTTTTGATATTACGAAATAAAAAATGTTAAAACTAGAAACTAACTTGTAGAAACTTGTAAACTAGAAATTAAAGGTGCTGAACTAGTAAATTAAAAATTGATTGTTTAGCTTGTTAAACATTTTTTTTTAATGTAGTTAACAATCACTGTTACTAAGAAATTACATTTTTACAATTTTTTTTCAGCGACAATGTTGGGAAAATAAGGGTATTTTCCATTAAAGTGGCACTGGCTACTTTGTGTGCTGGAAAATTAATGGACAAACTTAGATGTAAGTTTTACTATTATATAATTTATTCAAATTGTTTTAAATATATTTATTTTTTAGATATATTTTCACAGATATCGGATAGTAATGGTCATCTGTTACCTTGGAGGTTTAATGAATATTTACAAGAAGTTTTAGCGCTTCCTGCTGCAGTTTATGAATCTCCATCATTTAATTATAGCGACTCGCTCTCTTCCACCGTTTTTAATCCTGTATGTACAGGCATTGAATTTATTTTTTTTTACTAAGTATATTACATTGAATAGCTAATGCTAATGCTGAATGTAATAAAAGAAGGTGATTTGAAAATATTTACAGTGTATGCAATTTGATGTTGGATTTTATTTAATTGTTGTTGTTTTTTGTTACTAGCTACATAATTGCTGATTAATTACTTTTGTATCATCATTTAGTTGTTAGCTCACGTACCGGTACAAAAAAATCTGATTTTAAGATAATTATCTCCATTTCTATCAGTGATAATAATCGTTTCTATAATAAATTATAACTTAAAAGGAAGCTCTCGCTACACATGAAAATATTGTAAATGTTTCAAATTCTTATTTACTTATTTATCATAACTCCGACAGTAATGCAAAATTGATTGTGATTAATATTTGTAGAATGTTAAGATAACAGTCAATGATTTTCTGGATACCATGATGTCTGATCCAGGACCTCCGGTACTTGTTTGGCTACCATTACTTCATCGTATTTCGTCTGTCGAAAATGGTAATGCAATTTTTGTAAAATCTTTGTAAATCAAATATATATTTTCAGTTGTTCATCCAACTCAATGCGATGCATGTCAAAGAGAAAACTTTGTTGGTTTTCGATATAGATGTCAAAAATGCCCACATTATACTTTATGTCAGGATTGCTTCTGGAGAGGTCGCGTTAGTACTCCTCATACTTTAGATCATCAAGTAAAAGAATATGCCTCCTACGTAAATATTGATATTTATTGATTTTTTGTGATAAGATACCTGTAAAATGAAATTTCAGTCGCCGAGTAAAACAATTGGACATTCTTTACGTAAATCTTTTCGATGTGTGCCAGACAAACAAAAAAATAATTTGCCTCGATTTCCGGATCAGCCAGAAAAGACGTTAAATCTTTCGCATATTGTGTAAGTTTGGTGAAACTGGGAATGCCATCGTATAAATCGAGTAAAGTTATTTATTTATATTAGACCTCCATCTCCAATTCCATCGCATAATGGATTTCCCGATGGACCATTTCAGTTTGACGGAATGGGTAGTTTAGATAGTCGTACTACGGCTCGGAGGTAATACAAAAGTATTTTATAGTGCGAGCAATTCACATTTAAATGTTTCAATTTTAAGTCTCGATAGTGCAAGAGACGACGAGCACAGACTTATAGCACGATATGCAGCTAAATTAGCACAGGAAGCGAGAACTGGAATGGTAATATTTCATGAACACTTGTTGCATCTACTTTGTTTAACTTATGCATTATCTTGCTCAAGCTATTTAAAAAAAATAATATAATTGTTCGATTTAATTATTTTTATATTTCAAATGTTATAAAATTTATGTAATATAAAGAACTGTAACAGTTTTTTAGCAAATTGATTTGATGAAATTTTTAAAATTTACCGCTGCATACAGCATGACCTTAATCTTTCCATTTCTAATAATGTCAATTTATGTGTGCTTTTGCTTTGCTTCCCTAGCCTCGAGGTGGTTATCGTAAGAACTCTCTGTCTCCTGATACGGTGAGTAGCTTAGCATTGTTAGCATTTGTTTGTTAACTTTATAGTTATATTATATTAATAACGATAATAATATAATAATCGAATAGGGACGAGTGCCTTCAGAGGCATGTTTGGGCATGGACTCTACAAGAGCACAACGAGAACTTATAAATCAACTTGAAGCAAAAAACAGAGAAATTATGAGAGAAATAGCACGACTACGGTAAATGTCTAATTTATAATATTGCCTATCTATAATGTATAAATGTAATTATAGAAGACAACAAGAAATAGAATCGAGCGGGCACGGTTCAGAAAACCCCGCTTTAATGTCTGAATTGCGAGCTTTAAGAATGCGAAAGGACGAATTAGAAGCACATTTAACTACCCTTCAAGATTCGCGTAGACAACTCATGATTCAGTTAGAAGGTCTGATGAAAATGTTGAAGGTAGTGTTTTTGTTTTTTTTTGCATCTTTGAATTATTCCGTTTATCACAGAATCACCAGTCTTCTCCGAGAAGCACTCCAAATTCATCACCACGTAGTACAAAGTCTCCTCCACTTCTACCAGGTGCAGTTCCTGCGCAGCAGTCTTGTCCGCGAAGTGCACCTCAAACTCCCCTAGGGCTGGCACCAGCTACCAGTCAGTCCCTGACCAATACGATGTCAGTAAATCAAGTAGAACGAAATTCTCACATTCAACACTCCCAGGGAATTGTTCAGTCTATGGCAGGAATGGGTCAAATAAATAATATAGACCGCGGAGAACGAGGATTGTATAATGTTAATGCTGACTCACTTGTGGGAGTCGGCGGAGATGTGAGAAATGCTTTTGGTTAGTATAATTATTCGAGTAATAGCCATTTGCACCGACACAACCTAATAATTTTTAATGATACCCTTTTAAGGATACCATTTTAATTAATGCAATTGGTACCACATATTTATTTTTAACAGTTATCGTTTATTGTAGGAAGTAATAATGGAAATGGCACTCCGGGATCGGTGGGTCGATCGTTAAGAAACGATTTGCTTGTGGCCGCCGATTCAGTTACTAATGCGATGTCTACTCTTGTACGAGAGTTAAATTCAGGTACGGATAATTAAGTATAAATTAGTTTGTAAAATTAAAAATAGTTTGTAATCTAAAACATAATATAAATAAAACAATGACAAGCAAGCTTAAATATAAAATGTGCTTAATATATGTTGCTATTTAATTTACTTATTGGCATTTCACAAGTTAAAAATTTTCCAGATTAATTAAATTGTGATATTTATATGTAGATTAAAGTGTACTGTTTTTTATTTAAATCATTAATCGAACTGATTTAAATTATATTTTTTAATTGTGAGATTAAAAAATATGACTGATTGTATAAAGGCAGATTATTTTTTGCTTATTGACTTTAGATTGAGAATGACATTTTCTCTCTGTAGCATGACACTGTAGAATGTTTTTAGAGCAATATTTTGTACAATTTCTACATTCACACCTACATTTTAATTTAACAGTTTAAGCAAAACGAGAGAGTGATTGTAAAATGTTCTCTCGTCACTTTTATACTGCCATTTTCTTAAACGTTTTATAATTTGTGTAGTCAAAAGTGATCACTAGGTATGATGTACTTTATGTATCGGTCTATAAGGTGTTTTTAATTAATTTGACTGTTGATTTTGTATTCATCTGTATTATTTTTTTTATTTCTTTGTTATTGTTTTTGTCTTGAGTATATTTATATTTTATTTTTTGCTAATTTTATTTCAATTTGTCCTAAAACTTTGTAATAGTTTTAATAAGTTTAATTTATAATTTGTGAATTATCACACAGAATAAGGAATACACAGCGGTACTAGATTACATTCACTACATTATTCTGCGACTTTGAAGGATGCTAGATTAGATGTAGTGTATGTATGTGGAATGCTGCCTGTTGAATGATTGTTCTTGCAGAATCCTCCACTTTCTCTGAAGTTAGTGATATCCGAAAGCCTCTTGGTAAGTACACTGTTTAAGCATATTGTAGAAATGTTTTAATCATAGCTCTTGCACTTAAGTTTTGTAAATATTTATATTAGCACATATAGTTATTTACTTCATGTTTAAAACGTAAATACGCAATTAAAGTTATTCCATAAATATTTTAATAAGTTTATGGTATGTCGAAGAATCATGGTTTTAATAAATATTAAATAATATTGAATATTAAGGATGTAGTTCAATTGAGCTCGTGTAACTCTACCGCTAGTGGTGCTAGTTTAATATTGTCATACATTTTATTGGTGCAATGGTAAGCTGACCGTATCAACTCCAATCAGAACGTTGATTTTTAAATGCCCATGTATAAAATCTGTTAATCGTATTTAGAGTTCTATTTTTTACTCGGTATCTATTTTTATTTAAGCTATTCCTAAATAATTTCACGTGTTCTTTAATGTGACGCTATTTGTTTTTCTTAAAATTACTTTATTCTATGTTAATTTGAAATAAAAATTACAATTGTAATGATAATTACAAAAATTATCTTTTGAATGCATCTTTGGATTTAGAAAAAAACTCGATGCAAAATTTGAGCCAAAATCGGTTCTCAGTCATTTCCAAATGCAAACTGCGAAAATACAAAAGGCATGTTCTTATTAAGTGATTTTAGGTAATGTTAATGTAATAACCACCAGAATTTTACCTGTATTACTTAGACTCGCGATTAGTTAATTCATTTTCTGAAGGAAAACATTGAAATTTTGTTTTTCCACTTAAAATAAGGGCTAGGTACCTATGTTAGGTAAATCATTAATTTAAAGATAACAAAATATACTCCAACACCATTCAAATCAAAAATTGTATGAATTTTCATTTTATTTAATAATTTTTAGTTAATTTATTTTAAGCAAAATGGAATGAATGTTTGTGTGTAGAACTAACTGATATATTTACGTACAATGCTGCTTATAATTTACAGCTGTAAACATAATTTATTTTTATTTGTGCAAAAATTGCACAAGCTACATATTTTTATTTGACCATTAGTATTTTATTTTAGAGAAATGATTCCTTTATGATGATAAGAAATGATTCCTTTTGTCTATCGTATTGCGATAATATTTATTCCTGCAGCATGATTTTTATATTTTTAATTATGTTCTGCCTTCGTTAATTAAATTAATATTTACAATAAATAAATTAGCATCTTAATTGGCAATTTACGCAATAAACGTTTTATTTAAAATTAATAGACTTTGAAGATGACGGTGAAGAGGAATCAGAAGGTGGATGGCAACAAGAATTGCAAAGACGTTACGCTCAGGAGGCAAGTTTCATGGCAGAATTAAGAGCGCGTCATCCATCGAGTCCTTCAGAAGTTAGTCAAAATGCACAAAGTCATCAAGGCTACCCCGTACAAAATTATAATCATAATAACTCAGGACAGATAAGTTCCGGTCAAATAAATAATTCTGGACAACAGAACTGTATAGAGCAAAATTATATCCCAAATCAGACTGTTCAGAATCCGGGCCTCTATGGAACACAGGTGGGTTTACCATTTTTTTAAATAGGCGCACTGCATTGTAAATGCTGTTAGCTGAGGCGGCTTATAAAAGTTTAGTGTATTTCGATGCATTTAGAATGCCAACGGTTATGATATACGGTTTTATAGGAGCTTGATAATTTATTTGAGCACTGTTTTTGTCAAATGAAGACATTTTAATTTTTTAATTGTTTGGATTGTTTTTAAGCCCCAGCATATTGAACAAACTGTAAATATTAAAGAAAATGAAGGTAATGATAGTAATGAAATAGAAGTAACTGAAGAAGTACAAAACGAAAATAAATCCAAAGAAATGTTAGAATGGGAAGAAGCTGTTAAAAGATGGATTAATCGTTAAAATTAAAAGCGCATATGTTATATCGGCTGAATGTTCTATTTGTGAAAAAAAAAAACGAGCAGCACGAGAAAGACAGTGAAGAAATCAGTATGTTAAATTTTAACTTGTATTTAGTATTTTTGTTACTACTATAACTCTTGAGTAAGAAGTTAGTTTAAAAAATATATATATATTCCTACAATATAATAAAATATCCTATAGTAGTTAAACACACACAAATTGACATAACAATGTAAAATAGCATATTTTTATTTACGTTATTAATTTACATTGGTGCTTAAACCCATCATAAGTTGCAGTTAATTTGTTAAAATAAGCATTTATTCCATGTAAACGTTGTTTATTTGTGCTAAATGAAAGCAGGTAATGTGATGTTGCAAATTGCTAACTTCTTAAATGAGAGTATGTTTATTTAATTATACTGTTTCATTGTAAATTAAGGTTTTTAATTATATATCGATGACTTTCATAAATGACTTTAGTGTTGCTATTGTTTTAGTAATAACTTAATTGACTTGTTAGTTACAGTTATAAATAATTAAAGTTATATTTTTGGTAGCAGTTAAGAAAGCGATTTCTACATCGAAGATTAAATTGACGATTGCTTATCTATTGTCTACATGAATATATGTAGTACTACTATGTAGTGAGAATATAGAAATTTGTTAGAAACAGGAAATTAGCTCATTTTCTTGTTGGCCAATGAATTTATAACATTATACAGTGGTGTTTTGATTAATAACAACAATATAAAACTTCTTGATTCTAGAATAATTCCAAAAATTCACCGTCATCGAATATATAAAAATTCATTTATCATCATGTAAGTTAAATGTGTATATGATAATAATCCAGTTAAAATTATACAGCAAATTTCAGTAACTGCAAATAAAATATTAGTCATTAAACAAGTTTTAAACAAAGTTTTGTTGCATATGTAAATGTATAGGTATTGACCATTTCTTTTTAAACTGATCGATTTTTAATCAACTGTATAATGTTATTCTTTACTTTAGTTTTCTATAGTCAACAAGAGTTATCTTTCTTTAAAATGTGACTAGGTACGGAAAATTTGACTATTTAATGTAAATTATTAAACGTTATAGAAGTAGCGGCATTATGCATATGATAATTGCTTTAAATAAACTCGCTAGATAGACTGTATCTTTATAACTTGTTTTACAAAAATCATCAAAATTTACTGTAGGTTACATAATATTTCATTGTGTATTTTAAATTTTAAGTGTTTTGTAATAAATTAATTATACTAAATAAAATTTATTAAACGTACTGTACATCTTCCCTTAGATTTTAATACTTCTAGTAGTGTGTGTTATTATTTTTTAATTAAGCCGATAGTATTTATATAATTAATTTATATTTACATTAACAATAATGTACAATTTTAATTTTTGATAAAAGTTATTATGTTTGTTACTTTAGGTCTTTTTTATTTTATTAATGTTTTGAACTTCACATTTTATTTGAAATATAGGAGGCTAGTGTTAAAGAGAGATTACTAAGATAAGATATAATATATATTTATTATGTATTAAACATCATTAATTAATGCTAGATTTTTTGAAAAAGACATGTGTATAATTATTACTTTAATGATATTTTACATTTTTCCTGTTTCTTGACTTTATCATTTTACTTATTAAGCTATTGTATGGCAACTTTGAAAAATGAGTTAATAGTTAACTCCATAAAAAATGAACCAAATTATCTTACATTATTTATTCATTAAAAACTAGAAGTATCCATTTTTAGGATTTTTACATTACTAAACCTTTTTTGCTTTTTTCTTTCAACATACACGATCATGAATGTTTCTGATGTTTCAATATTTGTATAAAATACAGACATATTAACACAAAAATATCATTAATTAATGATGTTATAATCTATTGTTTATATCAGGATGTTATTTACTTACGAAAATAATATGTAAATTATATATACTTACCTACTTATTTTAGGTATCAAATCTTCGTGTGTAATATTTTCAGTTCATCCTTAATGTGATTGTATATCCGTATGTACCTATATATGAAATAATGGTATATAAGTGTTAGCAGCTATTTATTCAGATTTTAATCTCGGTTACCGATTTAAGAATTCTTTTTCCTTTTAAAATTACTTCTCATGAAATATGTTATTTCGAATAATACAAATCTGAGGTTGTATGACAATTCTACTATTAGATGTAAAAATACTGTAAAGTCCAATATATAATATGGTGTTATGTTAATCGCATTGTTAATGTATTCCCAATAAAAAACTATCAAATTGTATTAAACTGTATAAAATTATCTGACAATAAGATACCATAATTAATGTTTCTAATACACATACCACATTTTTTGTAGGTATATTATTGCTATGTTGAGTATTAATTTACAAATTAAGATGATGAAATAAGTAGTATAGGAAATAGAAATTCAATTTCAAATCTATATTATTTGATCTAATATTTATTGGTGTCCCTATGCATATATTTTGCAACATCCTATGCACATTACTGTTCAATTTAGGGTCCCTAAAAATTTCATTGAAGAAAGCATGTTTTCTAAAATTAACCTTTAAATTTATTAAATTCGATTATAATTTCATTTAGGTGTATTGTGAAGCTTTTAAAATGGTTAAAAAAAGTGAAAAACAGTGTGCATGGGAACCAGTAAAACTAGAAGGTGATATATTTAATAATGATTTCGAAGGACTTGTAGGTTTAGAAGAATGTTTAGATTATGATTTAAATACGCTAGTTTTCGCTCAGGTACAGTTTATAAAGAAATTATTGACAATTGTGGTTTAATTTAATTTAAATTTTAGCCCAGGAAACGCAACGTAAAGGTTTCAGGTGTGTCTGGCTCAAACGATAATCAACCAAAAAGTAAGAAGCAAAAAAAGCAAAACAGAAATGAAATTCAAAATGATGGTTTAGAGCAAAAAACGAAAAAGAAGACCCAGGATTTTTATCCTTCCAAAAACGGTTCGACTCATGATATAGATATCTTGAAGCGACACTCTATAAATGAAAATGACGAAGAAATGTATTCGTGGAGTAGTTATAATTTACCGACAGCACTCCTGGAAGCATTGCAGGATCAAAAATTCTTTAAACCTACTTTAATTCAATCTCTTACTTTACCTCCTGCTATTCTAGGTTTGTAAATTTTTGTATATGTATACAGTATGTTAGTAATTTTTACTTGTAGGCCGAAGAGATATATTAGGTGCTGCCGAAACAGGAAGCGGTAAAACTCTTGCATTTGGTATTCCTATCTTAACTGGTATATTAAATATCATTGAAAATGAGAAATGGCAATTGAACAATAATTCTAATATAAGTTCTGTAAAAGATGTGGCAGAAGAATTTGAAGATGAAGAAGGTATCGATAATGTGAAATATAATACAAAGACGAATAGAGAATTCCTTATTTCTTTTAGAGACTTCATGTAATAATGTGTCTTTTAAAAAGCCATTGTTTGCTTTAATTCTGACACCAACTAGGGAATTAGCTGTACAAGTAAAAAATCATTTAGTTTCACTTGCTAAACATACAAGTAAATATTAGTACATTAAAGATATACTATTGTAATAATAATTCTCTTGTTATAGCTATTAGAATAGCTGTCGTGGTGGGAGGGATGGCTGTTGTTAAACAGGAACGTATTTTAAGTAAATGTCCTGAAATAGTAGTTGCAACGCCAGGCAGGCTGTGGGAACTAATACAGGAGGGTAATCCCCATTTATCAAAAATAGATAATATTAGGTATTCTTCATACATTTGCAATATTTGTACTTTAAATAATATTTTGTCAGGTATCTAGCCATCGATGAAACGGATCGTATGTTGGAAAAGGGACATTTTAAAGAATTGCATAATTTATTGGAACGTTTGAATGTTAATGAAAATAAACGAAACCAAAGACAAAACTTTGTGTTTTCTGCTACGTTAACTTTAGTGCACGAGTTACCAAAACATCTGGTGGTTAAAAAGAAACTGAAAAATAGCAAGAAAATTTCAAATATAACACCACGTCAAAAATTAGAGAAAATAATTGAAATATTAGGTATCACCGACCCAAAAGTTGTAGATATAACACAAAAATGTGGTAAGTTTTAATTTAATTTTAGAAATTAGAAATAATATGATTATTATAAGTGTATATTTTTAATGTTTAGTAACAAATTACTATTTGTACATTATTGCTTCGTTATTTTTTTATTTAACTTACAAAACTGCTCGGGTTTTAAAATTGCATTTAAAACGATAGGAACAGCAGATACTCTGACAGAATGCCGCATCACTTGTGCCACGGAAGAGAAAGATTATTACGTATATTACTTTTTACAAAGGCATCCAGGACGCACTTTAATTTTTTGCAATTCTATTGGTTGTGTTAAACGATTAACGACCTTACTGGGTTTACTTGGCTGCAATTCGTTGGCTCTGCATGCTTCGATGCAACAAAGGCAACGTTTAAAAAATTTAGAACGGTACAATATTTAAAACAATTTAGCAAATACTATATCACATTTATTGGTAGATTTCGTGATAACAAATTTGGAGTGTTAATTGCTACAGATGTAGCAGCAAGAGGCCTTGATATTCCCTCTGTGGAACACGTGTTACATTATCAAACTCCACGTACAAGCGAAAGTTATGTTCACCGTTCAGGACGTACAGCAAGAGCATCTCGACAAGGAATTACTGTATTGCTGGTGGATTCTTCCGAACTATCAAATTACTTAAAACTTTGTAGAACTCTAGGAAGAAGTAAGTAAAGAAAATGGGTCATTTTAGTTTTAATGCTTAATTAATTATTGTTAGCACAAGATTTACCATTATTTCCTGTACAAAATAACATCCTAAATGCTGTAAAGGAAAGAATGAAATTGGCACGTGAGTTAGATAAACTAGAATTACAAGTTCGAAAAGCAAATTCTGAAAATGGATGGATTCAAAAAGCTGCTGAAGAAATGGACATTCTTATTGATGACTTGTATCCTTTGCTAAAATATGCTTCTGAATATTTAATATCACATCTATGCATTATTTATATATGGCATAAGTAAAACATCATGAAACAAATGGTGAAATTAAAAAAAATACACTAATGTAAATTCTTAATGTAATCTTTGAAATAAGCTAACAAAATATATTAGTTTTTTTTTTTTAATTTCCAAATTGAATTGTTATATTTTTATTGTTTTAAATAGTTTAGCAGTTGCATACGAAGTAGCCAACATTAAGGATGTGAATCAATTGGTTTTGACAAACTATAAACTATAATTTTCATATATTTTATCAGTAAACCGACCATATGAACTCCAATCACAATGTTTATTTTTAAACACCTAAGTTTAAATTTTGTTAAACGTATTTGTGCGTTCAGCATGTATTTTTATTTAGGCCATTCTTTAATAATTTCATGTAGTCTTTGGCACTATGGCACTAATTTTTTTTTAAAATTATTTTCAATGCTAATTTGAAATAAAAGAATTTTAATGATAATTACAAAAATTAACCTTTGAATATAATTTTGTACTATTAGAAAACTTAATGCAAAATTTGAGCTGAATTGGTTCAGTTGTTTTCAAATACAACCGAAAATATGAATTATATGTTCTGATCTATCAGCCTTAATTGTAAAATTTTTTGATTCATGTATAGATTATTGATCAATGATTTTGCTTTACAGTAATTAAATACAAAAAATATCAATATAACAATTAAACAAAATTGAATCATATTTTTAAGTAATCTATACAATATTACCTAGATATCACTTTTAAAATGTTGGTGAGGAATTTGTATTAATGCCATTTATGAAGTGCAATATTTCTTTAAGTTAACTGCAATATTTAATTCTTAATTTAAAATAGATCTACAAAATACGATAGCGAAGAAGCTCATTCTTTAAAGAAAGTAGCTGAAATTAAAAGGAAACAATTGGCACAATTATTGACAAAATCATTATTACCGAAAGGTTTTAGTGGTAAATATCCACTTCTAAATAATGTGGTTGAAAACTCTATGACAACAACAGAGCAAAAAAGTGAAACTGCTATAAATGCGCTTATAAGTTCTATGAATAAAGACACAGAAGTACACAGAAAAAAGGCAAAGTGGCTATTTAAACAAAAAAGTTGGGCAAATGAAACAAATAAAAACGATAAAATCATATTAAATAATAAAAAGAAAAATAAAGTGAAAGTTAAAAAATTGAAACATAATTCATAATGCATTTAAATAATTGCTTTTTTTTTAAGATTCGCATATTATGTAAAAAGAATATATAATATTTTTATTATAATATATGGTATAAAAATGAAATGATGGTTTTATATTTCTTTAATTTACATTATTTCTAATTTCTGAATACACCTGGAAATTTGGGATAGGTTTAGGTTTGGGATATACTAATGCCTTTGATTATACATCATTTATTTTATTATCTGATCAAATGCATTAATATTGTCTGACGCTAAAATGAATTTCTGGTCAGAATTTGACAATCTTTAGAAAAGAATGTTTATGTAATATTATTCTATTAGCTAGCTAACAATGCAACTCGTACTACTTGATATTTCATAATAATATAATAAATAACAAATAACAAAGACACCAATTATAAATGGAATCTTTGTTAATGATAACAAAACACCGTTTGTTTGAAAAATAGTTATTACATCATTTAAACAATTAAAGTATCATTTTGCAAAATAATAGTAATTTATAAAGTCTATAAAAACACTTTAATATTTAATACTTTACTATTATTATTTGCAATAATAATAGTAAAATTAAGTGTTCAATAAAATCTAAATGAAATGATTCATACATTTTTATTTTAAATGGTTCAATATTTATTTAAAAAATACCTTAAACGTTCTTACATATTAAATTAGTACGACTGAACAATTAAAAATTTATTATTAAAAATGAATTTCTTAAAATTCTAGTAGGCACATTCCGATCATCGCGTTGTTATAGTAATGTCCTTGAGATTAAAATGGTCGCCATAAGAACTTCATTGTAAACGATGCCTACATATTATAGTAAGAATGAAAATTATTCTCTGACAGTTTAACAACAATACAGTTTGTTAAGTGTAATACCGATTAACAATTACGATTAATGTTTATAAAATTGATAATTTTAAACATAATTTTGAAATAACAGCAATATATCAGGTAATAGTAAAAATATAGCTTAACCACATTTTTTTACTTATTAAATTTGAATGTTTAATGAAATATTTAAAATATCTTTTATTTTTAGATTACAAACGTCCCATATGTATGGTTTATAAACAATAGATTATTATTAATTCTAGGTAAAAGTACAATATTTACCTAGAGAGGTCTTTGGTGCATTATTTATCGTTTACATCAACGGGTCGAGAAAAGTTTAATGGCGAAATTATATAAGACTTCTGATCTGCACATTTTTTAGCCTCAAACGATACCAGGTATGTGCAATTATAGATTATTAATTAAGTAGCAAAAGACTATAAAATAAAAATCTTATAATACATGGGGTTTTGGAGATTTTGCAATTTTATAATAAATGCTAAAAGGTTGTTGTCTTAGTTGTACTGCCTCCAGGTGCTTCACCCCGTTTGGCTTTCTCGTACTTTGGACTTCTCCACTTCCTCCTTCCACATATCTGGGAGTGAGTGTGGGCCACATATCGGACTTTGGTGGCTGGAAAAATCTGGATGGCCCAAAGTACGGGAAAGCTAAACTGGGTGATGCACCTGGAGGTGCAGTATATCCACTTGGTCATATAATAAAATAATTAAATGTTAAGGTTGTTAGTATTGGTAAATACTCAATTCATATACCGTAATTGCAAGAACATGGTTATGTAAGTTTCAATAAATTGCAAAATACTTTTAAATATTGAGCAAAATAAATGAAATCTAGAGAAGAGATTCAAATTTTGAAATTATTATTCTTATGGAAAGCGTTAAGTGTTGTAACGAACGATTTGTGTGAAACACTGTGTAACAAGAATCAGTTGTCTTTTAAACAACATTCACATACATTTAAACAAATAGATAATTTCAATTATATTAATTTTATTTAACAATAGGTACCTAAGTGTATAGGTACACAATACATGCTAGCATTATATAATCTTATTTATTTACATCTTATTTAAGGTATAATTTATAATATTTTATATAATTTATAGGTAATTATAAAGTAATTTATATAATTTTTATTTTTAGGTATAATTTATTTAATGGAAAAGTTTTGAAAGTATAGTAAATTCATACGAATTTGAAGTATTACATTAATAAAATATGTGCTTATTACATTGCATATCATCCATAACTTCTGAAAATGTTTATAAAATTACTAGAATTTACGAATCAAAAACTCCTAAACTATCAAAAAATGGTAATAAATATTGCATATGACTTCTATAACGTTCATTGTTATAAGCATGATGTCGAAAACTTCCTTCTCCTCCTTTTTCACGTAAATTGTTGACTGAAGCATCACTGCGAGTTGATGCCAAAACGAATGGCAAAATAGTCATAGAAGCAGTTAAACCTAATAAAATTAATGAATATTTATATTAAACATCATTTTTATAAAAAATAATTTACATACCATAAAAAGCTCTTGAATCACAATCGCGTCTTAGCTCTTTTTTCGTGGGTATTTTCAATGGAGCAACTTTTAATTGTTTCAAAGTTGATGAAAGTTTGTCGTGGTAACAATCGATAATTTCTTCGATGTGTTTATTTCTAACTTCTAGATTAGGAGATGTGCTCCAAAAGTAGATTAAATCGATAGCAGGACTTGTATATAGTACGAGTTGAAAATCGACCTGAAAACAATCGAAAAAAGAAATAAAAAACGATTTGAGAAGCTTTAATTTATTAGACAAATCAGAATATATTATATTTTCCAACAGGTTTACCTAAAATTTTTGGAAGTTACACCTAGGTATATAAGACAGCTATGTAAAAGTGTACAAACAAACTTTATTTAATTTAGTTTTAGATTTTCACTTATTTTAAATGAAATTTTTAAATTGCAAAGTCATAATTATAGTATTTACTCAAATATTCAACATCCGTATTTATGTTTAATTGTACATAGGTACATACATACAATTACTTAATTAGTTATGGAGAGTAGACATTGGCACCATTAATAGACGCTAATTGATTTATTGTATTATGAAGGCAATCGTTTTTAAACAATCATTTATACAAGCAAAATAAAAAATTTATAGATATACATAGATAGAACGATCGATTTATTTTAAATCTTTTTGGAGTCGGATTATCATATGGAGGGCTCAGCACTCAATCGGTGTAAGTCATTATTGTCTTGCCATCGATTCATGTAATGTAAATTCCATTACAATGTTTAGTTATAGTTTCACGTAGACGCTTTGTCCACCGAACGTATAAACATTTCAATGGGACTTACACTACATACATCAATGGCAAGACAATAATGACTTACGCTGATTAACTGCTGAGCCCTCCATATGGATAAATGTAGTGTAAAAAATGAAATAGTCATTTGCTGAAGCTTGCTGTTCCGGAATTAATTTTCACTTCTTCTTCTTCTTCTTCTTCCTAAGCCCCTTAAATCCATTTTTGGATATAGGCCTTCCGTAACTCCTTCCATTTATCCCGATTTTGTGCAATTTTAATCCAGTTCAATCCAGCTGTTCGTTTAAAGTCGTCATACCAACGCATAGGTGGTCGCCCTCTTCCTCGTTTGTGCTCGTACGGTCTCCATTCAATTATTTTTCGATTCCATTTGTTTATGTCACTTCTTGCCACGTGTCCCGCGTAGCTCCATTTTAGTTGGGCAATTATAATGCCAATGTCTTTCACTTTTGTAATTGCTCTAATTCTGTCATTCCTAACTTTATCTCTTCTTGTTATGTGCAACATCGCTCTCTCCATTCCTCTTTGTGCCACTCTCATTGTTTCTATGTTACCTTTTGTTATTGCCCAATTCTCCACTCCATACGTCATGACAGGTAAAACACATTGTTCAAATACCTTTGTTTTGAGACGCTGATTAATTTTTTTGTTTCTTAGAATGAAGGATAGCTTTCCGAACGCAATCCAACCACTTTTTATTCTTCTTTTTATTTCCTTCCTTTCGCTGTTTCTTCCCAATTCTATTCTTTGGCCTAGGTATATATATTCTACTACTCTTTCAATCTGTGCTTCGTCAATTTTAAATTCTGTTTCTGGATCGGGGTGCATTATTTTTGTTTTTTTCAGATTCATTTTTAGTCCTACTTTATTTGATTCTCTATTAAGATCGTCAATCATTTCTTTTAGATCTTCTACACTTTGTGCGAGTAGTATGATGTCATCTGCATAGCGTAAGTTAGTAAGCTGTTCTCCGTTCACATTTATTCCTTTCCCCGGCCAATCTAGTTTCTTAAATACATCCTCGAGTACTAAAGTGAAGAGTTTTGGGGAGAGTGTATCCCCCTGTCGTACTCCTCGTCTAAGGTGTACCGGGTTGATTTTAGCGTGTAGGATATATGTTGCTGTGGCTTCTTCATTTAAATCTCGTATCAGTTGTATCATAATCTATAAAGGCCATACATACCGGAAATCCATATTCATTTGACTTTTCAGTTATTACTTTTATCGTTAAAAGGTGGTCTCTGGTGCCGTAGTTTTTTCTGAATCCGGCCTGTTCTTGTGGTTGATATTCATCCAGTTTTCTTGCTAATCTATTAGTAATTATCTTTGTGAGTAATTTATATAGATGTGATAATAGGCTAATTGGTCGATAATTTTCAAGCTTTGTATTTTCTCCTTTTTTATATAATAGTATGACATTTGAGTTTTTCCAAGTTTTGGGTATTTTCCCTAGTTTTAGGCATATATTTAGTAGTATTGTTATTTTTGATATTAATTTATCTCCAGCTTCTGCGATCATATCTATAGATATTTCGTCTTCTCCTGTAGCTTTGTTATGTTTGAATTCCTTTATAGTTTTCTTCACTTCCTCAATAGTTATGTCGGGTTGTTCTTCGGATCCCACGTTTAGAATTTTTGCAGTTTTTGTATGAGTGTTTTCTAATTCTTGTGATACTTTGGATTCGTATAGGTCAGTATAGAATTCTTCTATAATTTTTAAAACTTCATCTCTATCATAGATTATTATACCAGCTTTATTACATAGTGCGTATGTTTCTTTTCTTCCCAATGTTTGCTTGAGTATTTTCATTCCTTGATTCCTTTCTATTACTTCATTAATTTGTTTTTCTTGTATTTGCATTTTATGTTCTCTTATATGTTTTCTTATCTGTTTATTCACCTGTTTAAATTCTTCTGTTGTTCTTTTATCTTCTTTTACTAGTCGCCTACGTTTTTCCATTAGAGTTTTAGTTGCCTGATTAATTGCTGAGTCCTCCATATGGATAAATGTAGTGTAAAAAATGAAATAGTCATTTGCTGAAGCTTGCTGTTCCGGAATTAATTTTCACTAACGGAACAATAATAACGCTGTCTGTGACCCAGCTGTAGAATAGTCTCAGGGAAATCAGTCTCAGCCCATCGTAAAAGGCGACTATCTGGGGCATCTGTCCTTACATCCTTCATTTAATAAACGCGTGTTTATCGAATAAATAATTTAAAAAATAGAATTTAAAGCAAAATACCTAAACTATCTTTGAATATTAATAGGCAAAGATAATTATACTTACATATCTTATGTCTATCGGCTTTCCTTCTGGATCGTATAAAAACATGAAATTATTAACCCAAAGATCTCCGTGGTTTATGACGTTAAATCCATCTTTGTTTACCTTTAACGTGGCCAGAGTTTTTTCGAGTGCGCGATCTTTTTGCCCATTTAGCTTGTCGCAGTATTTTTCGTAACCTTTCGAAACGAGCAAGTAATAAGTAAATTTCTATTTTTGATTGTAATTTTTCTTACCGGGCCATCTAGAGCAGGCATCAATTAATGATTCGTACCCAAGTTTGATCCAAGAAGCATTAAATTCGTTACTCCTGAATATACCTTTGTTATACTTGCTAACTAACTCCATATTCTTAAAATAAAATGCATAAACCTCTGATTATTTTGAATTTGAAAGTATTTACTTGTTCGGCGAAAACGCTAGATCCAGCGTGACAGTAGGCAAGTTTATCTAGAAAGAGAAGACAGTGGTCCAAATCCAAACCGTTTTGACGAGATGCCATTGTGAAACCGAGTGCTTTCAGATCTTCCAGTACAATTATCGAGTTATTTTCATTTGTATACAGACATTGTGCTGATAAATATTTGGGCGTTCCTGTAAAAATTACATTGACAAGTATTTAAATGAATAAAAATGAAAGACGTGGAAAATAAGTACCTAAAATTTCGTAAATGTAAGGGACTATTTTGGTATAAAACGTAACTTCCGTATCGAAAAATGCCATTTCTTCCACCGCATCTTTCATGGCACCTTTTACTTGGGGTGAACATTTGACGATTAAAGATATGCTCTCTTCACATTCTCTAAAATCCAATACGTTTTTATTTTATACAAAAGAGATATTAAGAATCATAAACAAGTAACTAAAACATATTTTTTTTCTGTACACGCGAGGCACTGTCGAAAAACAAATGAGATCATAGTTTCTATCAATTAAAAACAATTTTTTTTTAAGTTTAATTCACCGATAATACATTTATGTGTATGATGACACGTGTGAATGGTGTTATGAATGATAAATACAAACATTGACGTGTGCCGTTTAATTAATAATCATAATTATCAGGAGTATCTGTACGTATAGTTTTTTATACGGAACGTTATTGTTTAAACGCGATGCCGTTGTTAATTTCATCGTTACCTACCTATCAAAACGAATAGGTACAAATTTAATTTTTCTATGAATGGGTTTGCAAAATAATTTTTGAAAACGGATAAAAATAATAAATTAGCAATAACAAAACATTTGTTGGTAGATAAACCCCTTTAAAATTGCAATATCTTAATTTTGTTCTAAAATATCACAGTGTGCGTAGGCAATGTATAACCGAAAGTTTTTTTAAAGCCACAACATCATTATCAATTCCGTTCCCGTTGATTACTATATTGGGCGAAAATCACTTTCCAGCCACTCACAACCCAAGGGCCGCAATCCAGGGATACTTTGAGGGCAAGAAACCACAACCTCGTCAAAAAGAGCTTATGAGAAAATCTCATTGTCTCTCGTTGTGGAACACAATGACCACAAAGAGTTTCTATCTAAATTATTTGCTGGTGAACCTCATGATGATGAAACGGATCAGCCGAACTGCCAGGCCCGTCTAACGAATTTATACTCACGTGCTCTAAGAAAAATGGAAAACGGAAGAAAAATAATGAAGGAGACACTCGTAAACTCTATCTATATCTACTTCGAAACTACGAAAAAATTGGTCCCTTCAAAAGCAGAAAGGATTTCACCGCTGGCGTTCTACAGCCACATTTTAGAGAAATTTTTGACGTACCTAGATATAAGTATTTCGAGGCTTATCGAATGCGAAACTGATGGCATGCATATAGAATCACTTTTTGACCGTATTAAGACAATGAATGCCTGAAAATTATTTGAATTTAGTACGAGGACAACTATTTAAAAAATCCCCGTTTGTTTCGAACGTTCTTCGTCGATTATAGTTTCACGTTTCTCCGGATCATATTTTCCTTCTGCGAACGAAAATGTAATAACTCGACTGGATTAGAAAATACGGCTGTCTAATGTGAATTTTACGGGACATTTTACAGGTTATTGTAAATCGGACTTCAATTGACGAACACATTTGCAGATAAAATTTTATCGCATGCTATGCAGGTGCGGCGACTATCTCGATCTTCAGGCGCAAGTCACAACCTTGTCGTGGAATGTTTCGCGTCTTTCTTCGAATACCGCATTAATAAAATTACCGTTCGGGTGGTTAATTTTGTACAATTAAAGTTGGTGTCGCCAAGTGAAAAACTGTCTGTAGTGGAAGACGTTTCGTAAGTCGTCGATTGTGCGATAGGTATTTTTCGACAGTTCTCGTTATCGTGGACTAAACGGATTGATAAATTTCGTTCTCACAACGAAAATTAGTGTCGTGGGTGTAAAATTTGAACATTTGAACATGAACATTTGTGATTAAAGATAGTGAGCAGATGTCGGAATCGCTTTGGTTAGGATCGCCTCCTCAGGTCGCCGATGATTTTCTTCATTAAACAGGTATGTGATAATCTTTGTTGGGATTTTGAAAGGACCACGCACACTTTATATGGAGAAATAGGAACCACTCAAATCAATTTTTTTTTATATCAATCGACGCGTCTTAATGTGACGAATAATTATTACCATTGTGCCAAATCTGTAACTTCATTATTAAACCCTTTAATGAACAATTCATTGAAAAAATTTGGGCTTTAAATTATGTCGGAAGTTAATAAATCTGTCGCTCGTTATTTATGGAGGGGTCATGGTAAATACGTTTCTAAGAAACGACACAAATGTAAGTAGCAGGTAGAAAACAGTAAAATAGTGCTCATAGAGTATTATATTGTTCGATTCCTTGTTGTAATTTTGAATTTTAAACCCGTATTCATATTGAATTGACGTTAGCATTTAAATTCTGAGTTCGATCCTACTATTTTAGAGTCGTTAGAATAGAATTAGGAAGATACAGTTCGTCCAAACCTATATGCAATCACGTCATCAATGAAAGGTTACTAGATGATGACGTTTCACACAGTGCTGTCACCTCGCACCTCGTATTTTGACAGTTCTAATAAATTGTAGTCTTTCTTTATACCATCTAATATGTGCGCAAGTAAATCATCTATAGAATATGTCACTTTCCAAACTTTCCAAACAATCTAGTAACTTTTTTTTGATGACGTAATTGCATATAGGTTTGGATAGGCCATACCTACTGTAAGCGAGCTTAAAATCTAAAATAAAAGAATTGCCTAAAACTAATACTTTTGTTAGTTGCATTTTATCCAAACCTATAGGCAATTTACGTCATCGATAAAGAGTTACTGGATGATGACGTTTCACACAGTGCTGTCACCTCGTACCTCGTATTTTGACAGTTCTAATAAATTGTAGTCTTTCCTTTTACCATCTAATGTATGCGCAAGTAAATCATCTACAGAGTATGTCACTTTCCAAACTTTAAACCGAATTACAAATAAACAATCTAGTAATTTTTTATTGAGACGTGAATTGCCTATAGGTTTGGATAGGCCGTAATTGTTATAATAGCCACAATTTTATGTGGAAGATTTCTTTTTTGGCCGATATACATAGGCCGATTTTTCAATATTAACGATTTATTGAATTATTTATTACATTACAAAGTTATTTTAAAGTTACTTGACAGAAATCTCTAATGAGGCTGGTCACTACTACCCCCACTAAATTAAAATTAATAATTTGGAGTTACCTATAGATATTTTATGGTGAACATTTTTAATAGAGGTAGAAAAATAAACAGCTACATTATGTGTATTTTTGTCTTATATTGGATAATTTTATTATTTATTTATTTTTTTATTATTATTTTTTTTTTATTCACATGTTTCTACAATCTGTCTTGATGTGACATTCAGTAGATGATTTAATAACATAGAATTAAATATGAAAGTCATGTAGGAGTTGCATCCACTGATTACACTCCTTTATTAGCTTAGTCTAGTTTGACATAACACACTGAGGATCTTAACGGTATAGGTGAAGCTGTCAATCACTATTGTTCAAATCGGTGGAGTAGGTATATATGAGTAGGAATATATGAAGAATTATTTTTTTATTGATTTGTTATTCGTGAATATGTTTTGTTTTTTATTTGTATTGTTTGTTAATGTTATTAATATATTAATAGACTTTATTTCCAATTATTAGCGTTAACAGCAACTGTATTATAACAGCAATTGTAAAAAGCAAGCTGATGTAAATATCGACGTAGGTTTTCCAGAAGGGCGTGACCCACAAAAAGTAAATTTTACCGGAGAACACATGTTGCGTTGTCGTGTAGCTATTAGAAGATACGTTTGGCGGAAATATAAATTGATTTTTCCCATGAAAAAAATCGAAATATTGTTACCAGATTTTACCAGATTATGTCTTCATTTAATTCAATAATTCATTTTAATAGAAAGTATGCGTTACGCTTTTTTGGACAAAATGCCATCGATATTATCTTTTTATAGATAGGTACAAATAATCTCTTAGTTTTTGTACACACTTTTAATGTGCACAAAGCCAAGAATTTTTAAGCCATTTAAAGAATTATTTCAATCGTTTTAAATCTCAGGCCAGTTTAAGTAGGTAGGTACCGACCCGTCGTTGTTAAGTACCCCGCAATAAATAACAAAGTTGATTTATGAACTCAAACAAATTTGATTTTAGTAGATTCTCTTTTGCTCTCACGAAATTCTCATAAGAGCGTTAATTAAAGATTGCGGCTTTATTTATAAATTAACAAAATTGGCGCAATGATAATAATTATTCGTCACATTAAGATGAGTCGATTGATATAAAGAAAAATCGATTTGAGTGGTTCCTATTTTTCCATATAAAGTGTGCGTGGTCCTTTCAAAATAGAAAAATTTAGATTGTATTTTTTTAAAAGTATCGGTCGGATGTTTTCCCCATGTATTGTAATTACATATATAGTTGGTACTTGTGTAATTTTCTTTTATCTCTCAAATACAGCGAAACCTTTCTAATACGACCACGCTCGGTGCGATTTAAAGCTGGTCTTCTTTAGAGGTGGTCGCCTAAGAGAGAATGAAAAAATAAAAAATAAAAATGTGTATGGATACAGATCCTTGTAAAACAAGGAAAACGAGTCAAAAATTTCTTGTATTATTAAACGAACGGCATTAAAACACATTAAAATTGTGTGTTTTATATGTATTCAGTGACCTGCATAAAGTTGGACACAAATGAAAAACTTTTTCTTTGAAATTCCTCAAAAAAATTTATTCTTTGTAAAAATCTCTACATAGTTCCAAATTCAAAATACACATGTCAAAATTTCAATACGGCCTTTCGTATACAAGGAACGTTCAAAAATATGAAATCGGCTCAAGAGTAAAGTACCTAATTTTTGAAAATACACAAAAATGTTACTACGAGAATTTTTTTTTAGAATTGCAGGAAGATGTCAAATACGAAGTTAATCATTTTATAGTTTTACGGAACACGTTGTTTTGACCTTTAAGCAGATACAAACTTTCTCCTAGGGGTACAGTTAACGGTTCATCCTCCTCTTCTCATAAAATTTCTGCGGTGCGGTTCGGATTGTGACGACAAGAATTTCTTTTTGCCAATCCTCCACATTTTAAATTTCTTCATCTTCATTAAATGCAATATCAATATCGAGATTTGCCGGTCCCAATTAAAATTCGCAAGTACACAGATTTTAAAACCTTAATTTTCGGAATAAATGGTCGTTTATACAAAACATTTGACGGTCGCGGTCGGGTTAGAGAGTTTCACAGTAGTTGAGAGTTGTCTTGATATGTCTTAATGTCTTATAATAATTTATCGCGATAAAGTAAAATGAATAACACATTCGATGATAGCGATATCTAATGAATCACGCCAATTTAAAAACGTAGGTAAACTGAATATTACCCATGTTCGATTTCTTTTACATTTGTTAAACTGAAACCCGACCAGTTTATGGAATGTTTGATAAGAGATTAGAAATACCAATAGGCACCTGTCAGTTCTAAATTTCGTTATCAAGGTAAATTCACGCATTGAACCACTTTTAAATTACTTAGGTCTTACTTAATTTATATTTGTAGTAAGAAAAATGTTTTTCTACGAGGCGGTTCAATTTTTCATCGGGAAAATTTTTGGAATCGATAGAACACGTAAAAATAATGAACGTTTGCTGTACTTATATACATATATTATCTACTTACTATGTTATCCACAAAGGTTCCCATTCAGGGTTAAACGGCATCAAAGATTGAATATATTTTTATAAATATATCTATGAATGTTAGGTAAACGAGAAAAGCTACGATTTTCAAATTTCATAAGTAATTCATTCACCATTTACCATTATTTTACAGCAGTTTTGACGTAACTTTAATCAACTCAGATTTTTTGTTATAGCGCTGATTAAATTTTAAGATTTTTAAGTTTGTGGTTAAGTTTAATTGTTGTTTTCAATGAATATTATAGCGGCAAACTCACCTAAATATGCACATTATTGCATATGCACATTGCACATTGGTATTATTATTAGGAGCATTTCTTTTTATGAGGGTTTAAAAGTTGAAATTGTAGTAAAGTACACAATTTTAAATAAAATTAAGTAGGTACATATTATCAATTTATTCAACATTATTTTATCAATTAATTAGGTTTTATTTACCTATTAAGTATAAAAGTACAAGTAAATAAGTACTATATATATATATATATATATATATATACATAGAGAGAGAGAGAGAGAGAGAGAGAGTTACGTAAAGGTACAGTGATCGTCGAATTTTTTTAACCATATTAAAAATATTCTATTTTCGCAAAAAAATGAATTGAGTATGTTTTTCTATCTACTAATAGGTGTTAACTTTACACTCAATTTAAAGAGTATCCCATGTCAAACGAAATCGTGAATTATTCGTTTATTATTATAAATAGAAAAATGGAGTTTTACTAACATGTTATTAATATCATTGAGAATACAGGATGATAATAATTTTAAAGAGATAAGAAAATATTTCATTTTAATTCATTAAAATAATGACCCAATAATGAAATAATTAAAATAATTATTAATAATCATTAATAAAGTTTAAAAACGTCATTTATGGTTGATCGTAAAATGTCAGTTTAAATATAAACTTAAGTTTCATTTCCATTAACTTTCATTGATAAGCTTCATAAGTTTCATTTAAGTTCATTTCCATATAGTAACAAAGAAAAATCTATAGCTTAAATTGTGGGTTATAGTTAAACCTACATTGGTACCTACAGTTGGCTTTTAAAGACACGACAGTTTCTAGTAGTTTATCTGAAGCGAAGGGCTTCCGAATAGTCTATAAAGTCTATAATCTATGAAAGTTTATATTTTCACCAAGTTAGTCTATAAAGTTTATATTTTAACATCTTTTCTTTGAAAATTTTTATTTTCTGCAGACCATTGAAAATAATCCATATTGAAGATTTTGCGTGGTCGATCTGATGTTAATTTTGACCATTTACTCTCTTATGACGTCTTTAAATAATATGTTGTAGCAGGATTCGAACCCGCTGCCGTGAGTGCGCCAGAAGACTAGCGGCTCTCTGGATCACCGTGGCCCCTTAATTTCATAAAATAAATTATTATGGTTGAAAACGGCCCAATCGCTCTTTAATTATGTATTCAGCTTTAAAATCTGTCGGTGGCGTGATTATGATAAGGATTTTTTATATGAAGATGGAAGTTTTTTGTTTTTAAATTTATCGAGAACTCGTCCCAAGTAATTACATGAACTATTCAGAATTGCCTTTTCATTTTTTTTACTGTCGAAAAAACCTTTCTCTTATCAGAAAATCTGTAGAACTCGCTAAAACACTTCCGATAAGCTAGGTACTCTGTCGATTTTTTAAGTTGTGAGTGAAGTTAGCAGCCCGTTTTTAAAATCAATTTTTTTATATTAGTCGGCGGAACTATTTTTATAGGCAAACTTAAAAATTCTCTTATACCTGTTTGAAACAAAGCCGAAACTCTAATCAGAACTCCCGGAACCCTAGTTGGAGTGCCAACTTTACACCCTCACTAATAAGTGACCAGGTAAACGGACTTCTTCCTATTATATATGACTATTAAACACAGTTTGATGCAATCATTCTAATTCTTATTATATGTCGACCCTGAAGCCCTGATATAAGTTCGTATTTTAAAATTCGATGGATAGTCAATAGAATGATTTTGGATTAGGTACTTACAAGACATGTTTCATTTTAAATTTGTTTCAAAATTATGCCGTGTTCGGGATTTAAATTAAAAAATTTTCATACATATGAAGATACCTGGACGATTTTCATCACTTTTTACTTTAACTAAGTACCTACCTCTGTCCTCATTAGTTAAAATGTCTAATATGCAAAATTTGCTTGCCCCAGCAAGCACAATGTTTTCCAAATATTATGTTTGCTTAGAATACTCTAACTGCCTGTAAATCTGAGAAAACTAACAATTTAGTTGACCTAAATGTAAAATATTTATGTCATACTTAGAAAAAACATCCTATCTGAACATTTCTACAACGTCGTAGCTATCTGCAGTAATTTATTTTGAGGTAGAACATTTTTACTCAATAAAAACTTATTGATATCCCATGTTTACGACGTAGGTAATCTGTATTATTTCTTACAATAAAATTAGCCACAATACCCTATCATATTTTTCAAATTTTACTTCCAGAGACATTAATCTTAATTTGTATTAAGAATACTTCCATTCATAAAATTGATTTACCTATATTTTAATTTTTGGGACTTTTGTTTCACGCGATGGTTCCACGTTTCTTCAGCAAAACCAACATTTGTATACCTATAAAACACATTTAACAAATTTATAAGCTAAATTATAAAATATTTTTGAATACCTTCATAGTAATACAGATAAGAATTCGAGAATTTGAAATAAACCTTTAATGCAAAAATACCTATTCATTACGCACGCAGTTTTATTGTGACTATGGATATGTTATTCTATACATGTTTCGAATACGACTGTGGAAAAATAATTTCTTGAGAGTTGTGGCTACTGTTTTTATTATACTTTCTTTTATGTAATTTCTGATTGTCGGTACATTAAGCATTTTACAGCTACCCTTCGTAGCTACCATCCATGGACTATTAGTTAATCAATCAAATATTAAGTACAGATTTATTAAAGTGCAATGTTGTATTTTTTAAAATTTCACATTGGAAAGTTCGAATTTTCTTGTAACCATGGATGTTTGTGATCATCTTACAAACACAATACGCATCATATTTCTCATATTTATGTAGTTACTGGCTAAATGATCAATGACCATGGCCATTACAAAAATAAATATTTATATTGGAAAGTTAAAAATTATATTATTGATAATCGCCCACCTATCTAACCCCTTTCTTATCACCAGAAATACTATAAAATTTTTACTAGAACATTCTACTTAAGATTTAGAATTTGCGTTTTGAGTAGCACGGTATAATTAAATAATGAATCATTTTATTTTAGTTACTTGAAAAATATTGAAATTTTACATAACTGCGTGTACTTTTAATTTTATTTTAATAATTGGCGGAGATTTTAAACGGTCAGTCGTTCTAACAATAAGTTTGTCTTCTTTTTTTTTAATTATTTAGCACGCATAAAAACTACGTTACCTTTTTAGAGGTTATTTTTATAATTAGTAATATAAATAAATACGCATTAATAATAATTATATTGTTAAGTTGTTTTATTTGAAAAAGTGTCGTGACTCATTATAATGCCATTAAAAGAATGAATTATTTTAAAACCTGCCTATTAAATCTATGTTCCTATATCAAACCAACAAAAACGTTTTTATGTGAATTGAAATAGCAAATAGCAATAGAATCACCACCTTACTATATAAGTTGCTGTAACCTACATTTATAAATATACTACTAAAATGTATAACGCGGTGAAATGAAATACCGTTATTAATAAAATAGAGAATAATAGAGTATACGTTATTCAAGATAGGTTTCAATACACGTCATCAATAAAAGCTCGCAATTTTACAGTAGGTACGTACGTACTAGACACAGGGTGACTGCAGGTTCAGGGAAACCTGGAAAGTCGGGGAATTTCAGGAAATTTTAAGAAAAGTCAGGGTATAATTTTTATTTATATATTTTAGATGGGCCAATGAAGAAAAACAGGTCTAACATTTAGTAATTTCTTTGCGCTCATCTTAAAATTTGCAGCATTTATAAATTACGGAAAACAGGGCGGCATATCGTCGTGGTAACTGCAATAGGTCGAATGTCAGATACATCAAACTTTACAGGAGAGACAAAAAACATTCCCATTTTGTCCACATCTTCTCGACTGCATATATAAATGAAATATCGTGATTGATTGTATTCCATTTCTCATTGGTCCATCGATATACGATATATTGCAGTTGGTGTAGTTCACTAGATTGGCCACAACAAGGGTGAAATAAACCAAAATGTGATTTTTTTTGACATACGACCTATTGCAGAATTTCATATAAAGTACTTACTATATTCGATTTTCATGAATCCTGTAGTGGATTTTGTTAATTTGTTCAAAATTTGCTGCCATGTCGAGCCGAAAAGGCGTATCTTCACATGTCACTTATTAAGTAATAACCTAAGAAGCAATTTCAGCCCAACTGACAAGCGCAGATATACCTACGCCTTTTCGACTTAACAGGGCAGAATAGTTAGGTGATGGTGAGAAAATAAAATTATAAACCGTGTATTGTAGATAAGGTATACTTAGTGAAAAATCATTCCTTTTCAGAGTCAGGTAAACATTTGTAAAGTACACCAGGAAACCTGGAAAGTAAGGGAATTTAATTTCCACGAGCCTGCAGTTACCCTGTAAAATATTGTAGTATTTCTTTGCCATGTCATATGTGTGCAGGTAAATCGTCGGTAGAATATGCCACGTTCAAAATTTTATTAATACAAATATACAGTTTAATAACTTTTTATTGATGACGTGCATTGGAACCTATCTTGAATAATAACGGAATAGATCTTGAAGACATATTTAAACGGTTTACATAAATTCGTAATTAAAACTCTTGATTTTATTATAGCTCAAGAACTATATCAGATATCTCACGGCGTCATATACATTTTATTAAATATTTTCTATGTCTTGATGTTCGCTTTATTTACTTAATTTATACAGGGCGTCTAGGAAATGGTGGGAAATCTCTCGAGGACGTATAGTCCACCTCAAAATAATGCCACGCGTTCTGATAAGTGTTTTCCTACGACCTTTTCCTCCAGAGATATTTATCCCTAAAGTTAACAAATCAAAATTATTTTTTTTAAATGACATTTTTTATTTTTATTTTCTTATTGGAATTTAATCATTTTTAGTACTTAAATACATTGAAAAAATTGAAACAAAATTAAATTTAATTTAAACAAAATAATGTTACTTAAACCCGACATCAATCAAATCGTCAAGAAATAAAAATATTTAATAATGTTTGTATGACTGTTTTTTTTTTTAATTGTTATTGTTATTGAATATACTTTAAAGTAGTCGGATAAATATTTGATAATAATCCCATTATAATGCCTCATTAAAAATTATTTTAATGCAACAGATAAAATGTTTCATCCGTTAATTTTAAGTAGGCATCACCCTTTTCCAGCAGCAGATAATTAGGATATCAATTTAAAACAATTGCTCGCTATTATACAGTTTAAATTGATTTTAAGTACCTGCATGTATGTACTACATGATAGGTATCATGGGTACCCTATATTTATAATTTTTGAAATTAACAAAATAATTGCTTTCTATCTTTTTTCGTTCAAGTTGAATAACTTCCGTTTTATTTAAATAGGCACGTTTAGTACGCCTAATTGCCTAATATAGGGACCTATCGAAAATTAATTCAATTAATTGACATATAAAAAACGTTATGCACTTATGAAAATAATAAAATTCAAGAATTTGGAAAGGCCAAACATATCTACGATTCCTTTGTTCTATTATAAAGGAGTCAGGAACAATTATTAGATAATAAGCGACTGCAATTATTTCAACAGTAAATACCTACAATAAACTTCATAATTTATCTTATGATCTTACTTTGTTCTCCTGCCGATACTAAAGTAGATAACATATTTTCTTTATAAATAATAGAGCCCAGCACTTATATAGCAACCTAAATTATGTTTTGTTGCGGAATTTGGCACATTTAACTAATACAGAATGTAGAAATAGCTAAATTGTTTTCCTTAAATTAGAATAATCACGAATCAACTTCATATGTAGGTATACCTAATTAATTAATATTAGGATTTTCAAACAAACAAATAGCACGCTAATTTTTCACATGTTAAGAAACAATACAAACAAAAAAATTATATACAAACTTTTCTCCAGTTGTATAAGAAACCACCGTTCTAAAAAGGTCGCTAGAGTAATTTTCTCCTATTGGAAGAGCGGCCGAACTTGTGTATTCCAAAATTTGAATATTTTTGTTATTCAAATATGCTCGTAGGGCTTTTTCAAATAATTCCTTGGAAACCCATTCGGGGGCGCTCATTTTCTTAACAGATACAATAATATTTAAATGTTAACATCCTCGTCGGCACAACAATAATAATAATAAAACATCTTACCAATGATATATTTAAAATAATTTTTTAGTAGTATAATTTTCAAAGGAAACAGATATTAATTTAGGTTAACACGTGACTTTGTATACATGCGATTAACACGAGTTCACAAGCACAACTATACTTCGGAAGCATTTTGAGTTCCCACAATAACTATATCTTACAAGGTTACAACTGCGTACTTTTTAACTCGTAATTTTAACCGTTACGCATTAATGTTTGCCAATCACTATTTCAATTTGCATTTCATATCGATCAAAATCATTAATTAAGATATCCCGCTGTATTATTAAATAAGAAGGTGAGCACGTAGCTATGTCACCCGATTTACTTATCGTTAGTAAACTTCACAATTCATGTGCAAAATTAATTTAAAATGGGACATTTGTTGTTCCTTAAAATCTTGCGTGTACCTACATAATTCGATTAAGTCGTAATACGTATCTAAATTCGTCGATTTTTATATGGATACAGATAATTATTAAAAAATAATATAAAAACTATAAAACTAGGTAATGTACGTAGGTCCACGAATAATTAGATACCTCGATAAAGAAAACTTCTCTATTAAATAATTTTTCAAAAAGTAATTCTTTATAAAAAGTTTTTCTTATCTGTAATTGTCGCAATCTACCCGCCTTGTCTGTACTACTCGACATTTTCGGTTAACCGATCAGCCTTCCGTTCTGTAGATCGGATAATCGGGACTTTACTGTATTTTAAATGTGTGATTTAAACGCACAGAACGCGGAATACAGATTAGGCTTTATCCAAACCTATAAGCAATTACGTCATCGATAAAAGGTTACTAGATGATGACGTTTCACACAGTGCTGTCACCTCGTATCCCGTATTTTGACAGTTTTAATAAATTGTAGTCTTTCTTTATGCCATCTAATATATGTGCAGGTAAATCATCTATAGAATATGTCACTTTCCAAATTAAACCGAATTACAAATAAACAATCTAGTAACTTTTTGTTGATGACGTGAATTGCATATGGTTTTACTTACATACATAGTGTTTAATACTTAACCTGTTATACAAATAAACGATATGCAATTGTTATCCACGGCCATTTGATTAATATAAGATTTTTAGATATTTATCTTTAACCTCCAATATATTGGTAATAAATTAATTTGAGTTTTTTGTTTATGTTGTACTAGAGAACATATCCCTAAATAGTGTCGTGCAATTCTGAAACACCCTGTATATTCAA
This sequence comes from Rhagophthalmus giganteus, assembly GCA_036326145.1. NCBI lineage: Eukaryota > Metazoa > Arthropoda > Insecta > Coleoptera > Rhagophthalmidae > Rhagophthalmus > Rhagophthalmus giganteus. The sequence continues at coordinate 67,745,436 of JARFJA010000001.1, read as the reverse complement.
ATTCTTAGCTTCATCGTTAACAGTTTTCAAATTACAAATAATTTTGTAATATCGGATTCTAATTTAATGCATTTTTGAAATGGAATAAAAAAACAATCAGTGCAGCGGATAATTTTATATCGCATTTTGTAGGTATAGTTTACTAATGTAATCTTATGAAGAAAAACTGTACGGGCGTAAATTAAATTAATAGTATTTTTCAACAATCAAAATATTTAGATATCTAATAACGAATAATGGTGAAAACACCTATCCGATGTGATCCTGTATTGAACTATAAATTGTCTTCAAATAAACTAACTATAATTATAACGAATCCAATTTTTTAAAGAATTTAAAATTCCTTGTTCAATTCACGCTCTATATGCAGGGCGAGTCGGATGGAATGGACCAAACGTCAGGAGTGTATTGTTCACGTGAAAATAATTTTAAGAAACCCATATGTTCTTGTCCGATTTTCATTTGTTCGGTGTACAATACACTCCTAAAGATTGGTCCATTCCATCAGACTCGCCCTGTGAATGTAGCACTATATTTTAATGTAATAAACGGCATTTGATGAAAATTGACGGTATCTTACAAAAAAAATTGGCATACAGAAACTCCCATATAGAGAAACCCGCATTTTTTCACCCGTATTACGTGAAACTATACTGTATTGTTGTGAAAAATGATAAAAAAGAGAGTGCGAGAGTACGGTCAGAGTTAAAATCGACTTTCACCAGACAAGTTAATAAATTTGCTTTTAGTCAATGCGTATTGTTGTTTGCATGTTTTCTTTCGTCATTAAAATTAAAAATTCGATATAGGTTGATGAAGAATTAGTTTTCGTTAAAAAGAAACAACTTTCCATCAAAAATTCATTCAATTCAAAAAAAAACTTCGATAAATTAAGTATTTCGATATACGGAGGTTCAACTGTATCTGTAAATTGATAACAAAAATGTAGTTTAATGTACACTCGGTCAAAAATTAAATGTATACGCCCGAAACTATGGGCGAGCGGCATATCATGATATCCATGTAATCTTTTCGTTGTTAAGAAGACCCTGGCAAAAGTAGTCGAAGTAGCCGGTGTCCTCGTCCTTTTCGGAATTATTTTAACGACAAATACAGGCAATGCAATGCTTTGAAGAGTTTAGATATTTCTAAATGCGTAACGTTTAAAAAATGTCGTAACTTAAATATTCCAAAGCATTGCGTTTGTCGTTAGAATAATTCCAAACTGGACGAGCACACCGGCTACTTCGACTACTTTTGCCAGGGTCTTCTTAACAATGAAAGGATTACAAGGATCTCATGCTGTGCTGCTCGCCGCCCATCGCCTCGGACGCCTGCATTAATTTTTGACCGAGTGTACTTTTTGTGTATGTCACGCATATCCAACGCATCACCAACATTTTGTTGCGCATGTAGTGTACATTCATCGTCAAAAATAAAACTTACTGGTAGAATTTCGTTATACGTAGTCAAAGGAGTTTCGCCTTTCGGGAAACGCTCGGCATTTCTTGCTTGTTTGACTTTGAGTAAATAACACGAATTATAAGTAATAATTGCATGGAGATTTTGGGTGGATTTTATTTTTGTGCATGCCGAACGTGTCTGCGTACACAGTATAGGTACATATTATATACACGGTGATTCACATAGTGACATATTATGTATTAACACTAATGTACGGCAAATTTTATGATTCAAGCGTTCGCCAACAGTTTTTGTGACGAATTTTATTTGAAAATTTAGAGATATTATTAGGGTTATCTAATTTCATTGATTTCTTTTATTTTGTTTCACTTTTTACAACGTTGACCATGAAATCGTATTTATCATATTATGAAAATACATAAAAAAGGCATCTCTGTTGCAATTCGTTTAATTTAATCATTTTAGAAATACATAATATGTATTTTAATTTTTATAAATAAATAAACTTCTGTAATCTCCTAATCCGATAACTAATGAAATAACAGAGGAATAAGTACGTTTTTTGTGTGAAATATGTGTACCTACCGGAAGTGTTTTATTCTTCATTTGCTTGTTTTGTTTTGACGACTAAGTTAGTAATTTATGGAAGAAGTTAGTTGCTATGTATTTTTATAAGTAAAAGTAGTTGTACAAAAATAAAATTATTAATAACAAAAAGTTTAGTGTCTCAAGTATATAATTTCAATTTTTAAATGTTCTCCATATTTATGAAAATTTATAGAATAAAATTGATACTAAAATTCTGCTTTACATCACGTACATAAATCTCCAGTTATTGTTAATAATTTTTATTTCGATACTCATCCATTGTCGCATTAAGTTCAGTTTCATTGTTTCGATATTTACACATCTAACCTTTTTTTCCGATCACTAAAGATTTATTTGTTTTGTAATTACACCAGTACAAGCTTCTAAAATTTCTATTGATTTATTTTAAAATTTATAATTCTTCCGAATGTCGTCATTTTGAGTATGTTATCGATCAAATTGCATTAGTTGCGTTTCAATATTTAACAAGCGAAATCTAATATTCGTTTGGCCTTTATTGTTGGTTTTCGTAGTTAGGTGCTTACTATATTTTATAAATAGAGTGACTAAAGCGTGCTTTTATGTGATACCATTAGACAGGTTATTTAAAACTAAAACTATTCATATAATAATAAGAAGGTGGAATTTCTTTGTTTTTAATACAGGCAGTTGAGGTATATTTAGATAGTGTCGACACCAATTTCCCATAAATTATGGAGTCGCTTATTTTTATATAAAAACCTTCACGGAAATATTGCATAATAAATGTTTGCATTATTGAACTTTATTTTAATAGTAGATATTTTGATATTAGTTGGTATAATCTTAGTTTAATTAAATACATATTTAATTATTTATTCGGTATTACGACTCTTTTTGTATCTTTACCAAAAACAAGAAAATAATAGGTACAGAAATTGTGACAAATTATTGCTATTTAGAAATTTTTAATCTATGTTAGATACCTACTTATATTTTTAATTTTGAAAAATCTAATAATTGTTGAAAGTGGTAGGTACTTTTTTAGTATTTTGAACTTTGAAAATTTCATATTCTCATAATTAGGTTTATGTTTTTATTCACTATCTTCCGTAATATGTGTCTTATTCATTAATTTATTATAATGATAATAGTAATTGCTAAACGTTTGTAGTTGTTGTAATAACAAATAGGTAATAATAATAATTACAAAATAAATACCTACATAACAAAAATCAAATACAAAAAATAAACGATAGATATATGTAAAATATGAAATTCCATTTTTCAAATTGTATTTTGAATTTATAAAACATATAATACCTATGTACTTATTGTTAGGTGCATTTTTTAAATTATCTATTAACTCGCCATAAGCAAGTAAATGTATGTTAATAACCATTACAGTCAACTCTCTCTTGAGTGCCACTATCAATAGTGCCACTTCCCCTGATTTTCGCTCGAGCTATACCCCCACTCTTAGGTAGCTCTCGAGGCCTGAATTCCCCTCCGGAATTCCAATCTCTCTCCATCAATAGTGCCACAACGAAAAGTCGAAAAAATATAGTTTTTATAAAATACAAATCTTTATTTTATGTTTGGCACGTCTTTGGCAACAATTAAATAATTATCAATATTATTATTATAAATATAATTATAAATTAAGTATTTAAAAGTTATGTCAATTTAAAATTATAAATTTAAATATGAAACATCGCAAATGTAGAACACAACTGATTACGAGTTTTCTTGCATCGTTGCGAGTGGCACTATAGCAAGAGAATGATGCGAATGGTGCGAACAACTTCGAGCGGTGAAACATGCAGAAAGTGGGGGAACCGCTTTTCCGAGAAAAGTCCTCGACTCCGAAACATATTTGGCACTCAAGAAAGAGTTGACTGTATCATGTTTATTTATCAAAGGAAGTAATTTATTTTATTTTGAAATAGTAATCATTTAATTAAGATTGGCAGTAAATAAGATAACGTTTAAAATATATTTCTTTTTATATTTGTACAATATTTTCAACGTTTTTGCATAACTGGCGACTTTGAACTATAATACTGAAATATTTATTGTTAAAAACATAAAAGAAACGTTTGCAATAATAGGTATCTAGTTATATTTTTATTTAGTTTATTACACGTTCGAGTAAAATGTCCTTCTCTCACTAGGAATACGCCTAGGGGTCTCTGAACTAGAAATAGAATTCACCCTTATTTTATTAAATATTTACTGAGGGCCGGTTTTTCAATCGCAAGTAACTCTGACCATCGTCCGTTCGTTACTTCGATTCATGGATGCAATACAGTAGTAACCTTTACTGATGCACTTAATTTTTATTTTATTTATTTTTGGGTGGGTAATTCATAAACGAATTTATGTTAGTAGATATAGTAAATTCTTCGTTGTCATATCATGAAAGTTTTGTTGATGTCTTAAACGTAGCCTTTTGGACATTTGCTTTTTGGAATTTCAGAAAGAATTTGATTTAAGTACCGTTTTTACAATATTAAATTTGAGTTTGTTATAACTGAGCTTCCGTTACAACTGACGTCACTTTCGCTTATTCTTTTAGTTTAATTTTTATGTGATCCAGCGATTAATGAGTTTTTTGAACAAGAATATAGTTCACTTATTTTGATGATAACTTAACGCATAGTTAATCAACATTATTTTATAGCTTCACGATTGTTTAATTCCAAAACATTGCACTATTTTAAAATATACTTAGATAAAATATATAAAACATTAAATAAACGTTGTCGTTTCGCCGCCAATTAAGTAAAATCATTTTAATAAAAAAATTATAGTTTTTGTTTATTTAACTGCACAGTATGTCAGTTAAAACAACGAAATGGTGTCAATCCAAAGCGCCTAAAGAATCCAGAAACGGCAAAAGAAGTTCCATAGTTTCTCGGTAAAATGGTCTGTTATAAACATAATTTCGAAATTTGTCATCACCTTCTTGACTCAAGAAATTGTCCATTGTTAAATCTTCGCGACTTTCCACCAAAGCCAATGGCAAAACGGTAATGGAGGTCGTTAATCCTAAAATGATAAACAAATAACAGTTAATAAAATATTTATAACACATTTTATGTCATTATGTAATTTTAAAAGTTTCAACTTTCATTTAAGAAAATTGAGTTGAGGGTTTATGACGTTATATATTATGTAAAGTGGCAAATTGTTATTTTTTGTTATAAAATACCTAGTAAGATTGTATGTATGTACAGTGAAACTTCTCTTAACGGAATCTTGGTAATATTTTAAAGTCCCGCCATCGTTTTATAGTGTCTAATGTACTTCCCATTCGCCGAAACTTTTTAATAACGAACAATTTTTTTGGTTTCCGTGAGTGTCCGGTATTGAGATGTTTCATTGTATTTACATATTTCTATGTTTTTTCATTCTCGAATTAAAGTACGTTACATTTCATAGACTCGCCCAGTATATTTGAAAAATAGCATATATCCAAAGAAATCATAAAGTTGGCGAAAACAAAATAAAATTGATCTGCACTTTTTTCTATTACGAACTAGTAAAACATTTGAATGTCATTCGTATATTTTTTATCCACGTCGATTCTTTTTAAAATCGTATTAGTGGTAGTATGTAATAATAATTGCATAAAGTAGATATTAATATTTTTAATCTTACCATAAAATGATTTCGAACGAAGGTCTTCCATTAAATCTTCTTTTGTCGGTATTTTCGTCGATGGATAATTTAATTTATTTAAGGTGGTAACGAATCTGTTGTAATAGTGGTCGAATATCGTATTGAAGTGTTTCCGCTTGAGCTCCGATGTAGTAGATGTCACCCAAAGATACAAGAAGTCAATCATCGGACTGGTATAAACAATAATTTGGAAATCGAGCTAAAAACAATTTTCAAGTAGATACCTACATAATTTAGAGTGCAATTAAAATTCGAATATTAATTGGTGATCAGTTTAAATAGATTTAAATGTATAGTAAAATCTTCCTAAACCTCTCTGTCTAATTTTTGGTTTTATTGTTAGACCTTTTTTTGGTCTTTTGTAGAGGTAGTCGCTCTTGAGATTAATATAATATATTAATTAGATACAGTCGAGTCCCTTTTTATATGGTAGATACGTTCCACAGAAAATCGCATATAAAAATATCGCACAAAAAAAGACACATTTAACTTTATGTTGAAAAATTATGGATACCTACGTTACATAATTTTCTAAAAGTGCATAAAACCAAAGCAGTGAGTTAAAATAAATTTAAAATCAGTTTATTCATTTAATGAAAACCAAGTGTGGATTTTCACAAACAGAATTAACACCAACTTGTCATTATTTTTATTTGACAACTCAATCGATGAATGGATTAATTTTTTATCTCGCGGCATCCACAACCATATTATTTATGCCATATTTACATTATTTATGTATTAGTTAAATACATTTACTTTATATTTAAATGTGATGAAAGTTATGTCGTATTTATGTGTTTGTATTTATAAACTTTTGAATACAGCGAAACCTCTTTAAGTTGACCATTCTTAGTACCAAGCTTTTTTTTCTCTACAGGTTTCACTGTATGTATTTATATCTATGTCCCATCTAATTTTTATTTAGATACACGTCAACAATAAAAAGTTACTAAATTGTATATTTGTAATATTCGGTATAAAAGTTTTGTACGTGGTATATTTTACCGATGATTTACCTGCACACATATGACATGACAAAAAAAGACTACAATTTATTAGTAGGTATTGTAAAAACACGAGGTATGACGTGCATCAAAATAAAATTGGGCCGAGTTCTAACATTTACATATAATAAAAATAGATACTTACAAATCTAACATCTTTGGCTTTACCATCTGGTTTGTAAGAAAACAACATATTATTAACCCATATATCTCCATGAATTAGAATATTAAATCTTCCTTCTGTTGGTTTTACGGTCGCTAAAATTTTTTCTACTCCTTTATCTTGTAGGGCACTTAGTTTCTCGCTATACTTCTCGAGGCCTTAATTTAAAATAAAATTAACGAAATTCGATCTATTTCACTACCTTACCTTTCCACTGAGCACAAGCTTTACTTAGCTCTCGAAAACCATTTTTAGTCCATTTTTGAGTAAAATCTATATTTCGGAATATGGCTTTGTCGAATTGCTTTGAAAATTCGAGGTTCTAAAAATAAGGAAAAGTTCGTGTTTAATTTTTTTAACTAATTCATAGGTACTCATTACGGTTATAGTATAAAAATTTGATACCTAAATATAAGTGTTTTAGCTAGATAAATATAGATTCGAAATTAAAATAGAATTAGGTCACGATAAAACCTTGTTTCATAAACAAAAGCGACAAATTTCGGTAAAAATTAAACTAACATAATGTTTATTTTTATCAGTTACCATAAATACTTATATAATTGATATTAAATGTTAATGTTATCTAATGTAAAATATAAGTTAAAAAAATACTAGGAAAGGACGTTAAGCATTCTTAATTGTTTTTATAATCGCATTATTTTATCAAAATAAAACGAATCCCTATCACAAAACAGAGAAACAGACATTGCGATCATTTTGATTCCTAGTAACCTACATAACCAAATTGTACTTGAGTTGATTACTAATTTAAAATTAAATCTATTTTGTAACGTCACCAGTAGAGTTCTGAGAAGTGGAAGACTTAATAAGTTGTCCATCTTACAGGTCTATCGGCGACGTTATTTAATGGATAGATGATAGTACCTACACGTTGCTGTACAGATTTACCTGTTCGGTGAATATAGTTGCACCGGCATGATAATAAGCAAGTTTATCGACGACCAACATGTAATGATCTAAATCGAGACCTTCTTGACGACTAGCCAATTTAAAACCCTGTTGTTTCAAATCCTCAAATATTATTGCCGAACTATCTTCAGCAGTAAGATAACACAAAGGAGCTACGTATTCCGAGGTGCCTAAAACAAAATTTACGATTTTCATCTTTCATTAACTTTCATTAATAAGCAATTTTGTATTGCAAACATTAAACATGATCGTTAAAAACATTGATTTTATATCTGTTAGGGGTACTTGGATAATAATGAACCAGTCATAAAAATGAAGCAAATATTGAAATTATGTACTAGCGGCCGATCTACAAGTCATTTTTTTTATTGAATTTTCGCTATTGCTTTCTAAATTAATAATTCTCGTTAAATAAAAACCACTTCAATTACTTTCTTGCTTTTAATGACGGTGTCATTTTTACGAATGCTTAGTAATAAATAACGTTTCTCATAGTTAGTTAGTTTCGCCTATAGTTAGTTATCTAGCGTTGAATCGAAATATTGTCTGAATAAAAAATTAGTTCACTTTTTTTCGCGAATTCTAAAATAAAAAAGTTGACGTATGTATTTATTTTATTTAAATAGGTAATTATTTAATATGTGCAAATATATTTTATCAATTAAATCGTGGATTAACTTATATGATGAAAGACAAACAAACGACTTACTTACCTAAAATATCATAAATAACTGGCATTACTTTATTGTAGAATATAACTTCAACTTGAAATAGTTGCATTTCTCGAGCCACATCATTCATCATTCCACGGGATTTTGGAGAACATTTTGCTATCAAGGCTATTTCTTTTTCACTTCCTCTAAAACGCACGATATTAATGGCGATAAGACATGAACAACAGTACGAAACTATATATTTATAGGTGATTAATATCATTAGATTTGTAATTAAACGTTTTACCTAGTGGTGCTAATGACCTATACCTATCAATTGCATTTAAAAAGCGACTTTTTTGTAAAAATTTCTTCTGCCATAAAACATAATTTATTGATCTAATTGACAAAATAACCGTTTTTAAACAAATTTTCAATCGATTATGCCTTTTCGTCTTTAAAGAAATTGTAAATAGTTATAAAAATATTTTACGGAAATGAAAGTTGAAAAATTACAAAAAATATGCGGGATGTTACATTTAAAATAAATCAAACTGAATTTTGGCCTTCTATAGAGGTGTTTGCTATTGATAAGAAACATGTAATAAAGTAAATTTTTGAAAAACTAATTTATAATATGTTTTATTGGTCACATTTTTGGAAGAGATATTCGTTTCTAGAGATTTCACCGTATTTAAATATATACCGAGTGACACGGGGCATTGGACCAAAGCTTATATCACCTTAATTTATTAATCGATTATTTAAAATTTACTGACAGGTAGATTGATTGAATGTGGCCGATTTACGATTTTCGCGAAAATACGATTAAAGACCAAATTAAAATTAAACATACCCTTCTTCGGTTTTATATTGTACGGTATTCCTAAAAATTTCACTGGTATAATTTTCTCCTATCGGAACTGCGGCGATACTATCGCATTGTGTAATTTCGATTTTTTCATTTTTGAAGTATCTTCTTAAAGCCTTTTCAAGTAAATCTTTCAAAGATTCTCTTGGAGTCCACATTTTTCTTACAAAAGATTTAAGTATTTCTAAGTATTGGTTTTTTTATCTATTTAATTATCTATTAATTTATTTAATTAAAATTTAAATATTTAATTATTTATAAAGGTAGGTAATAAAGTTAAAATATTTAAACGAAACAATCTTACTTGCTAACACGATGGATCTCAAAACGAATCTTGTATAAAGTTAGTTAATGTCGCTTCGGCGGTACATATACTAAAATTGGAACGATACAGAGAAGATTAGCATGGCCCCTGCGCAAGGATGGCACGCAAAATCGTGAAGCGTTCCACATTTTTTTAAAAATAGAATGTTCTAAAATGTTGTATCGAGGCATCATAAGACCCGTCATAATGTATGCCTGTGTAGTATGGGGAACTACAAGTAAAACAAACATTAAAAAGCTAGCTACAGATGCTTCAAAATAAGGTCTTAAGACTTGCTACGAATGCCGACTGGTACATCCGAAAATCCCAACTTCATCGTGAACTAAACATGCCAAGCATAGAAGACTTTATAAAAAACTCAGCTAAGAAGTTCTTCAATAACCTCCTAATTGTCCAGCGTCAGCTTATTATAAACTAGGACTCAAATCAACAACAACGCGGCTAAAACCACGGCTGCCACAAGATATCCTACTCTTCGATAGTGATTAAAAGTGTTTGATAGTGAACTACTTAGAATAACCGATGCGCTTAGTGAAGTGCTAATGTCCTTATGTCTAAAGGGTAATGTAATCTTATTTATCAATGCTGTGAACAGCCCTAGTGTGCTTAACCAGTACCTCTAAAAATTAAAAAAAATAATAAATAAAAATTAAATAATATACAAATGCAGCTAAATTATTTCAAAAATTATAAATTGTGTGTTAATTGACTAAAACCTCGTATTGCTGATATAAGTAAAAAAGAAATATATTTTACGATCATCAGAAAAACACCGAATGTACAATTTGTCAAAATAAATTTCATTGTTGTAAATAATTACCAAAGATAGGCAACTTATCGATCTTGTTGACTCTGGCTCATTATTTTGTACAAACGATTTTCATAGTTGGGCAGTGAAAATTTCCTCGATTTAATCATAAAAAGTATTAACGAACCCGACAGATTTAGCATCTCATTTTCCTGCATAAAATAGCGAGTCAGCTTTCTTGATTGTTTCGATTTTAACAAACTGTACACTAGATCGCTCCATTTTTGGAGTAAGATGCTGAACTGCATTTCTCGCTTTACGTCTTTTAACGGTTAGAATTATTCCAATATTGTATGGGGGCTACATACAAATTTCACAAATTTTGCAATATTTGTATTTCACTTCTAAGTTATAAACAAGTTTGGAACTAGATACTTACTAAAATCTTACGATATATTATTGGTCCTCAAAATGGACATTTTTTAGTTTTAAACGTATTATTTTTATTAGTTTTCGAAAAACAACAACGGGATATACTACAGTTGGCATAGTACATTGACAAACACGGTACTATACTGTAACAGAATGGTCAACGTTTTGGGAATTATTTTAAATAAATAATATGCGTAAATCTCAACTAAATTTTCGTTTAAATCGTGAATGGAATTTTATATTTAAAAGTTTTACACAGCATACACTTCGTCCAAACCTATGTGCAATCCACGTCATCAATAAAAGGTTACTAGATGATGACGTTTCACACAGTACTGTCACCTCGTACCTTGTATTTTTACAATTCTAATAAATTGTAGTCTTTCTTTATACTATCTAATATGTGCGCAAGTAAATCATCTATAGAATATGTCACTTTCCAAACTTTAAACCGAATTACAAATAAACAATCTAGTAAATTTTTGTTGATGACGTAAATTGCATATAGGTTTGGATAGGCCATATGTATTTAAATATGGGCGATAAAAATTAAGTACAATACAATCGTACGTACAAATGCGATTTATCTCTTGAACACGTGCGCGATAACGTCAGTTTCGACGGTTCAAATGCTATTTGTCTGGATATGAAAACATTTATTCGTAATGCCGGCAGTACTCTCCCGGAGGTGCAACGAGAGCAAGCGAATGCGAGAGTGTACTCGCATTTGTTTTATTCTCATGAATTTCTCTTTTAACATTTATAGGCGAGAGACATATACATGTTATGTATATGTAATATTACAATACATATTATTGTCGACTTTGAAACTTCGTTCAAGGTTAGGATTTGACTTAAAAATAACTTAACTTAAGATATTTGATACATTAAATATTGAAATTGTTGAGCAAAAAATAAATGGGGTACGTTACCACTGACAAGGAGCTAGTTCTTGTAAATATTTTTATAAGAACGTAAAACGAATCATAAACGTAAATATGAGAAATAATTATCAAAATATTGTCTGACATAAATCGAAACGCCGTAAAACAAGGACTGCCTGTACATATAATATAGTGTGAAACACCAAAAATCGTTAAAATAATATTTATTTATGTAATGGGATATAAAAGTTTCTCTTTCTTTCCAAAAAGTCCTTTCTTTGCGTCTGATAAAAGTTTGGTTTTGTTTTGTAAAATTAAATAAGTTGATGCTTTCTTAGATGCCATAATAAATATTTATAACAATTTGTAACAGTCTGCGTTCACATTTTGGAATATGTAGAATATCAAATCAATCGTTCACGTTTTTGGATGTTTACTCTCTGAGATGTTTACGTTATAGAGACTGCACTGTATTAATTATTCATAAAAAATACATAAGTATATGTACTTATAAATATATTCTAATATTTTTGAAATAAAAAGCAAATGATTGCGAACTGTACAAAAGAATTGTTGTTTCACTTTATTCAAAACTCTGAAAAATATCGAATGTCGTATGTTTTTCTAATCAAATTTACAAGTTGAAGCAAAAATACACGGGGACGAAAAATTCTGTAATGTCGCAAATATCTCTAAATGTCTAAACATATTTTAGCAAAATTGTATGTGTCGATAACAAGAAAATATGGACGTATCAGGAACGTCAGGATGAATCAAAATGATGTTCAACTTTCTTATTTTAAATGGAACGTCCTATACCTACGAATAAATAATCTTTTATTTAAATAATTAGCGGCTACCTTCCTAACATATACTCATATCTCGAATATTTAAAACGTTTACGTTTAAATTTGTCATTCTCGACCAGAAACGTTTATTTCGTCGGTTTACTTAAATAAATAGTTATGCAGAAATTTGTCTATACATTATTAAATATTCTTTATAAGAACGTATTTGTTTATTTGTCATTTGGTGCACGTGCTTATCTATGCTCACACCTGTGGCCGCATTCAGTCTCGAAATAAAAGAAAATGTTATCGCAAAACTAAAGATACCGGCTATCGTTTTATTCAGAGACAGGCAGTGACACGCGATTTTTGTATAAAACACTTAATTTCAACTGAATCGATTGGTCCATTTTACCTGAACAATTTCCCTATTGGGAAGATTTGTTAGTGTAACACAGTCAGTGTCGCGGAATGATGGTGTGCGTTGCGAAAATTCGGGTTTTTCGGTTCTTAAACTTCTACAAGAAAGCGACAATTTCATCTAATAAATTAATTTTAGTAATTTCAAATACGTTTAAAAGTAATCGTGTTGTTTGAAAATTGTGTAAATGCATCGCCGCGTTTTGTAATAATCAAAAGTAATTTTGATTCGTATGTAAACGTCTAAAAACTTCCGTTTGGAAACTTGAACGTGGTTTTCAAAAATGTAAGTACCTACCTAGATAGATAATGCCATTTTTAAAATGTGTTATAATCAACGTTCTTGGAGCATTTTAAAGGAAAATTTTTAAATTTTGATTAATTTTACATAACTTCTCCGAGTCTATACTTACATAGAAGCGTTGGTTAATTATTATTTTTTACAATTATTATATCTGCAACGTCGTATTGCGCAGGTTTTTACACGAAGCATTATATAACACGTTGGGGTAGTAATAACCTTATTATTATTTAATTAATTTATTCTAGATTTTTATTAAAATAATTTAAATTTTATTATGCTAATTAAATTTCACAAATACACAAAAACAATACAAAATAAATCGAAGACAAATAGTTACAAAAAATATATTTTAATGTCAACAAAATAATGAGACACTGATGACCTTTTTATAATTAGGGGAAGTTGTTGGCTGGTTGGTCGGATTGATATGTTACACTTCTAGAACTTCTTATTGACTCTTTGGAACCCCATCAACGGGAACTACCTCGACACTCACTCACTTATTGAGTGACTCTCACTTATCACGGACTGATGATGGACTCTAATCGACTGTCGACTGTCTGACCAATAACAACTTCCCTTACAATTTATATTAACTCCTTTGATGATTTTACGCATTCTTTTGCGGTCACTTCTGGAGTAATGACTTGATAGGATTTACGCTTTCAATCGAGAATTTGCTGAATTAATTTTCTTTCTCGATGCTTTGAATTTCCGTTTCAACTGTCAACGTCTATGCTGAAACTTGATTTTGATAGACAACAACATTTATTTCCTTTAATTCTATCGGTTCATTACAATACCTACTTAAAAATGTTTTATTCGCAATAAGCGTAATAAATCGATTCTCTTAAAAATAATATTATTTAGTTAAATTTAGATTTATGAAATTTAAATAATATCTATGTAAGCTATCGTCTGGTACCACAGATGTTGCTATGAATACCTGTATCTACATATTTCGTCTCGAAACAAGTCTTATAGCCCATCCCAATAATTCATTGTTGCAGATTAAATCTTATCTAGGGACGTTCAAAAAGAACGTCACGCTTTTTGGGTCTTTTTTACCCCTGTCATGCGGTGTCATGAAATTCTTACCTCGCCCCAGAAAAGGACGTCACAGTATCAATCGGACTCCTCTAAATATTACAAACAAAACATTTTCATACAAAGTCAGCATTCACTGCTGCCATATCCGTGACGTCATTTATTTCCAATCCCCAAGCCTTCGTGTCACGCTATGTCACGATTTGCGAACATCCCCCCCCCACACCCTAAAGAGTGCGACGTCCCTTTTGAACGACCGCTCTATATTTAATACCTATTATTCATACGTTAAAACCTATAAAATTATTTAGTTATGCTTATACATGTACCTACTCTTTTTTCTTGAATACATTTTTAGGCGTTTCATAGTAATAAAAACACTTTTGAGTCAACCGAGTTCGGCACAAATGACTTAATTTAGATTTACGAAATTTACGTAAGTATCCATTTACACTTCTTCGTTGAAAAGATAAGAACGAAAATTTTTCTAATTTCAACAGTAGATAGATACCTATGTATTATGATTTTTATCGAATACATATTTTCTTAAAGAATATTTCCATTATTTCATTAATTTGTTAGGTAGGTACCTAGTTCACGTAAATTTTATTGCTTAAAGAAAATATAAAATTTAAATTATTGTAATCCACAATGTGGTTCTATTATTAAGGGTTTCGTTTCTAAATTACGAATGCACCGAGACTTTTAAAAGATTTCATTAAAACTTTCCATCTTCGACGTCTCATTTTGAATGTTTTGAATGTATTTTGTTATGTTTTGAATTCAACAACATATACATATGTATATACAAATGTATATACGTATTACCTATGTTAAGTTGTTTAGGAAATAATGTATTTGCAATGTTCTAGATTTTGTAGCTATCCCAAGCTTTTTTATTAATCTAAAGCAGCTTAATTCCACTTTACTACTTATCGACTTACAATTAGTATTATTTTTTTAATAATCTAATACACCTAAATCGTCCAGGAATGGTAATATTATTTGCATGTGTTTCTTGTAATTTTCATTATTGTAAGCATGATGACGAAAACTGTTTTGATCGTCAGATTCGAACAAATTTTCAAAAGATGCATCGTTTCTGCTAGAGGATTTAACTAACGGTAGTACTGTGAGAGCACCTAATAAACCTACAATAATTAAAAAAGTAATTATGTTAATTTGTAAATGCATATTGACTGCGTTTGGCAGAAGGATGTAACTCACAAAAAGTAATGTGCTGTTGCGTAGCTTATAAGCAGATACGTTTCACGAAAATACAAATCGATTTTTCCAGTGGAAAAAATCGGAATATTGTTACCAGATTTTAACAAATGCCTTAAATGCATAAGATAGTTAGAATAACTGATTTTCGCAAAAAGCGTGGGTCAAGTCGCTCTGCCAAAACGCTGTCAATATTTGTAATTTTGAAATATCAAAATTGATCAGATAAGGTAGTATTATTGAGTGTCTATAGTTTGGAAAATTAGAAGTAATAATAACACAGTCAATTAACCATGGAACAAATTAATTCACGGGCTAAACGTACTGAAAGTATTAGTTATATTTTTTATTTTTCAATAAAATAGATCACCACAACTGTAGTAACGTAAACATAAACTTGCAGCACTTGGAGCAAATAAAAAAAAAGTTGTAATTTACATATTAACATATTTTTCTTACCATATATTGCCTTCTCGTTCCATTTTTCTCTAAATTGTTTTCTTGTCGGCACCTTATCCACAGGGTATTGTAATTTTGTAAATGTGCTCAAAAGGCACGCGTAATAACGATCTAGTATTGTACACAAATGTTCTTTTCTGACTTCTATATTTGGACTGGTTGCCCAAAAATACTGTAAATCGATTGCTGGAGACGAGTATATTACTAGCTGATAGTCTACCTAAAAATTTTAATAAATTATTACAAACAATTTATTTTTATGTTAGTACTTAAATAACGGGTTCCACTTACAAATTTGAAATCCTTTAATTTTCCTTGTGGGGTATATTGAAACATAAAGTTGTTAATCCAACAGTCTCCGTGATTTAATACGTTGAAATCCCCGTCTCGTTTTTCCGAAATTGTTATTCCTTTTTCTACGATAGTATCTTTCATTGCGTCTAATTTAGAGCCATACTTTTCGAAACCTGTAATGGTGTAAATGGTTACTTCAATAAGAATTTTGTTTATTATAAATACTTGTATAATATACCTGGACAAGTCAAACACATTTTGCTCACACTTTCAACGCTGATTTTAATCCATTTTTCACCTAGATCTGTTTTACTAAATAGGCCTTCTTCATAATTTTTAAAAATATTTGGATCCTAAATTTTTATAAACTTATTAATAAATTATCGAAATTATTTATAAATAGGTAAATACGTATACCTGTTCGGCAAGTATAACAGATGCAGCGTGTAGATTGGCCATTTTTTCGACAATAATTAAACAGTGTTCGAGATCCAATCCTTCTCTTCTATCGGCCATTTTAAAATTTGATGGCGCAAGATCTTCAAACATAATAATTTTATAAGGATTTTCCGTGTAGTAAACATATCTTGCTGATAGTGTCCAAAGTTCCCCTAAACAATTATTGTACTTTAGCTACTTAAATAATAATGTTTTGCGATTTTTAATAAATACCCAAAATAGCGTGAATTTTTGGTAGCGTATCTCTGTACATTTCAGATTCCTTTTCAAACAATCGTGTTTGTTGTACAAATTGCAATGTATCTTCTCGAGAAATTGGGAAACATTTTACTATAATCGACGTTTTTTCCGGATTGTTCCTAAAAATGAAGAATAATAGTTGGCACGAACAAGATAATTGTCATGTAAAAATAAAACATTTTCGAATTTAATTATTAGATGGGCTATTGATGAGGTACATAGTAGGTATATAGGGGGTGCATTTAATACTACAAGGTTTTCTAAAATAAACACAAGAAATAACGAGGGGGAGCATATTTTTGCATAATATCACACCTTAATCTCCTTTATTCTTTATTCCATCCTTTATTTTTTAAAGAAACCGTTTTTGTGTAGATATACCGACAAGATAATAAATTATTAAAATTATTAAAATGCGTTGCTCTATCTTTAAATTATAATTTTAGAAAACTAACGTATACTTACTTGATAATTCACAAGTCATAACAATGATAATATACTATATATTAATATATACTATATATTAATATATATACTAATATATTAGGTTAATTATACCTATCGTAAACTCTTCCGTTGTCGTTCTTGGAGAAATTATAATTTGTTTATATACAAGTTTGTTATAAAATAATTGTCACGATATCGCTTAACAAATAGTATTTTTATCGAAATTGGGTTTTGAATTTCTTTCGCAGTTTAACCGGAAGAAAATAAAGAAATTACAAAAAACGAAAATTGACTAATATTAAAGCCTTTCGGTGAGTAGATCCGTTTTTATATCGTGGTTTTAATTATATTATATAATTTTATAATTCACGTATATTATCGTGATCTTAATTTAAAAATGACGCCATTCATCAGCAGTAGTAATAATTAATAGTTTAATTATCACATTGAAAACGATTTTGATTGTTACAAATTTCTATTTTTTTATTTAAATTTTGGATTAGTCATGTTATACTCTTTTAATTCTAGAAAAGTAAATAATATACTTACCTACACATATAATGTTCTTTATTAATATAAAATAATAAAAACTGTCTCCCTTATTGTATTATACTATATATAGGTAATATAGGTAAGTACTTATAATACAATATTAGTATAAACAATTAATGTAACCATTTCGTTAGTTGAAATAATTAAAAAAGAATTAATAACTTACTTATGTTTATTTACGTGTGTAATTGTCATACGAAATAGATCGCTTGTATAATTATCACCAACTGGCACTGCTTCTGATAATGTATATTTCAGTATTTCAATATCTTTATCTTCTAAATAAGATTTCAGCGCTTTTTCGAATAATTGTTCAGAAACCCATTCCGGTTGACTCATATTTGCTTTTATGATGGTTGCTGTAGAAAATATATATGTAAGTACCTACGGAGGTATATACAGTCGAAATTGTTTACAACGTAATTGGTTATAACAACCCGATTTTACTTTGGTTTCCTATTTAAAAATAACGTACTATAACGTTATCATTGTTTTTAACATTATGTGATACATATTCGGGCTGAATACCGGTTATAACGACGATAACTTGCGGCTGTAACGATGGATCTTTACATAACGACGCACTTTTCAACCGAAATTGTGTTTGACTATCGGTTATAACGACCGATTTTCGATAAATTTATTAAACTAAATAATATTCTTACACCCTTTTCTAAGTTTCCACAAACAAATAGATTTATTACTATCCGTATTATACCGTATTTAGTCGAATCTAATGCGCACCTTTTATCAACCGATTTAAGTCTTCAAAATCGGGGTGCGCATTAGAATCGACGGTGCACTAGATTTGTATACAAACTCGAAAATTCTGCTTATTGTTCTGTCAAGGTTCCGACGATGGTAGCAGCAGTACTGACAATTAAGATTTGATTTGATTTTGTGTAGGTCCGTATTTTTTAACAGTTTACTGTATTTTAGTAAAAAAAATGTAACATTAAAGTGCACCCATAAATTGTTGTATGCAAAAAATCGTGACATAAACCCATTGTCTTAGAACATATGTAATTGTTACCGTGTATATTGCACTAACTACCGGTATTAATAATATTAAAGCCCATAATTTTAACTCATTGTTGTATAAGCAATATTCGCATTAGCTTTACAGTTCCGCATTACAATTGCCAGTAAAAAAAAATATTTCGAGCGTTTTAAAATTGGGGTGCGCATTAGATTCGAGTAAATACGGTATTTACTATTGCGTGTTGTATTATTGCACTGTAATAAATGGCGTGGGCGTCCAATTTCACGAATTTTATCTTTATTGGAACAAAGTTGTCTTTATTAAATTGCTTCCCAGTATCTGTATAACGTCAATTATTATTTATCTTTAATTCTACTTTTAAAACTATACGTGTTAAAGGTCAAAAATTTATTTTATTTACAACTTAATAATTTTTAGACGACCTCTAGTTTAAAATGAATATTTTTTGTGCCAAATTTTAAAATGTGGAAATACGAATGGCGTTGATATTAGTATCTTTCACAAGCATCGAGTTTCAGATTTTTGAAAGTTCGTAGCTTGAAATAGATTACGCTTGTATTAAAACACGTACGTTTCAAAAAAAGCGACGATTCTAACGTAAAATATTTGCTAATATGACGTAGAAGAAATATTACTCTAATTATTATAAGTAGCTATTTAAATCATTAATTATTTCTAAAATTGGTAAACAAGAAAGTTAGTATATTTACGTAATTTGATGAATGTTAGAAAACAGTAAATAGTTATGATCATAAAAATAAAAAACTACATAAGGAATTAAAATTCGACAATAGTTTGTTACGTGCAAAAAAAAATGATAAAAATAAAATAAAATTTGATCGAAAAATAATTATTTAATAATGGTTTATAATGGTTTAAAGCACGTAACAAAATTTAGAGGCCTGTCGGCTAGCTTTTGGGACAGTGGAGTTCGGTCGGGTTCTAATACTAACAAACAAAATTAAATAAAGGGCGTCAAGTAATTTTTCTTAGACCAATAACTATTAAGCAGGGGGAAAATTACTAAAATTATATGTTAAATAGTTACAATAGTTAAATTATCCAGAAACGTACAATACAAGAGTTAATTTTGGTATCTGGCCTAAATGAAGTCCTAAATTTAATATGAACAATTTTATATAAATGGGTAAATACGCTAATGCTTCTCGAGAAACACTTCGTTAACAATAATTAATATAAACAATAACAAAAATATAAATTGTTCCGAACGGCAATTGATTAAACTTAGCCGTCTCCGCGTGGTAACTAAAATCGATTTTTCCAGTCAATCTCCGGCAACAAAATCCAAGTCCAACCAATAACAAGTAAATCCAATCCAAAACAGTAACAAAAATAAATCCAAAAAGAGAAAATCCAAAGTAGAAAAATATGAGCCAAATCTAGGACCTAAAAAGACTATTACTAATACCTAGAAGTATTTAGGCATAGCCCTACTAGAGGAGGTCCTATTATTTCAAAGATGTTACAATATATATTTTATTTAATCCGACTACGTCGGTGGGTCCTCAACACCCTGACCGTTATTTTTATTCGTTTCCGCTCTAAAGCGATAAATAAAATACAAACTAGGAAAAATGAACCAAGATTAACGGAGTATATATATTGGAAAAATTACAAATGTGACTTTTTTATTTATGTTGATATTTTTCCACTAACCCGTTTCTAAACGACCGCCCTTAATAATTGAAAATCTACGCCAGCCAACTCCTATTATGCCGAAATTGAATTTGAATTTAGAGAAAAAAAAACGTATCAAGTTTACCTTTTAACCAAGCCAACAAGTTATAAATATAAAAATTTCCTATTAAAAATAATATAGTATTACTACATGAATAATGTACTTACAATTTTTATACGTATAATCCGGAATTAGTTATATTTAAGCAATACAAAAATATTTAAATAGAAGTATTAAATATTTTTTTAACAAAACACCCGAAATTTTATTGTTTAACCGTCGATCTACTGAATGTTACAATAGATAAAATATATACGCAACGATTCGCGGCTCTTAGTATATTTTATGTAATCACTCGTGTACTCTTCGTTAATGAAAGAACGAGATCTGTAATTTGTTCATTAGAAAGATGCGTCATTTATCGCTTTCGTTAATATTTTTATTAACGGGTATCCTAAATCTTTCGGTCTTGGTCGACCGTGGAAAGATAAAGGCACGTCTTATCTTAAATCGTGTCATAAATTATTTCTTTTCATGTAATAGTAATAAAATGTAATGTTGACGTACAAGTTATTTATTTATGTGTTGCTGCGCTACGTTACATCTTCACTTTTTTAACAATTAAGGATAACAACAATAATTAATGTAAGAACAACAAGAATTAACAGTATGAAACTTCAACAACTTTAAAGTTGTAAACTAAACTTATAGTCAGGATGGTAGTTAACTACCATCCTGTCTATAAGTTTAGTCTTTGTACCGGTTTGATGATTCTACCAGATCGGGTGGTTAGTGGAGAACGACCAACCGACGGGTTTATCTTTGCGTTTTCTGCCAAGTTCATCTTCGCGTCTTAATTCTGTACCGGAACTACTGGAACTAATATTTCCCTTGGGTTGTCCATCGTTACTGCTTCTGTTTTGTGTAGGTGGCTGGCGTTTCTTCTTATCTCTCGGCCTTCCGCGTTTGTTCTCACAATAATTGATCGCGGATTCACTACATCGATTACTGTGCCTCCTGACCATTGTCCGTTCTTTCTTTGAATTCGCACCTGGTCTCCTTTTTGTAATGGGGATAGTTCTCGTCATTTGTTGATATCTGCGTTGATGGCTTGTCGATTTCTCGAGTGTTGAAGTGTTTGAGCGACGTTTTCTATTATTTTCGGCGCAAGCATTTCTTGAGTTACGGGTAGTGTAGATCTAGTGGTTCTACTCATCAGTCGTTGGTTCGGAGATCCTAGGTCTTCGTTTCTAGGGGTGTTTCTATAATTAAGCAGTGCTCGATTTATGTCAGTACCTGCTACATGACATCTTCTTAGCATCTTCTTTGCCGTTTGTACCGCTCTTTCGGCCAGTCCATTGCTTCTCGGGTGGTAGGGACTTGACGTTTGACGTTCAAAGGACCATTCATCTGCAAAATCCTTAAACTTCCTGGATGAATATTGAGGAGGACCGTTGTCTGTTTCTAGCACTCGAGGAATTCCATGTACAGCGAACCACGATTTCAGATGATTTATTACCTCTTCTGCTGTTTTTGACTAGTTTTCTGACATCAATAAATCCTGAATAACTATCGGTTATTAACACATATTCGTTTCCTTTGAATTCGAATAAGTCGCTCGCGACTATTTGCCACGGTAAGTTCGGAATTGATTTATTTATCACGGGCGCGGTATTGTTAGCACGTTGCGTTTGTTCGCACACTACGCATTTCTTTATATAGTTAAATATGTCATTACTTTGTCCTTTCCAATATAATAATTGTCGCGCACGTTTTAAACAACTTTGTAACCCTAAATGTCCTTTTAACATATTATTTATGAGTTTTTTCGGTATTACTACTTTATTTGCTTTGAATAATATTCCGTTATAATATGAGAGTTCATCGCGGAAGGTGTAATATTCTTTTAAGTTACTCGGTAATTTTTTACATTTTCATGAAACCCGTTTTTGACGAATGCTATTAGTTCTTGTAGCTCCTGATCTTTCTCAGTTTCCTTTTCAATTTCACTTCTAGCTCTCTTCGTCATCGATAATATTATGAAGACTTCTAGCTTTTCTTCTTTGGGATTTTGAACCTTTTCTAGTGTACAGTCTCTACTCATAGCATCTGCGATGGGAATTTCTGTACCTTTTTTATATATTACTATTGGCGCGTACTACGAAACGTCCAATAGTATTCTTTGTAGTCTTGCTGGTGCTTTTTGTATTGGTTTCTTAAATACGATTTCTAAGGGTTTATGATCGGTTTCGATAATTAGTTTTTTACCAAAAACATATTCGTGAAATTTGATACACGCAAATTTGAGCGCCAATGCTTCTTTTTCTATCTGTGGATAGTTTTGTTGTGCAGACGTAAGTGCCTTGGTGGCATTTTGCTACCGGTTGATGTTCTTGTAAGAGTACCGCTCCTAAGCTCTTTGAACTAGCATCGACAGATAACGTGACATCTTTATTTACGTCACAATAACGAAGAACTGGTGCTGTCGTTAACATCTTTAGTGTTTTAAAAGCACTATCTTGTTCTGTAGCCCAATACCACGTAACGTCCTTAACGGTTCCGTGTTTTCACTCATATTAGGAATAAATTTATTTAAATAGGTGATCATACCTAGAAATCTTTGTAATTGTTGTTTGTTCTCTGGGGTTCTTAAGTTTTGTATGGCTATCGTTTTTTGAGGATCTACCTCTAATCCTTTTTCCGTACAAATATGTCCCAGAAAATTTACTCGTTTAGTTGAAAATATCTTTGTTTAATTTTAATCCCACGTCTTTTAGTCTTGCAATAACTGAGTTGGTAATTTGTTCTATTTCCGTTTTAATTTATTATAATTTACAATTTTAAATATTTAAATAGGTGCCTACGTTATTTTGCTTGCGTAGATAGGTAGATACGTATCAAGGTTGGTAGACTCTATAATAATAATATTATACTTACAATTAGACAGGTTGCCTCAACTTCCTTCTCATATTTTGATTGATTGCTTTTTATTACGTCATTGCGAGTCCCTACTATGGCGCGAAATAATTAGAATTAAAGTTTTCTATTTATTTACGTATTTTTTCATTTTATATCAAACAAATATTATATTAATTTCTATAAAATAGCCAAATTTTATTTCTAGCCAAGTTAAGATGGCATTATTTAAAAATCTACTTTTTTTCTGAAATATAATATACATAAATTAAATGCGGTTAGTAAAAGATCTAATTATTTTTTATGACTTTGGGCTCTCCAATTAGCTAGACTAATTTGGTGTGATGGTTTTTGCTAAATTTAGTTATTACGGATTAGTATTAACATCCACAAATGTCCATGGTTGCAGCGGGATTCGAACCTGTAACCGTGAGTATGCGTATGAGTACGCGTTAAGGATACATAGGTCCCAACAAAATTTCAAAAATGTTATGAAACCTTCTATGATAAAATAAAAAATTGTAATAATTACGTTAGTAGGGCCTATTTAAATTTTCATCAATTTTTAGGGGACCGATTCTCTATAAATTGACCAAATTACTATTCGGATGAAATCGTGACGTAAATAGTGTTTTTTTTTTGTATAACAGATTTATGGTACCTACTTGTGTTTGATATTTTAAAATACAGTATAACTCCTCCGACCGACTACTCCTTTTAAACGACCACTCAAATAACCGATCGCAGTTTCTAAGAAATGAAACTTAAAAAAATAAATCTTCTAAAGCGACCTCTCCTACAAGAGACCATTTTGTAGAAGAACAACAGCTGGTCGTTTTATAGGAGTTTTACTGTATATCAAAAAATAATAACAAATTATAAATGATGTTTAAAACACATTGTTTAAAATCATTGTAATCATCAGATTCGTCACTCCCTCACTATGTCCCAGTGCTGTTATTTACCATAATGCAGTATTATTTGACCTTCTTATTGTTAGCTAACAATTTTTGAATATTTACATATATTAGAGTAAAATAGTTTATTATTATTAATTATTATACCTATCCCTTTCTGAGATAATTATTCAGTACAATTATTACAGTATGTCGTTGTTTACTTTGTCTCAAACTTTTTCGTCACTCCTTCATACTATCTCACATTTCTTGCCTTCACTTTTGGAAAAAATTATATGATTTCTTAAATTCTATTTAGTGATTGCGTGTTTTTTTAGTTAATCATTCCCCAATCAGGTGTACTAGTAAACGGGTACCTACGGGCTACCCAAGCGTATAAGTGACTTACGTCATCAATAAAACTTTGTATTTTTACAGTTATAATAAATTGTAGTCTTTCTTTGTCATGTCATATGTGTGCAGGTAAATCATCGCTAGAATATGTTACGTTCAAAACTTTAAACTGAATATTACAAATCGACGACATTTTGCCAAAAGGGCGTAACCCACACTTTTTGTGAAAATGAGTTATTCTGACTATCTTATGCATCTAAATTAAAGGCACCATCTGTTAAAATCTAGTAACAATATTCCGATTTTTTCCACCGGAAAAATTGATTTGTATTTCCGCGAAACGTATCTTCTTATAGCTATGCGACGACATAAAATGTGCTCTCCTGTAAAATTTAGTTTTTGTGGGTTACGCCCTTTTGAAAAAACTGCGTCGAAATATACAATCTAGTAACTTTTTATTGATGAAGTGAGTCGCTCATACGCTTGGATAGCCCGTACGTAATATCTCTTTTATTTTTTACAGTTTGTTTAATATTTAGATGTGGTTTTAGTTGGCGTAATATCACCTCAAAAAGAATTTGCGAAAAGCAACATTGTCAGTTTTAGTTTTTTGCGTTATTTCTTCCGTTGTTTGTAATAATAATTGAAGAGGTGGAGTAGTAGGTTACATTAATTTTGAAAGACACTGATTCTTCTAGTGATGCTGAATTATGCACGTTTAAATATGGGGTGATCCAAAAGGCCTTAGACAAACTTTAAGGGTAGGTCAGGCGTGCAAAAATAAATCGGTTTTGCATAGAAACATGTGGCCGCAAACGACCCCATAGGGTGCTACAGAAACACGACGAAATAAAAAAAAAGAATGCAGATAAGATGTACGTACTTACACACAGCACAGATTTATTAGATTTTTAACAATTTCTTATTACAAGTATCAATTACAATTATTTATCAGAGTAGGTGTTCAAAGTTCTTGCAATCCGCAACAATTCGTGTTTCGCAACATCAATGCATGCTGATACGTGCTGCTGTGTCAATGACTCTTGCGACGAGATTAGTGTCAGATGTTACAGGGGTCTTATAAACAAAGCTTTTCAGATACTCCCACAGGAAGAAATCAATGGGTTGTCAAGCCGGGAAGATTTGGGGACACTTGTTGGTGACAACGCCCTCTATGTAGTACTCTATGGTGGCGTTTGTGGCCACATATTCCTATGCAAAACGGATTTGTTTTTGTATGTCCAATCTACCCCTAAAATTTGCCTAAGACCGTTTGGACCACTCTGTATACAGAAATGTATGTTTACATTTACTACAGAATATCTATCTCACATCAGTTCAATGTTATATCGAACATAAACAAATTAATTCATTATAAATTGAGTTTGCATTCTGTTGTAATATTGTTGTGTGCGCGTCGCGTGCATTGAACTTTATTGTTCATTATACAATACACTATACTGCGTACGAAAAGAATTATGTACGTACTTAGGTACTATATTAAATTACCTATCTAAAAATATAAATTCTTAAGATTTTTAAAAATACCTACCTATTAAATTCCTAAAACTATCAAATTAAAAATTATATATTTGTTTGGATCCTAATAAGTAATAATTTTGATGCAATCGAAAGATCTTTGAACAATAAACAATTTATTTCCAAAACCTACTTATCAAAACTTGAAAAATCGATCAGTTTCAGTTTTTTTAGAATATTAAAGAGACAGCTAAAATTTCTCAATGAAAATAGATTTTTCGTAAAATTCTGTCCAATTATGTATGTTAATTTAATTGATCCTGAATCTGTTATAATAAAAAGGTAACCGATTCATTAAGATAGAAAATGGACACCTCGTATACGAGGCTCTTACATATTTGCACAATTCGTTAATCGATAAATATCAAAATATCACTTCTTGGCGCTCATGTTAAAATGCCTGCGATATGCTCTTTGAGCTCTAATTAATTATTTTATTTATTTTCAAAATAAAATTGCACAATTTTCATTCTCTGGTTCACAATAAATCTCTCCATTATAAATATTTTAATCTTGTTGGTACATAGTTTTAGAATTTGAAAACAAAATTAACCTAAAAGTCTCGAAAAAAGAGTAGGCAAAGGATTTTTAAAATCTCTAACAATAAGAATTATTAGTCGCCGTAAAATTTTTAATCTTTTATTTTTTTACGATAACTCAATTAAACCTATTCACAAAAATTGATATGTTTCAAAAATTATTTAAACAATTTACAACTAAAATGCTTTTCATGAGACATCCTCGGAATGTAATGTAATGTAATGTAATGTAAACATGTATAAATTGTTTAATTTAACTCGTCTTTTTTTATTTTAAGATACCTACATAATTTGCCCTTATTTTTTTTAACTACTTTGTGAAAAGTATGTATGTCGAACTTGAAATATTGACGTAATTTGTAATTGAAATAAATATGATGGAATATTTTAAATACGATAAGCACACCTGAACTTCTTCGATAAGGCGCTCGCCGCCCGACCATTATTTATTCATTATCGCGACTGCAACTGTTATTCACCCCATAAAGTAAACTTTCTAAAATTTGAATAAACCATTCTAGTATTCATTTAATAATCGACGACAAATTGTAATAAAAATTTTACTTATGAAAATTCCTTCAATTGTGTATTACCTACAGACCCGGATAGTGTGTTTACTCGTTCGAATCGTACCTATGTGAAGTGCTGTTTAAACATTGATTGTATTAGTTAGTGAATAATTTGGTAATTACTGGAGACATTTCTGGATCTAGGATGGAATTATGAGGTTTTATATGACAGAAAGGTCAGAATTTTGTTAATTTATTTAGTTTTAGGGCCGAAGTTTTGTGCGTTTTGCCCTTCAGTTTTGTGGCAAGGCGCCCTAATATACGACACGATGATTGTGCTCCTTGTGTTTCATTTTGCGATTAAAAAATCGCACGATTACAATCACAAGTGTGTTTCGGCCCTTACCTTAAGGGTGTTTGAATTACTTGCAAACATTTGGATTTTCACTAATAAAGTGATAAGTGATAGTTTCAGTTAAATAATTTAGATTGCTATTAAATTCAGTTATGGTAAATCTGTTGGTTATTATAGCATTTCTTTATTATTGTAATAATTATTTAGTTACCTACATATTTAATAATAATGTGGAGATACGAATGGCATTGATATTAGTATTTTCCACAAGCACTGAGAGTTTTAGTTTTTGAAAGTTCGTAGCTTCGAATAGAAGGTTGTTTAGAAACGCTTGTATTAAAACTTAAATTGTGGTGATTGTGCAGGGGTGTATCCAATTTTTCCCAAATTTATTCATCCTTTTCTTTAATGAGGTGCATCGCTGCTCAAGATGAGTTTATTTGGTTTTTATGTAATTTTGGTTGGCTAAAAATCTAATTAGTTGGAATCAGCGGAAAAACAAAGCAATACCTATATTTTCATTTTTATTGCTGACTTTTGATTTTTACGATCTCGTAGAAGTCTATTACCTAATAATATAAGATATAGATGGTATAATAGTGTACACGTAGGTATCATCGCATTACGATGGTAAAGCAAATTGACGTAAAGTAACACAACTGTAATGTTTAAACGTTATCTTTTACATTCGACAATAACGTCGATCTATTTCACTTTACATTTAAAATTATAGGTATACATATTAGAAATTTTAAGAAAGATTAGTCTACAAAATTCGGGCTTTTCCCAATTATGTATAGATACCTATCATTGTAAAATTTAGAAAAAAGACTATATTTTGTAGACTAATCTTTTCGTAGTTTTCTTTAAAAAATCAATCGATTTTTAAATATTTTAAAGACAATTTTTTTGATCACCTAGATGCGTTAAATAATAAACGAATAAATTTACTCATTTAGGTACTTACCTCTGTATAGTTCATAAGTGGACAATTTCTATACTTGTTAGAAATTATTAGATAAGTAATTTAAAATGAAATTTTTAAATTTTAACGTGATAAATGTGGATTTTAAAATATATCCCCTTTTAACTTAATATAACCACTTGTAAAAAAACTTACAATAAATTATCACTGAATTTAGAATCACACCAGCTACAATTACAGTTATTATCCAATAATTATTTATTTAAAAATAAATTTCAACTTTTACGTCATGTTAAAAACAAATTATTTTGGCGCCGAATTGTGGAGTTTCTTTTTGTCAATTTATTTTCTAAAACCTTTAAAATTCATAATTATAAATAATGAAAACGTCTTTTCAGATACTACACATGAGGATAAACCACTTAATGCTACGACCTGTTCGAAATCTTATCGAACATCTGGGAACAGTCAATACTAATACGTTTGTTGATTAGTGCGTGCGTCGCATCGTGTCGCGTTGATTGTGAACGTCTCGCTTTTGTGAAAATCCGCGATTTTGTATTGTAGTTATTTATTAATTTATTTATCAATCTCGTATGTTCTTTGAAGTACGTTTGAAGATTGTTCTTGGTTTTATTTAAAATTAGGTAAATCAAGTTTAGTAACTATTAAACAAAGATATTTTAGCAATAAACGATATACAATAAGTCATTCAAAGCATCTAATCTATAATCGAAGTTTTAAATATTTTTTTAATATCAATTATCAAATCGCTCAGACTAATTGTAAGATTATTCAGAACAACTGAACTATTTATACAACTCTTTTTGTCTGTCGTTTTCCACGATTGAAAACATTCAATGTATCAGAACTCCGATCTTCTAATAAAGGATAAAACATCTTAATGGATGCTAGCGAACGCATTCAATTACCTATACCTTCATAAAATAATTCTTTAATTTTTTTACCACGCGCTTAAGTAAATTTAATCTAATAGTATAGTTTTTGCTTTTGATGAAGCGTGTTTGTTGTTAGAAGTTCTCGCGGCCATGTAGCATTTCGCATAGAAGTTTTTGACCGTGTTCTTATGCAATTAGGGCTTCTTCTATTGAAATTTGAGAACAGTTTTAAGGATTCATCCAAAAATTATTATTTAACAATTGATTTTGACTTTTAGAAACTGTAGGTATTTGTTGTTGTCTCGTAATAAACATAATATTTAGAGGCCATTTCTGGCGACGAAATTAATCTACAGGGGCTTTTTTGCTTTGTAGACAGCCGTGTACGTATTTAAAAGCGCCCACAGCCCTGTCCATTTGAAAGGTTATTGACCGAGCCCTTATGCAATTTTGACCCCAAAATGCTATAGCTTTTGAACAATTTTTTTTCCAGAAATTACATTTACTTTCTGTTGCCAAAGTTTTAAATAGGCTAGCAAATCACATTGTATACATATATGTAGGTGTTAAATAAGAATTCCCTTTCCGTGCTAAATTTGAAGTTCTTGACATATCGACATGGATGGAGTACCTAATTATTTATTGAATTAGATATTTTACAATCATATTTGAGGTTAAAACTATAGTACATTCATTAGGTTAGGTATATCATTTTACGAGGTATATAAAAATTATCGTCATTGTTAATATTTATTATTCGACTATAACTTTATTATATTTTATACATAATTATTAAACAATTATTCAAGTATCTTTCGTTTTTATACAATTGTTGTGTGTATATATATATATATATATATATATATATATATATATATTTAAATAACAGTAACCGCATTCTATTG
Source organism: Rhagophthalmus giganteus (assembly GCA_036326145.1). Classification (NCBI taxonomy): domain Eukaryota; kingdom Metazoa; phylum Arthropoda; class Insecta; order Coleoptera; family Rhagophthalmidae; genus Rhagophthalmus; species Rhagophthalmus giganteus. The sequence continues at coordinate 67,714,971 of JARFJA010000001.1, read as the reverse complement.
ATACTTGTAGTGTATTTCATAGTGAAACTTCAGTGTTGATCTAATTCAATAGACGTGTTAATATGTTACCTACTGAAAGTTGTTTAATACAGAAAAGAAAACTAGTGAACGAATAGCACCTTAGGGTCGGTTTAGCAATTGTTTGTTAACGTTATTATCTAATCAATTGTCTTACAAATTATTGACGTAAAACAGGAAATTAACTGATGGTTGAGCATTAACAGGCGATTGAAAAACCGAACCTAAATCTCTTTATTCAAGTATAACTGATGATTTTAAAATATTTACTTATATTGTTTACGATGCTTTTGGTGCTCAAACAACTGAAAATTTACCTGGATAATGTAAATTTTATTGTTCTTGTCGTAACGGTTAACCTATTCTTTATTTTCGATTAGTAGATAGCTGTTTTAGAATTCCTGAAAATGTAGTTGTTTTCCATAATTTTTCCAATTTTCCAATTTTTCCCATAAGAATTATATGTCAGGCTTTACTGAATTTTCACTGTAAAATGCTCTATAGGCATCTATACATATATTTAATAACAATCTAATACTCCTAAATCGTCATAAAAAGGTAATAAAAATTCCATATGTTTTCTATAGGCTTCGTTATTATATACATGATGTCGAAAGCCATCTTCTTCTTCGCCATTCAGCAAATCATCAAAAGAAGCATCTTTTCTACTACTTGCTTTTACGATAGGTAATATCATAATAGAAGCTACCAAACCTAAAAAAATACACCAGAACGTTTTTTCGAATTTAAATGTTTAAAAAACTATTTGTGATTACTACACATTATGTAAAAATCGTGGTTATGGTTGTGTAAAACTGTTTTAGAGATTTTATAAGCGATTGCAATAAAACTGTCGCATTTTGTTGTGTATTTCTGGATGTCTAGGTAAATTTTTGGAAATTTGGAAAGAATTGAGTTCACGCCTATTTCGATAACCTGTATCTGTACATCGAATTTTAATTCATCGAATTAACTTGTTTTTGATAAGTCATATTGAATCTCGATATTTTAAATTGTTTTAAACTTTACCATAGAATGCTCGGGAATTCCAATCTTTCCGAAATTGTTTCTTTGTGGGCACCCTTTCTAAAGAATAATTTAATTTGCTTAGTGTCAATATTAACTTGGAGTAATAGCGGTCCAAAACTGTATCCAAATATTTTCTTCTCACTTCCATTTTCGGACTCGTTGCCCAAAAATAATGTAAATCAATAGCCGGACTAGCGTATACTACAAGTTGATAATCAACCTATAATACATACATCTTACAATTTAATAGCTGCATGAAAATATTTTGAGAACGAAACTTACAAATCTGCAATCTCGTAATGTTCCTTCGTCTGTGTAAGAAAACATAAAATTATTAATCCAGGCATCTCCGTGATTTAACACGTTAAAGCCACCTAGTGTTCGTTGCGAAGCCTTCTCGGCATTTTCAATTATTTTGCCTTCTAGAAACCTCATTTTGTTGCTATATTTTTCTAAACCTATTTTTTTTCAGATTAAGATTAATAATGTAGGTATGGGGTCAATCCATTTCAGAACGAACAGTAGTGGTCGCATTTAGGTCTCGGATTTTTCTCATTTTTTCAGGGTCGATTTAGGTTGGAATAAGAAACAAAATCCCATATTTGTAGCGTTTTTCAATTATTAGTGCCCGCGCGAGGGCTGTTCAAAATGCTTCGCGCGTCGAGATCAACACATTTTTAGACAGCTATGTTTCCGTTTCTATTACAGTCACAAAAGACATAAAAAATACCCTCTAAAATAGCTCATGTCCTGTACTTTCGCCGATATTAAAATAGTTTTGGCCCGTTAGGTATGTACAGTACGAGGAAAAACATAAAAACATGAGAAATTCGAAAAATGTCAATTTCGACATTGTATTTCCAGCAAATGAAAAGGAACGCTTCACTTGTAATTTTTTTTACGTGTTGATGACGTTATAATAGTACATAAAAAAATCAGACATTTGGTGTTTTTCCCTTTTGTGTTATTACTTTTACAATGCTACTATCTTTTCAGAATTGCTCAACATTTGATTTTTTTGTAGATATTTATTTTCTATAGGAGCCCTCGCGCGAACACTAATGGTTGAAAAACGGTACAAATTTGGGATTTTGTTTCTTATTCCAACCTAAATGAGAAAAATCCGAGACCTAAGTGCGACCACTTTTTACAAAAGTGTTCGATTTGAAATGGACCGACCCTATGTATATCGTTGGGATACGCTGTGTCCCTTACCAGTCCACTTTTCAGAGGCTTTAATTAACGATTCAAATCCCTTTACAGCCCATGCTGATACAACTTCATTATTTGCGAATAAAGTGTTTTCATAATTTTTTACCAAACATGGATCCTTAAAATAAATTATTAATGTATATTGAAAGAATTTAAAAATTAAAATTTTCAGAAATTGATACCACCCTCGATATTGATGTATCTTTCTGTTGTCAACAAATGTTTATTGTTGTTGTTGTTGGATAGTATGTGAAACTTATTTGAGTATGAGAGATTTTCTTTTATGATAGCAGTCGTTATGAACGACAAATTTCAACAATTAAAACATCAAAATAAATGCATACAATGATATAGTAGGTATCTTGACTCTCTCGTGTTTAGCTTGTGGAGAAAGATTTGACTGATGAAAACCGGACATATTATGTTTATAGAACTTTTTTTTTGTTTATTTTGATCCTTTAGTTACATTTTCTGAATCTTAAATGTTCCTTCCAAATCACCCTGTATGTATGTGTATGTATAAAGAAACTGGTTTCGGTAATTTTTAGTTTTTAAAGCACAATGCGATTTTTTATTCATTTGTATATATATGATAAAAATAATCAAGGAACAAGGATGCACGATATCAAACGAAAACACATCGTAAATTATCAATGAAGTAAACAAACGAATAGTTCATATTATTTTTAACATTTACAAATGAATAAAGTCGCATTCTGTCGCATTAAGCGTACATGATGCGTCTAAAGCTGGGGACACACTGCCGACACGTGAGCAATAAAAATATGCGAGCCGCCATATTTGTGTAGGTTGTGTATAATTATGGAATAAAGCGATACGCGTTCACACTTGAGTCATGACATACACACGCACTGAGTGAGCACATAGTGTGAGCTACTGTGTGAGTTACATGCGAGCACGTGACGTCTCGACAGTGTGTTCGCAACTTAAAAGTCGCACCTAGTTTGTCGTCCGTGTGAGTTGCGTCTTAAGCTGCGAATACACTGCCGACACGTCACATGCAATCTTCACATAGCAGCTAGTGCCAAATGTGCGTTTACGTGATGTGAATGTCATGACTTAAGTGTGAACGCGCATCGCTTTATTCTATAGCTATAGACAACCTGTATAAATATAGCGGCTCACAAATTTATTGCTCACTTGTCGTAATATGACGTGTCGGTAGTGTATCCGCAGCTTAAAATCTTTAAATTAGTAGATTACAAACTACACGAGTTTGTGCTTTAATTATTTAGTTACTACCAAAATTATAATGACATGGCTGTGAACATGAATAATATAAATAATAAACTATCTCGTATCTTGTGATGATGACATTGTAAAAATATAATTTTACATTTTATTTCTCATTATTTCTCGGATAGTCTGTTATGTAACTAAGTATGTTGTTGATACGTATTAGAATATGTACATTTTGGTACTAACGACACCAGTTAAATAAATAGATAAATGTAAAATGTATAAATGTTAAATCCATAGATAAATGCAGTATCTTTAATCTTGTGATCGATTATTATTATTATGACGACAGTTAATAGGTTAAAATGCTGGATGATTGAACTTTGAATACGCAAACTTCAGGAATCGACAAAGTTTTGAGCACCATTGTGCCTACAATTAAAACTAGTCTTTAGAAGTTTAACCATTAATTTTAATCTCACAAATCTTAAACTATTGGTACTTATCGACTAGAGTCTATCCATTGATGTTTTCTAGATTTTTTCTGAACTATTTACACTTTATTGAATTAACAAATGAATGATTAATTTATTTTAAACTTTCGAAAATTGAAAAAAAAAAATGAAAATTACATTTTCATAGTAAATTAAGATTTACCTTTTCGTGTAAAACGATCGAAGCTGCATGAAATGTGGCCATCTTTTCAACAATTAAAAGGCAGTGATCTAAATCTAATCCTTCCTGGCGATTATGCATTTTAAATCCCAATGTGGTTAGATCTTCAAACATGATGACCGTGCTGGGTTTATTAGTGTAATAGATGAAGTTTGCCGAAAAAGTAGAACATTCACCTAAACAGTAGATATAGATTGGTACAATATTTAAATAAAGGTTGAAATGCCTCTCGTTACCTAATAAATCATATATCGCAGGAAGTATTTTGGTGTACATTTCGATTTCCCTTTCAAATAACTGAGTTTCCTTCACGAATTGTTGCATTTGTTCTTTATCTTCTAAAGTACATTTTACAATAAGAGATATCGTTCCTCGATTACCGCTAATAACAATATTAAAATGGTTTTAATAACAAGACGCGTCTATGTAATAAAAATTAATATGCAATACAATCTTAAAAAATTTCCGATAGAAATGTGTTCATTCTTTATAATTTTTTTAATTGTTATTTTAGAATATATTTACATACGTTAGGTACGTGAAATTTGAAAATCTTCGTGGTGAAGTTTATCTGAAACACGTGTCATTCGTTGTAATAATTTAACTTTTGATTAAAATGGGGAAGTAAATTCATACTGTTTAATAGTGATTAACTTATTTTTGAAAAATAATTAATTTTTAAGGATGCGCTCGAAGTGTATACTGGGTTGGTTATTTATTTTATATATATTTATAATATTTATATACAGGGTGTTACAAAAGTAAAGCTCATTCTTTCAAGGATCGAATCAGTAAATTAAAAGAAATCGAAAATCATTAGTGATATAATTTTCGATTGGTCTTCCTTATAAGTCACCCGACCTCAATTTGACCCGAATTTTTTTATGGAGATACCTAAAGAAAGCACCAGTTGTTATTGACCGTCTTCATAGAGCTATCGTTTCAATAAATATATCGCTGTAATTCAAGACTGAGATATCTTTCAAAAATGAGATATTGAAATAATTCTGCTATTTGCTGCCAAATAGTATAATCGAAATAATGCAATACTGAGACATCTATAAATGCGTGCTAAATAAAGTGAAGCATATTTGAACATCTTTTATAAATTTGTTTTGTTATTTTCATTTTCAACGTTGTGTTATTTTCTCTCAATAAAACTGTAAGAAAGGCCAATCTGAAGTTTTGTCACTCTTGACTTTCGATTTCTTTTAGCTTACCGATTCGATTCTTGAAAGGACGGGCGTTACTTCTATAACTTATCTTTCATAAATAAAACTCCTTTCCGTGCACTTTAATAATTAGATTTTGTTTGATTTGTAATATTTATTAATACATTGGTATTTAGCAAATAAACTTTAATCCTTTTTGACTGACCCTGTCTTATCTTATTATATTCTTTTCTTTTTATTATTACGGATTAACTTTAAAAAATCTATAAAAATTCAAATGTTACTTTCAATTATTTGTAGGTAAATGTTTTGTTGTTTGAGAATTTTCGTAAAGTTAGTACTTTTTTTGTAGTAGGCAACACACTATGCACTTTGACCGTATCGTTTCTTGCAATTAATTTATAATAATTGTCGTTTATCAGCAATACTAACTTGCTTAACGTCTGTAATTTAAAATAATAAAAATAAAAAATGTTAACACACATGTGCACAACGCGTTGAGGTTGCGTTTTTCTTTTAATGGGAAATTTCGAAATTTTTATGTGCTTATATACCTATAATTAATTAAATATAATTAATTCGTTCGTATTTAGGCTTAATAATAAATATTTACTAACTGTTGATTAGTTTGATAAGTCACACATGTTCTAAATAACAAGCTGGTGTAATTATCTCCTGCTGGCACCGCAGACGAGCTAGTATATCCTAGAATTTTTATATTATTATTTCCAAAATATCTCCTCAGTGCAGTCTCAAATAATTCTTTCGATATCCACGTTGGAGTAACCATAGTCGCAGTTGAAATGTTTTCTTTATTATATCGCAAAATAAATTGTATCGGTAATTAAGAACTTGATTTCAAATTTCCTACAAAAAAGGTAAACAGCTTTTAAATAAGGTAGGTACTTACTTTTCAAAATTATAGGATACTTATTGTTAATTTTTAAATTTATTCTCGATTGATCTTGAAAGAACTCGAAATAAAATTTAGGTACAAGTTCTACTTTAATAATAATTTATATAAGTAGGCATATACAAAAGCGCGTTTTTAATGTACATAAGTACTTAAATATTTATAAAATATTACAAATTTTATAAGAATTTTTAATTGTAATGGATTATTTAAAAAACCGAAATTAATTGGATAAAGTGTATTACCTGTGCGCGCCAAATAAATGATGATGGTGAAACTTATATATTTTTATCGACAATTGCAATTTATTAACACTTCACTAAAAATTTCACTCGCACACTCACGTTTGTATATATCTAGGTGTATTTTATATTTCACTAATTATTCCATGGTGATTCCATTATATGGATTTCATCTATCTTATCTTACCTATATAGTTTTAGATATCAAGGTCTTTTAATTGCGTGTTTTTAATTTTTTTAAATATACTGTTGACGGAAATTTTCTATGGGAATAGGTCAGTAATGTTAAATAATTATATAGTTGCTCCGGATGCCATTAATTGTTAATACACAAAATTTGTACGTTGTTAAAAGTATAAACATCGTATAATTGTTAGGAGTAACGGTTTTTAATAATAGTTTGCTAAAAATTTAGTAACAAGTTTTGCTTTTTTATCATTATATTAATCATTATTAAAATAGACGTTTTTCCATAAAAAAGTTGTGTATCGTTGTTCATTTTATTAAATAAAATTAATCCGACAATTCTATAATTTGAACAACATTATCAGGAATATTCTGTTTTTTATTTTGACGCCTTAACAATGTGTTACTGTGATACAAATTTTACAGTGGTCGATAGGTCAAAGAACGGTCGTCTTCGAAGTACGGGTTTAAACGAAAACATTGCATCTATTAGTTTAAAAACCACCGTAAAATGTTCTGCTCGTACGAAGGAAGATTTTTCGTAATTCTTGTTGTGTTTGAATAATGTAAAACTGAGTTTGATAACAATGAGCGTTTATCATATGTTGAAGCGTCAAAATGTCCCATTATAAAAATGAAAATGATCTACACAACTACATGTTTATAAATGAACATTGATAATTTCTTCAATACGATACATATGATTGATACCTACCTATATGATTTTTTTTAAATTTTAATATTAATAAACTGGATTATCAAACCATTGTAAAAGTTTTTTCTCGTTCAAATTTAATTTGTACTGCACACATCGGTTCCTGAAAATGGTTTATTACATTGTCAAATATAATAATGGCCGAAGGTTAATTTTCGCATTAAAAGAAAATGAAAATAATTAGAAAATGATGATGTCTAAAAATAAAAGGTGGTTGTTTGACAATCGTATTATGGGTAAATAAAAACAAAAATTGATAATTTAAGCTATTATTTTAAGGTAGGTAGTTTAAATTGTCGGTGTATTTGGTGGAATTGTTTTGATGGGTAGGTATATATGCATCTTTCCATCTCCTCTTAAATGTATCTGACTGATATTTACCATGGAATCAATTGCTCGAACAAACGTTTCTATGGTAAATATCTGTCAAATAAAATCAGGAGATGGAAAGATCAAATCAATACCAAATCAATAATTGAAAAACTAAATTACTATAATAGACAAAGATGGATTACCAGCAATTTAAATTATCAACCAAACCAGACGTGTTGACCGACGTCTCGACTTTCGGTTTCTGCGAGACAATTTTTACGCTTCGTACGTAAAACATTCATGTTTATTATGCAATTATGTTTTGCGTCAAAAGTGTTAGAAAACATTTTTCAACAAACAATATCGAATAACAATAATAAATAAATATAATAAACAATATTAGCCTATTTTCAAAATTTTAATGAGCAAAAGCCATTTTTTTTGAGGACGCGGACTTACGCTATTTAATGTATTTTATCATTTCAAAAGTTAACGTTAAATTTTAAAATATAAAATTACTTTTACTGCAAAATAAATACGTAGATAATAAACATTATTAATTTTAAAAATTACCGAGTACACTATTTAATTATGATCAGATAATATCTATTTGTGGAATTAAAAGAAAAGAATATGAAGGATGGGGCTAAACAAAGTGGTATTGACATGGAAAGGATGTCAATAAACACGATGAGAAATGATTAAAGAACATACCAATGTTTGTTTGTGCAGTTAATTATGGGATACTCTAACTTAAAACATTGCGGCCCTAATATTGTAAAATAACTTATACCGATTTGAGTTGACGTCCTGGTATTTGCAAATTTTAAGCAGTTATAAAACGTTTGGTCGCATCTACAATTAGACCTGCAATCGACAATTTAACAGTTTAATAACCTGCGTTATTAGTTTCGTTTACCTGGTAAATAAGCCATTATTTTCGAGTTCATCTCGAATCTCGCCCACCAAAATGTTGTCGTTGCATTTATCGTGTTCTCTACAGCACTTATCCGCTTTATAGAAATAACCTAACTCTCTTTCGGATTTTGATTTTGTCCCATCTCCACACCAGAGGGTGCCTAAATGAAAATCAAATTTTTAATCGTCGACACAATGACGTACAAATGTAGGTTTGGTAGGTTGACTCTTGACACGATTTATTGTTCTATCCACCATTTATATTTCACGAGTATTAGATATTTGTTAAAAATAATTATAAGTATCGGTGCCGTTTTATACGCTATAATTAAATAACGAAACGTTCCTAGAAGTCGTACCTATACATATTATATAGGATAAATTTTTTTAATGTGAATGTCATGTGGAACGTGTTGGTAAAAGTGATGGATATTTGCAAACGAAAGATGGTAATATGCGCTAAATAAACGTCATTAAAAAACTCATGAAAAGTTTAAAATTGAAATTGAAATCTAAATGCAAATATTTAAAAAGTAAGAACCTCGTTAATTCGTTAGGCAGATAAAACATTCACAATTATGACATACAATTACTGTATAATGTAATTATATATCGTAGGTATTATAGATTATAACCTGTAATTATATTTTCACCTTTGATGTATTATGTTATGATATTCTTTTTACGGTTCGATATCTATTTTCGTTACGTTTATGATAGTTCTTTCTACTTTCGGCACTCCCTTGTTTCTTGTACAGTCGGGCGCAAAATTAATGTCGCCGATCGTGAGCATTGCGCAGGCACACGCGACACAACGGACAAATTACGATCAGATTATTTAAAGTTCAACTTTGCATTTGTAATTCATTTCATTCGTCGTAAGTACTTTTCCTAGATTTGTTCATTGCGCCGTGTATTGCCCGCCCAATGCTCGTGATTTGCAACATTAATTTTGCACCTATGTACTATTCATTACATGTTGATTCATAAGTACCTAGGTAATAAAAAATAATAATCCAATTAGCAAGTAAACTGTAATAGCGGCTATAAGAGTTTCTTTTTTAAATTACTTTCGTGGTTTTACAATAATAAAATTTGAAAATGTGGGAGTTTAAGATAACTTTTTTCACATTTTAAAATAACAATTGTTTCCCGCATATTTTTTTAGAATGACCACAATTTTCGTTTTTTTTTTTAAAAGGAACAATAATCGCATGACTTTCTTTAGAAAACATGTTTACAAGATAATGTTTAAAAATTGAGTAGGTTTTAAGTAGGAGCATTATCCAAAAATCCAAAACTATTGAAACTATATGCTTATTCTATATTTAAACTAAAGTGATTTAAAATAGAGCTATTATATTGTTTAATTGTAATTTTGTACCTACAGCTTTACTACTGTATTTAATGAGTAAAATAAAATCTGCCGCACCAGAAATTGATTGCAATTAATGTGTGACCTTCTGCATCTTATCGTGTTACACACAATGCACGAAGGTCGAATATGGAATTATCTATAATTCTTGAATAATTTATAATAGTACATACATGCATAATAATAATAATATGTCGAAGTATTTAATAAGAGACTAGAGATTGTCTAATTCACAAAAACTATAGATATTAATTTCTTTTCCATTTAAAATGCCTTTTTAAAAAGGTCTTCGAAACGATATCACCATCGTGTGTAGTTTATAAACTCAGGAATATAGTAAACTATGAAAACGAATCAATTTTGAAAAAAATTTCTCGAATTCCCAGTTTTTATTTTTTTGAGAACATTTATTTTCATCGTGGTAGGTACAAAATTTTATATTCGTTTATACCTATATTAAGACGTGATTGAAACGGTTTTTTTAAATTATTAACCACCTCATTGTTTGCTGGAACTCGAAGGGGCTCTACTTATATAGTTTATACAATTTATTTCTGGTTATTGTTTAGAATAATACCGCGTATAGAAAATCAGAAACTGCGACTTACAAGGAAGGTTAGGCAGGTGAAAATCTCAGAAAAATTTGAAAATTTGCAGAATTGTAGTAATAGTCAACTATAATCAAGAGCCGTATTGTGTTCGTGCTCTTACGTGGTTTAAGAGGGTGAAATCCACCCTTGAAAATTGGAACTTTAAACAATAAACTGGATGCATAGTTAAACTACATAAATACAATTTCACCAAACAACCGTTACGTTACAGCATTAAAATCGGATAAATTTGGTAAAGTACAATATTTTTGTAGGATAAATATTAGTATGTATACAATTTATGTAACACCTCTAATAAACTACTTACCGGGGTAAATGACTCGAACGTCTTCTTTAAATTTATTAACTATTTTTGAAAGGAAACTGTTTTCAACATCCAGACCCATCGTTGGGATTAATTTTTTGCCAAAATAGTTAATAGTGTCGTTAATTCGCCTGATGAGGTCTCTTCCGAAAAAACTTAATTGTCCATTTTCTTTTCGAACTGGATTAACTTGTTTATTATAGGCATCCACGTCGATAAGGGATGTTTGGCTTTCTTTGCTTCCAAATTGAAAGTAATTCCGAATAGATTGCGGGATTACTTGTTTAAAGGTGTCTAAATATAACAACGTTAATTCCAGTAAACAATAGTTTTACTTCTATTCCGAATACAAATTAATGTAGTAATATTTTAATATTAGCTAAATCTGTACGTGTCTACATGGGCACACATTCATACTTCGATACAGATATGCAATAAGTCTACTACAATATGCTTAAAAATTATTTGAGATTAAGTTCGAACGAACAGCGAATAATTTAAAATTAAGGTCAGTAAGAGAAAATTTTAATAAAGAAACGTTAGCAACGATCTACTACAGTCTCGGTGTTAAATTTAGTGTTTTTGTTTGTTATTGCATTTTCTGCATTTTTTAATTAAGCACTGTATAACTTCGATTTTTAATAACTTTCATTTTTAATAATTAATACTTCAAAAAGTTGTAAAAATTAATAATTAATATTAATTTAAGATTAGGGATTTTGGGATTAGGGGAACGTTATATCTAAAACTTTTTAAAACACGTTGCAGGTATAATTTTACACTTTAATCAAAAATTGATTCTTTTTTTTAAATATTATATTTATTGACGGATCAATAATTATTTTACTATACATAGCATTGATGTTGTATATAATATATTTGATGTAGACTAAGGTAGGAAACTATCTGGCTGTCTCAATGGACACATCACAATAACAGCGTCAGTGATTTGCGATGTCGGCTGATATTTATATCCTGAGGTAGACGTCGTTGGCGTTCCAGTTTAGGAGTGTTATTCTTTGAATAGGTTGTTTAGGTTGTTATGAGCCATTAATTAGGTTGGGGAGAATATGTGAAAAATAAATGTTTTAATTTGGTCAAGGTATAGGGTTGTTAATTCAAGAATTTTTTGCAAGATGTTGTTGATGAGAGAAATTAATTCTAAACTTTTACACACACACACACATCCACGAGTATATTGAAAATGGAACTTTAAGTAAATATAATAATTAGTTAACTAATTAATCAATCACCTAGATTTTATTGTTATAATTTTTACTGGTTTTAAATAAACGTAAAAACTGCTTGTTATCTGTTTATAACTATTTTTAAGGAATTGCTTATATTGAATGAATTTACCAATTAAATTTACATATTGTTACTTACCTATTAAATTAGGTTTTCCTTCGTTGACAACAAAATCAAATATAAAAACACCAATTAGTATAATTCGAAGCGAATTTTTCATTTTTCTGTAAGCACCTGAAAGTTGAAATAGTATTTAGTAATAAAAATAAAAATTTACAAACTAAGCATCAGAGTGAATAAATAGGTTAAAGTACATGCTTTTGTTTTTTTCAAAAATATTTATGGTCTCTACTGGCTTCAAATAAATTTTTTAAATCGTCCTCATTAATACAATATAAATAAACCTCAAAATAACAATTTTTCTTGACTTTAAGATCATGATCGCAAATTTACTTTTTAAATCACGGTTATTGACTATATTTTTGAGCTAACAATATAAGAGAAAAAGAGAATTGTTCATAAAATTTCCATTTTTACATCGTTTTCACCGTTTTTAGCGTAGATACATAATTTATTAGATAATTAGATAGATAATTTATAAATAATAGCGTAGATAATTTATTAATAAAATATGTTAGAAAGGTAATAAACAAATTAATTAATAAAAGAATGTTTTTTTATGACGAAACCTCTTTGTTTTTTAAACTTACAAATATGCACCTGTATACTTATACACCTGATTCAGACGATTAACATCTTATAAATGACGCTTTTGTTATAAACTACAGTTAGGTTAAACAATAATAACATTGTTCTACTCCGCTGCAAATAGACTTATTGTTAGAGAACATTTGGAAAACAGAATTTAAATTGTTTGTTCGTTTTTGACAAACATTTAAAATGATTTATTAAACTATATTGTGTAAACTTTATAAACGTGATGCGAAAATTTTCGTAAACTGGCAAAATATTATTTCGGAAACATTTCAAGATCACTCTCTCGTGCAATGAAACAGTTTAATTGGAGAAAGCGTTTTCTTTTAGGCGTAGCATATTTTAACAATAATATCTATTAATATTGATTTTTTTTGGATAAAAGTAATTAATGCAATTATAATATTCGCAAGATTCGAACGTGCAAGGTTACGGTCGTTAATTTAATATAGGTAGGTATACATAGCTACAATAAAATGATAAAAATTTGAATTTTCTTACCGCGCGATAAAGACAATCAGTAACGGAAACAAAATTTCACCAACTTCCAGTGATTATCGAATTAATTACACTTTAAACCGCAAGTTCCTTTTCTCACTGGAAAAGTTTAACTACTTACGCGATAAGTAAGGTAAAGAACGATATATTGAAGAATGTTACAATATTCCAGTTTGTATTATGCGGTGGAATTGCAAAAGTTATTACAGGTATTCATTTAGGTATTGCTATGGGTAATAAATAACTTCCTTTGCCAGCTATAAACTAATCAACATTCATAAAATTACGAAAGCAAAATTGCTGACAATGAGAGCAAGGATTAAATAAATATATATTATTTATTTTTACTTGCTTAACGAAAATTAATATGCTTACATTTGTTCTAATAAGTTTTATTATTTAAGTATATTTCTAAATACAATAATTAGTTGACAAATTAGTTGTCGATATTTGATTTTGATATAATATTTATTACATTATAGATAAATAAGTACGTGTTTTAATTTTACTTTAAAAATCTTAACGCACTAGAAAGTAACAAAATTAATAAATATTAATAAATATAAATGTGGAATTTCATTGATGTGCCAACGTTGAAGAAACAATAAAACATTATTATAATTTCTAGGAACACAATTTACATTTAAGTAGCAATTAATCAAATAAAATATACGTAATATCTAAGTATGTTTTCGATGGCGTTATAAATAAATTAACGTTTGCGGTTCTTTGTCAAGATGCTTCTCTTCAACCTGTATTCTTCTGGAATACCTGTGTCCATGACAGAAGCATTTTGTTCCTCCAAATCGACGTTTCTAAGTTGTTTTTTATTGTTTATATTTGTATAATCGGAATCGTCGTTTTCAATAGAAAACTCGTTGTTATATAATTCTAAATTATCGTCACGGTTATTAAAAGATTCCGATAAAAAGCTTTTGTCATCGACGTCGTTAAATTCATTACCAACTTCGCCAGAATCTTCATTATTTAATCGTAATTTCTTAGTATATGGAATGGGTTTCATCGTATCGTATTTTGAATTTGATCCTGAATCGAAGTCAAAATTGTCGTTAGAATCGTCGGTGAATTGTTTGGAGTAGGCAGGTATTTCGTCGTTTAGGAAAGGAATTATTTTGTTTGAATTTAAGTTGTTGTCGAACGCTTCATTTTCATTTCTATCAAAATTGTAGTCGAGATCTATATCTTTTACGTTTTTTTCAAAGAGTCTTTGTTTGTTGGGTTTTCCTAGAACATAGCCGGTACCATCGTCGGCATCAAGAAATGACGACTTCTGAAAATAAAATTGATTATTACGTTTATTTTATAGAATTTCAATCTAAATTTCTGCGTAAACAAGTCAAATTTCATTTAAAAGTCTATATCGGGGCACCCAATATGAAAAATTGTCTAACAAAGTAGGGTATTTTTACATTTTGTTTAATTTTATTTTGTAAATTAAATTTAAATTAAAAATAATTTTTGGAAAATGACAAGTTTAACTAACGGACATCCAAAAAGACTTTCGGTCGTAATTGGCCGTGGAAAGATACAGGCTTGTCTTACAATTAGCTTAACTAATGTCATAAATTATTTATTGTACTTAACCATAGTACTCATAGTACTTAATAAAATTACCTACTTAAACCAAGTCATGTTTTTATCTTTCCATAGTTGACCAAGACTAAAAGACTTTATAGATAGATACCCGTTATTTTTACAAACGACTCTACAACAATAAATTCTCGCTTCCGTGTACGCTTTAATTTTGTGCAAAGCTGTTTATTTCGATTTGTTCCTATGTCATAAATATAAAAATCTGTCATATACACGAATTATGATGTCACGAAGTATACAACTTTGATTGGTCATTTAGAAATCGTTTTCAAATATCTAGTTATTTTTGACTAATTTTCTTTATTAACTATTTAAGTCTGATTTTATATAATGGTTATAATTAACGTATCTACGCTTTTTATATGTATAAAGATTACACTACTTATAGCGTCCCATTTGAAATGAATTTTTATGTGGAAAACGCTCTACGTAGTTTACCTACAAATCTCAGTCTCCTTGGAAGACCGTAACTTTGTAATGAAACAAAATCGGACACACGTTTATAGAATTTTTTTTTTAATTTTGAACCACATAATCTCTTTAATTGTTTAATAACCTATAAATCGCCCTGTGATTAGCTAATTATTTCTGTTATTGTTATCGTAAGGAGTAAAAAAATTAACATATAATTTAATTAATAGCGGTGGCAAATTAATCTAATTAAACTACATTAATTTATGTTATTGAAAATATTTATTTCTGTTCCTTGGATTATTATTTTCCTTGAAAAATTCGTGCATTTTGTTCCTGTAGAATACAATTTACTACTTAAATGACATTCGAAAGGGATTTAAAAGATTTAAATTAAAAAATTTATTATGTATCATAATACAGGATCCATCAAAAAGGATTAAACAGTTTATTTGCTAAATAACAATGTATTTTGATAAATATTACAAATCAAACCGATACCTACTAATTATTCGTAAGTGCATGGAAAACAGTTTTATTTATGAAATATTGTGCACTTCGATGACTATTTTCAATACATTCATTTATTTGCCTTGATGAAATTGGACATGTAGAATAGCTCGAATCTCCCTTTCAATTCAATTAATTTTTTTTCAGTTCATCAAGGTTTCGCGATATTGAAGCATAAACTATAGCTTTTAAAAATTGTCCCATAAGAAAAATCACGTTGCCCTTGAATAAATAAATTAACGTTACTTAATAAATTTTTTCAACACGAAAAATTCTTTGTGAAACTGACTAATTTTCCATGTTCACAACCGTCTATGTCAGACATTCGTTGTTTAGTAAATAACTCCTAAACCTGCTGTTCAAAGCAATACTAAATTTAAAGCAATTACTTGGGGATTTAAACTTTGACTTAACACATAAACTGTTTGATTATTTCTAGCGGACCTGGTATAACACACAAATAATAAAATATTTAATTTCAATTATTTGCGTTTGTTATAAATGATTCTTTTTCATTTTGTTTTTCAGATAATTACAGATAATTTTTGCAACTAAAAGGATATTGTTATGACTAATGTTAAATTTTCCTACACACATATATACTAGTTTCATTGATAAATAATTCTATTCCATTATAATTCTAACGGTTAATAAAACATTCATTCGAAATATGCATTTCATTTTAAAAAAGGCTAATGATAGATAATATTATCTATTTTTTTCTGGATGTTGATTAGAACAACTATTTTCGTCATTTTTACTGTATTATTAATTGTAACGGATAATTATGTAGTTTACCTACCACGTAATTAAGTTTTCAAGAGAGGTTCAAAAATTAAATTACTATTTTTCATAAACCCATTATCGTTTCTCATTGTATTCTTTACACAATTAAATTGGCTAATTGATCTTGATACCGGTGTGATTAAATAAATTTCAAAACATATTTTAAGTGGGTAGGTACCTATAACTGATAATGGATTTATCGACAAAAACATTATTGGCAATCGCTCTTTTTGGAGGCTGTGCATAACAAAACAAAATCGTGTACATGTTTATAGGAACTTTTGAAACAGGAAATTAAAATATCTCGAAATCTATTAAATGAAACGTTTTGCAATCGGAAGAATACCTACTTATTTATTTAATGTATTTTCGTATGGTGAATATGACACCTTTTATGTTAGTCAAAATTGCAAGAAGTGAACAAATTAAAAATATCGACAAAATTATCAGATGACCTACATAAGGAATGTTTTTGATAAAGATTTTTAAATAAATTCGACAAAGTCATAGCTTTTAGTAGATAATATTTGTATAAATATAAAACTTGAAATTGATAATGTAACTAATATCGACAAAAGTATTGTTGATGAGTTCCTTCTTCTGGAGGCTGTAGATCCATAACAAGTAAAATCGGTCATAATATGTTTATATAAATTTGTTTTTTTTTTCTATTTTGAGCTACAAAATCTGGATTTCAATTTTTAACAACTCGATGAATCACCCTGTATATCATAAAACAATACAATTTCTATAACTCAGAATCGTAATTTTGTTTGGCTTCGAGAACTCGTTAGCCTATTAGCCACAGACATGGATAGGTGGATGTGTGGTGTTCCTCAAGGGTTAACTACCCGGGTACTGATCGTGTCTGGTGCTTATTGTTTTCTAAACGATCATACGTAGTATACGTAGTCGTTGCTTTTCTTTTTTAAAATTCAATGACATTCACACACGTCCATGGTTGCAGCAAAAGAGATTCGAACTCCTGACCGTTGGTTTACTAGGTGAGCGTAAAGTTCTCTACACCACCATAATCCGTACTCGTAATTTATATTGATTAGATATGATCAACTGCTGCGCTTCTTGAATTTGTTTTCAACCGAGAATAGATGATAATTTCTATAAGTGTATCTAATGCAAAAGTTAAATTGGAAGTTAAAAAAATGTGTCGCTTGCGTTTCGATATAGGCTCACTATATTATTTAGGTAAGAATAGGCTCGTGGAGTCGTAAGCCTGTCGTGAAAGGCAACTATATTTATTTATTCATGATTATTTTATCCTTAATACCTTATAATAATAGGTACAAAATGGAATTTTTATTCGTCAGTCTTGCATTTACTGATTAATATCATTATAAGCAGAAAAATAAGCTTCTTTTGAAAAAACATTAAACACCTCTGATTAATATTTAAAAGAATATCAATTTGAGATAATCAAATTTCAAAAATTAAAAGAGTGAAATATAATTTTAAGAACAAAACTAATTGTAAGAAATGCTTTTATTTTAATAGGTTATTACTGTGTAAGTCATTAAAAAAGATTGATTTCGTGCGTTTTTCTTGTATTTAGAATCCTATAGAATTATAGATATAAAAGCAAAGATAATCGTATGAGATCGATAAAGAAAAAATAATAATTAGAGAATTTTTTACTCACCCTGCAATCTCTGAAGGTACAAGAATATTGATTTCCATCTTCGCTGCATTGACAATCATCACAATCTATTTTAAATTTCGAAAGCGGTTTGCATTTGGTGGCATCTACAAAATAATCAATTTGAATTTTATTAGAAAAACAAAATTTAAACTTGACAATTGTTTATAAAATTTTGTATAATAACTACTAAATCTAATAATATTGTAAATAGGTAGGTATAATTAGGTTTCTAAAAGTCTTTCTTAAAATATAGTTTGAATACATCGAGAGGCCGTGGTTGACTAGATAGCATTACGCTTTTCTAATAAACAAACGGTTTTGGGTTCGAATCTCGCTAAAACCATGAACGTTTGTGCTTGTCGCTGCTTGTCATTACTAACGCAACTTAAACTACAGTCATAAACAAACAAAAAACAATTACGTTGATGATAAGCTGTCTGTGTTTAAGAAATGTTAGAGAGAAAGCCGGGGTTATAACTGGTAGTTGATGCTAAAACTTCTGCGAGTTAATAGTACACCCAGTACACTCACAACGGTTAATAATTTGTAATTATTAATTTCGAAGCACCTTTGTATATTTTATTTTCAATACCGTGTTATCTTATTTTTATAAACAGTATAAAAGTTCAAAAATTAGAAATTGTAAGTAAATATATAAATTACATAAGTCATCACTGTACATCATGTACAGATTTTAAGTAGTGTCGTAAAGTGTGCGAAAAGCGAATACCGCGTATTATAAATCGATTTTTGTGGTAGAAGAAATTAAATTATTTTTATATCAGTTTTCTGATCTATACTAGTTTCTGATCTCTGTAGGTGTTATTTAGACGTATTTACGAATATTTGTTTCAGAAGTCGCTCGTATGAATCACTAATTATGCCATTCTTAGTAGTACAACAACACTGAAATTAACATAAGATCTAATTAATCTTTAGAAATGTCACATTTCAGGAACACACGTATTTGAAAAATATAGGAGGTTTTCATTCGGAGAAATATGCTAATTTGTTTTCGAGTTGGTTTGTATTGTTTAAAAGCTAATATTGTTGCAAAAATTATTTTTAAACATAACTTCATCTATTAAATATTCCATACTTAAGATAGATACCTATGTATATATATTTTTGAAATTTTGAAATTGCGAGTTTATAAAATAGGTTAATTAATATCTTTTAGAATAGGAAATAGTAAATTCAGAAAACTCCTATTGATTTGAGCGTCTGCAAATAAAAAGTAAAAAGAAATTTAAACAATAAGTTTATAAAGATGTGGCAAAAACATACAACCCGAGTTTTATGTAAATTAAATTAAAATGAGTTCATAAAATGTAAAATAATTTTTAATTAAGAAATTATCTGCCATATATAAAGTTGATAGTATGATGGAAATTGACTTCACCCTCTGATTTTATTTATAAATTAATTAAATTAAACTATATATCTAATATTTTGGTATTAAAATAGTAGAGTACCTACTTATCTAAAAATTTAATTAAATTATTTTCATAAGCACACATGTGTCTATCTTCTATTTTATTTAGAAAGGAGCGAATCTACAGTACCTATATATTTTACTATAATATGCACTTACGGGGGTTATAAATACCTTACACTTAATATGAAATGTTTAAATAAAAGCATAGGAAATTTCTGTCGATACTGGTGACTTACCCATGCATACGTAAATTGCGTATTATTTTAATTCTTTTACATAAACGCTGACACATTTATAACGCTTTTATCAATAAAAGATATCCTTCATATTAGATTTTCCTTTAAATCTGCGTCATTTAATTGGCAATATTAAACTGAACAGTGAGATAAGTTGCAAAATAGTATATCAGTTCCTACCTAACAAATTTGTTTTATTTATTGTTAAAATTTATAATTTTATTTTGAAACATCCAACCTTTAAATCTAAAAATTACAAAAACGTTAAAAACTGGTGTTTGTCTATTAATTTTTTTATTTAAACTTTTCAATGAAAACTTTTAAATGCAGATGTCAATAACCATAATGTAACTTTTCTTAATTTTGCTTTGTGCAAGTAACATTCCTGACAATTAAAGTTATGAAGTAATTTGAAATATATTGATGTACATATGTGCGTATTTACCGAGACGTGGTATTTTCTTTAAAGAAAATACCAATACCTAAGAAAATTTTACCAATTATAATTAAACAGTATTTTAGGCGTGTCGATAATAATACATTTTAATAGATAAGTACCTACTTATTTACGTTATTTGAATAACTTACCTGCATATAACGAATAAAATAACACCAAAAAAATAAGTAACGTCAACTGAGAAAGATCCATTTTAGTGTAATTAACTATTACAACGTGGATACTGCAACTATTAAAACGTTTCCTCTGCATGCTTTTATATCGGTTTTTAAAGGAAGTAGGTACAGTATAAATTTGCTTAAAGATAGATACGTAATACATATCTACAATTGCACGACGACGCTGTCTGATTTGGTTAAATTACGTGTTTTGACTATACTTATTCTTGGAATTGATAAATTTGTTCATTGTAAAATATATTTACACGATTATTAAACATTTACAAATATGAACGATATCATTTATATAGGCACTCTATTATTTTTCTAAACCGGTTTGTTTTGATTGTTACTATTTTATTTTAGCTTAAATATTAATAAAACAAAATTAATTATGTGCGTGCTTAAGCAATTTTTATTTTATGATAAATTTATTTAAAACATTTTCAGTTTAAATAAGTATATTTTATTTGTAGGCACATTATTTTATCAGATATCGAGCGTCTGTACGGTTGCCCTTGATAAAAACTAATATCAATTACATGAAGTAAAACGCAAACGACTTTTCACAATTTTTAAGCACAGTTAATATTAAGCTGAATAAAACACTTAAGGTTCTTTTAATTATTTTTTAAAAGTTTGGAACCTACGTCACACGGTTAGTTTGATCAAATTTATATCGTAAACGCTAATGTTGACGTTAATAAGTATTTTCGTTTATCTAAGTAATGAGATTTATGAATGTTTTGAAAGATAAATTGGAAGAAAATTTAATAAAAATTACAGTGCACCCTATTTGTATTTTAAACCAACTAAATGACGTTTTTCTTAGCGTTTATCGTATTAAGATTCAACAATGACTGTGTGACGTAGGCTTTACATTAATCTAAACGTTAAAGTTATGTTCACTTTCCTTGAAATACACATCAGTGATACTGGGCTTGTTATAGGTAATGGGCTAAAAAAATTAACAATATTAGTTCCATTCAAATTTTTAAATTATTGCCCCCCCCCATTTGATTACATTTTTAAATAGTTTTTGAGTGTTTACGTAAACAAAGTTAAAACAAATCGTTTTTTAAGTCTATACTAACTTTATCGCTTTCTTTAGTAAGTAATACCTCATTTTCTCCATGACCACTTCCCCATTCCCTATCCTCGTCATCTGAAGGAAGCCCCTGAAAATTTATTATTGACTTTACAATTAAATCATTTTAACATTTTTTAAATATTCATCAAAAATTTATAGATATTTTAAATAAAACGTTTTATAATTCTTATACTAACTTTATCGCTTTCTTTCCAGTCAGTGTCTCCACTGCCACTGCCACTATAATGTCCCCATTCCTTGTCCTCGTCTTTTGTAGAAGGCACCTGAAAAATTATCGAAATTTAAGTTATTTACAAATACAACACACTTTCTATAATATGAATAGTCCATAATTCGCAATACCTCACAATCCGAACATTCGTTAAGGCCTCTTAGGAGAGCTCGCTTTAAGATTCAAATTTGCTTGTTTTACGGAACTTTCGCTAAAGATTACAGCCAAAATAATAATTTTGGAAATTTGATCGTTGCACTATTATATTATTTTAAGTTGTAGAACTTGACGTATGCATCGATTTTGTAGAAAAAAAATTTTATTTTCTTGTAATTCTTTAATACAATTTTCATTATATTCCAAATAAAAGACATTTTTAAACCTGAAATTTAAACAAAAATAAACATTTTTCCTACAAAATCGATGCATACGTCAAATTCTATAATTTAAAATAATATAATAGTGTAACGATGAAATTTTCAAAATCATTATTTTGTCCGTAATCTTTAGAGAAAGTTACATAAAATAAACGAATTTGAACCTTAATGCGAGCTCTCCGAGGAGACCTTAACACTCCACCCCGCAAGACATACTATATCTACATAAAAAAATTCGTTTGTACAATATTGCGCAAAATTTGTGGTTTTTTATTTTAATACGGTGAGTTCTATCCACCAATTATTTAAGTTTTATGAAATTGAACACTAACATGCAGAAATTGAATTCAAGCTGATTAAATAACCATAGTCGTAGTCTTAATTCTGGGTTTATCACTTTAAAATTAGTTTAATGTAATTAGCAGATAGTTATGAGTAAATAACGACATATATATATATAAATGTGTAAGGTTTCAATTACCAGTGTAATTACCATCTCAAATGGTCGAGCCTAGTTGCTGGATAAATTTATTTTTCGCAGTCGAAGACCCCTATACGTTGATAGTTCAAAACCAGGATATTTTAATTCTATCTTAACTCGTTTAAAAATTAAGGACGTTTTTGTTTCATGCCGTGCGTAATTTTTGCGTTTCTATAGGTCTGCGGAAAATGCTATATTTCAGTTATAATTTATCGCTCAGCTCTGGAGTTCATTTTATTTTTTAAATACATCACATTTTTATTTCTTATTACTTACCTATTTTATTTTACTTACTTTGGTGGCAATATTTTGAAAAATCTTTACCTTTCAGTTATTTCATTCTTATATTCTTTTATAAGGGTTTAAAACATTTACATTAAGTTAACAAAATAATTATAGGTAAAAATTAAACATTTATTTTCCACCAATTATTAATAACATTATTATTAACCTATGCTAACAAACGTGCAATATGAGCAGCACCCATTCCTACAATAATTTTTGATTGAGAAGAACAGGGGTAGCGCACTTTTAACCCCTCTGAGGTATTATCAAGAAATCTATTATATGCCATTTTAAAGACTTTTATTGTTTACAAACCTATACCAAAAATTATTAAATTCTAATAAGAAATAAAAAAGTTATGTAGGTATTTAAAAAAATTGATTTTAATTTCTCAAATTTGTGGGTGAATATCTTGGCAGGGGTGCATCGTAGGAAAAGCATTCTTAGCAATTTATTAGTATTATTAGTATTATTTTGACGTAGTCTATACACTTACGAAGAGATTTCCCACCACTTTCTGGACATCCCGCATAATAATGTCCGATGGTATCCTGATTTTTTAAAAATTTTAACCTGGCATAATTTTACTTGCAGAGAAATATCAAACTCAAACTTTTTACTGTAGTATTTTAAAGTGTAACAAGTTCAAATTTTTAGTAGGTCGATCACTCCTAAAGTTTGCAAAAAATGCGAAAAATAGCACATTTATGGGGTTGTATAGTAAAAATGGGACAAGTATCAGGACTCGGTTATTTATTTTCACAAACTACCCTAACATAAATATTTGTAAAAAAAATTGAAGGCTGTTGTTTTAAACCTTCCCTAAAAATCATCTTTTAAAAGTTTGATTTATTATAATCGCAATGTCAAGTTTGGCATAAAATTTCGAGTATAAGGAAACAAGATATGAAAAATAATATACGTGATAAAAATGTAGTGTGAATTGTGTAATAAACTATAACTAAAATGTAGCGTTTTCCGCAAGCCTCTAGAAATGCGAAAATCAATGCACGGCATGAAACAAAACCGGTCGCCAGTTTTAAACGAGTTAAGATAGAATTAAAATATCTTGGTTTTAAACTACCAACATATAGGGGTCTTCGCTAGTAAAAAATGATTTTTTTTCGAAATGACCACTTGAGATGGATACGGTAGAAAGAAACGTCAGGAAATAGGATAAATTATTTTAAAAATATTTTTCGCGACAAAAACAAAATATATTTATATTCGAACTAACCTTGTTGTCTTTATGACTGGGTAACGGTTCAAATTTGCTGTCTCCTGGTTCGGTTTCCTTATCGCCCTAAAATAAAAATACCTATAAATAGGATTTTTCTACATTTATGTTCTTACACAGTTGCAGCATAATCAAGAACATAATTTTCGGAATAAGTTTCGTTTATTAATTAATTCCTGCAATACATTATTAAAAACCGTGCTAGTTTTCCCAAAAATGTTTATAAACAAATTTATTAGACGTACCTACATATCACATCACAAGATGTAACCCACCGTGTTTTTAATAAATTAAGTTCATTTAATTATGTAGGTGGAATCTATATTTTTCTAATAGAAACAAAATAAATCAACGTCATTTTTATTTTAAATAAAATTAAAATTCTATACTTATGTACTTACGATAAGCAGTAGGTATCTACTTATTGTTAGTAAAACATACCTACATGTGATTGATAACGTTCGAATGCCGTTGTAGTATTTATCTATGCTTGTGTAACCTTTGCAGGTATCGTCATAAAGATGAGACAAACATATTCCATATAGTTTATTATCGGTATACATCGGTCCTTTAAATAATGCGGTGTTTTCAATTTTTCTGACTATTTTGTGTTGAGTGGTGATTTTCGGCCTTTTAATGGAATTCCAGGTAATTTATCTTTAGTTTAATCAATGTTTACGTTACGTTATTGTGATTATTGACAAAATCCGTAAATTGGCGAAAAATAATTTTGAAGGGTGTATAGTTACTTACTTAGGTATTTTTAAAAATGACGTCATTTATTGCAATATCTTTAATTAAATGTGGGCGTTTTGAATAATAAAATATTGGTAAACTAACAATAAATAACCTCTCCCAACAAAATCTCAAAAAATCGTATGTTAGTTTGATAAATGGTAAGTGTAATAATATACTTTAAAAGAATAAGAAGGACTACATGTTAGCATTTGTAAATTGTTCTCATACTGTGCATGCAATTTGTTTGTTTCTTTTAGTTTTGTTTTTGAAATATCTAAACGTAGTTTTTGTATCAAAATTTGGTGCCATACAGAAATAACGTGTCAATCATTTTCGAGTTCAAGAAAACTCATTTGATTGGACTATAAGCGAAACCTAAATTTAACCAAGGGCCGGTGTTTTCATCTCCCAATAAATTGACTTGACACATATTTACCATGGAAACAATTGTTTGAACAAACGTTTCTATGGTAAATATGTGTCAATTAAATTAAATGGAAGATGAAAAGATCGGCCCTAAATCACATTAGCACATTATTTTAATTTGTTGAACTTTTTAGATTATTTTAGATGAGAATATTTAGATGATTGACAAGTCCTTTTTTATACAGCGAGAACTTTAGGTACCTATACATTCCTAATTTTAAAAATTGCAAAGAGTTTTTATACAGCGTTAAATAAATGTAACAGTGATTAAATTCGGTAACATTCATGTTAAAATTACATTTTTGTGAAAATAATTACTCTCATAGAATAGGTAGTTTTAGACAGATTTTTAATACCTGATACACATTTTCATACTTGTTACATCATTTGTTTAAAGTATATTATAGCTTGATCGAAACATATTGATGTTACGTATAAAAATTATAATTTATTATTTGTAATTGATTTCAGTTGAATAAGTACATATTTTATTAGGTTTTCAACTTTCAATGTACAATATTTAGATGTTGAAAGAAAGACAAAATACGAAATTCAAATATTAAAATATTGTCAAAATATCGAGGTACGACGTACAAAGACATTAGATGAAAATTAGAAACGTCTATTAAATCTATTAGAATTAAACACTTAATTGATTAACTCGAACATCATATTTTGTTAAGCTATAACTCAATCAAAAATTTAGTACAAAAATAATTATGTTTTAATATGATGTTCAGTAATAATACCTTTACATTAACAAGTTATCTCAACATTAAATGAAATTTATTTTCAATATGATTAGAATTTAGTATATTAAAATGAATTTTAATAAGCTTCTCAATTTTATTTCAAATGATTGAATAAAATTATTGTTAAAATGAATTAGTACTACCGAAATAACAAAACATTAGTTTGATTTAAAAAATATAGACTAACAAGACGTACTTAAATATGTAACTATGAAATGGTTATATAACATTAATTAAAATTGATTAATCTTTTCAGAAAATATAATTTTAAAATTAATAACTTATCCAATTACATATAAATAATCAAGAATAATGAATTTTACAGAATGATCAAAGTGTCTACTTGTCCATACTGAGGTAATATTATTAATTGTTTACGTTAATAAAATTTATTTCCCATTCAATGACAAAATTAAATATGATATTAATTTATTATTAATATCGATTCTTAATTAACGTCTATCTCAAAATTTATTTTAAAGTAACTTAATCAATTTTGATAAAGATGAAATCTGAAATAAAAAGTTACTTATGAAATGCAATATATAATAAATATATTTCATTTTTTTAAAAAATAAATGACTACATATGACTGTATTAACAGAATGTAACTTAGACAATGTTGAAAATGCGTTTATTTACGATTAAGTATGTAATTAAAATCGTTAGACAAAATATGGAGGTAATTTCATTTCAATAAATTAAATTTAAACGTATAATGTATCGAACCATTATCATTACCTTTATTTTCATACTGATAATAATTGTCATCCAAGAAATCGAAAGTAATTTAATTAAACTTTTTATAGTAAAATTTTTAATCGTGAGAATCAATATGATAAATTTTGGCAAATGATATTAATTTAGTCTAATGGCTGATTAAAGACAAGTTTATTTATTGTTTCATACTTAAAAATCTAAATATATATTATTTATTATTAATATGTAATAATAAAATTTAACTCTTCACTTCCCATGAAACTATTATTAAATAAATTACGAAAATTTTCATCCTTGAAACATTTAAAGAGCATGATGTTTTTTTTTTAAAGTAAATTATTGCTATCAATTGTTATGTTATTTACCTTTGATAGTTATTTGCGTTGTTTTGTTGTTTTAAATAACATAAATAAGAGCTCTATTTAATTAACTTAAAATATAAACAATAATTTAATACTGATTAATGTCTACATTAAGCGATCTTTCTATTTTTACATTAAATAATAATAATTTTTCTATAAAACATAAAAGTAATATAGTAAAGAAATAGATTGTAATACTTCTTTATCAATAATTATTAACAGTCAATGAATGGTAATAGAATATAATCTTTGAGCCATAAACGGATTGTTTACTCTATGTTTGTTTCATGATATGTCACAAGATGTGTGCCGAACGTTTCAGTACGCGTAGAGTAATTTAAAACTTTTTACATAATATATTTTTAATCGAGAAATGATGACTAAATTTTGACAATAATGATTGTAATATTTATTGCAACAAGCACAATAAGAATTCAAAAATGTTTCTTTTATTTGATATAAAGTAAGAATTAAAAATCCAGCAAAATTATAAATTTGATAAGGATTAATATTAATTATTGTAAAGCTCAGAAATATGAAGTTTAAACGAACTTCCATGAAACAGGAATTAATATACCTTTTTAGAATTATTTGGTCTGAAGAATTTTTCAGTTCCTTATAGGAAACATTTAATATAAGAACTAATCAGTTTATTTTAATTTAAATTATCGTAAGGTAGAACATTAATTTTATTGATATTTCTTGTTAATAGTCGATTCACAGTTTAGAATAATTATTTTAGAACATTAGTTTTTTTGATTGCTATTACAAGACGGATAATAACGATAATTCGTAAAATAATAAACTCGTAAACTCTTTTTATGATATAGGGAGGTCAAGAATGGCACATAAATATTCAATATATAATAGGACACTATTAACGGAGTTTAGTCTGGTATAGTTTCTATACTATAAAAAGCTTTTAAAAAATAATTTTTGCCGAAACGTAAGTGCTGTAGAAAGGTCAGAAATTAAACACTTTTTTATGCTATATGTAGTTTAAGAGGCGACGGATTTTAATTAATTTCGTGTTTCCTTTATCAAAATTTATTTAATACAGCAATAAGAAATCGAGTAATTTAGAAAATATTCTTTGCAGACCAATTTGTTTTCCGAGGTTTCATATTTACGCGCATGCTTATACTGTTTGGCAAACTTTTGCTAAATTTAATGTTTCGCATTCTAAACTCGGCAAAACTATTCAAATATTATTCATGATTGTAAAGGTCAGATTTGATTATTATGTCGTTAGATTGGCAGTTGAATTTTCTCGTAATTCCGACTGATCTTCGCTGTTCAGATTCGGCTATTTACAATCTAATCGGATATCATTAATCGCATTTTTACCATTGTAAATTTATCGTTTGAAATACGCTGTTACGTTTTATTATTCTGAAGTTACTAGTGCACTTTCGTAATTACTGCTTGCAATATGATTAAACGGCATTTCCATAGTTTCAGTTCAATTTCATGTTTCATTTGTGCATTTTGTTCAGAGTTGTCAAGTTTGTTTCTAAAACGCTCTAGTTTGCTTGATTTGTTAGCAGTTCAAGTCAGTTTTCACATGTTTCGACATTTCATACGGTTTAGCCATATTTTGCATAGATTAGTTTTAGCATATTTCATTGATTCCAGTGACTTTCATATTCGATTTGTGTCTTGAAGTTTTTGCCATAAGATTTTCTCTAGTTTGTAATTTTCAGTGTTTGAGACTGTCGTTGACATTTTGCCAATGACTGTCTTGTTTCGTTTCCAATCATTTTGCTAATGTTAACATTTAATCGCTATATGTTTGTCGCATTTTGCGATTTGAATGATTTTACCATGTTTCAGTTATTGTCGTTCGTAGCGAGTTGGTTTGCCAAATTTTGCCATACAGGTTCTTGACGCATTCTTTGCTGATTTTAGCTCATTTTATGGGACAATTTGTCATCTTTGTGTAATTTCACTGTTCGATATACGTTAAATTCGTAACTTCAGTTGTTCATGGCTATTGTTGCGATGTACGTTTGTTCTGATCACGCTTGTTCTATTTGCTAAATACGTTTACTGTAATTTCCTTAGGTATCTCGATTGTCGTTCCATCATGTCCGTAATTCTGCAACGTATCAACTGACTTTCATATTGTCTTGAAACATGACTGTTCTTTAGACTATGCCAATATAATAACTGCATTTAGTGCAAATGAACTTTAAGTATGCTCTGGACAAATAGCCGATTATACATGACTTAGAAATAAAATGTAATGATAAGACATAGGCGATGCGCAATAATATATACAAAATGCAGCTCAATTGATCGAAAAATTAGCGTGCAAAAACAAAGTGATCAACGAGTATATCAAATACGTTAAACACTGCTATTCCGAAACTCACTGAACGTTCGAATAGCGCAATCGAGCCAGTAGAGGCTCGTTATTGCGCACATGCAATAAACTGAACTCAGGTTTCCAGTTCATAACGGTTCAGTCGTTCAGGTCGATTGACCAGATTTACTACGTATTAGTTTCGAATCGATGTATTCAACCGTAAGTCATTTCAAAGTCTATATTCTCTTAAATTGATTCTCGATTTACGATATACGTAAAATTTTATATCATAGTTTACACATATTTCGAACTCATGTTCGTACTACACGAACCATTTCGTACTGTTCACGTACCGAATTCGTTACGACAATGGTTCCATAGAACATTAGTTCAAAATGGTTTCAAAAACCAAATGTGAATGTTTCGAGAGAAACATTTAGATTCGAAATTTTCAAAATTCGAAACATTTTTTCGCAAAATTAATTCGAAATTTCGAATTCAATTTATTTCGAAAATTTCTGCAAATCAGATTTATTCATTATTTACTGAATGTAATTATGCAAATGTATCTAACGATACGACAAATTTCCACAAAATCGTACGATCAAAATTTTCAAAAACGTCTGATTTAATAAATTCTGTATTTCATTTCTTTTGTTCTACGTCTTCGAATCTCTTAATGTCCGTGACTGTACGTAAATATGTAACGTAGGTACCTATATACATAATATACAGATACAACATTCTCTTTTAACATAGTTTGCTTAAAGAAACGTACGTAAATCTCTTAGCTCGTTATTTTTTGTGTTTATTATAATACAGTTGAACCTTAATAATTCGAATCTGAACGGAAGAGAAGAAAACTTCGAGCTATCGAAAGTTCGAATAATCGAGATATATTTATTTGCGAATTTTGTTCGTAATTCATACGGCCGGTTCAAGTAATCGAGCTATTCGACTTATCGAGATTCTACTGTATAATTAGTATGAAAATACAAAAATGAATATAGGTACTATAACACTTACAAATAAAACATAAACAATGCAGTTGATTTGAATTTTATTTGCAAAGCAATTTAATATAAACGTAAATATATGTTTACAAGTTTACATAACAAGAAATTAATGTACAATAAAAGCACGCAAACAAGCCACTATTTTTTATCCCGAATCCTGGACTCCAAATACCCTGAAAATAAATTATTATACATATCAGAAAATCAGTTTACTTAGGTATAACTTATTACTAGAAATATTTAAATAACGATAAATTAATATTTTACGCATTGTTTAACGACCATCTACTTATTACGAAAAAGCGCGAAATTGGGTGCCTATCACATATTTTTTGTTTATGTAGGTACATGTTATTTACTTAAATCTCTAGTTATAAATTAATGATTAATTATATTAAAACTTGCATGTCTTTGTTTATATTATTATCATCATTTTGACATATTTTAAAAACTTAGAACTGAAAAGTTTTAAAAGCGTAAATAATAATTGGCGATTAAAAAGTCTTTAATTGGTTGTGCTTTACGTCTCATATTTTTTCATAAGTAGATGAGTAGAATGTAACTTGGACGAAAAAGTAAAAGTCAAATGTCATTTAAAACTAGAGCGCCATAATTTAATAATTAAATTAACCGATAACTAATTAACTATTAACAAATTGTTATAAAAGGCGCCTGTGCCAGATTGAAAAATCAATTTTTCAGGCAACCATCCATATTCTTATTAAAAATATACCTAACGATTTTCTGTGAAACAACATTTAAATAAGTAGATATGTTTATCAAAAGTTAAATTAATCATAAGTATATACATACATAATTATATTGAAAAATTAGATTTAGTTAATGGATGACCAGATCACTGTATAATATAGTTATACAATATAGTTGGAAACTAAACATAAATTAGATCAACATACAGATGTATAAATATTAGAAAACAGAAAGCAATGTTTTTTAAAATATACGTTTTAGCGAACAAAACGCGCAAGCTTGTTTATGTTTGTTTGTAATAATATTTGTTTTTTTTTATTAATTTATTTAATAGTCTAGGCGATTGACTATTAGCCAGCAACTATGTTTTATTGTACGTATATACTATATTATTATGTAATGTTAGGGCTCGTTCGGCGTAAAATTAGTCGTGCCGATCATTCTGTTCGAACCAATAACATTCTAGTTCACCACGGCCTCCCTATTTGTTTGTATTGCGTCAATTTCAATTTTTTTTAAATTAATACTTAATATGTTACTTATACGTTAGCACCTTAAAGGGCACTTTAACACATTTTTAACTATAGAATTACTACAACACTTCAATTAGGAACTAGGAGTTGAGAATTATTTTTTTTTAGTTTAATAATTAGGTTTATGTGTTTGTTAATCCGAACCACCCTCAGTCACAATTAGTTCGAGTTTCGAGGTCCTACTGTACCTGAACATCAATTAACGTAGATACATCAATGTATCTGAATTATTATTGAACTTGTTATTTTATGTGAAATATGAAATGACACGCATTTTATAATAAATTATTTA
Source organism: Rhagophthalmus giganteus (assembly GCA_036326145.1). Taxonomy (NCBI): domain Eukaryota; kingdom Metazoa; phylum Arthropoda; class Insecta; order Coleoptera; family Rhagophthalmidae; genus Rhagophthalmus; species Rhagophthalmus giganteus. The sequence continues at coordinate 67,682,802 of JARFJA010000001.1, read as the reverse complement.
TGATCGACCAAAACTGGCAACGAAAGACTTTTTGATCACCCGATAGATAATAAAATAGTTTTCGTTTAGAATAAAAAATGTGAAACAGTTTTTTATAGCAGTAGGTGCCTATCTATCAAATTTTTGTTTTATTTTGTTAAACATTAATTTCAGAATTGTTTGAAAGCACTATCTTGTTTCCATTTTCCTTTGTACAAATTGTTATCGGCAATAACGTTTTTCTACATTTCTACTTTATTTATTTTTAAGAACACGATTTCAGAAATTAAAAATATTCTAATGTTACCGATTATCTGCTACAAAAACGTAATGTTTTATATAAAATCCTTTTGTCTTAATACTTTGGTTTTTATTTATAGGTAGTTCTATAATAAATTATTAACTAAAGTAAAACATACCAGCCATTTCCTTCTATCACAGTGACAGTGGAGAACTTTCACTGCTTGTTATTTATCCCACTTATGATGGTTTAGATCTAAACAATTAGAACATCATTATTTCATAGTGTAATATAATACATAATATTATGTATTAGGCCAGGTAATTATGTATAGTATCTAAAAGGCATTTTAGTACTTTAGTGTTATAGAAGAATATGTTAGATAGAGGATACAAAAATAAACTTTTTCGTTAAGTAATGAACTTCCTCTCTTTTTGCACTTTGTTACTTTCTGTTGGAGTTTCTCTCTAATATTACCTACATAAAAACATATTATAATATGTATCTCGAATCCAACGGTATAAATTTTATAAAGACATAAAGCAACATTGCAATGCAAGTTGAACTGACTTTATAAAAGTGTCATAATTATAATATAATAGTTTTTGAGTGGAAGTCAGGCAATTTCAAATTAATTGGTGAACTGTTGAGAATTTTGATAAAATTGTCGAATCCAAAATAATCAGCACAACGAGAAACTACTACTACAAAATGTAGGTAATATAGGGTGATATAAAAGTAACCATTTGAATCATGTCGATAAACTACAAACTTTGCAGGAGTTTAAAAGCGAAACTATTTGCGCGAAAATGTGAAAACTAAGAGTTTTTCGGTCAATTCTGGGAAATGGGAACTGATGCGGCAATTGGTGGTAGTTACATGGATAAAATTTCAAAGCAGCAATCTCTTCAACCAATCGGTGCAATCATTTTCTAAAATTTTATTCAAAATTTAGACAACAATTTTCGCGGAAAATTTAAGGTAAACTTAGATAGTTCGCATACAGATTAAGAAAAATAATGTCGGAATATATGTTTTATAATACATTCAAGCGACTGGTCTGAGAAAAAGTTGACCACTTAAAAATATAACAGTTGTACGCGATGAATAATTCGATAGTTAATTATATCAGTATTAGAACGTCTCGCTCTTCCTATAATAGATTTGGCTATTGATTGGTACAACGAGGACGTTTATTTGAACATATTATTACATTAGATTTGTAATATTTATTCTTTTTAGAGCTTTTATTGTTATATTATATTTTTAGAATTTAATGTTATTTATTTTCAAATCCGTTATGGCAAAAAAGGAACCGCAATTCTTATTTTCAAACGAGAAATTATTTGTTACATTTATTATATAACAAATAATTTCTTGAATGCAACGAAACGTCGTAAAAATAATTTCATTTTTGCCTAACGAGAAGTACTCCGTCTCGCGAATATTTTGATTAATAGATAAGGACAGTAAGTTGTGGGGCGATATATTTTACAGCGGTACTGTGAACTATTTTAGTATCCATCGCGTATATCTGTTATATTTTTAACTGGTCAACTGTTTCTCAGACCAGTCGCTTGAATGCATTATAAAACCTATATTTCGAAATTATTTTTCCTAATCTGTATAATAAAAATTGTATTATCAATTTTTTAAGAAACATTTTTCATGTCGTGTGTTATATGCACGCTTCAAACGTTTGTTACCCATACACGTGTCTCGTATCAAATAACTACTACTTTCGAACTACTTAAATAATTTACGGTTCTTATTTATTTCTTTTTCTGAGTCAAATGGAAAGACCGGACTTGTAGAGATAAATGGTAAAATGAACCAACTTTGTTGTTAATACATGGAAATTACGTATTACTCTCAACTCAAATGTTTACTCTAATGTAATATGTATGCATCTACCTGAATTTAAGAACGTTAGATATATATAAATACTCTAGAGCCCAAAATAAACGACACTTGAAATAAATGTATAGTATGTATCTATACCACCCAATTACCAGAATTGACCTTATAAATAATGCAAAAAATTGCCAAAGTTAATATTAGGAGTAAAGTGAGGGAATTCCGATCGCGGTGTAACTTTAAAAGGAGCACAATCTGTATTGTGTAGCCTTATTGAGAGACATATCTTAATTACATACATATGTATATCCGGAATGAGCTTCGCACAGTTTTAGTTACGTGTGCTGAAAAATGGTTACTTACACCAAAAATAAACGTAATGATATGCTTGATATCTCTAAATGACACTAATTTTATTCCGAAATAATTTTTTATGTAGTTATGGACGCATAATCTTACTAAAAATAATATGAGCACTAACGATTAGAATAAATATATAAAAATATCAATGAATCTGATTTTTACCCGTTGTGCGTGCTTCTCTTTTGCCTGATGGCGGTGGAATCCACATAGTCATTGGCTCTGAAACAATTAAATTCATAATAATCTAAAACAAATTATATAAAATTTTTGTTAAAGATTTAGAATTGCAGAAAATATAAAAATTAAACGCCAAAACTTGATTATGCAATACTGAAATTATATTTTGGTTATGTTATAGGTACTTCGAATTTGATCTATTCATTACATACATATTATGTAGGGGAACGTGGAGGAATATCGCCCGCGGGGTAATGTCGATCATGTACCATGAACTACTTTCGTATCCATCGCGTATATCTGTTATATTTTTAATTGGTCAACTGTTTCTCAGACCAGTGGCTTAAATGCATTATAAAACCTATATTTGGAAATTATTTTTCCTAATCTGTATAATAAAAATTGTATTATCAATTTTTTAAGAAACATTCTTCATGTCGTATGTTATAAGCACGCTTCAAGTGTTTGTTACCCATACACGTGTCTCGCATTAAGTGTCTTATTCAAATTAATCTGTAATTCTTGTGTCCATCCCTGCCGTTAGTAGACTTCATGTGCATGTATGTGATGCCCACGTTTAGTTGAGTTATTTCGTTTGTTGTGAGTGTGTGCTAGTGCATTACCGAAAATTGTACGATTCCCTATATGTTTTCCATCGACATTAATAAGGTAAGAAGATGTGTACAATTTAAATAGTACATTTTTTATATTTACATTCAGTGTAATAGTGTATTAGGTCTGTGCCACGTTGAATTCCGTCCATTATTTTCACGTTTTCTTTAGCAGTATAATTTTTACGTTATGAAGGTGGCTTTGGAATAATATCGATCGTATTATTGTTCGATATTACCCGCAACGAAAAAGCAAACAGGCTTAGAAAAATAAATATGTTTAAATACTCTTTTTATGTTAATACGTTGTTTCGTTTGTGAAGAATTTGGTGTCAATAAAAAAGTTTGATGGAGATGCCGTTTCTGTGGTGTATGGGCACATGCACACTGTACTAGTGCAGATAAGGCTTCTACATAGGTTTGTGAAAAGTGTTCTGTATAAATGTTCCATTATTATATACTATTATAGGTACTATATAGGTATTATTATATTAGACGTTGAATAAAAATGCTGATCATTTTTAATTTAGTCGATATTACCCACAGCACCGATCGATTTTACCCCATTTTTTTCATAAATTTAAATTATATATATAAAAAACATGTTTCATTTTTACGTAGTTTTCTATAATAAACTAACAAAATAGATCATTATACGAGCTTCTATAAAATTTTGCGTCATTTGAAAATGTTAAAAATACTCACAATTCAAGTAGTCGATATTCCCCCACGTTCCCCTATATCATCGAAAATATTAACCAAACAACAATAGTATAGGTATTCTATAATGAGTGCTGAAAATGGACATTTTGCACGAGTGTGACAGTTTGAACCGCAAGCCGAAGGCGTGTAACTTTTCTTTTTTGCCTTGGAATAGATTTCACAGATTACATTGTAATATTACTGTCTCTTATAAATCACACTACAATTGTGGATAAATCCCCATAGCACTAAGAACCCTCAAAAAATTTTCTCGTCCACTTTAGTACTTTCATAGATAAAAAAAATATGGTTTATATCCGCACATTTCGATTTTAAATAAATTAACGAAAAAATGCTCATGATGCCATCAATGGGCAGCCAAGTGATGCAAGTCAGTAGCTTAATCATACGAGTGTGAAATATCCTTTCAACATAAGTTGTATGCTATACTTTTTCGATTACCACAATATAAAAAATGTAAAAAATTACTAAATGACTAAAAAGCGATTTTGTTGACGGATGTTGACAAAATTGTGGGAAATCATTTTGCACGGGCTAAAAGATTTTCGATTGGCTAACCAAATTTCATTATTTAAACTAAGTACTAACAATTAAGTACCTAAGTACTTAATCATTGTCTTATAATTAAAAGTCGATTTTTTATGAATTTACGGTAGATAGTAGATATGTTTTCGTATATCTATTATATTAAATATTTTTTGTGTAATACTAGATAAATATGAATATGAAATGGGTAGGTAGGTATATGAAAACATTAATTTATAGAAATAAATTTAATCATATCAGCATCTCTACGGGTCAGTCTACGGGTGCCGCTCGTTTAAATGGTAACTTTGCAATCCATTAAGGATTTAAATAATTGCAATAAAAAAATACTTTTTTATTGCATTATCGATATTTTTTATGACGGAATTGAATAACATTTCTTTTTTTCTAAAACCCTTTGAGGCCTTCTACATCTTAGACCAGCAGTTTTTAAACGCCGATTCACTGTAACCGTGTTTAAATTAACGTTATGAGTCAACAGAAACTCTCTTAAAACAGCCGACACTGTAAGATTTTCATTTCTTCTGGCTATTTGCACCAGATACCGGTCTTCGTTAGCAGTGGTAACACGGGGACGTCCACTTCGAGATAAATTAGAAACATATCCTGATATTAAAAACCGTCTTATTGTACGCGAAACGGTACTACGCACAATATCTAAAGTATCGCTTATTTCATGACGCGATAGCACTTGTTAATGCAAAAAAGTCACGATCATCATTCTGTGTAAGTCAGAAATTCTGTTTCTGGACATTCTGATTAAGTAAATCATGATTATTAATTAAAAGATGCAAATATTATAAATTTTACCTCAAGCTTAAATTCGAATTATTACAATACCAATATTTTTAAAAACTTAAGTTCCAAATTATTGATATCGGTTCACTTACAAACAATTGCCAAATTATGGAAAGCCTACTTTAAAAAAAAAGTTCAAGAATAATGGAAATATAAGGGGGGTGCAAAACTTTTGAAAGACTGTGTATAGGTATATAGCTATACTTACCAGCGTATTTCTTGTGCCTCATTACGAGTGGAGACCTTTTGTCCAAATAATAGGGTTCTGGAATAAAACAATTCGGTATAATATAAGTAAACAAAAGTCTCAATAAATTATTTAAAGAACTACTTAAATCAAATATTATTAAATAAACTCAAAAAAATTATAGCAAAACGAGATACGTAAATAATATGTAAATATATATTTACCAGCGTATTTCTTGTGCCTCATTACGAGTGGAGATCTTTTGTCCAAATAATAAGGTTCTGGAATAAAACAGTTAGGTATAATATAAGTAAACAAAAGTCTCATTAAATTATTTAAAGAACTACTTAAATCAAATATTATTAAATAAACTCAAAAAAATTATAGCAAGACGAGATACATACATTATATATAAATATGTACTTACCAGCGTATTTCTTTTGTCTCATTACGAGCGGAGTTCTTCTTTTTCTACCCCAATGTATAGGCTCTTGAATAAAATAGTTAGGTAAAATATGAAAAACAAAAATCTCATTTTATTAGATATTAAATTAATTAAAGAATATTTGATATAAAATATTCGACCCGAAACACTAAAAATTTGTTGATATTTATAATTAGTATGTTTATTATAAAAGGTGATTCGCAATTCATATTACAAAGTTCATTTTCGAATATGGTTTTATAAGCAAATATTTAAGTACCTACTTATTTTGTACTCATCGGTAGAACTTGTAATACTTGTAATATGAATTCTGAAACACCCTGTATAACAATAACGCTCCTTGCTAAATGTCGCACTCGGTAAGTTCCTGTAAACTTCCCGTACCTGCTAATAATAAATCTAAGGTTACTTTTATGTAAACTATCGTGTCGTCGGTCACTCGACGGTACAAAATCAAAACTTCATTGTCAGTACTAATTTTAAATGAACCGATAATAATGGGCCCAATTATATACGAACGACTGGGCCTTTGCCGCTGCGTTCTCTAAATCCGAGCGACAGGTATTTTAGGTTGAAGTGATGTTCTATCGTTTGACGACAAACGATGTGCATAAAGTAGGTAACCTTATTTCTCATGCTACGACTCGAATGTGGGACATTTTATTGCATGTTTCTTTGCATATCTCTTATGTCTCATTAATGTGAATATTTCATCTGGACCTCAGTATATAGGTTATGGAACTAAACGCTTAACGTTAATTGGCTAATGTCAATTTTGAGTGTATTTTGTTGTATCAACAACATAGGGGTAATTAGTTTATAATTTATGTAGGTAAATTATTACACATACCAGTATTGAACGATGATAACCGATCTGGCCATTGAAAATGATTTGCCTGACCTAAACAGTTAAAACAGTAGTTACATTTTATCTGCAAAAAGCAATATATAGGAATAAAATATTGGGCACATACATGTTAGATACAACATAATATTGATTTATACGTACACATACACCTTAATATTACACATACCAATCAAGTTATCGAACGATGATGAGGGTAATCGATTAAAAGGATTTGAATCTAAACATTAAAAACAAAAATTACATTTTTTCTGCAAAAAGCAATATACAAGGTGTTCCTAAAATAGATGGTCAAAACTTGAGGGTGCATAGAGCAAGTCAAACCGCGACGAAAACCTCCATGTGTTTTTTTCTTTAAAACGTTCCCTAAAACAGATACGGCATCTTTAAATGTGGGTTTTATAATGGTTTTTATTTAATATTTCTTGAAACTTTTAAGATAAAATAATCGAAATTGGTAATGGTACATTTACTATTGTTTTAATGCTTATTAAATTAAAATTATCAGTATTATTAAACATTTAACTGTTTATAGAAAAACAGAAAATAACCGTGAAATCAGAAAAAAATTAATTCGAATTAATTTTAATACACTACAATTTTCATATTTTTTTATTATCATCGAATAAGATTTCAAAAGGGAATGTTGATAAGAAAATAAAGCTGATTAAAAAATATATAATAATAAGACTGCCAGTGTCTAAGTTTGATAATTTTTAAAATTAATAAAAATTGTTTTCACTGCATGAATACATTCATGTAATGGAACATTCAAAATGATTTTACTCGAAAACGGCGCGTTCTATCGAAATTTGACAAGAGTACATTTTTTTAGTAGAAAACTTTGAAACCTCAGTTTTTTGTCATACGTTAAAAAAACTAACATATAAAAAACTTAGTGTGATATTTACCCACTCCCTGTGCAGTTTGACATACTCCCGAATTGAATATTGAGGATTCGATAATTTTGATATTCGATATAAGCATTAAACCAATAGTAAATATACCAATTTTCGTCATTTTATTTTAAAAGGTTCAGCAGATATTAATTAAAACTATAATAAAACCCACATTTAAAGGACCTCTATCTCCCTTAGAGGGCGTTTTAGAAAAAAAGCATATGGAAGTTTTTGTCACGGTTTGACTTACTCTATGTGCCCTCAAGTTTTGACCACCTATTTTGGGAACATCTTGTATAGAAATAAAATAGGTACATACTAGATACAAGATAATATTGATTTATACATAATGTTACACATACCAATCAAGTTATTAAACGATGATGAGGGGAACCGATTAAAAGGATTTGAATCTAAACAGTTAAAACAATTATTACATTTTTTCTGCAAAAAGCAGTATATATAGGAATAAAATATGTATTAGATACAACATAAATAATATTGATTTACACGTACCAATCAAGCTATTGAACGACGAGGGTCCATTGAGTTGAGGCCAAGACTGTGGATCTAAATAATTCGAACAATAATCTCGTTTCTTTAGTAAAATAGCAATATACAGCGTGTTTCACAACCGGATACACGTTTAATGAAAACTATTTGATTTCGTGCCCTTCATCTCCCTAACATAAGTCGCGAAACACCCTGTATTATATATATATATATATATATATATATATATATATAAATTAAAAATAAAAATATTATAAAAAAAAATTTATATTATAAATATTATAAAATAAAAATAATAGGGTGACTCGCCCGGGTAGCAGTGAATGACCGTTTCATAGATGGTTATACATTAGTTATTGAAATTAAGTTAAATTCAGCGAATAGCCAGTCTCAGTTCTGTTATTCTGAAAAGTTTTTAATAAGAAACTGGTGTAAAAATCGAACATTATGCGAGTAAATATAGTAGGTAATTTGAAACCGGTAGCAATTTTTAAAATATCACAAATAAAGTCGAATACAAAAGTAGGTACCTATAGATAGGTATTAAAGTTCGTCATTTCTTAACAGGGTCATAAAACCCTACTTCGTCTCGGGGTGTAAATTCTAGCTCTATACAAACTTCTATAAGATATTTCTAATTTTCTATACATAGGTAGCCAAACAATCTGATAATATTTACATGATATTATGAAATTTTCAATAGACCGATCAAGTTCTAATCAAAAAACATTTCTGATAACGTAACCCGTAAACAAGTAGATAGGTATAAAAGGAATAATAGAGTGTTACGTGAAATTTTGAAAAATTATTTACACTTCATTTACTATAACAAAGCGCCATTAGCTATTATATTGAAAAAAATTGAAGAATTTGAAGGATCTTTTCTAACTTTGATTTAAAATATTGTACCTAAATATATTCAACTGCGTTTATTATTTAAAAATTGTTATTACTTACTTGCATAAATTATTTGCAATGCACCAACGATGAATGCGCAAATGGTTGTTAACCTTTTCATTTTGACGACGATGCCAATCCCAATATTGGCCACTGTCGATGTAAAATTATTAAACCTATTTTATATACACCTATCGATACCCATTTTTAAAATTTTATGTTTCGCAGATTTACAGTGGTTTGATTATATTTTATTTGTGGTTAATTAGACTCAAATAAATATAAAAATTAAATACCCAATATTACCTAAATTTTTAATCAAATGCTGTGGTTAATTAATAAAGTAATATCAAAAATATTTTGCAGTATTACGAACCAAATAATTTATAATTATGTATAATAATAAAACTTGTAACAGTTAACAGTAAATAAATATTGTATCTATTTTTTTAGAAATAATTCATTTGATTAAATACAGTATCATATTAAAACTCAAAATTAGTATCACTATTTTGGTCAGGACCTGCAGAAGTTAAGTTATCTTTCTTACTTGTCGTTGTACTACACACACAGGGTGTCCAGGAATTGGTAAGAAATTTTCTCGGGGGCGTATAGACCGCGTCGAAATAATACAATACAATAGACGTTCGATACCGTGAACAAAATAAAACGGAGAGTATTCACACTAACATAACGGTTTGTTCACGTTAAACAGAGACAAATGATATTATCCTATTGTAAAAATAATGTTTTACGCATATAAATTAATACTTTTTTATTATGAACAATGTATGGCCAATGCATTAATATTTATATTTATTATAAGAAAATATATAGCGAGAGCCTCAAGTCAGAAGGGCGTAAAGCATTTATTTAAATTTTACAGAAAATTAAAAAAAAATGTTTTAAAACTTTGTTTTTTACACAATATGGGAATGTACTATTGCAGAAGCTACATAAAATCAAAACAAATTCAAAATCAAAAGAAATAGGTATATAGGTACGCCCAAAATCTTACTTTGCACAAAAATTGTTGTTAGGAACGTTCCTCTGACTTGAGGCCCTCGATATGTACTTCCTTGTAATAAAAGAGAATAGTAAATATATATTAATCGAATTGCAAGCCTTATTGGAACATGTAATTTCTCCAAATTATTATATGTAAGTATACCACCTAGCCAATAAAATGTCGATAACAACAATATACAAATGAAGTGCTTCTAGTTATTACTTTATTTACTTTTTAGTCTAGATATTTATTTTATTTACTTTTTTTTATTTATTCACGAATCTGAGAAAAAAGTAGAATGTGTACAGGAGGTCCTTTTCTCGGTGATTTGGATCTTAGTGAAGTTGTAATGAGTGTTTGATTTTCTAGTGATATGCGAGCATTATCAGATGTATGAATGTGTTTAACTGCTGTTGTATCTTGTTATAATCACTTAGTATTTCATATATTAAATTTTGGTAAGTGTAATTCTGTTATTTTTGAAATAGTGTGCAAACGCGACGCGAACTCAAACCTGCTACTTACTACGGGCGCACGCCCAAGCATTTTTAATTTTTTTAAGAAACTAATAAGTAATACAAAAATTCCATATGGTGCAGACTATTTGATGGACTGTATATTATGTATAGGTAACTATCAATACATAAACGTAATTTTATTTTATCTCGGACATTATTGTAACATTATTTTAATTTCCTATTTCAAGTCTGTAACTGTATGTACGTACATAATAATATTTATTTCGCTCGCATTACAATTTAACTTAAATTAATCATACGATTTAATTCGTGATAAATAAAAGTAGTTACCTCACTTTAAAATATTTACAATAGTACCTACGTAATTTCTTTAAATTTTTCGATGACAACTTTTAATTTAAAAATGAATTAAATAAGACATTATACGTTATCGACACATGTGGCTGAAAAGAATACAATGCACACTTCGCCGTTTTGCGTCAAACCCCACATAACCCCCCACGCGACTAAAACATAATAGGTATGAGTATACGAAAGGGTACGACGGTACGAAAATTGTTATTGAAATTTAGTTATACTCTATTTTTTTAAGTGTTTGGATGCGCGCGAGTGTCGTTTAAACTATAACATTTATGTGTCTAAATTTATGTCTAAACATATGTGTGTATTGACGGTTAACGAAAGACTTTTTGGATCGACTACCGCGGAATTTGATGCAACAAAATGATCAGAATTTTATTAATTTAAATAGTAATTATTTTATCGACTTTTAAAACGTACGTGCGTCGCACCGTACAAGTAATTATCAGAAATTTCCTACATTGAGTTATAAATAAAATTTATTAGGCACTGCACGTTAGATTTCTAGTTAGCGTTTGTATTAATAGCCCTGAAAATATCATAGGTAAGTACATGGGGTGTAATTTTATGTTAATTCCGGCATTCTAACTTTATTTGAAATGGTATTTATTAGCATTCCGCTTAAACGTTATAATTTTAAATTGTTTCACGCGAGAATAGGACTAATACATTATATTTTTGAATTACAAAATAATATGCAATATTTCTTGAATTTTCGAATGACAATTTTTAATTTAAAAAAACGTAATAAATTGTGTAACATTATGAACACATGTGGGATCCGATAAGAGTACAAGCGAAGGACTGATGGAGTGAAGGACTTCACGCTAATTCGTTATAAAATTGTATGATTTACATGGGCGTAATTTCAAATTTGACTGCACGTTGTTATTCCATTTTCATCTTTTAATTTAAATAAACGCAATAAAACACTTCAGCTATGCGACCACACATTTGGCCGATAAGAATATCTACAATGCACACCTCGTCGTCTGGCATATATATTCGCTTTTATAACAATAGCCACATGTACCGATTGTCGATAAAATGACCATTTTAAAATTTACAAAACGGACATTAGAAATTTATGCAATTAACAAATTGTACGAATAAGATTTTCGAAATTATACTTTAATAGTACTCCTTTTGTTTCAGTGTTTTGAAATGCGTATGAGGTAGTGTCATTTTATCGAGATTATAAAAAATTATAAACTATTTAAACGCCGGCAGTTCCTTATTTATTGCTTTGTAATACCTGAAATAAGAGTTTTCTAATTGTTTTCGACATGTTCTGAGTACGTTACGGCTCAAAACCTTGCGGTCAAAATTTTGCCAAGAAAAAATCGATGAACTATACTAAGGGATTTTTTCGAGATTTGGCAAAAATTTTAAATCGGCGTAAACGCGCTTAGATTGTCATTTCTTGCATTGTTAATCTCGGAAAACTAGTTTTCAATTAATTCCGGACCTGTTCTATGTGTATCAGGTGGCGTCATTTTATCGAGATCATAAAAAGTTATAATCCATTTAAACCCCGGCAGTTCGTTATTTATCGCTTCGTAATACCTGAAATACGAGTTTTCTAATCGTTTTCGACTTGATCTGAACGTTACAGCTCAAAACCTTTGCGGTCAAAATTATGCCAAAAAAATTTTAAATCGATTTAAACGCGTCTAGTTTGTCATTTATTGCTTTGTTGTGCTCGAAAAGCGAGTTTTCCAGTAGTTCCGGAGCTGTTCTCGACGTCTGGGGTTGGGCCAAAATTTTGCCAAATTCATAGACTATACCATGTGCTATTCACCATTTTGCTGAAATTTTATATCGATTTAAAGGCGTCTAGTTTGTTATTTATTGCTTTGTTGAGTTCAAAAAGCGAGTTTTCTAGTACTTCCGGAGCTGTTCTGGACGTCTCGGGTTAGGCCAAAATTTTGCCAAATCCATAGACTATACCACGTGCTTTTCACCATTTTGCTGAAATTTAAAATCGATTTAAACGCGTTTAGTTTGTTATTTCTTGCTTTGTTGTGTTCGAAAAGCGAGTTTTCCAGTAGTTTCGGAATTGTTCTGGACGTCTCGGGTTGGGCCAAAATTTTGCCAGAACCATGGACTACGTTTTTTTTCACCATTTTGCTAAAATTTAAAATCGATTTAAACGCGTCTAGTTTGTCATTTATTGCTTTGTTGTGTTCAAAAAGCAAGTTTTCCAGTAGTTTCCGAGCTGTTCTCGACGTCTGGGGTTGGACCAAAATTTTGCCAAATCCATAGACTATACCACGTGCTTTTCGCCATTTTGCTGAAATTTTAAATCGATTTAAAGGCGTCTAGTTTGTCATTTCGTGTATTGTTGTGTTCGAAAAGTAAATTTTCCAGTAGTTTCGGAGCTGTTCTGGACGTCTCGGGTTGGGCCTAAATTTTGCCAAATCCACGTGTTTTTTATCATTTTGCTGAAATTTTAAATCGATTTAAACGCGTCTAGTTCGTCATTTCATGCATTGTTAGCCGGTCCTGGCCGGGTAAGTTTTTGAACCCTAACAGGGTTTCCTTTGCGTTTTCCTTATCGATTTGTCTGGGTTTCCGTTAAGGAACAATCGCAACTAGTCTTTTCCCGCTAATTCTTAATCTTCTTTTCAAGTTGATTTAAGTCCATTGTTTGGGCAAATGCAGACCATTGCCATTGTAGACCTTGAACTAAAAAAAACATGAAACTATTAATATATGGGCCATGTAGGATAATGTTGGTCGCGCCCTATATATACCGACAAATCCATGGCGCCCATATTAGGCGAAATGCGTACAAAATAAAATTTGCAGGAAAAGAAGAACAAGTTACGACGATGCGCAATAAATAATCAAAAATCAGGCAGTGTACTTACTTTGATTTCGAATAGTTTGTGTACGTTCAAACAATAAATGTGAAAAATCCAACCTCTAACGTAGTGGAACTGTTACGTAAACGACCGCTTTCACTGCCCGGCAGAAACTAACTAAGCGTTTCTCGCAAAAGCCCGAACGAGCGAGGTGGGAAAGGCCGACCTTCAACGATGCCATAGAACGGCTTTCACACGCTATCATCGGGGTTTTCCGTATAACTCGAGATTACCAGTTCTAGGGCGTGGCCCAGATTTACCTATTATTGTTCCGTACCTAGTCAAAAATTAGTTTCTGGCCTGTTTAAACGTCTCAGGTAAGAGTCAAAATTTTATAAAAACCATGGACTTTTTATCGAAAATTATTTTCGAAAACTCGATGTTTGCGAAAACACGTTTAATTCATTATTTTTCGACTAGGGGTCCACTTCTCGAACCATTCGCTTACGTACGTACGCGAAAATGACGTCTAACAATGGGTTTCCATAGAAACCCATTATGTAAACGAATGGTTCGAGAATTAGACTCCAGTGTTGTTTTTGAGACGAAACAAAAGGTTTTAGTTCGGGCCAAATTTTGCAAAAACCAAAACTTGTCGAAAATTTTCGAAATTTCGAAATTTTCCGCCAAAATTTTTCTTGGCGGAAACGCATTTAATTCATTATTTTATGCTAATTTACGTGCAAATTGATATTTCTGAACGTATACAGACAAAACAAAAAGTTCACGACGGATCAAAATTTTCCAAAAAATGTCGAATGTTATAAAACCGCTGGTATTTAATTCTTTCTTTTTTTGTTCTAGCCGTCTTCGTAATCTTGGTGGGGGGTCGATCAGCCACATCGGTGTTCTTGTTACTGGATCTGTCGCAGACCCATGCTTTGTGAGCTGTTCGATGTTTTCTTCTTTGGAGGTTTCGGTGCCCATCGAATTACTCGACTGTAAATAGTAGTATTTTATTAAATGTTGTAAACCTTATTAATAATTAATTGTAATAAATTGTAATTGTAAATAATAAATAAATACTAGTAGTAAACATAAAAAGATTTTGTTATTTTCGTGGCGTTTTTATATTTGAGTAGAAGTGATGAAAAATAAAATTAATTAATTAAATAGAAAAAGAAATAAAATTAAAAATAAAATATAACTCGCATTTATATTGGAATAGTTCTATATTAATATAGAAGAAACAAATTTCACATATTTGGGCTTAAAACGTAGCTCAGTGGTAAACACCGATGCTTCTCATCCACTAAGACTCGGGTTCGATCCCCGGGCCGGGCGAAAACTTTTGTTGGAGATCAGAGCCTGGCGGCAGAGCCGCCAGCCTGATCCTCTCACGATCTTGGGAACTGGGAGGCGGCAAAGCCGCCTGCCTCATTTTTCTCTTAGACAGACATTATTATTAAGAATATGAGTGTCAATTTTTATTAATCTTCGCCCTCACCAGGGTTCGAACCCAAAACCTCCGGACGAGGAGATTATTATTGCTGATTATTTTGAGAATATGAGTGTCAATTTTTAGTAATCTTCGCCCTCGTCGAGGTTCGAACTCAGAACCTTCGATCCCATAACTGACGGTGTCGCCATCTACTAGTACTTCAGCAATAATAATCTTTTAATTCTTATATAATCGTGATTTTTATTTATTTACATCGATGGAAATTTTAGGTAACTTTTAGTCAATTATAAAGGCAGTACGATAATAATAAAATCAATTTTTATTTACTAAGTTTATTAAAAGTATATAATACATTATAATTAGGTACAATTACACATACAAATATAATTTTTATCACCCATAGTGTGTAAGGTTTTATTAAATGTAATAATAAATTCATTTTTATAAATAAAGATGTACTTATTGCTAAATGAAGGTTAATTTTTCTTGTTGATGCTGGGATTCGAGGAGCCGCGAGTCCGTTGTTCGACAGTCTGGTGTCTTGACCACTCCACCATGTCAGCCCCCTATAAAATAAAAAGTAAACTTTTAGCAACTTCTGCATTCATTAAAAAAAAGAAAAAAAAACGATTTTTTTGTTGAAAAATTGATAAAACCCTTTCAAAAATGATAGATTTTGTACAAAAACGAGCAAATATGGACAAAAATTGGAAGTTTCGTATCAGGATAGCAGAAGCACGTTCTAAACAACTTCCGCTCTCCTGAAAAAAAAATGTTTTTTTGGTCAAAAAACGAACATTTTGGTCAGAAAACGAACATTTTCGTCAAAAAACGTACATTTTGGTCAAAAAACGAACATTTTGGTTAAAAAACGAATATTTTGATCAAAAAACGAACATTTTGTTCATAAAACGAACACTTTGGTCAAAAAACGAACGTTTTGGTCAAAAAACGAATATTTTGATCAAAAAACGAACATTTTCGTCAAAAAACGTCCATTTTGGTTAAAAAACGAACATTTTATTCAAAAAACGTACGTTTTGGTAAAAAAAACGAACGTTTTGGTTAAAAAACGAATATTTTGGTCAAAAAAACGAACATTTTCGTCAAAAAACGAACATTTTATTCAAAAAACGAACATTTTATTCAAAAAACGTACGTTTTGGTCAAAAAACGAATATTTTGATCAAAAAACGAACACTTTGGTCAAAAAACGAACGTTTTGGTCAAAAAATGAATATTTTGGTCAAAAAACGAACATTTTCGTCAAAAAACGTACATTTTGGTTAAAAAACGAACATTTTATTCAAAAAACAAACACTTTGGTCAAAAAACGAACATTTTCGTCAAAAAACGTACATTTTGGTTAAAAAACGAACATTTTATTCAAAAAACAAACACTTTGGTCAAAAAACGAACATTTTCGTCAAAAAACGCATGTTTTCGTCAAAAAACGAACATTTTGGTCAAAAAACGAATATTTTCATCAAAAAACGTACATTTTGGTAAAAAAACGAACATTTTGGTCAAAAAATGAATATTTTGGTCAAAAAACGAACATTTTCGTCAAAAAACGTACATTTTGGTTAAAAAACGAACATTTTGTTCAAAAAACGAACACTTTGGTCAAAAACGAACATTTTGGCCCAAAAACGAATCTTTTGGTCAAAAAATGAACTTTTTGGCCCAACAACGAATCTTTTGGACAAAAAACGATCATTTTGACCCAACAAGGAATCTTTTGGTCAAAAACAAACATTTTGGCCAAAAAACGAACTTTCTGAAAAAAAGCATATATTGGTCAAAAATTGACGAAAACGTTCAAAAAGTGCTCGATTTTGTACAAATCCTATAAGAAGTTATTAGTCAAAGAAAACATTATTTTAAAAGAAACGTTATATTAATATACAGTCATACCTCGTTTAACGAAGCTAACGCGTTCCACAAAATCACTTCGTTAAGCGAAATTTCGTTATACGAGGTAATATTATATGGCCAGAATAGGGTTATTTTCCAACTTATGTTAATTCTACATAATACGAGGAAGGTGTTAACTAGGTCAATCAATTAAAGTTCCAACGAAATTACCTTCCTTTTCTTTGAAACTGGCATTTTAATTAAAATTATAGTCTAAAGTTTATAATGCAATCAATTAATGAACTATTATTGCAACGCACCACACTAACTAACATAAATGCAAATAACAACTGCGTACTTGCGCTTCGAGTATGGGTAGGGATGATCACACGACAGTCGCGATTGGCGCGCGATATTGTTGAACGTTAACTTTGAATTTTGAAGACTTCGTTATAGCACGGTATCGTTATCGGAAGTTACGTTAAGCGAGGTATGACTGTATTTATATTTTATAACGAATTACTTATTAATACACGCAAAGTGAACATTTAAAATTTAAGCAATTACGACTGCAAAATAAATAAAGTTGGGTGCGCCATCTGCCAAGATTTAGATAAACTATAGTATACTATAAAAAAGAAATTTGTAATATTATCTAGACATTACAAAAAACAGAAATCTGTAATGTTATCTAGCGTAAAAAAGAAATATGTAACGAATCCAAGTTACTAAAAGGAAATTTTATAAAATCACGTCGTCGTTGATCATATTACATTCAAATACAAATATATAGAAGAAGTCCAGGTAGAAGCATTTAGTATAAAAAGCAGAACCACCTCTTACATTTACAAGTTTACATAAATATTCCTAACACTTTATTATTAGTTACATTATCTTTATTATTACTACTTATTACTATTATTATTACTTTATTATTAGTTAGCACAAACAGAACAATATTTCAAAATTTGTTGTGTACTTACCAATTTGAGCTTCAAAATAATATAAGGAAATATAGATGCGTTCGCTATTTGAATAAATTAAAGTAAACTATAGCAAACCATAAAAAAGAAATCTGTAATGTTATTTAATGTCATAAAAAAAGGAATCTGTAATATAAATGAAAAAAGGAATCAACAGCGAATTGAACGTTGCTAAAAAGAATTTATATATATATATATATATATATATATATATATATATATATATATATATATATATGTTTATATATAGTTATATAAGTTTATATATAGTTATATAAATTATGTAACATGAACAAATAACAAGTTTTTATTTACATTTATAGTGTAGAATAATGGCTACGTCGCTCGCCAGTTAAATTTCGTACTGCCACGATAATCTTCTGGTCTATTTGCTACCGCCAGATTCAAAAAGCTTAAAAGTACAAAATATTATCAAACGCTAAAGAACTTGCTACCGTTTTTCGTAGTAACTGAATAGAATTCCGCAGTTTAATTTCGTACGTTTGGTTTATAACGAGATGGCCTCACTATATATGTATTTGGACCCTTCGTTCGCTGACATCTTGTAATGTTATCGAGTACCCCTCTCCGTTTGCAATAGTTCCAACAAAACATCCAAAGTTCCTGCAACAAATTACTATGAGAAGGAATCAATGAATATAACCCAATTATATATTTATTTGCTTTAGCAAGAAATGAATTTAGAATAAACCACAACAATCATTTTGGTCGCAAACTTCGAACTAACCTTGCACTTCTACTTTGACAAATCTCTTCATAATTTATGTAAAATGCAACTGAAAATGTTAAATAGTTAGTTTAAGAAACCAATTTTATTGTGATGGAATGTAAATTTTGAACGAATATTGTATAACCTAAGAATTTAAAAATATATTTTCCATCTATTGGATTTTCCGTCAATTACAAAATAGAAACTGTAAAATTCTAAGAAGGAAACTGTAACCTAGATCATACAAAAGATATCTATAAATTTGATAACGGACTGTCCATCTATAAAATATAATATTTACAGAATTTAAAAAAAAATTCAAATCGAAAATGGTATTTGCAAATTTTGAAAACTAGTCATTTATCTATAAGACGATATTGACTACAAAATACAAAAAACTTAAAAATTAGTAAAAAATAACTGTAATGTAAACTGTACAAAGCATTTTGCAAGTTGTGTTAGACGTTTTAGCATCAAAATGCATGCATAACAAATTCACAATTCTTGAATAAGTGAAATACCTGAAATGTTTCTCCAAAACTCCACAATAGTACAGCTCGAGTTGCAAATGCAGTCCCAAACGTCTGTCGCTGTAGACCATTCATTTTGGTCTTTTCGTCCGTCAGTTGTGCCTTAACGCCTTTTTCTAACAGCATCCCACTCTGTAAATGTATGCAGCATAACTAGAAATTTATTTCAATAGGAACAGCACTGATAAGATAGAAGAACCTCGATTACTTGAACTGGCCATGTGAATTACAAACAAAATTCTCAAGTAAATATATTTCGATTACTCGAATTTTTGATAATTCGAAGTTTTCTTCGATTCCCTTCAAATTTGAATTATCGAGGTTCGACTGGACTTGCAATTTTAAATTTAAACAAACGCAATTTAAAAATCAACCAAGAGTTTTTTGAGAGAAATAGAAATTTATTATCAAAGAAATAAAAAATTAATAGCTCTTTATCCTAAATAATAAAATTGAGAACAGAAACTATGCTTACTTTGTCACTTCATAAATCTACAGAAATCTGTTTTAGGACTGTGAAATTTTCACATCAATCGTCAGTGTAAGATGTGTCCGAGTAGACGTAGAAATATCACATTCTTCAAGTTTGCCGCCTGACACTTCCTTTTTGTTGTTGTTGGTCATCAGCTCGTAATGCAACTTGCCCATTCACTCGATGTTTTGCAACTCAACTCCACTTCAAACTCACGGTTCTTTGTACATTAGTAACCCCTGTGCGTCGTCTAAATTCCATATTTCTGATTCCAATGACAACCATGTTTTTTTTAACCGGAACGTAACAAGCTTAGTGGAGAAGATATCCCTTTGTCTGACGCCTCCTGCTTAATGGAGAACCTTCGTGTCTGCCTCAGCTCCAACGAGAAATCCACAATTCCTGCAACAAATTATTATGAGAACTGACACGGAAGAAAACAACAGTCAAATAGGTATTTAACCAAATTATATTCTTACAGTCCGAGACTCGTTCTCAGGACTTGGTCGGTAAACTGTAAACAAATTTTAAACACGTAGGTCGTTAAGTGAGAAGTACCTAATATCGATTTGATTTACAATTAGTTATAACGGAGTTTGTGATTCAAATTTATGTTAAAACAAAACAATAATTTTTCAATAAACTTTCAAACATATCCACCCTTACTTTTACTTTGATACATTTCCACTTAATTTATGTAAAGAATCAAATTAAAACAGTTAAATCACTTCAGTTAAATCCACAAATCACGGTGTTATTGTAATAAAATAATAAAATGTAGATTTTGAGTTAATTTTGTAAAACTTATCTAAATAATATAAATTTGAAATTATTTTAGACATCTATTGGGTTTTCTATAAATTACAAAAATAGAAAGGGTAAAATTCTAAAAAGTAAACTGTAACCTAAGCCGTACAAAAGAAATCTACAAATTTCTGAAGAGGTTAACCATTACTTAGATGTTATGATAACTACAATATTTAAAAACTGTAATAAAAGTCCAAAAGGAATTGCAAATTTTCAAAATTAGTCATCTATAAGACGATATTGACTACAAAATACGAAAACTAGAATTTAAAAAAATAAGTTTAAAAGTTGAAAGATTCGTTTCGGTCTCTTTCGACCATCACTTGCACCCAACTTTTAATAGCAGCCCATTCTGCAAACGTACACAATTTAATTAGAAATTTATTTCTATAAAAACTGCGCTGATAAAATACTTAAAATTTTAGATTTAAGCATACGCAAATTAAAAAGCGACGAAATCGAAGAATTTGTTAAAAAAAATAAAAATGCATCACAAAAGAAATTAAAAAAAATGAAATTACCTATAAACAAATACCGAACACACAAATATTGAAGAAAATTAATAGTTCTTTAACATGTTAAACTCGGAGGTAGTAAAAAGCAATCAATTACCTGCAAAATTGTTATGTTGCAAAATTGTTATCCATTGCCAGGCGATACAATTATGAACAAGTCCCTTCGTCAAGAATGTTCTATTATTGCTGAGCGATCCACCCCTGTAAACGATTATGTCTACAAGTCGTATACTTACACAACACAAAATACAAGGCCTTCGTTGGCATTCAACTAAGCAATGAATCGATGAGCTGCCCCGATACATTTTAATATGACCGGCAATTCACAAGCGGGTCACCCCCGAGTCGAACATATTAATCTAAATAATAAACTCTAAGGACGCGACTGCAGAAATCTGATTCGGGACCTCTCAATTTTAATATCTGGAGTCGATGTCTCATTTTTAAATTTTCTTCGTCAATCGGTGGTTTATTTATAAACTTCATGCTGGAGACCCTCGCCGTCTGCAACGGTTCCCGTAAAATATCCACAATTCCTGCAACAAATTGTTATGAGAACCAGTACAAAAATAAACAATGGTCGAATGAGTATTTATTTACCATAAACTTCAAACGTATTACCTACCATTGTGCTTCCACTTCAACGCGTTTCCATTTAATTTATAGTAATTTGTGTAAAATCCAAATTGAAAATGTTAAATAGCCCAAGAAACCATAATCTTAATGTCATCAAATGTAGATTTGACGTGAATTTTATACAACAGAACTTAACCTAGAATTTAAAAAATATTTTGCCATCTATTGGATTATCTATGAATTGCAAAATAGAAAGTGTAAAATTCTAAAAAGTAAACTATAACTTTATCTGCACAAAAGAAATTTGTAAATCTTTGAGAAGTTAGCCATCTCTTAATTGCTATAATAACTACATAATTTAAAAACTGTAATAAAAATCAAAAAGAAATTGCAATTTTCAAAATTAGTCATCTATAAGACGATATCGACTACAAAATACAAAAACTATAGAATTTAAAAAAGTTACTGCAATTTAAACGGCACAAAAGAAATTAGCAAATTACAAATAGTTTCGGGAGGTTTCAGTAGCAAAATAACAAATTAATTATCATACCTAAAAATATTGCTCCGAAATTTTAGAAGCGGTGCAGCTCAAATTGCAAACATTGCTCAAACAACTGTCCCTTTAGGCCATTAGATTGCAAATCCATGGACTATACTACGTGTTTTTTCACCATTCAAGAGGTTCAGGTAAAAGCATTTAGTATAAAAAGCAGAACCACCTCTTACATTTACAAGTTTACATAAATATTCCTAACACTTTATTATTAGTTACATATACGTACAAACAGAACAATATTTAAAAAGTAATTGTGAACATACCAATTTGAGCTTCAAAATAATATAAGGAAATATAGATGCGTTCGCCATCTATACAAATTAAGGTAAACTATAACAACCCATAAAAAAGAAATCTGTAATATTATCGAAGCGTTATAAAAAGGAATCTACAACGAATCGAACGTTGCTAAAAGGATATTTTGTAAAATTATGTTATAGTTGTTCAAATTAACAAAATACAAGCCTTAAAAATAAATAATCAAATTACAAACAAATATAGGACAAGACCAGTTGTAAGAGAAAAAGAAGTTATTCTAATTCAACCGAAAAACCTATCCTTAAATCTAACAATATAATAAATACAAAAGTTATTATTATTAATACTCCACACATTTGGGCCAATATTGGTTCACATTTGCAAAAGCGTCTGCACATCGAGACATATTTTACTTTCGTACCTCTTAGTTCTTATAGTTCTCCTAGTGGAAAATTTGAATTTATAGCGTTTCTAGTATGGATTTCTTCAGTTTTTGAACTTGCTCGAAGTTAAAAGCAAAAGAATTTTTTATTTATATGCAAATAAATGAAATTTTCATGTTTCTTATCACATTTCAAATTAATGCAAATAATATGGAAGAGTAATTAATACAATAGTTTAAATTATATTGAATGTGTTAATTATAATTATAATTAAAAATAACTTTTCTATAAGTTGCGGAGCTGTTCTAAACGTTTCAGTTCAGGTCAAAATTTGATCAAAACCATGAACAATAATAAGGCTTTTTGTCGAGAATCCTTGAAAATTTTAAATCGATTTAAAAGCGGGTAAATCGTTATTTTCTGCTTTGTTATTATCGAAAAACTACTTTTCAACTAATTCCCGACCTGTCTATGCGTATCGGGTAGCGTCATTTTATCGAGATTATAAAAAAATACAATTTATTTAAACGCCGGCAGTTCGTTACTTATTGCTTCGTAATACCTGAAACACGAGTTTTCTAATCGTTTTCGACATGTTCTGAACGTTACGGCTCAAATCCTTACGGTCAAAATTTTGCCAAGTAAAAATCGCCGAACTATACTAATGGATTTTTTCGAGATTTAGCAATAATTTTAAATCGCCGAAAAGGCGCTTAGATTGTCATTTCTTGTTATTCTCGAAAAACTAGTTTTCAACTAATTCCGGACCTGTTCTATGCGTATCAGGTAGCATCATTTTATCCAGATTATAAAAAATTATAATCCATTTAAACGCCAACAGTTCGTTATTTATCGCTTCGTAATACCTGAAATACGAGTTTTCTAATCGTTTTCGACTTGTTCTGAACGTTACGGCTCAAAAGCTTGCGTTCAAAATTTTGCCAAAAAAAAAACGTATTAATTTTTACATTTGTAAAATATGTATTGATTTAACTAGAAGTTTATATAAAAAAATGCAACTTTCCTTTAGTAATCTCACAATTTTAGGTAATTTTTATAGACGTTTTATGGTCATCACGTCATAGATAACAAGGTTAAAATAGATTACTGTTTCCAACGATAAAATATAAAAACAATTATTAAGCAGTAATTTTCGAAGCGTATAAATTAGGGTAAGGGTCCCCTCAAGTATAAACAACTAGCTTTTACCTGCAGCTTCGTCCGCGTTGGATTCACAATATTCGAAGGATTTATTTCTCCAAATTTCATATTTTAAAGGAAATACGAACAAACTGATTGAATTTTTAAAAAACAAGGAACGTTTTAGCGAGCAAAGTGCGCGAATCCATTTTTAACATTTTTAATGACAGGATTTAATTAGGCGTTACCTGCTAATTGTTCGCTAATCTGAACGCATTGATGATCCGAAACACCCGCGGTCCCAATTAGTTCAGATTATCGAGGTTCTACCGCATTTGAAAATAAGTGAAAATGCTAACTACTATAAAAATAGGTACTTATTGTTACATTTTATTATGTAAGTAAATATATAGATACATCCATACATGTATTATAATTGAATTTGGTAAGATATATTAGACGAACTCCCAATCTGACATATTGTAATAACATATCACAGAGCACGTCTGTAATTTTCCATCATTTATAAGCCAGAGATTCTAAAAATAAATTGTATTATAAGTTATTTTTCATAAATATTTCTGTACATTATCGACTGTGGCATATATCGGCAGAACTACTTAATCCACAATAAGTAAATTTTACAAGAGCGTACATTTTGTGTTGTAGCGTAGCTATAAACAGCAAATCGACTTTTCTGGTGGAAAAAATCGAATATTTTTACCAGATTTTAACAAATGATGCCTTAGATCGTTAAGTCGTTTTGCCAAAACGCCGTCGATATTATTATCTAGTATAAATTAGTAAATTATTTATAGATATATTCAAAATAATATGCACTAATATGACAGGATTATTTAAAAAATGATACATATACGAAGCCAAGTAGTAAATACAATAAATTATCTTCTCTGCGTACATTAACTGCAATAAATTAATTAAAAGCCAAAATAACATTTAGTGGGCATAGAAACAGGTGCAGTTATATTGTAGATGTTTCTCAAAATTTCCAAATTACACCCTTAATCTGTAAATAAAGGCGAAATATGTATCTAGATATTCATTACAAGCAAATACATTTTTCTCGGTAAAAATATGAAAGGAAATAATTCTACGGTTGTACGAATAAATCCTAAATGATCGCGAAAGATTTGAAAGGGCGGTTCCTTGGTTTATTATAAGTGCAAAATGTTCCAAAATGCTTCGTTTCTCATGCCAGATACCGAGATCGAAACTTATTTGTTTAGACAAATTATAAACAAAATTTCCGAAATGGTAGGTACGTTTAGGCTGTAGATAGTCATTTAAAGAAACCTAAAAATTAACTAAACTTAACTTTGTTTCTTAACAAAGTTTCTCAATTTCATCGAAAATGGATACCTACATAAATATATAATAAATCTAAAATATCTCATAAATGCCAAGTTAAAATTAAAAAAATATATAAGACAAACCTTTTTCGCGTGGTTGTATGTCAAGCTACTGATGTTACCATATTTTTCGGAAATATGCCAATCCACAGCCCAAGAAGTTTTATTGTATAAATTTACGGCAAAAGATACAGATAACCCTTTTGCGTCACTTGCAGTTACTCCGTATAAAACTCCCGAAGCCACAAACATTTCGACGAACTGTTTGTGATCCAAAGAAACGTCCCAAATAAATTGGGCCGTTACAGACGCCGTATCGATCTTTAAAAAAATGAATTAGCTTTAAAGACCCAATTTTGTATTTAAACACACGTATGTATACTTTGATAACTCCTGTTCTGCTTGAGCCAGGAACGGCAAATATGGCCCATAAACCGTTTTCGTCCACACTAAGATCAAAATAATTACGACCTGTACTATATAGTGGCTGTACATTATTATTTGTAACACCTGGTATACTAAAAGCTTGCATGGTTTTGTTGTTTAAAATGTACTTTATTAAAAGAACATTGTTCGTTTGTGTCGAATAATAAAACGAGCCGTCGTAGACTACGTTACTGGTTCCTTCCACGTCCATATATAAATTGTACAAACTAAAAGGCAATACCGTAAACGGTGCGTTAGCCGCTAGCAATATCACAATTCATCTACACATAATACATACGTCGTTGGTTTATTCACAAGAAACGCTGCCGAGTTATCGAATTCAAATAACACATTCTTAAAGAGAGACGTTTCCCAAAACTTATCGGCATCAGCTTCCGTAGGTGGATTGTCATCTGCCATCCAAGAAGAAGACGACGCATCGGTCGTTCCATAAGTTGTTAGCTCTTGAGTTCCGTTTAATATACATTCTATAAAAGAATAGTTCGCTTACATTATAAGCGACTTTGTTTTTGAAACAGCTTTACCTGGAACTTTAATCGGCGGTTCTTCCAAATAGTTACCTACGCCATATTTCTTTACAACTACTTCTGGAACTTCCGCATTCGTGGCTGGTTGTAACACAAGTAATACATAAAATTAATGTGTATACCTACTAATAATTTTGTTTATTATAATCTACCTACCAGTTTTACATGGAGGCCCCGTAGGTCCTTCTGGACCCGGCACGCCTACAATTAATATCACTCGATTAGGTATAAGTAGGTACTTATATTTACCTACTTCGTCGTTTTTGAATGTTTACATTTCTGCTTAATTTTTTTTTACTTTTCTTTAACTGAAATTCCATATTTCTATCGTAGTTTGATTTATATAAGGGGTGAACTTTTAAGTTTGAAAATCACTCATCCGATGACCCACCCCGAAATTTGCCAATTAAAACATTTTTCAATATTACATATAGGTGGTAGTTCAGTTTCTTTTCCAATTTTTGACCACTCTGAATTTCTAAACGGGACACTTCTGTTCTTACCGACCCCACCTCGTTAAATCATTTTTTATGAGCTACTTGAAATTTAAAGTTTAAATTTTAATTTTAAAATTTCATTCAATAAAAATGTACCCTTGCGTATAATTATGATTAAATGTAGGTACCTATCGTTTTCGAGTAAAACAAAGTTATCGTTAGGAAATAAGTTAATGTGCCATAAAACCACGTGTCTACTTGAAAGAAATTTATGCATTTTCGTTTTACGCTTTTAGCATTATGAATTTAATTTAAATTCAGCAAACACAGGGTCGTACTTAAAATTTGAAATTCGATTTTCACGGAAATTATCAAAAAGCGACCGTATGTTAATAAGCAAAATATGTTTTAA
The DNA here is from genome assembly GCA_036326145.1 of Rhagophthalmus giganteus. Classification (NCBI taxonomy): domain Eukaryota; kingdom Metazoa; phylum Arthropoda; class Insecta; order Coleoptera; family Rhagophthalmidae; genus Rhagophthalmus; species Rhagophthalmus giganteus. Next base: position 67,655,581 of record JARFJA010000001.1, on the reverse strand, counting down.
ATCATTACAGCTATCCTCCATTAAGAGGTTCAGACATATTCAAGTTACACCCCGTGTATAGTGACGTTAAGTGTGTTACCGTTTTTCATAGCCTATCATTAATTCAAGTAGGCTACATAATTTTCAAACAATAGATAAGTATTGATATTATAGTAGAGTGCTCAGCGCCCCGAAAAATGACTTTCGTGGGGAGGTCGGGGTTACAAGATGAAACCTCGATAGATCGAAAGAGCGTATTTTTTTATTTAAAAAGCCAAAAGCCGTCAAAAATCGTCCAGTGCAAAAGGGCACTATCTTCACCGAAAGAGTTATTCAGCGTACGTATAGAAGGAAACGTGAACTTTCTTTTGCCGTAAAATTCGTAATTGGTTTTGTGGAATTAATCGTTTAAAAAATTTTCGAAAAACGCAAAATACACGGGCTCTTATGGAGAAAAATAACTTTCGGGGCCGATATCTCGGTTCGAACAGCTAAAAAGTTCACTTCAATTTCGCGTTTTTTACCGTTTATACTGTCACAACTACAAAACAGTAAGACATATCGAAAAAATTTATTCTTTAAAAAAGTTTGGTTTGTCCTTGTAGCATCCGACGATAGAAGAATTATATTTTTGTAGGGCTTCATAATTATGATAAATAATTAAAAGTGAAAACATGCGAAAATTGCATTTTCGAGAGTCGCACTCTCAACTGGGCGCATCGCGCTCCCATCTCACTTTTTCCCGTAGCTCCCTCTCATTCTATACGTAATTCAAAGAATTGTGACATACTATGATTATTATTGTAAATACACCTTATCCGTTATTTTAATAATTAAGTACATAATATAAGAAGCGTTTTATATTAAATAAATTTACGAAAAGCTCCTATTTCATAATAAAACTACAGCGACTTTAAAATTTAATGTCTGTTATTGTTATTCTTCTTTTTATAAAATTGTGGTAATAAGCCAATAACAACAATTAATTAACACCATATATTTCAACTCTGTTTAGAGTTATCTTCAAGTGGTAAAATTTTATAATTTCCGCAGTAAAAATCAAAAATTTGGTGCAAAAAGGAAACTCCTGGTAGGTATTAATTGTATCCTTATTATGGCAATTTATTAGGACTATTGTCCCTAATTGTAAGTGTATTAAATAACCACAAGTTAATCACCATTTTTCTGCTACAGTATGCCAAATGTGCCTTACAGCCTTAAGTTTGTTAACAAATTTGGTATTACCTAGTTAAAATTATCAAATTTAATGTAAGCCTTATATTACATTAATGTTTGTACACTTAATTATTAAGTGATATTGACGAATTAAATTAGTGGTATTCCATATCACAACTTAATGATCATATTATCAAACTACAAGTTTTGCTACAATTCATTACAAATTCTATCAACCTAATCAGTTACACGACTGTAACCGATCTGATGGAAAATAGATTTGGGAGAAAATCTGAGTACCTTATACTAAGTACCAAAGTATCCTTCCCAAATACCACTAAGAGTGTTAGTAACGTGTTGTAGTTGTAACAATATAGCATTATTTGTGATTCAAAATTTCGTTTCATTATGTTTTCTAGATTCATTAGCAAATGTCAGATGTAGGAAAATGAATGAGTTCAATTGGTTTCTGTAGACTTTATGGAACAAAATGTACCAAGCAGTGACACATTCTAAATGTGTCAATGTATGATGAATAAGGATGGTGTTAAATCTTAAGGGTTTAATCATCAAGGCACAATGTCTAATTTAAATGCGATAAAGAATACAATTTTAACGTTACTTTATACCAAATTATTGTTAGACGAAACTTAAGAAAGTCTGTAAGGCACATTTGAGCATAACTTAGTATGAAAAATGGTGAATTAATTGTGTGTTATTTAATACACTTACAATTATGACAATAGCCAATAAATTGCACATAATAAGGATTACAATTTAATACCTACCGGAGTTTCCTTTATGCACATAATTTTGAAATTTTTACTCGGAAATTATAAAAGTTTTACACTTAAGTATAACTTAAACAGAGTTGAAGGATATAGGTGTTAATTAATTGATGATATATGCTTATTACCACAATTTTATAAATTAGATAGAATAACAATAACAGAATTAAATTTTAATAGTCGCTGTAGTTTTATTAGTGACTCAAATAGGATGCTTTTGTACTTAATTTATTTAATAATAAAACGCTCTAATATTATGTACTTAATTGATTAAAATAACGGATAAGTTATTTACAATAATAAATTCATGTATGTCTACAATTTTTGTAATTACGTATAAATGAGTAACTACGGGAAATGAGAACTTGTGGAACGCGATTGCGCCCATTGAAGTTACTTCGTAAAATGCAATTTTGCATGTTTTCACTTTAATTATTTATACATAATTATAAGCCCTACAAAATTATGAATTCTTTATCGTCGGATGCTAAAAGACAATACCAAACTTTTTATACGTAGCGAATAAATCTTTTCTCAGATATGTCTTTACTGTTTTGACGTTGTGACAGTATAAACGGTAAAAAACGCGATAATTGAATGAATTTAGCTGTTGAACCGAGATATCGGCCCACGAAAGTATCTAATGTTTTCGTCCATAAGAGCACCGTGTATTTTGACAAGTTTTAGAAAATTTTTAAAGATTAATTCTACAAAACGCTATTACGAATTTTACGGTCAAAAGAAAGTTCACGTTTCTCTTCTAATACATACGCTAATAACTCTTATCGGTTGAAGATAGTGCTTTGCATGACGTTTTTGACGGCTTATTGGACTTTATTAAATAAAAAATACGCTCTTACGATCTATCAGGTTTCATCTAAATGTAACCTTGTTAAACCTTGACCCCACGAAATCATTTACTAAGCGTTTCGGCGCTAGTCATCTACTATATATGACAATTCAATAGAATATTTATTATTTACAAATTTAGTATACGTATTGCTATATCACGTACCGTCCAATGACCAGGAATTCCTGGTTGAATCGCCTTTCTCTCCTAAACATTTTACATAGCAATAAATATATTATAATGAATATTAATAACAAGTTTTACAGAAATATTTCATTTCAGTATGTAACTTATAGTATACCAAATTGTGGGCCAATGATCGAGCACGGATTTATATATTACAATAACGTAAAAGTACTACCGTTTTCAAACCTTAGAAGCAAGTCCATAGACTCATCTGATAACCCCTTTGCCTTTTATTCTAAAGTATATACTAAACGTTAATAATTATTTTTAAGACCGGTTGTTAAATTGTAGTAAATGTTTATGTTTTGTTTACTAAAAAAAGTCAAAGTGACAGATAGTTGTATGTTTTGAAAATAAGATAAGTCTGTCAGAGAATTTTATAGTCTAATAAATATGTTATTAGTTATAATCGTATTTTAAGTATTAGCCAAGTTTACTAGAAAGTAAACAGTTGAATACTATTCATAGATGTTTATAGTTATAATCGATAGTCATTCGGCCGATCTTATATATATAACCTTATCAATTACATGGTAATGGCATTAACCGGTCTTTCAATCATTAAATAAGTTCCATATAAGCTAAGTTCTTAGAATAACTTCCTGGACACGTTTCATTGTAACAAATTTAGAGCTTACATTAACGTAATACTTCATTTAGAGAACTTTATTTAATGATATGAAAGACGGTCTTCTAAATAATATTGTTGTTTAGTACCGTAAGGAATATTATACTTCTATAAATAAGTAAATTGTGAATTCTTCAACGTCAATGTATGAATCAAGGTGTTGGTAATTAGTTGTAATAAATATGTTTAATTATTCATTATAATACTTATTATAGCAATACATGTAAAGTAAAGCTCCTCCTACTGTGCATCAATTTATCGTTTATAGTTATAAATTGTATTTGTTCAAATAGTTCCTGGAAATATGATATCATTCTACACCATTTTAACCGAGAATTCTATACTTTATCAGAATTTGCAATCACTTTCAACTTATCACCCTTATCACTCTTTAAATGACTCCGTATCATCTGTTAACTCTGAAAACTTTTGAAAAATACCATAAAACAGGATTGCTTTGTGAACGGGGTTCAAATCATTTCTTCATTTCAAACTAATTTGAAATGAATTAAGGTGCGAATCGCCAAACTCACTTTATGGTCAAAAAACTGAGACAGAATATGTAAATGCTGTTATTAGAAATTTGGTTCAATTCAGGAATTTGCTCCGATCACATTAAATCAATTTTAAAATATGAATTTTGCATCAAAATGCTTATAAAACTTTAGTTAATTAATTATAAATGATTTGTAATACAATAAGATTTTAGACTTAGTAAATAAAAGTATTTTATATAATAGGAAATTTTATTTATAATAATAGTATTGAAACATTTAAAAAAACATTTTAAATTTACAAAGTTGTAAAATAATTAAAAATTTAAATAATATACATTATAAATACTTTGAATAATTTTAAACATTAAAAAATATTAATATATTAAAACGTATTTTGTAAATTATAAAAGTACTTTGAAATACAAGTTAACATATTGTAATCTATATATACTTGCAGAATTCGGTTGACAATCGGACACACTCTTGCTCAGAACATGGATGTTACGACTCGGTCAAGAGTGCAAACTCATTATTTGGCAAAGAACTTGGAAGACTTCATTTAAAGAATTCAAACACTGATTTAAACGCATTTAAGTCAATTGAAGCAGTTCTGACATATCTTGAAGCAATTTTAAATCTAGTTACAAGAAAGTATATTGATTAATATAGTATTAGCTCTTCAGAACTCAAATTGGTTCAAAAACGAAATTTCGCAAAATAATTTATAAATTATTGATTTGAACTAATTTTAGTTATAAAAATGAAATTTATATTCAACATACTTTTACAGAATTAAAATATTTGTAAATATACTAATTATTGTAATCATTGAAGCATTTATTCTAACAACATTTGTTAATAAAAACTGAATTTAAAAATTTGGAAAATTTATAGTAATTTAAACATACGAAATTTTTCAAAGAACGTAACTTTTGTAATTAAAGAATTTGTAAAATTTAAACTTGTAATTAAAATATTTTGATAAAAATTTTATACTTGGTAAAAATTTAAGATAATAAAGTAATTTTCTATTTAATATATAAGATTTATTGTAACAAAAAGTCAAATTTTTAAAACATTTTTTAAAACGATAATCAACTGTTGGTAAATGAAATTCTAATCAATTGCAAATATAACATTTTCAAGTCATTAACAACATTTCATAATAAATATCGAAAACATTTGTTAAAAGCAGTATAAAACTGTCAAAAGATTCAAACTTGTAAAAATTCACATTTTAAATTTAAAAAGAATTTTGTATAAATTAATTTGTTAAAACGAACATTTTCAAACAACTTGTAAGAATTTTGGCCCAAAAGCTTGAATCTTTTGGCAAAATAATACTTTTGCAAAAATCGAAAAATTTTGCAAGATCAAAAATCTTGAAATATAATTATTAAACAAGGAATCTTTGAATAATAAAAAGAATACATTATGTAAACAATTAATAAGAAAAATTGTAAATATGTATTGATACAAATTTATCATAAATAAAATCATTTCTATAAATCATTTTAAAAATCAGAACATATTTAATTATAAAAGAAACATTTCGGTTAAAAGTAAATCGTCTATTTGCTATAAACGAAACTTATTACGTTCAATAAGTACTATATGTTAAACGTAAAACATATTTTCAAAAATTATAATTGCTAATTTGAGTTAAAAAAGAATATTTACTATAATTAATATACATAGACAAACTACAGTTCTATTCGATCAAATTATAATTAACGAAAATTATGGTAAAAACGAATTTATTGCAAAAATGACTTATAAATTAATTATTGATCAAAACAATAATAAAATACTTTTGGTAATACAACTAATTCATATGAAAACAAATTTGTTCATAACAATTATGAAACATTTATTAACGATTTATGCGAAATTTTGATCAGTATAACTTTATTGTCATGATGAACTTTGAATTAGTTAAAGCGATGATTTTATCAAAAATCTGTAAAACAATTATTTATAAAATGAATTAATTTTAATTAAATTTTAAAAATAATTTGATAGTTAAAAGAAATTTGGTCAAAAACAATTTTGTCAAAGAATTTCTGACTAAAATTTAGTTAAAATGATTTGCATACAAAATTTGCACAAAAACATCAAATTCTGCAAAAGAATATGAAAATCTAAGAATCATCAAAACAATGTCAAATTATTGTCAAATTGAAATGACAATATCAAAACATTTTATCAAAGAAATCAGATATTTTAACGTACTAAACATACCATCTTATTAAAGCATAAAATATTCAAATATACCATATAGATAATTTACTTATTAATTAACTATAATCATTATTCAATTCAACTTTAATTATTAATTAGACAATTAAATAAGATTTCATCAAATTAATTCAAGAAATTAATTGTATTCAAATAAACGTTATTAAATAAATTTTAAAGTAAATTTACAAGAAAATAAATTATTTTCTAAAAAGCATAACTAAAGTAAGTATTCAATCAAAACTGAAAAGAATTTAATAGAAATGTAAGATTGAACGAGTATGTATACTAAGATATCATAATAATATTACATTCATACAATTAATACATTACTATGTTTTTAGTATCATAATTATACGAATCATTTATGTAATGCAATAAGTTTATTCAATAATATGTACATTACATTTACGTCCTTAACCATCTTTACTGAATCCAATACGAAATTCTATAAATTGCAAAATATAAACTTAAGAAATTACTTATCAGTCTAAAGAATTGTAAGAATCTTCGAAATATTTGAAATTCGAAGATCATGTTTAAATATATCGTACTATTGAATTTATATAACATTAATCGTTTATAAGTACAATAGTTATTCTGCAATTATTATAAGGAATGATAATTTATGTTCACAAAATAATTTAATAAATAAACTATGCAACTTACTTACCTTAAATTTCATTATTAAGAAATGTTAAAATTAATAACTAGAAAAATATTGGTAATTCAAGACTTGGTCTATATAATAATTTAAGTAATTTTACTTAATTATGTAAATATGTAATTATCAAATTAAATCATGATTTCAATCAAATTCATTATATACGTAATTTAAAATTAACTAGTTAAAAAATCATATTACTAATTAAGTTAATTTTATAAATCAAAAGTTAATCAAATTGAATAATGTAAATAAGAGAACACCAAAGCTTTATTATATAAAGAATCTTACTTTCTAAATCCACTATCATCTATAATAATTAGATAGAAAGAACAATCATGTCAAATATTTAATTAAATATATTATCTATATATTAATTGTCTCAAATATTAGTAAACTTAATAATTTTAAAAAATAACTAAAGATTTAAAATATTTATTAAAGAAATAACTTTATAAAAATATTTAAAAAAAATCAATTTTAAAAATTTAAAACTGAAATTAATTAAATTTCCATTGCCAAATATTCAAATCATTAAATTTAAATTTGCTCATCCAATTTAGTTATTTAAAGAATTTAACATCAATTATGAAAACTAATTAAATCATGACTCTTGGATAAATTTTAACGATAATTCTAAAATGTATGTAAAATATCATATACTAACCGTTTATTGATGTTACAATAAATTATGTCTAAATTCACAATATTGACTTAAAGGACTTAAAAGGAGAACGTTTCGCTTGATTTATATTGTTAAGTGACCAATGCTCGCGTTAGATTTTTAGGTTGTAAAATTTATGATCTTTTACAATAAAAATAGGGAGGTCTAGTCATATTACCCAGTATTTAACAATAGTTGTGGGACGACCCACAACCATTGTCCGATATTGGGCGTCAACATTTAAACCAAAAATTAAAACTTCCAACAACCCGCTTTTGATTATTTATAAAAAATTGATGTAAAAACGAAAATGATTATCAGAAGTGATTCTTAACGGCAAGACGTGCTAAAATTTCTCCAATTTATTCAAATAATCGTTAAAAACACACATTGAAATTTTAAAAAATTGCGAAGCAATTATTTAATTAAAATAAGTATTTATTAAGCAAAAGAGCACGTTGTGCCGTAGAGGGAATGTTGCGTTACCCACTAGTTATTAATTTGCAAACTTTGGTTACCCCAGTTTTGAGTTATGATTACAGTAAAATTGTACTTTTTACACATTCATTAAGGTTTTTAAAGGTGTTATGGAAATGATAGATTTTTTTAAGTATTTTTCTGTGAATCAGAACATTGTAATCTATGGAAAACGTAATTTATTTCATGAAAACATCAATCTTTTTATTTGGGCTGTACCGCCTTAAACGATTCCGATTTCATTTTATAATGTAAACGAATCAGAGCACCCATTCGACTTAAGTCTATATGCATTGACCTTTTTTTTTAATAAAGCCCAATACCTATTATTATTTTTTATTACAAAATGGATTCTACCCGTTTTTAATAAAAATTTTATTTTTAACATTTTTAAATCGAATTTTTTTAAAAAGTAAATATCTGTAGTACATTAACTGTCCGAAAATGGCATTTCTTTACAAAAATCAACAGAAAAATGCCCATTTTCCGATTTGTCCAAGTTTATCTGTATACCTATAGGTAGTGTTATTTGAAAAACGTTACATACATTTTTGTTTAACTAAGAAGTAGAATAAATATTTGGAAATTCCTGTAAATGGAAAAAAACTAGATAGGTATTTAATAAATAATATTTAAACTTTTTCTTAGAAATCATGAACTAAAAAAATAATTCGTTGTTAGTTCCTTCGATGTGAGGGGCAGTTAGTGAATGTACAGGCATCTCTTGATTAACGCGGCTAATTCTTCCCTCGATAGGAATATGTTACTGCGTATACCAACTTCGTATTAATCAAATTTAATAAACGGTAAAACTTACAATTTGTTCACGATCGATTCTTGTACTTCTATTCTATTGTCGTCTATTGTATAGTTCCCTTTTATTGCCTACTTTTTGATGAGTAATAATTTAAAGTAAAACTTTTGCCGCGTATATGAAGGGATTATCGTAATTAATTTCACAGCGTCAATCAAATTCTACATTAAAGAGGACCGTGTTAAGTAAGGGATAGCTATATATAAATAGGTATATAATATCGAGTTTCGGCAGTGTCTTAACCCACAAAAAATTAATTTTACAGGAGCGCACATTTGTGTTGTATCGTAGCTACAAAGCAGATACGTTTCACGGAAATACAAATCGATTTTTCAGGTGGAAAAAATCGGAATATTATTTCCAGATTTTAACAGATGATGTATTTGCCTTAGATGCATAAGATAGTCAGAATAACTCATTTTCGCAAAATGTGTGGGTTAAGACACTCTGCCCAAACTGCTCGATATATAGGTATATATCCATTTTCCATTGACAGAGAATATTAGATAAACGTTAAAAACATCAAAATGCTGACATCAGTACTTTATTGACTACTAACGCGTCACATTAAACTAATAGACTGAAGTAAAGACGACTAAAGGACGCAAAAGAAATTACCTGACAGCTTGCATACTACATAGTACGCACCTAATACCTAATATTAATGCAGTTAATATAATTTATTACAATTTATTTACATACTTATATTGAAGAATAAATTAACTTACCTTTCATCCCGGTAATTCCTGGCATACCCATTTCACCTTTTAAACCGTTTATTCCAATAGGTCCGGGAAGACCATTATCTCCTCGTGAACCTATTGACAAAGTTAATATATAATTTATTAATATGTGTATCCTAATAACTATATAGATTATTGGAGAATAAATTAACTTGCCTTTCATCCCGGTAATTCCTGGCATACCCGTTTCACCTTTTAAACCGTTTATTCCAATAGTTCCGGGAAGACCATTATCTCCTCGTGAACCTATTGATAAAGTTAATATATAATTTATTAATATGTGTATCCTAATAACTATATAGATTATTGGAAAATAAATTAACTTACCTTTCACCCCGGTAATTCCTGGCATACCCATTTCACCTTTTAAACCTTTTATTCCAATAGGTCCGGGAAGACCATTATCTCCTCGTGAACCTATTGATAAAGTTAATATATAATTTATTAATATGTGTATCCTAATAACTATATAGATTATTGGAGAATAAATCAACCTGCCTTTCATCCCGGTAATTCCTGGCCTACCCGTTTCACCTTTTAAACCGTTTATTCCAATAGGTCCGGGAAGACCATTATCTCCTCGTGAACCTATTGATAAAGTTAATATATAATTTATTAATATGTGTATCCTAATAACTATATAGATTATTGGAGAATAAATTAACTTACCTTTCATCCCGGTAATTCCTGGCATACCCATTTCACCTTTTAAACCTTTTATTCCAATAGGTCCGGGAAGACCATTATCTCCTCGTAAACCTATTGACAAAGTTAACATATAATTTATTAATATGTGTATCCTAATAACTATATAGATTATTGGAGAATAAATTAACTTACCTTTCATCCCGGTAATTCCTGGCATACCCGTTTCACCTTTTAAACCTTTTATTCCAATAGGTCCGGGAAGACCATTATCTCCTCGTAAACCTATTGACAAATGTTTTAATTTTAAAACCTGATTCGTTCATTCATTAGTTAAAACCAAGAAAGCGATTTGCGAAAACTATCTGCAAGTTGCAGTTTGCAGGATGTAGTTTTTCAAAAATAATCGAAGCTCGTGTTAGTTACCGATATACGCATAGGTGTACATATTTTTAATAACTTAGATACTATGTTTTGGTTATAAAGATTGTAAGCTAAAATTTGAGAATATGTAATCGCTTATTTCTTTTCAATCAATCACGGATATATTTTAGGCATATATATTATGTATTTACCTAGACGTTTCTTAACAAGTTAACATTTTAAAATTTGTCACGATCGTGAAAAAGTTTTTGAGATAATACCTTTTTCTCCCTTAATACCGGGTGATCCAGATTTTCCAGGCGAGCCTGATATACCGGGTGTTCCTCTAGGGCCGGGTGGTCCTGGGGGCAATTTTAAGCTTTTCATTCCTTTCAAATCATTCACATCATTAAATCCCAAAATTTGAAGTAGTTTTAAAAATTGTTCTGTTTAACATAAAGCAGATTTAAGTTGATATAAACGTACTAGACATATATTTTATACCTGTTATGTCCACATAATCATATGATTCTCTACGCATTCGAATAAAATTAAATGAATCCTTACAGTGTTTATTACTTTCAAAACAAAATTCTTGAATGGCTTTTACCTAAAAGTTCTACTAAATTAAACAAATACAAATACCTACTTACTCGTTATTATATATGAAAACAATAACTTACGGGTATACGACTGTAATCGGTTAACCAAATATAATCATCTGTATTGGCTTGTTTCTTGTCGGCTTTAAAAAATTCTACAAACGAATCTACGCCACGTTTCTTCCAAAATTCTGGTTTCTCCAATATTTGCCATATTTCGTCTTCTCGCGTTATTTTAACTAATGTATAAACATAAAGTCCTATAAATAGTTCTGCCAAAAAAATGAACAATACGAAAATTATCCAAAAACACGAGTTTTTGAATGACGTATTAATTTTTGTTGCCGACATTGGTAAGTGACATAAAATAGTTTAAATGATGATGTAACTTAATAAATCGGAAATTTATTATGGTTTAAATATTAAATTTATTTAGCAAAATAACAACGTATCAAACACTTTCTGATAATCATCGATAACCCATTTGAAAATAAATCGACTTGCAAATGTTAATCCAAATATACAATAAGATAATGTAGGTTAGCGATCAAAACATTTATCTATTTTTAATTACCAGAAAAACATTGATGTCAAGACGTGTTTTATTTCGACATTATAACAAACATTTCCTCATTTTTGAACAATAATATTTGTTAATATTTGTTGTTTTGGCCACATCTTAACACTTGCAACGGTTTTTGATCGAGACGCCAAACGTGTAAGCGCTTCTTTTTCAAAATGGCGAAAGTGTAGAAAACATCACTGCGTTTATTTTGGTCATATTACGCCGTAAATCATTAACGTATCGAAAACTTTTAAAATAGGTACATTTTGGAAATCGTTTCAACTTTTAAATATCGCGTTATCTATCGATGAAAAACGAAACAAATCGAGTAATGGTCATATTATCACTAAAATTTATAAAGGTATTATAATTTACGTCCAATTGTGTTAAGTCGAACGAGAATCAATTTTATACTTGCCTATACCTATAAATAATTAAGTTAACCTGTTAAAACATAAACATACTTCTGAAAAATATGCCGAACATAATTTTGCTCATGTTTCGAAAATGATTGGGTTTCCAGTCCCTTGGAAAGTATGAAAATACTTTTACTATAATAGGTTGAAGTGGAGCTCTCTCGGTGGATGCTGAATATGTCGGATATTATTTCAGGTTGAAAAGGAAAAAGCAGAAACTAACGCATCGGAACTTGTATCGCGTATTTAATACAAAATCGCATATATCCAAAAACACGGATAACGAAATCGCGTAAAACGGGATCTACCTGTCCATTAAAAATATTATTCTCATTAAAAAATGTACCTATATTTGATTTGTGTCTCAATACAAAAAATAATATAGAAAACGCAGTGACTATTTTACCGGGTTCGCCGATAAGGCGAAAGCGAGGTTAAGTACCTATTTATTTATATAGACATTATGTTAATATTAAACAATATTATTTAAATTTAAGTTGAAATTACCGTTAAAAATTTCAAAAAAGAAAATTGTAAATTCGTTCTAGGAAGTTAAATTAAGTTAACAAAAATAATGAGGTTATCGATTAAATTTAAAAATAGCGTGATATCAAAATATCGTCGTTCCTAGTATTTATATAATTTAAAAATATTTTAAAGTCTGTCGTGTAGTATATTTTTGCTTATTATTCTTATTTACTGCATCGAAATAAAACTAAATGTCGGAAAATAACTTTAAATTAATATGTGCAAAGTCAAACATATTGACAATTGCAGTAATAACCGTATTATTGGTATTAGAAGTGTTTTTAGGTTTGTGTATACACTCAACAGTAAAATCTATACGTAAAGAAGAGATATTAGAGATCTTAAAGGATTTTGATTTTTTTAACCAATTAAAAAATTCGAACGTGGGATTTTTCAATTCAAATTTCGAAAGTCGTATCGACTCATCCAAACTTGTACATGATGAAGATTCAGTTTGGTTAACCGATCGCATTCGAATACCAGTAAGTATAAAGAATATATTATCTTATTTTAATGTGAGTACGCGTACAATTACTAAATTAAGGATATTATTAGATAATCTGTACTACCTTGGATCTAAAATTTGTTGTAAAACGCCTTCATTTTCTGTATTTTGTTTCTCTTTTAAATAAGATATCTAGGTATATTTACTGCGCTAAATGTTAAATAAATTTGCGTCATTTTTATCAAAAAGTATCATAATATATAGAATTTGATATTTTTGGAAAAATATGAGGGATTAACATTTGGTGGGAAAGATAGCAGTTACTAAATATTAGGTAATCTACCTACTGATTACCTATTACCTAACTGTTATCTTCCGCACCAAGTGTTAATCTCTGATATTTTTCCAAAAATGACGCCAAAACACAAAAACTACGAATATTCAAGTAGAATGGTGCCGAGGGTGTGGCGAGTAATGCAATTATCTCACGTAAAATATAAAAAAGAGCGCAAAGGATCGATTTTTGAATCACCGATTAACTCTAATCATCAGTAAGAACCATCGAAGAAACAATACATTGTTTTAACAATCATTTCAGTAGCAATTGTTCAACGGTTAACGATAACCGACTACTGAAAAACTAATATAAATATGAGAACGATTAAAACAAAATTGAGATGATGTGAAATATCTTTAAAATTTCATTAAATTTGTTAGTAAATAATTTTGTTGCTTCAGGTGTTATAATATTATGTTGGCGCGTATCTGATACTAGTTTACCTACTTTAAAATTAGTTCTGCACTTATAAGTTTTTATCGAGTAGTTTTTAGAAACAATGCAACAACTTTTAATTTTTCAACATTTCCTCTTCAATTTTTTTATCTAAAAAGATAGCACTTATGATGGAGACCTGTAATTTATTCTACCTTTATGTTTTTGTTTAGTTAAAAGCCGTCCAAGAACTTTGCACCTCAACCAGTAATTACTGCCTCAAGATTTTACACATCGTACAAGAATACGTAGAGCAGATTCACAATTAGATGAACTATCAGGTAAATTATAGCTACATATTTGTTTACTTTTTTCAAATATTGAAGTTTTTTAATTTATTTTATCCTTAGGTATTTTGAATGTTAAAAAATTTAAATGATGATTTTCCGGTTTTCAATATGGCGATAAAATTATTGCAAATTAATATGTGGTATATTTTTAAAACGGCGAAAGTAGTAAAATGTTTTTTTCTCCAATCGTTCTAAAAGACGTTGTTGCAAATAATACTCCTTATTATCTGTCACAAACAATTGACTATGTCTTTACTATAAATCGTTTCAATTTTAGTATGCAGTGTAAGATCTTACGAAATATTATGTATAGGTCCCAATCTCTGTTACTATCTACATACATATGTATAACATTAAACAACATAAATAACATTATCCTTATTACCAGTTGTAAGTTTTATTTTTAGTGATTTCTTTGCTTTTACTCTTGTTAACATGATATATTTATTACTAACTATTAAAACTTCTCTTTTATCTAATATGACTATATGACAATATTGTAACGGTATGAATTTCCATAAGACATACACTGCATACTAAGATTGAAACAGTTTATAGTGAGTGTTTATAGTTTATAGTTTTATCAGTGAGTGAACAAATCCAATATGGTCACAACTTCAGCTAGCTTAATGCTTAATTTAAGGAGAAAATGAGGACCAATTTATTTCAAATCTACCTGATGACGTCGTTCTTAATTATTTTATTTTGTGTAGATTCGGCCTTTTCTTTTTTCAATAACAATCGAAATACTTTAAAACACTAAAACATGCAATTTCATTAATTAAAACTTACTCGGTTCAGCTAAGCCTCTCGCTCTGCTTTGTTTTGGAAACATAACCACGGTATATAATCTCCATCACACAATTCTATTCAGAAAAGTCCCGAAAAGGCTCGTTTATCCCGTTTTATATCTATTAATTTAAAAGAGAAATAATATAAAACACCAATTTCACTTTGACACGCCTAGATGCGAACGACACAAAGACACGAATGCACTGCAAACCAAGACTGCAATGCATATGTTTGATAACCCTTTTAAGGTGCTACATATTCCACCGTTATCAGTATTATAAAGCATCAATGGAAAATACAAGTTATCAACTATGATACAGGGTATTCTAAAAATTCTTAATTTATTAAGTATAAAACAAAAATTAAATCACGTAAATAAGAACATACATGTCTTTTATTTTACAATATGTATTTACGGTTAGACGGCGTTTAATGACGGAGTTGTAAATAATATTTTTATATTACCTACACGAAGAGAAAAGTTAATACGTTTTATCTGGGTTTACGAAATTATACTCAAAAATGAACTTATTGTTAGACTAAAGGATTAAGGGACCAGTTTTGGTACTAGTAGCAAATAAATTTAATCACTGTCTATAAATGGGTATTTCTCCTCTAATGGGAAAATCGGGAGGTGTCTCACACAAATATTGCGTATAAAATATATTTTGTTTGCATAAATTTCCTTAAATTTATTTTACCTGCACCTATGATTTTTCTTTTATATGAAGTTACATTTCAATATTATTCTTTTGTTATATATTTTTTAATATTCCCCTTTTCTAATATTTTAAATCCCATGGCGTGTCACCAATCCAAACTCATTGTTCATGAACAAATCATGTTTGCATGAAATGCACTTTCGTGGAACTTTCTGAAATGAAACTTTTCATTTCATATTAATTATTAAAAAACACGATCTCAATTTTGTCTCAAGATTCTGAAAACCGTTTCCTGTCATAAATAGTCTATTTCAGGTAATTAAGCCCTACTAGATGCTTCCTAAGAACAAAATTAATTTAACTAGAAAAGAAATATTAACAAGGAGAGAAGCAAATGTCGCATTAAAAATTATCCGCAAAAACACGAAAAAATTAAGGAAAAAAAAAGGGATTTACAAAAGAAACTAGCAGAGTATAAGAAACTACTTTTTACTTGTTTACTTGCTATCAAGAATACCTACTTAATAAAACTTGTTTATTTAATAATAAAATGTTATATTTCTTTACTAAAAACAATCCCCTCTGTCTCAACTTTATCCTATAATACTTCAAATTTTCTCTACCCTTCACATTCTACACACGGTGTAACTGATTCTTATTCTCATCTTAAACCAGATGTTTTCATTATTTAAGAAAAAAAAGTAACGGAAACTTTATAGGAGCCAATTGCTCAATTAATAGAGACATTTCAAGATATTTACGACTTAAAATAATAGATTAATGGATATTAGTCGATAGGTAAGACCGGAAAAATATCATTTAGGTACCTACCTATAAACTAAAACACTTTTGAACGATTTTATAACAATATTATTTTATATCAGATCAATTGACAAAGTTGCTGAAGATATTATCAGTGGAAAATATATCTGTCGTCAATAGTATAGATGATCTAAAATTACCACCGGGACCTCCCGGACCGCCAGGAATGGAAGGTGAACCAGGTAAAATTATCTAATGATAATAAATGATATTATCGACATTTATAAATTTAGGTCCAAGAGGGCGTGCAGGAGTACCCGGTCCCCCAGGACGAATTGGACCTTTAGGGCCGAAAGGAGCAGTAGGTAAAATTAATTTCAATTCTATGAACGTTTATTTAATTAATTTACTATACACCATTATCATCGACAACAAAAAATATAATAAAAAATAGCTAATAGATATCTATTCTCAAAAAGTATTTTTCACAAAGAGAATTTTTGTTATATTTACCTATATATATATATATATATATATATGTTATATTTTCAGGTAAAATAACTGAAAATATGTTGGATGCCTGCTCCAAGCGTTTATTATGTTTTAATAAGTCCATTATTTGTAATAAATAAAAGTACAAGCAATCGGTTAATATTATTTTTCTTTATCAGGAATACAAGGAGTTAAAGGCGACAAAGGCGATAGAGGTCGTGATGGCTATCCAGGCGCACCTGGTCCATTTGGTCATCCTGGTGAAAAGGGAGAAAACGGAACTACAGGTTTGCTATATACCGTAAAATAATAAGCAGACAATTGTTTGTAATAAATAAAAGTACAAGCAATCGGTTAATATTATTATTCTTTACCAGGAATACAGGGAGTTAAAGGCGATAGAGGTCGTGATGGCTATCGAGGCGCACCTGGTCCATTTGGTCATCCTGGTATGCCTGGTGAAAAGAGAGAAAATGGAACTACAGGTTTGCTATATACCGTAAAATAATAAGTAGACAATTGTTTGTAATAAATAAAAGTACAAGCAATCGGTTAATATTATTATTCTTTATCAGGAATACAGGGAGTTAACGGCGATAGAGGTCGTGATGGCTATCGAGGCGCACCTGGTCCATTTGGTCATCCTGGTATGCCTGGTGAAAAGGGAGTAAATGGAACTACAGGTTTGCTATATACCGTAAAATAATAAGTAGACAATTGTTTGTAATAAATAAAAGTACAAGCAATCGGTTAATATTATTTTTCTTTATCAGGAATACAAGGAGTTAAAGGCGATAGAGGTCATGATGGCTATCCAGGCGCACCTGGCCCATTTGGTCATCCTGGTACGCCTGGTGAAAAGGGAGAAAACGGAACTACAGGTTTGCTATATACCGTAAAATAATAAGTAGACAATTGTTTGTAATAAATAAAAATACAAGCAATCGGTTAATATTATTTTTCTTTATTAGGAATACAAGGAGTTAAAGGCGATAGATGTCGTGATGGCTATCCAGGCGCACCTGGCCCATTTGGTCATCCTGGTACGCCTGGTAAAAAGGGAGAAAACGGAACTACAGGTTTGCTATATACCGTAAAATAATAAGTAGACAATTGTTTGTAATAAATAAAAGTACAAGCAATCGGTTAATATTATTTTTCTTTATCAGGAATACAAGGAGTTAAAGGCGATAGAGGTTATGATGGCTATCCAGGCGCACCTGGTCCATTTGGTCATCCTGGTATGCCTGGTAAAAAGGGAGAAAACGGAACTACAGGTTTGCTATATACCGTAAAATAATAAGTAGACAATTGTTTGTAATAAATAAAAATACAAGCAATCGGTTAATATTATTTTTCTTTATTAGGAATACAAGGAGTTAAAGGCGATAGAGGTCATGATGGCTATCCAGGCGCACCTGGTCCATTTGGTCATCCTGGTACGCCTGGTGAAAAGGGAGAAAACGGAACTACAGGTTTGCTATATACCGTAAAATAATAAGTAGACAATTGTTTGTAATAAATAAAAATACAAGCAATCGGTTAATATTATTTTTCTTTATTAGGAATACAAGGAGTTAAAGGCGATAGATGTCGTGATGGCTATCCAGGCGCACCTGGTCCATTTGGTCATCCTGGTACGCCTGGTAAAAAGGGAGAAAACGGAACTACAGGTTTGCTATATACCGTAAAATAATAAGTAGACAATTGTTTGTAATAAATAAAAGTACAAGCAATCGGTTAATATTATTTTTCTTTATCAGGAATACAAGGAGTTAAAGGCGATAGAGGTTATGATGGCTATCCAGGCGCACCTGGTCCATTTGGTCATCCTGGTATGCCTGGTAAAAAGGGAGAAAACGGAACTACAGGTTTGCTATATACCGTAAAATAATAAGTAGACAATTGTTTGTAATAAATAAAAATACAAGCAATCGGTTAATATTATTTTTCTTTATCAGGAATACAGGGAGTTAAAGGCAACAAAGGCGATAAAGGCGTACCTGGTGTACGTGGTCCATTTGGTTTACCTGGTATACCAGGTGAAAAGGGAGAAAACGAAACTACAGGTTTGCTATATATAGCTCATCCAAACCTATATGCTGTTCACGTCAGCAATAAAAGGTTACTAGATGATGACATTACACACAGTACTGACACCTCGTACCTCGTATTTTGACAGTTCTAATAAATTGTAGCCTTTCTTCATACCATCTAATATGTGCGCAAGTAAATAATCTATAGAATATGTCACTTTCCAAACTTTAAACCGAATTACAGAAAAACAATCTAGTAACTTTTTGTTGATGTCGTAAATATCATATAGCTATATGATATTATTTGGATAAGCTATACCGTAAAATAATAAGTATCTGTAATAAATAAAATTACAAGTAATCGGTTAATTTTATTTTTCTTTAACAGGACTAGAGGGAGTAAAGGGTGACAAAGGCGATAAAGGTTACGATGGTTTTCAAGGCGTACCTGGTCCATTTGGCCGCCCTAGCATACCAGGTCAAAAGGGAGAAAACGGAACTACAGGTTTGTTACTACAAGGAACTAAAGGAGTTAAAGGAGATAAGGGCAATAAAGGTAGGTGTACGTTATATAAAGGTCGTCTACCTGATTCTTAGTGGATAGGGAGAAAATAGAACTTAACGTTTTATAAAATTGTTGTTCATAGAATTTAACATTTTTTACTTGTGTCAGAAATATTTGTACAGCAGGCGCTCTTTAATTCGGTACGATTAGCGATTTTACCGGATTATCGAACGTCATTATATACGTATGTAGTTTTAACGGGAATACCAAAGATAAATTACTGAGTCAAATTTTCTGAACTGGGCCACTAAAACTGGACTATGCGAATTCCATAGTTCTTTTTGTGGATTCTCGTTCATTTATATGCATAAATTAACGCCCCCAATTTTTTGAAAAATTTTGATTTTTCAAAAAGTTATAAACAATTGAGTTTTGAGGCATGTTTTTTTTCAAATTGTAATTATTCCGAGTAGATTGAATGAAAGTTCACCAAACTTTCAGGATAATTACAAAAATGATTGAAGATTAAGATGCTTTATCAATTGGGAAGAAAAACATTTATTTATTAATAAATAATTAGATTTGCAATAAACAATTGCAATTTTAACTAACTTCTCCTAGGTGTAGGGAAATTTTTTTTTAGATTATTATTGTACAAGTCTAAAGCTACTTATAGCCGCCGAGACATTTTGGTGCAATTCATAAGAACAAAAGTTATGAATTTTTAAACATTTTCGCGCTGTGGCTAAGCGCGACGATCGGCGTACGGGCGCTTGACTCTTACTCTTTCTAACGCTTGAATTTGGGCTATGATTAGAAAATTTCTTCGTTTTCACATATCTTATTCAATATTTATGTACAGCAATATTATTTACAAACTTTCAAAATAACACTTTCAGTATAATCTGAAAAAATCTTACACTCTAAATTTTTCATATCAACCGGCTTGAAACGGTGTATCATGAAAATTCAAACGTTTACAATTCACATCTTACAATATCGATATAAAAAATGTCGATTCTGTTGAAAAATTCGAACATCCATGATTCATTTTTCGAGATATAGTTGAGTGGAAATGCTACATAACATAAACAATTGTAGATCGTACCTAATAAAAGGCAGCACCAACATTCGTTTGTTTATCAATGCGCACGTGTTTTAATTTCTGCATTATTGTAAATGTTTTCACCTCCTAAGTGCTGTAACCCTTTCAGTAAGAAAAGCCACAATAGTTTCAAACAAAATTTGAAGTATATCTCAGAAAATTGTGATTCTAAATTAAGTGAGTTATATGGTTCGTATGTTTGTACCTCTTGTAGAAGACAGCTTTACCGTAATATAAATACGGCAAAAGAACAAAAAGTAAATACGATCCGTGAGAAAATAGTTGAAGAAGTAATAAAAGAATGTGAGTCGGAAAATGAAATAGCGTCAGATTGTTCAGAAAAAGATAGTGATTATACGTGCAATGCCGTCGATAAACAATATAAGAGATTGAGACTCGCATCTGCAATGCAAGAAGTAATTTCAGCGTCTCCAGATAAAAAGTGTCGCCCACAATTTTCAGATGTTGATTATAAGATTATAAGCAAATCACTTAGTAGTTGCAGTGCAAATGATCAAATTTTTAAAAACTAAATTTGGTACGCGCAATGTAAAAAAAATATACTACTTTTCTGATGGAGCGGGATCGCAATATAAAAACAGACTTAATTTTTTAAATTTATTGTACCATAAAAAAGAATTTGGTATCGATGCCGAATGGCACTTTTTTGCCACTTCGCACGGAAAGGGAGCTTGTGATGGTATAAGAGGATGCGTCAAAAGAAGTGCTTATCGTGCAAGCCTACAAGATAAAACCATCGTCACTACGCGAAAACTTTTCGAATGGGCTTCAAGATTTTTCAAAAAAGTGAATTTTGATTTTTGTTCAATGGATGAATACAGAGAACACCAACAAAAATTAGCACCTCGCTTTTCTAACGCTAAAACAATCAAAGGAACTCGGCAGTTTCACTGTTTCAAGCCGGTTGATATGAAAAATTTAGAGTGTAAGATTTTTTCAGATTATACTGAAAGTGTTATTTTGAAAGTTTGTAAATAATATTGCTGTACATAAATATTGAATAAGATATGTGAAAACGAAGAAATTTTCTAATCATAGCCCAAATTCAAGCGTTAGAAAGAGTAAGAGTCAAGCGCCCGTACGCCGATCGTCGCGCTTAGCCACAGCGCGAAAATGTTTAAAAATTCATAACTTTTGTTCTTATGAATTGCACCAAAATGTCTCGGCGGCTATAAGTAGCTTTAGACTTGTACAATAATAATCTAAAAAAAAATTTCCCTACACCTAGGAGAAGTTAGTTAAAATTGCAATTGTTTATTGCAAATCTAATTATTTATTAATAAATAAATGTTTTTCTTCCCAATTGATAAAGCATCTTAATCTTCAATCATTTTTGTAATTATCCTGAAAGTTTGGTGAACTTTCATTCAATCTACTCGGAATAATTACAATTTGAAAAAAAACATGCCTCAAAACTCAATTGTTTATAACTTTTTGAAAAATCAAAATTTTTCAAAAAAATTTGGGGGCGTTAATTTATGCATATAAATGAACGAGAATCCACAAAAAGAACTATGGAATTCGCATAGTCCAGTTTTAGTGGCCCAGTTCAGAAAATTTGACTCTCTAGTTAAAAATGTATTTTATGTGTTTACGCACATTCTGAACATGTGCAGACGATTTAAATATCCGACAAACTATTTCGTCATTCTAGCAAGTGCGGGATTTATAGAAAAACAGAGTATAAAATTAAATTCAAACATTGAATATTTATTTAATTGAATATTCTTGTATCAATAAAAAACGCAGTATGTTCAAAAACCGAATCCACCCGAAAAAATCTGAACACGAAAATCTGATCGGTGCCGGATTATAGAAAGTACCGAATCGTAAAATATGCAACAACAGGCAGATTATAATAATGCAAAACTTTATTGGGAACTGTATTTCTGAAGTAGATGTACTATTGTGAAAAGCCTGTTGTTTTATGGCAATTAAGACTTTTGCGTATGTAAGATTTTTAATAGAGAGGTAAAAACACTGAATTTTAAAAATTGTTTAAGTATAAAGCATATGTTATTTAAAATATAGTATTCGAATGTTTCAAGAAATCAATAAACATAGATAATAATAATAATAATATACAGGATATTCTACTTATTTGAAAAAGTGGGTTTTTATAATAAATCTATTATTGTATCTATACGACGTTGACATTTGGTAAGAGAATATGTGCCAGACACGTCTTTTGTGTCAATCAAATTTTACGTAAAATTCAAAAATGCAATGATATATGTATAGAGAGTTTCATTTAACATAAACAAAGTTGATGTTATTTCTAATTATGTACTTACTTATGTATATGTTGAATGTAACCGAAAGTTGCTATTACTCTTTTTAAATAGAGGACCTACTATATAGATAAATATCTGCATAAAAAATTCGGATTTTTTAGAATTAGTATTTACTACATTTTAAAAGCTCTGGTTGCATAGATTTCGATGATTTCAAAAGTTATTGTATTTCTATTATGTATATACATACATAGGTACGTAATTATTATATTTAATTATAGGTTTACCAGGATTGCGAGATCCAATAGGACCGCCAGGACCACCAGGAGCACCAGGACCACCAGGACGACCAGGTATATAAGAAGAAAATATACAGAAACATTATATATTACTACCTTCATTTTATGATTATGTTTAGGCGATTGTCAATGTGTAACTGAAACTAAACAAAATGGTATAAAATTCAATAAGTACGGAAATTACGATTATCCCGGTTTACCTTCGAGAACTGGCCGTAAGTATCTTTTCGTTAATAAGTCACTACGACTGCAGAGTAATAACTAATATTTAAATATATTTCTAGCGATTTTTTCTATTATTTAAGAGATAACAATTTACCCCGGTACTTATTTTTCTAGTATGTCGACTTAAAGGTATCGGAGATCCGACCTTTTATCGCACAGTTAAAGCGAATTATGGATCGTGGATGATAGATGCAGATCCACTTGAGGAAGAAGACGGCGAAAAATTTTGGGAAACTACGAACAATAACGATTTATTACTTGAATATAAAAATATGGCGTCATTTTTAGCAAACAATCCAACAAAGTAATAACTAATAAAATATTATAATATACTTACCAAAAAATGAATACCTACCTATTTTAATTTTTATAATTTGTTTTAGATTATACGATTTATATATAAATTGTGCAGGAAACGCTCACGTAGTGAGCAAAGGTTCTTTCTTTTATAATACTCATCGTAAAGTAAATCAAATCGTTAAATTTATTTTAAATGAAAGCACTGTTCAAGCACTATCTATACCTGACATTAAGGAAAATTCGAAACCTTTATATAGCACTAAACACAATTACGTAGATATTAATGTGGACGAAAATGGTTTATGGGCTATTTTTGCCGTTCCACAAACAAATAATACTGGAATTATCAAAGTAATGCATAATTAATAATACAGTTAATCTAAATAAGTATACCTATCTCGATATATTTTTTATTTCAAGGTGGATACGGAAACTATGACTGCTCAATACATATGGAATATAACGTTAGACCACAGTCAGTTTAGAGAAATGTTCATAGTTTCTGGAGTTCTGTATGGAGTAGATAAGGATATGGATAATGTACTGAAAATTTCATTTGCTCTTGATTTGTATACTAAAACGTATTCGACCGTAAATTTAAATGTTGTGAAGCAATTTGGAGAAATTACCATGTTAACATATGATCACCGACATAAGGTAATTAATTTAAAATCTTATTTAATTTACAAGATTGAACAAAAAATAGACAATTTAGTCATTTAGTTAAGACATAAGCCCCAACACTCGTCATTTTCAAAGTAATCGGTGCCTTTATTATACTTAAATAAACTAAAGGGGCTAACAATAAAAAATAGAACAAAATTCGAGTACTTTGTTCGTGTTATGAGAACTACTTCACTTAACGTCTTTGGAAATATTTGTAAATAGTAATGATGGAATAAAGACGCATTTCCTATGAAACATGTGTGAAATAGAAACGCGAAAGATTGCTCCTTCAACCTTGTACCGATGGGAATAAAAGGGTTAATTTTTCTTTACGCATTTATACGTTACATGGCAATGAGATGCGAGTTCTAATCTCACGAGGACACGCCAAAATAAAACTTTTAAGTTTCTACAAACGTTTTCGTACGACGCTCAGTTGAAACATTAAAATTAATTTTTTTAATAACATTTTTATTTTCTGTTTGAATTTAATAATTTAAAAAAAAATGTCACAAGCTCTTAGACTAACGATAAAAGTCTTATTTATTTTACTCCACAATAGTTAGACAGTTTTCACAATTATCAAACGATTTATTACAACATTGTTTATCAAAAAATGATATTTATCGTAACGAAAAACAGATAACAAGACGTTCTACTAATTTCTATAATTTAGTTGTAATTAATCTGCATTGTATACCTACTATCCACATTTATATTTTATATATCCATTTTATATTTTGTTCTTGTTTTTAGCAATTATTGGTCTTGGACAAAGGAAAATTTCGAGCATATCCAATAATATGTGATGAAAATAATATATCGGTACAATATGCCTCACAGACGCAGGCGAATTAGTTCTTGAAAAACTAACGGAATGAATTATTATACCCAAGTATTTTGGAAAAATAATTGTATAAATATATTTTAAAATAATAATTGTACGCAATTTATTTAAATATTTGATTTTAAATAAATGTGATGTAAATACACCTTCCTACTTACGGGTATTATTAATTTTTTTTTACTTCATTTAAAAAATTCACCACACATTTACTGTCTCGTGTGAACTCTATCTTTCTTTAATAGGTATGTTGTAGAAATGTTTGAAAGCTAAATAGTATCGGTGAAAGCATTAGAAGGAAAATAAGTTAAACATTTATTAGTGCCTAATTCGTTTCAATTTATTACATAACTAACAATAGGAAAAAACGAGAGAGAAATAGTGAACTTATCACTTCTAATGCACGTACAGTCAAGTTCGTATGTTATGTCCCGTCACTCGTGTTAGTTTTTATCGTAAAAGACTCAAAAAAAAATTACTGTCCGCTTTTATTTATTATCTGACGTGTCTCTTTTTACAATTCAAAAACAACTACTACTCTTCATCCCTTTTGATCTTCTCTTACGGGACAAAACATAACATTATTAAATTTAGAAAGTTTTACATTTTATATTACATTTACAACGTTTGTTGTGAACAGAGAAGAAACTTTTTTGGAAAATTTATTAGAAATTTACGATACAAATTATAAATTCAATAAAATAATAGGTAAGTAACTACTACTCCTATAATTTATGAAATATAGACAGTTAAAAATATGGCGTCATTTTTAGCAAACAATCCAACAAAGTAATAACTAATAAAATATTATAATATACTACCAAAAAATTAATACACAAAGTGATTTTATAGTATGCATTTCATTTAAACGTCATTCGATGATGTGAAAATCGAAAATTTACCTCTAGATAAGAAGATAAAAACAAAAATAATTTAAACGTTCATCTAATAAGTAGATACTTATAATAAATAAATTTCCCGTGTTGAAATGCGAGTCTGTATTAAGCTGATTTATACAGGGCGTTCTAGAAAACGTGGACACCCTTTCAATGTCATACAGGTATGGAAAACCATTATTTACATATAGGCACTGCAACGAGTAAAACAAAGGGAAGTAGAAATATAAGGTATTAAAACGAAAGAGATGTAGATACAATGTTGCCTGTAACTTTACATCGTTCGAATGAAAAATAAACAAAGACCGACGAAATGCCGGCAGCGAAAAGTTTCTCCACCTCTCTCATTTACGTCGAGTTTCTCATTTCATTTCGCTCGCACTCATTCAAATAGTATTATGTAAATAATAGTTTTCCGTCTTTAAGTCGCAGGAATCACGAAGCATGAAATATACGTCCTTCGCATCTTAGTTCACGCACACATATTATTTACATAATTTAAGTAAAAGAATAAATGACAAACGTTATTTAAACTGGAACGTTTTAAATTAAAACTGACAAGTAATTTTGACAATTAAGATGCTGAAAACGATGTCCGTTGATAAATAAACATTTGAAATTGACCCTAAAATATGTACCTACGTATTTTTCGAAAACAAAATTAACGTATATAATTTCGAAACTTATTGTTAGAACATAATATATCAAATGTGTTAGTAGACACTCTGTGTATAGATATGTCGTAGTCATAATGCAAAATTAGGCTTTTTATAAAATGCCTAGGGATTTTATAAAAAGCCGGAAAAACGCGAACGTACAGTGCAATTTTCGTTGACTACATTAATTCAGGTAAATTGATAAAATGCCGGCAAAACGTGAACAAAGAATGTATATCTCGTTCTGACTAATTCTTTTCAGGCATTTTACAATTTGTCAACAGCGAAGTAGTCAAAACGTGAGAATAAAAATAATAAAATTATTATTTAATAAAATAACACAATGACAATAAACGAAAACAACTATCTCTGTTAAGTAAATCTAAATAAATACTTCACATTATAAAAATATATTAACTTTCAATTAGCTAATCTTAAAGTATTCAAATTCAGGTACTCAGGTACCTGTATTTATTTTCACATGATATATTATTATAATATATATTACACATTTATTATTATGCATTGTATATAATGTATAATATATAATAATATAATATATTATACATTATATATATATATACCTATGTTGAATGTGAAAATAAATACAGGTACCTGAGTACCTGAATTTGAATACTTTAAGATTAGCTAATTGAAAGTTAATATATTTTTATATTGTGAAGTATTTATTTTGATTTACTTAACAGAGAGATTTGTTTTCGTTTATTGTCATTGTGTTATTTTATTAAATAGTAATTTTATTTTTTTTATTCTTACGTTTTGACTACTTCGCTGTTGACAAATTGTAAAATGCCCGAAAAGAATTAGTCAGAACGAGATATACATTCTTCTGTTCACGTTTTGCCGGCATTTTATCAATTTGCCTGAATTGATGTAGTCATAACGAAAATTGCACTGTACGTTCGTGTTTTGCCGGCATTTTATAAAAAGTCTAATTTTGCATTATGACTACGACAGATACAAAAACATTAGAAATAAATAATGCAGTAGATATTATGGTAAATAAAAATCGAGAGATGAATATTTTTTTAATGGACCTGATTATCAACTATCGGTCAGTCAATTATGTATATTATGCGAACTATTTGTTGATAGTAGGAACGATCACGAACATCCATGGTTGTATAAAAAGATTCGAACCTGGGGCCGTTGGTTTACTAGAAAAATATCTAGTTATCTAATCCACCACGGTCTCCCCAACCAACAGACAAGTTATTTCAAGGCAAGTTAGGTATAGATCTATTTAAATATTAAGCGACAATTGAACTTTTATTTTAAATAATATTTTTAGAGAAAATCGGTTTTTAACAAAACGTAAACAATTTAACGGAATGCCTAGTTACAAATAAACAAAGTTTTCTTGCTTTCAATTATGTAAACGTTTAATTGTATTCTGATCTAGTTAGTAACTGATGGTCCTGGTGGTCCCCGTTGCCCAGGGGCGCCTCTACCTCCTGCAAAACGTCATTCCATATATAATTATTTTTAATAAAATTTCCTCTGAAGTTTAATTACGAATTATTTTCAAATAGGTAATACTAAATAAATATAAGTACATATTTTACCTATCAATCCATCTCTTCCGGGATGTCCAGCTACACCAGGTTCTCCTTTAATACCAGGAAGTCCTGGATAACCCGGAGGTCCTATCGGCCCGACTATATTACAATGTTCTTTAACAGTTTTACAGATTTCTTCGTCGGCATTCTAAAAGCGATAATATTCTAAGTAATTTCAAAATTATTTACCGATCAATTTGCAATAATAGTTATTAATAAAAATGTAAAATCTTTTTCATCCCATGGCTTACATGATTGTCGCGTTTTTGGCGTGTACGTTCCAAAGCAATAAATTCGTCATAGTCTGGATCGTTATTTCGTATTTTCGATTTTTCAATTTCTTTTAACAGGCGTTCTCGTTGGAAATTAAGTTTTGTTTGAATCTCCACGTTAACTTCAGTTTTCAATAATTTATATGTACACAAGCTAATCGATATTTGAATAACTAAAATGAAAAATATAAATAAAATACCGTTAACTGTATAGTTAGGCTCAGCCGCCTTATTTTCCGTTTTTTTTAACATGGCCGATGTTCGTTTATAAGTTGAAGTTATAATAATTCGACGACAACTGGTAAAATATTCACATAAAGATTTCTTTATTTGGATTATTAATCACGTGATGGCGGCCTTATCGCATTTGATTTGTATAGTCGATGAATTTTAAATACTGATTAAGTAAATTATATTGGCTGGTTTCAATTTCAAAAATATTTTAGATATCTATTTACTTAATTAACACGTAGGAGGTAATAATTATTTGTTCATTCAAATATTAATTTAAAAGGCTGATGAAAGAGAGACCGAGCCACGTAGATGTTATTATTGTCATAATAATTACCTAATATTTCTTAAAATTTAGCTACCTTTTTTACAAAATATCAGAAAATGGGTTACCAGTAGGTAGGTAGGTGGGAAAAAAAATTTAATTTAATTTAATCCCGGATAACAAACACTCAAGTACCTACATAACTTATTTTTCTCATTTTAATTAATTGTTAGTTGCTTAAATGATACAACAACGTACAACATTTATGTACATATTTAAAATTTCTTTATTAGAAAAAATGTGATAAAATCCGTTATCGCAGAACAAATAATCCAAATAAAGAAAACTATGTGGCTAGATATTTTACCATCAGTCATCGCCGAATTATTATAACTTCAACTTATTAGAGAATATCAACCATGTTGTAAAAACCAGAAAACAAATGAATTTCAGTTAGCGGCATCTTAATTATTAGAATTTTCATTTTCCTTATTCAAATATTGATTGGTTTGTATACGTATAAGTTGTTAAAATCCGAAGTTAACGTGGAGATCCAAACAAATTTTGATTTACAACGCGAACGGTTATTAAACAAAATTAGAAAAATCGAAGATCCGAGACAGCGACCAAGGCTACGAAGAACGGCTTGTTGCTCTGGAACGTACATGTCAAAAATGTGATGATCGTGTAAGGTATGATTTAAATAAATTAATCATTTAACTAGCTAGGTATTCATAACATAATACCTCCTACTGTAAAATAATCTGCAACTGGTAACTGGCATTGGATAAATTTGCAATGTTGAAAGTTGTTGTTTATACATAACTCAAAAAGATTACATTTCGTCAAGAATTGAGAATAAAGGAAAAAGGCCATTCGATTGTGAAATTGTGAACAGAGTAAACTTCCAACTTTTTTAAAGTCACATTTATTTGGAAACAAATAAATATATCTTGCTTACAGTATCGTAAAAATTTAAAGGAAATTTAGTTCGTTTTAAAAACTGTCGATAGTAGGTATAAAACGCGATTTACACTTAAAAATTAGTATTCGCCAAATTTTAAGTTTGACTGAATTCCGTCAAACAACAATTATGAAAGTCTGAAACAGTTATAATTGTTTTTTGACAACGAAAAAGAGCGATCAAAGATTTCCATGCCCGTTTTTATACAAAAACTAAATTATATTTACCTACCAAATAAGGCTTGTCTCATAATTAACACACATCCCTACTTTAAAACTATAAATATTACACGGTAATTTTCGTAATTAGAATAAACGATTTAACATGAAGATACGTTAAAATTGCAATACACTTATGGCCTAACTAACCAAAATAAATTTTAATAAATGACTGGATTATTCTTTAAAAAAACATACGTTAAGAATTAATTTTTGCAAATTTTAATATTCAAATTTTGTCTCGTTGTCAGTCTAAATTGTTGCGACAATCAAAAATTTGAATTCCGTTTTTTTTTATTCGTAAACGAATGAATTGAAAAGGTAAAATCTCCCAAAATAAAAAAAAAAATTTAATCAAAAACATAAGAAAAAATAAAGTCTCGAAATGAAATTTTTTTAATACTCCTGTAAAATGTTTGAGGAATCCGGCAATAAAGTTAATTTTTTTTAACTTAATCTCCTGAAAAGCAGTGATTAGAAAGGTTAGGAGTAGTGTCCTTGCTTCCCCTGCAGTGGTATAAAAAAATCTATGAAATTGTTTTGAAATAGGTAGGTGCTTATCTACTTCATTTATTAGGAATACAAACCAAACATGATTAAATTTTAATAACAAATAAAAGAGTTACCTACTTAAACAAATTGATTTTACCTTTTCAACTATGGTGGGGGGGGGGAGTGAACATGTCAGCAGGAGAATGTAGTAGGAAAAACGTTTATAGAAACTTAATGTTTTATTTTAAGGTGTTCTATACGTCCTCGGAAGATTTTTTATCATTTCCTAGACACCTTTACTTATTGTGGGATATATAGAATATACTTACCCCTAAAATTTCATGCTTGCATCACAAAATGCAGGGTTTATGCACTTAGAAGCTAGACTAAAAATGTCGAGAACGAAATAGGGATCTTTCGAAAATCCGAATACTACGGATGCAATGCATGCAGTACCTAAAATCCATCCGTTTCGTCCGATGCGGACTAGTGAACGCTTAGCTTAACACTGCTGCCGCCGAGACTGCCACTTGTCTGTAACAGACTATAAGAAAAAATTAGAAACTTTTAAATTTTTCTTTGTATTTACTACCTTTTTCTCGTCATCGTTTTTCCTCTATCGTCAATTTCTAGCATAGATTCTTCCGTTGACTGCGAACTTGCATTGTTACATACCTATACCTACGTAAGGTAAAACTTCGTTCGCGAAATTAGACCGTTAAATGTTTTACGGGAGCCCTAACCAAGATCCTAACCGAGTCCCTATCCAAGAGCCTAACCCACCTCGATTTTCAGAGAATTTGTGTTAGAGCTTAAAGGTCGATGTATTTACACATGGAGAGTTAGTCGACAAAGAAATATCCTACCTTTCCTCATCGTATTAATCCTTTTAGAAAACACAACACACAACGCTCACGCACTGACACGCAAAAAGGCCTTATAAACCGAACGAGCACTACTCACCCACACGAACAATACGACGCCGTAATTTAAAATTCGAACTATTGAAACAAGCACTACCTTTATACCACTAACACGAAAGATCCGAAGCGGGTTTGCCAGAATTGTATATATAAATGCAATGGATACTAGGAAATCCCACTTTTATTTTAAAAACCTTCAGTTTTTTGTTCGCACTCCGATAAGCTATGAAAGTAGCACATGTTTTATTACTTTCTTTGTATTTTATCGGTCGCATAAAAATGCGATTAAGTTTTATCTGGTTCATGGTTTGTAATAGGGAAATTTTCAATGCTTAAGAACACACGAATAATTTTTAAATTAAAAATAGAGTAAATTTATAATTTTGCGGTATAAAGGCAGTAGATAGTGATTATTCAAATAATTTTACTGCATAAAAAATACATAATTTTAGAAGACATTTCCTAAAAAGTACATATTTTAAAAATTTTCGGTCATCTGCCAATTTTTTTTTATCAAACTCCACTACGACCCGACCTAATAGCCCAAGCTCCCATCGCACAAAAACCTTCGTCACAACACTACTAAAATTTTCTTAGTGTACTTTAGAGTTAATATGGTGGGAAATATCCAAACCGGTGGCAGACAATTGAATTTTTGTTTTAATCATTTTTGATAAACTTGATACTTGATAAAATTGATTATAGACTTTAGAGAAATATCAATTATTTAGAATTATTGTGGTCTGCCTCGCAAACCTGGCAGACCTCTCTCCAAATAAATAAATTTTCAATATGTCACCTACTGTATAAAACTACATAGCATTGTTTTTTTTTCAAATTGTAGATTTAATTGTCCTTTACATGAATATATATATATATATATATATATATATATATATATATATATCTGCCAATGTAAAAATGTACCCAAGTATGGAAGACTTAATTTTTTTGAAGCCAGCAACAAAAATTCAATTGTCTGCCACCGGTTGGATTTTTCCACCATATCTCTTAAATTCACTAACAAGGAAGGTTAGACAGGTGGAAATCTCAGAAAAATTTGAAACTTTGCAGGATTGTAGTACTAGTCAACTCTAATCAAGAGCCGTACTCCGTTCGTGATTTTACGCGGTTTAAAGGGGGTGAAATCCACCCCAACAATTACCTTTTTCGACTATTTCTGATTTAGACCATTTATTTGTGTGTTAAAACTTAAACCTGTAATGAAAAATCGACTCTTATTCTGACTTTCCTGTTATTGCTAAATTTTTATAAGAATCGCATTCTACCTATAGCTTATCCAAACCTATATGATGTTCACGTCATCAACAAAAAGTCACTAGATTGTTTATTTGTAATTCGGTTTAAAGTTTGGAAAGTGACATATTCTATCGATGATTTACCTGCGCACATATTAGATGACATAAAGAAAGACTACAATTTATTAGAACTGTCAAAATACGAAGTACGAGGTGACAGCACTGTGTGAAACGTCATCATCTAGTAACCTTGTATTGATGACGTGAACATCATATAAGTTTGGATAAGCTATATAATCATTTCAAAATGGCGCGCCAACGCTATAGTATATCATAAAAGACAGTTAATGGAACCAAAAAAATAATTTAAAAAACATCTCGATCAACAATATTTATTGAGAAATAAATAAGAGATTATTCTATTACATCTTGTATTATTAATATTAAATAAATCATTAATTATATTTTTATATAATAATTTCCCGAAAACTAAAATTAGAATTCCAAATAAATTTATTACAAAATAAACTAAGTAATAATTATAATTTACTTTGCGATAAACTTATTTTTATGGGTTCTATCATATTTTTTTAGAAAAGTGCGAAAGGTTATTACCAAAATTTGAAAATTTGTTTTCATCATCAATACTTTATCATTAACGAAACGTCATTTTGTAACCTTTAAATATTAAGGGAAATATATCGCATTCCAAATAAATATATGTATGGGCACATCACTTAAGGGTTAAGTCGACCTTTATAGTTTGTGATCGTCTATTCACTCTGTCTTAGATGTTAAAATATCTTTAATTGTTAGCAAAATGGTACCTACCTACTAGTTTTTTTTTATAATCGACGTGGTAATGAACGTGACAGGAAATAAAGGTTTTTGTAATAAATATCTATTGCTCATACAAGGGTTAAAGGGTATTCTACCTAGGTACTTCTAAAATTTTATTAAAACCTTCAATCACATACTACTTTTAAATCTTATATATAGGTAGCTAAACTACTTAGGGTCGGTTTTTTCATCTCCCAATAAATTTATTTGACAAATTTTTACCACGGAAACAATTGTTTGAACAAACGTTTTTATGGTAAATATGTGTCAATTAAATTAAATGGAAGATGAAAAGATCGGCCCTTAGGCTACCTAAGCTTGACGTATTTCTGAGGTTTAAAATAGTTTCAACTATTTTTACAAAATATATAATAAAGTTGAAATCGGTTAACTCGATAGTGTTCTTAAAAATTATACGGTTATCATTTACTGTTTATGTAATTTGGAATAAAATCGTAAAAAACTAAGATAATATAATCTCTTCTATTTAATTGGTTAACTGTAATTGGTGTCCATGTAAATGTTATAGAATACTAAAAAATCAAACTCACATTTAAAATCACCTATAATGAACTTGCTTTTAGTGAATCACATATGCTCATAATTTAATAAAGGATTTGAATTTGAACCAAGAGCGTAATTGTAAGCTCGTTTAGTCGATCGGCTCTATTATATTATAATAATAAATAGACATAAATAGAATAAATTTACACATACATATCAATGACTTAACCCTTGTTTTGGTGACAGCTACAAGATTAGATAACAAAAAAATTTTAATATAAATCGTTTATTTACCGCTTTAAGTATTTTCAAACTAACTGCGAAAATGGACGAAGCGAGGAAAACGAGTTGTTACGCGACCAAAATAATCTGTTTTTTACTTTTCCTTTTTTTGATTCAAATCATCATCGGATTTTTTACGTACAAAATTTTAAAGATAGAAACGGACATCGAGATTAAACAAAAGTTGGATTCGGAATTAAAAATGTTGTTAGAAAAAGTAGATTTGCAAAAAGATAAACATGGTGCACCTAATAAATTTTATGTGAAAATGGACCATGAATACCACAGACGAAAAAAGAGAGGAGATGATGTAAGTTGAAAATAAAATGTTTAATTAAAAAATATAATGATTAAAAATAGTCAAATACCTACACTTCGTCCAAACCTAAATGCAATCCACGTCATCAATAAAAGGTTACTAGATGATGACGTTTCACACAGTGCTGTCACCTCGTACCTCGTATTTTGACAGTTCTAATAAATTCTAGTCTTTCTTTATACCGTCTAATATGTGCGCAAGTAAATATGTCACTTTCCAAACTTTAAACCGAATTACAAATAAACAATCTAGTCACTTTTTTTGATGACGTAAATTGCAGATAGGTTTAGATAGGCCATAATTAGTTGTTAATTTAAATAATAATTTTATTTGTAGATATATATAAATACTTATAATTTTACGTATTTTACTTATAGATAGATGTTCAAAATATTTGCAAGAATATTAACCAGAATTGTCCCATAATAGGACCTCCAGGTGTTCCCGGACTAAGCGGTTTTCCGGGACCTAAAGGACAAAGGGGATATCGCGGAATGCCAGGAATGCCAGCACCTTCGGGTATTTTAAAGCAATTATATTATTTAAATTCATGATATTGGAATAAGGTTTCTTAATTGTTCTCTTTAAAAAAATTAACATTCTTACCTATTTGAAATAATGTTAAATGTTAAATAATTTTCGTGCTATAAGTCACGAAGAAAGACAAATAACAATAAAATTTATTGTTGTACGTAAACGATGGCTTAATAAAATAATTACGAAACAAATCAACAACACGCGTCATATTTTCAGGTATGAAACTGAACAAGAAATCGTAAAAAGCTATTCGACCATTTCATTACCAAACATGCGGAAGTTCGCCACATAGTTATCGTAACTGTTACATCAAATAAATTACCTACCATTACAAAGTAAAGGGGGCCCAAAAAGACTTTTAGTCTTGGTTGGCTGTTAAAAAATAAGGGCACGTCTTACAGCAGTTTAAATCATGTCGTAAATTATTTCTTGTCGTGTCATAGTAATAAAATTACTTTAAACCAAGATATTCTTTTATCTTTCCACGCTCAACCACGACTGAAAGACTTTCGGACATCTGTTATTGTATATTTTAAAAAGAAAACCAAAATACTTTATTTATCATTAATTTTTTGAAAAGCTCAAAAGCTCGTCGAACATGAAATAATAATGGGTGTCCTAAAAGGCTTTCGGTCTTGGTTGACTATGAAAAAACAAAGACACACAAGTTATGGTTTAAGTAATTTTATTATTACGACATAACAAGAAGATGTAACAATGTAAGACATGCCCTTATCTTTCAACGGCGAACCAAGAGTGAAAGACTTTTTAGACACCCATTATTATATTTCCTATTTTGTTAAATAATTTTCGTAAATTAATTCGCACGAGTAATAATTCTGTAACTTCCATAATTTTACGCCAACCGGCGTTAATAAAAGATATAGGGGCGGTATTACTTTCGTAAAAATACCTAACGAATTAGATTAATAATAATCTTTCCGTCCAAAGTGTTTAGGCGAAACTAGTTGGGAGTCGTTTGTCATTTAAAATTTGAATTTTATTTATGTTAGTGAATTTAATTGTGAAGTTTTTCCTTTCTAATTAACCGTTATTATTATTATTATGGAAGGAAGGTTTCATCAGCATCCGTCAGCAAATAAATTACATAACAAACAACACGTACTGTGACAAATCAAAAATGCACGATTCGATTTAATAGAATGGAGAACTATCGATACCCGCTAATAGTTTCTATTTAATTATCAATAAATTACAAAAATTTATAGAAATTGTAAATAATTACGATTAGATACCTTTTTTTTTATAAACATTAAATTAGGTAAATATCTACTTATATTTATCTCTTCTAACAATTTTAGTTATACCTATTTATAATTTTATTTTTATAGGACCTCCAGGATTTCCAGGTCCACCAGGACTTCCAGGACCAAGAGATTTACCGGTTCCATAATCTACAATAATTGTTATTCGTCTATATACTATTATCTTTAAATTATAAAGTACCTACACCTACTAATTGTGTTAAACAGTTTTTTTATGACGTAGTTAGGTACATAAATTACAATAAAATAATTTATTAAACTTTTTTTTTAATGAATTTACTTATAAGTAGCTAGTTCAAATTTTGTTTTTACTATATTAAATTAAAATGAAAAAGCCAAAAAAGAAAAATAATATTTTTTTGAGGTGTTTTAAGAAATGTAATAGATATATACTAAAAATTAAAACAATTGCTTTTATGCCAAATATTCTATCGTATTGTACCTACACATACTGTTACACATGTATAATATACAGAGTGATTCATAATGAGTGTAACAAACTTCGGCATTTTGTTGGGGAGGTCATTTTGAGTAAAAAATGTTATACATATGAACCTAGGTTCTATTTCAGCTCGTTGCAAAACTACAAGAGATTAAAGTTTTATGAGTGTAGTAGCAATGCACAAAATTCATTCATATACAAAAAATATAGTTACCATTAGAAAACAAAACACGTTAAATTATAATAATTGGTAAAAGTTATTTGTTGACAAACTACAAACTTATTAGAATTACATACGGTCATTAGGCCAAACGGCCTGGCAATTCACGTCATCAATACAAAGTTACTAGATGATGACATTTCAAACAGTGCTGTCGCCTCGTACCTCGTATTTTAAAATTTTTTTTAACTGAATTACAAATAAACAATTTAGTAACTTTTTACTGATGACGTACATTGGCAGGCCGCTTGGATAATGTGTATAATTTATTAAGTAAAGATGCAGGTTAAAATTTAGTAAGCATTAAATTAAAACGGCATTTTGCTCCCTACAAAGAAGTAATATTTAGGTTGTATTTGGGAATATTTAATATTTCGTATTTTTATTATCTGATTAAAATTAAATCTAGTGAGCTGTTGTTCGATAATTAGAACAAACCTATTTTCCAAACACCCAAAATGTTCTCTCAAATATTTTTTTCTTGATCAAAAATAAATTCAAGCAATGAAGGGTTAAAAATGCGCACTTATATATAAGTGTATTATACAAATCTATAAAGAACGATATTTGAAATGTGAGAAAATGAAAAGACAAAATAAATGAGTGGAAAGTGGAATAGTTGTCACAATAAGGAATAGCTTTTGCACTTAACACCAAGTGCCCTAATGTCGCTTCACCCGAGTGTGGTTAAACTTGACCAGTTTTTTTTTTGCTTACCACATTGCACCCAACGATATATTCATTTAATATGATTACCTAACAATTAAAATATGTCATCCATTGACGATGGCTGTTGTGTCCACATTTTCTTTCAATTAAATTATTTATCGATAAATAAAATTTCAAATTTTGATAATTCGGAATTTGTATTTTAATATTTTTTCTAATTTTTATAGTAAACATGAAGGCTATCGTCGATAAATAACGTTTTTCAGTTGTTATGATAACCAAGTACATATTTGAGAATAAATAAATCGCTTATTTTTAAAGCAACCCAAGTGACATTTTTGGCCATTTTCGTGTTTTTGGTAGAATGATACATTATAGATAGAGACACATCAGTTGATACAAGAAAACTCGAATTTTCATACCGCATATGGATTAAATCACTATCACGTGTTGGCCATTTACTGCAGAAACAACACAAGTGCAGTACCGTTTACTGTTCATATAAATTGTTGTTTTTTTTCGTTTTCTGTAGTTAGTAAAATGTCACTTAACGTTTTACCCGTTTATTATTTGTTTGTTTAGTTTACCCTATATAAATATATATATATATATATATATATATATATATATATATAATTGGTCTGATTATTTAATTTTCGATTGCATAACAATTAATTTGTGTGTTCCTAGTAATATTAATAATATTGAATATATACTATTAACATTTTCTGATATTAATGATTCAAACAATTGTTATCGACTAGGTGAGAGATAGGTGAGAAACCTATTGAAAATGACTATTAATCATTTTATACTGAGATTAATGATTCAAAAATCCCATTGGGATCGCTTTCAGTACTATCGTGCCCTTCAAATAAATGGAAACATTTACATATGGAATATAAAAATGTATTCAAGTAATCACCAGTGATTCAAATAAGCAGAATTTAAACAAAAATTAAAATACGACCTAAATTTTCAAAAAAAGCTATTTTAAATCTTAATATCTTTAAAATTATAATAATCATCAAACTCGAGTAAACTGAAATTTAAGTTTTAGTGATGAAGAACCGAACCTGTTTGCGAATATGTATAGGTAATGTATGTGCTTAAGCCCTTTATTATTAATTAAATTAAGAAAATCAAAACTCTGACCTTTTCGACGTATAAAACAGCACCGTATGATTTTCAGCTCCAAAACGTCTTTCGTTAATAACCAAAATACACACACATACACACGAAACACAATTCAAGTCTAAAATCGACATTACAAAGCACACGTCCGAACGTTATTAAGAATCGCGAATTACTAAAAGTAATTTTAAAACAACTTCTTATTCAACTGTCATGTTTGTTACATGAATCGTTTTGTTTAAATTTTAGAAAGTCCGTTTATCAGGTAAATAATGGTTCTTGCTACTGACGTCGAACAAAAACTACGCGCGGTCAGGTATGATTTGTAAAAACCCTTATCAATTTCAACACATGTAACGTGTTTAAATAAAATTTACAATTGTATTCGTTTAAAATGCGAATTGTAGGTAGTATTTAGTTAAATATTTACCTAGGAAATAAAAAGCATTATTTTTAAAATGTAGTTAATTATGTATTTTCCAATTTTCTATCCGAATAACGATATAATTATTAGGTGCACAATTATTATTCTACAAAGTTAATTGCCGAAGCAGTACTAAATAAGTAATAATAGAACCAGTTACCTAAAATAACATATGCTTAAATAATAAAAAAATATTGTATATACATACACCTCATACTTACTATGTAAATTAATAAGTAATCCAATTCAAACCAATCTATTGCGGTTAATGTAATATTTTGATGTAACAAAACTAAACCGAGTTTTTTCTAAAACAAACACGATTAGTTTTCAACAATTTTCAAAGAAATTTCTTATACAACTTTAGCAGTTTAAATTTACCTTTTTTAAATATTCCGGGTCCTTGTTCATTAACATGGCCTTAGAAAATAATATTCGAAAATATCTGGATTCAGTTTTTGTAAAATTACAAACATTAGCGACATATAAAAGAGAGAAATAATGCGCGATAGTTGCAAAAATGCTTGCAGAAAATATATTATCCGTGTGACTTGCTTCGGTTACAATTGTATTTATAAATCTGTATAAATCGCACATCATCCACAGAAAGAAAGTAGCTACTATCCATAACCACAGAAAACCATACAATTGTTTAATCTCGTTGGAAACCCAATATAATTTTTGATACTGATTTGCAAGGGATACCACACGATCTAATTTGTAACTAGTCATTATTTGACGATTAAACATAATTAAAGTCTTGTTCATAATACTAACGATATTAACAAACTGGATAATAATCGAATAAACAAATACATCTGGTAATGCAAAAAATATTGCATACTTTGTGCTAAAAAGTATTTCAAAATTGCTCATATGTACAACCATAGCTGTTATGACTAGAAAATAAACTACCAACATAACTGATTCCAAATACGTCAAACGTTTTATATCTTGATTTTGTAAATTTTCAAATACGTTTAATTGTTTTACTTGAGTAACTATACTCCATACCATCGTGTATATTGTTAAAGTAATCGTCATAATATTTGCCAAGAGAAAAGCCATCTCATCCAGAGATCCTGTGCGTACTATGTCAGTTACATAAAAATTTCCTAAAATGAAGATCATACTAAATATAAAAATTCTTATCATGTACAATTTTTTGCTTTTTGATTCTACGGGGTTACCATTATAATCAAAATTATACGCCATTGTACAGCAAAAATTCGAAATATAGAACAACGGTTTATTCGATGCTTTTAATTCCATCATCGATACTTAAATGACAATACGTAGCAATTAAACAAATTTAATATTTATCTATACTTTATCTTTCTGACAGGTGTAGATCAATAAAATAATTATTATAGGTATTTTAATCAAGATGATGGGAATATAATATGATTACTGCAATAACTAGATAGTGTTTACAAATATATGACATCGTTGATATGTGAAGACTGAATGCAATGTATATAAAGTTTAAAATTTTTAATTTATGTATTGTGGTAGCATCTGGTACCTATCTAGTTGATTGTTAAAAATTTAAAAAAATATCAACAATTTTTTGGTTAAATTAAACTGAATTAGCACAAAGGAAGAGATTACCGTAATATTATATCGAGTAGTTTTGACAGAACGACTTAACCGTCACTTAAAATTCGTCACATCTGTTAAAATTTGGTAGCAATATTTCGATTTTTTCCACCAGAAAAATCGATTTGTATTTTCGTAAAAAGTATGCTGCAACACAAAATGTACGCTCCTACAAAATTTCCTTTTTGTGGATTAAGACGTTTTGCAAAAACTGCGTCGATATTATTACCTATATAAAAGAATACGTGATGCTTTTGCTCCAAGTATTTCTCCTCTTTTGGGTTTGCCGGACAATGGACCATCCAGCCGATGTTTCGACAATTTGTTCAGCAGTCATTTTCAAAGCAAAGATATTCATCTTGACAGTATGGTAAATTGTCAATAAAAGAAAATTGTTATACGTTCGATAAATTCAAATCATGATTCGTACATAACAATTTCTTTACTTTTACTAATGAAAATACCAATCCTCTAATTTCAGTCAATTGGCCGATTGAAAATTAATATGACGAGTTCAAATATGAGCAGCAATAACATAAAAAATCACTCGTCATATTAGTTTTCAATCATTTAATTGGTCGAAATTAGAGAATCGTCACATTCATTATAAATTCTAATTGTACTGAGTAAATCTTAAATTCGAATATTTTAATATTCTTACAAGTTTTTGTCGTATATATAACCTGTTGATAATTGTACCGAGTATGTTGTGAACGTAATTAGTAAATACAGTTGAAGTTCGTTATAACGAACATATACGCGAGGCCCGGCCAAACTGCATTTAAACGTTAATACATAACTGATGCGTTTAGAACGAACATTTGGTTTTAACGTATAAGTACATTTGGAAATCCCGACATGCTGTTTCCTTAGGATTACAAAGTACAGAAGATAGAAACCAGATGCATAGCAATCCTTCGCAGGAAAGAATTAATCATTTTTAAAAAAACCGTAACAGGCTAAATGTGCATTAAAAAAAAACGACTGCACTTTCGCGACTTCGCTATCGTTAGTTAGCTTTAATTTAATTTGAGTTCATTTAGGTATTTTTACGATGACTTGCCTGAAACGTAAACAGTTTTCTATTAGATAATTACGTATTATTAATTTTTATCATTTTTAATAAATACGCGTTTTAACACGTTGACTGTTTATTAGTTGGGAAGAAAACTTATCTCAGGTGCTTCCATGTTAATTTGATTTTTGTGTAATTGGTATGATAGGAAGTTAGTATATACTATTAGCAAATCTCCTCTCCTTCCCTGTTCAGTTAAATTCCAATATACACTGACAAGGGAACACAGACAACCAGGATATTCAGATTTGAACGAAACTTGATAAGTTTATAGAGTTACTCGAGATAAGAGCGTTGCATATTTTTTAGCGACCCAATCGCGGGTGTTCAGCCTACAACATCCTTAAAACGAAAGGGTGGACTATTCGTTTCAATATCTCAAAAACTATCAAAGTTGTTTAAAAAAAGTTAAGAAAATCATCAAAAAATCTTATTACCTACTTCAAAAAATTTTTTTTGAAAGCGTCATCTTATAAAACTTTTAATTTAGTTCAAATCGTGACTTAACTTTTTTTTAATTATCTTTGGTAGTTTTCGAGATATTGCTGTAATCTAAACACCAGCGTCTGGGTTGCTAAAAAAATATGCGATGCTCTTATCTCAAGTATTTCGGTATAAACTTACCGAATTTCATTCAAACCTGAATTTTCGATTGCCTGTGTTCCATTGTAAGTCGGGCGGAAATGCATGAGGAGGAAATACTTAACAACAATATAGGGGTAAATGGTACCAACTAAAGGTTTGCACACAGGTGCCAAGCACTATTGATTGTGTCATTGCCAGCGAGAGTAATAGCGTTGACGCTACCACGGGGCCGTGTAGTTGGCAATCAACGTGTTAATACATGTACTTATTTTCTGTTGTATTTGGGAAAATTGTTTATAACGAACAAAAAAATAGTGGTCCCTCCGTATTCGTTATAACGGAATTCAACTGTATTAAAGTCTAAATAGAAAACCATAAATAAGTACAAAATACCCTTAATATTTGAACACACCGAGGAAAACAAATTAATAACAAAACGCAGCTCCATTACAGTGTTCCAAGGAAAAGGAGAGTAAA
Organism: Rhagophthalmus giganteus; assembly: GCA_036326145.1. NCBI lineage: Eukaryota > Metazoa > Arthropoda > Insecta > Coleoptera > Rhagophthalmidae > Rhagophthalmus > Rhagophthalmus giganteus. The sequence goes on along the minus strand of JARFJA010000001.1, from coordinate 67,612,159 downwards.
ATACCACCAAATTCACAAAAAAGAAATTTACAGAATGATGTTAAACAATATAGAATGACATGAAATGAGGTGAAGAAAATAGTAAGTAATCAACTACCCTGTCATCTAAACGAATCAACCAACAAAACATCTACAAGTACCCCTATTCCATTGGAATTATTAGCAAAAGAAGAATATTAATTGTTACACAACATTTAAGTATGATAAATAATTATGTATTACCTTCTTTGATGCACGAGTAACTATTTTAGCAGGTACTTAGTAATTTGCTGTTAGATAATTCCATTATTATAGTATACATAAAAACAGCTCTAAGCAAGTCACACAATAGAGCAATAAAAAACATCCTAACAATACCTAGCTATTATGCAACTATAAACATTTGTGCAATCGAACCAAAGGCACTTAGATACCAAAATTTTACTTTTTATAACTTACATAAAGCTAGTTATTATATCCTACAAATATACTACACATTTTTTTTTAACTTTGCTCAATATAAATAAAAAGTACCTACTGAAAAGATCATTTTATTTTATTACGTAACAATTGGCTATTTATTTTACTATTATTTTCTTATAATTAAATCAAATGTCGCTTGTTTTTATTGATTCCACTTACGAAGAATGATTCGGGACAATTTCTACCATTCTTAATTAGTTATTAAAAACAAACAACACGAATTAAATTATGTGGTGTAATTGATTCACTGTTGACAAATAACAATAAATCATGCAACAATTGACATTCGTTTCAATTCAAACCCAACAATTAATATATTTTTAAATAATAAATGATCGTAAAGGTACGAACATGGTAGAGAGAAATAAATATAATACATAATGCAATTAATCGATAGAGGTTTGCTATATGGATATCTACATTTTATTTGTGGAAATTAAAAATTTTAGAAATTATTTTATTCTTTAACCCTTTAACGTGCACAGTTATTTTATTAATTAATTTACATGTTATAGCGATATCGAGTTAAATTCATAGGCAAGTAATTAAATATTTACATTACTGCCTACTATCACGCCATATACATAATTATACCTGTCTTACCAGAGAGAGTTAAAGGGTTAAATTTTATATTACTGACCTAAATACAATTATCGAAATATTTTATATTACAAAACAATTTTACATAACCCATTGCTTTAGTATCACACTTGTAATGAGAAGTATAGTTCATATAGACACATCGAAACAAGCACAATTATTAGCTTTACTCGTTATAAATAAATTTTTGCTTTTATATATTTGTGTAACTACTATCAATAAGATAATCTATTGTATATATGAAAGACTAATCATCGGTCATTTGTCAAAATAAAAAATTAATAATTACCTGAAAAATAAAAACTGACCCTAGGGGGTCCACTATATAGCTAAACACCAAGAAAAAAGTTCTCACAATTAGGAACATAGGTGCACAAATACTTACTTACTAAAATACAACAAAATAAAAAAATAACAAATTCTAATATTAAACAAACAATATAAACATTTTAAAATTTAGAATGTAAACCCCTCTACAACATAAAATTCAGCTCTCCTTCAAAAATAACCTTCTTACAGATTCAAATATGCCACATTTGTTTCATTATATAATAAGCTATTTTTATCCATTGCATAGGATCATTAGTTCTAATCACCATAAGGTAAACATTCTTTAGATTACCTGCCACACATAAAAATCTATTAGATTCAGATCTGGTAATGGAGGTGGCCATTCAATACGACCTTTGATGTAGTTTAATTGACTTTATATTGAATTATTGCTTAAATCGATTTAAAATTTTTTAAATCTATAATTACTCACATCTCAGTATGTGAGCATTTGAGGACCTGTTGCTTTCAAACACACAGCCTGCAAGACCCTATAGAATGTGATACATGGTCTGAAGCTAAAAGTTAATTTTATAATTAAAATAATACAACGCAATTTGAAAAAAATATAGGAATATTCTTAAAAGTATATTGTAATGAACACCGATTTTATGGTCACCTGTATATGCGCTGTTGCTGCTAAGGAACTGATCTTTCCCCTTTCTCTTTTTTTGTCTGCAGCTTGCACTCACTAAAACACTGTCATTGGTAGCCTGTGCTCAATTGTAAGTTTAACACTACTGCTCTAACACATCTTCGAAATTTTATGATTTTGTTGGGACACTATACCCGGTGTCAACAAAATCACAAGTACCCCTCTTCTGCCTTTTGTATTTCAAGCTACCGAAATGAAACTCAGCACAGTTGATAAAGATGCAAAATGCCATATTTTAACATGCGATTTCTTTAGACATCTGGTTTGGCCACAAATGACATAAATTTCCAATTTTCAAATGGAATCCTTGCATATTATTGCATTTTCGGAATTCTGGATGAATTCTTAATAGGTTAGCACAATTTTGGTGAGTTTTTTGAACAACATAATATTTTAAGAACAAAGTTTAGATTTTAATCTAGAAAGTTGCAATTTATTTCAAATCATCATAAATCATATCACCTAAGAAATAACGGAAAAACACAAACTTCATTTTTAATTGATACATTTAGTTACTAGGCATTCAAATTTGTCAAAATTAGTTTTTTGCCGTAAAGTAGCTTTTTTCAAATGGCACCATCCAATAGCACAAGGTTAGATAAATACAATTTTTGAAAACCAATACAACGGTGGCCTCAAACCAAAAAAAAAGCATTAATTACTTTCGTAACTATCCTAATTTCTTGCTAAAATTATGCTAACCTATTCAGAATTCACCCACGATTACAAAAATTCAATAATATACAGGGGGTCCCATTTGAAAATTGGTCACTTCCGGCCGAATCGGAAGTCCAAAAAAATCATACATGTCAAGATATGACATTTTGTGTCTTTATCAACTGTGCCAAGTTCCATTTTGGTAGCTGGAAAAACAAAGGGCAAAAGAGGGGTGCTAATGATCTCATTGACAGCCGGTATTGATATCTGCACTCAAGAAATAAACAGTCGTAACTCTAATTTTGACATAAACTGGCTTAAATATATTGTACTACTAATTACTGACCAGGTAAAACCCTCCACATGGCTAGTTTTCTTAAAAACAGTTTAATGTAATAATTTAAATTTGCAGATATTAACAATGAGTTAAAAATATTAGATAATTTTTATTCTTTCCTATCACCTCTATAAACGATAAAAAAGGAGTCACGACTGTTTATATATATATATATATATATATATTGAATGCACAACTAAAAGCAAAATATAAATATTAACACTTGACTCTATTCTACTTAATTGAAACTATTTTACAAAACATCTATTAAATGAGATATCCCAACTTAAAAAAATTCAACAAAAATAGCTAACAGTTTCATAGAATAGAAAAATTAGAAAAATGTTGTTTTTAACAGTAGGTAATTAGCAATAAATGTGTTTTTTTTGCAATTGCTATGACACAAAAGAAACAAAAACGAAAGGTAGAATGATATTAATTGTTAATGTAATTATAAAAAATTTATGTAATAATTTAATTTACTATACTTCACATTACAAATGAGAAAACGAAATTATAAATTTAGTCATTTGGAACGAATACACCTTTGTTTTATACACTATACTCTATGATTATATGGGTAGTCCAACAAAATCTGAATATTAGGATGTAAAAGTTTGAGATTCTAAAGCAATAAACAAAGTACATAAATTGTACAAAGGGTCTTTTATTTCTATTCATTTTATTACCTATGAAAAGATGACAACATACACGAGAGAGCCATCACTGAATAACTTTACAAAATATTTAAAACAGTTATCAAACTGGTTACTTAATTTCGATATTATTAAAACTTCCAATTACAAAAATAAAAAATTAATTGTAGCTTTAGAAAGAAAGTACCAGCTTTTGTGAATTGTGCGTTCTACCCTATGTGGTTAAATAAAGATTCTCTTAAAACTTTTGTGCAATTCGTACGTTTTGTGCTAAATGTTCATTACGACTATATTATAATCGAATTAAAACAAATGGCGCATAATTTGAGAATTGTGTAAAAAATCCTATAGGAAATTAAAATTATATTTATGGACATATATTGCACTTTGTCGTGCTTATTAACTAGTAATAAATCAACATGACTAATATTATGTATGGCATTTGTTACAACTATCTATAGGTATACCGAATATTATTGTAGTTAAATATTCTAATGTTCCTTTTTATATAATATTATGCAATGAAATGATAAAATATATTGTTACTTTTAATGTACCTAAATTATAAAATGTTTGACAAATTCTTACTAAGCACAATAAAAAAATTACACGCTCACGGTAAAAACCACATTAAATAAAATAGATCATTAGAAATTACCTACAATAATAAGCGGCTTTTGATATAAATTTCTTTGAATGTATATCATGTTTAATAACATTAATGTCGAAATAAGGTTACCTATATCTAAAAAATATAAAAATCTAATATATATTTACAATTCTCAAAAACATACAACATTAAAACTTAAAGAAATAAAATCTTTTGTACAAACACCTTTAAAACTAAATAAACTACATTGCCACAATCTATATTACAAAAAACATTATATCTACATTGTCTTCATTACAAAAATTTATTGTATGTATAATTGAATTTAATTCTATATAAACAATACAATAAGAAAATGTAACCCATTCTTTTAAGTATTTAAAATTACAAAAATTCGAATATTCGTTTATATATTTTACAGACACGAGGTACTGTATGAGTATCAGTCTTTCTAATTTTCTATGTGTCACTCAAAAGACTTGGTGATGTAATTTTAAACAAAAAAAAAAAAGAAACTTCACCGCTAACTAGGTAAGTATGTGCTACATTAAATAAAGTTAATTAAATATTTTGTATTTCAGGTACTTCAATTACCACCTGTTACTTTATATTAAAATGTAGTGCTGTTACTTAAATACGTAAAAAATATCACCAAGTTCGATTATTAGAAATTAAAATCACTATGTTGGCCACGTTGTAGGAAGTCACTAAAACTCTATGATCACACATAATGTACGTTTAAGACAGACGATTTCAAAATTATTTTAAAAAGATCTGAGATGCTATTCCTATGAGAAACAAGATTAACTCTAAAATGTCGGCAGTAGAGCTTTCTGTAAAAAAATATATGTATATTAATATGATATGCATATTTAACTAATTTATTTAGTAGAACGATTTTAATATAAATAATATATGTACGTACTCGCATTTTTTATAACTTGCTCCTTATAATTACACCATAATCTTCTAACAACTACAATTTTATTTTATTTCTTTCATATACCTACCCATTTAGGTATGCAATTTATTATAAACAGAAAAAAAGTTGATTTTTATGTGTAGTTTATAAATTTCTAATTTCTAATGTAGGTAATGAATTAATAGTACCAAGTACTAAACACAGCTTTAAAATGTAAAGAAATCATATCTGCTACCTCGACCGCAATATACTCAGTTATCAACATTTCCCCATTATCATAAACTTACTGTTAAAAAGGCAACAATAGAGTGTAACTACAAGATCATTTTTGTTTCTAATAATGACTTTTTTAATTTATAAGTATCATAAATTTTATTGTCTAATTTCTTCTTCATTATGTCAAGTTATATTCAAGTTTTCCACCTTAATTGATTTCCTCTTCTATAAATATTGTACTTGTTTATCGATAAAACAAAAGAAACCACCTTTTCTACTTCAAAAAAATCTTCTTCTCAATAGAGTAACTTATATTTTAACAAAAGATGATCCAATAATTAATAATAAGTACTTCACTAATAGCTTACCATTGTTATGATCGATCGAGCCGAAAATGATCTTCGACTCCATCTGATATAAGGTTAATAGTAGGATCTGACAGCATCTGTAATCCATCTAAATCGATGGGTCCTAAACCTTCACGCAAACTTTCCTCCGACAATAATTCTGCTTCTAATTGCTTTGAAAGGCTTAATTCTTGTCTCGTAATATCATCTGCCGTTGAAAAATCTACCATTAAAATATATATAAAAATTACAAATTGTATTTTGAAATTTAAAAATCGATTTACCTGTTAATATAATATCAGGTATACTAGTTGGAGTATTAGGTGTTGTATGTAGACTAGGAGGAGCTGTAGGATACACTAATTGCGAAGGTGACGTACTATAATAGCCTGCATCGCCAGATAACTCGGTATTTCCTACACCAGATATATCTGGCAATGTTTGGGATTGTGTTTGTGAAAGGTGAATCGTACCTGGTTGATCAACGTAGGAAACGTTGCTTACAGGACTCAAAGGTTGATCCACCTATTATTTAATATTACTAAATATTACTTCAATAATAATTTCACGATTGAATTACAAACCAAAATAACATTTATGTAAATAAACGTCAAATTTTAATACTTATTTTTTTTTTACTACATCACACTTCAAGTTTCTTTATTTTCATTTAAGCTTAAAATGTTTATAGCAATTAATGTTTCAAAAATTACTACGATACTACAAAGAATAAACAATTACACTATTATAACTGCCACAAACTACTTATAAGATAACAATATTCATCTAACATGCAGTGAAATTATTAAAAAAAATTAAGTGATATGAATTGAATTTAATATACAGCTATAACAAATAAGGTAAATAAAGTTTAATTCGTGAAATAGAGCTGGTTTACTACACTTACGACTATGTGTAAATGAAAAAATATAACTTATTAAAAATAAAAGTTGGGCTGTTTAATGAAACAACTTTAATATATAATATATCATTTCAAATATTTTATTATAATTCGTATTTTATAAATTTAATATTAATAGCACCTCGATTTTTTGATATTTAGTCTAAAGTTATATATTTAACTATGCATTAGTCTGATTCGGTATGCACTCTTTCTTAGCTCTTAATCGCAATCGATATTACACGCAATAGGTTAATAGATATTATTAATGATCAATAAAACAAATACAAGAGACCATACGCACTCACATTTTATCACTCACTCTTATTATTTCAAAAAAAAACATGCATGAGCTCGACCTCTGTTCCTTGACAGATAACAAGAATTCAAGTATAAAAATACTGTTATGGTTAACTTGACAGACATGTTTCTAAATATTTTAAATAAAATCTATTTTCTATCGAGACCTATGGTAGATTTGTCAACAAACAGCAATTTGATGAAAACTATGATCCACAAAAAGCATCCTTTATAATGAAGAAAATCGATAAAAATTTTCTTAATGGAAGATGCACAGCATAAACATTTAAAGCTAATTATAATGATTATATTAGCTACATTAATTTGACTAAATACGGTAATTATTAATTACTTTAGCAATTTAATTAAAAATATTGATATTTTATTTCGACGACTTGATTTGATTTTTTTTATCGTTGTTTATGCGAAACAATGTATTTAAAGAATTTTTTAAAACAATCAAAAAGATCACTTTGGTGCTTTTAATGTTAGTGCAATTACACGAAGTTTTCCAACTAATAAAATTATAATAAAATATTTATTAATCTCTTAATACCTTTAAAAATTGAACAGAAAATCATTAGAAATTGAAAATATGTGAAAAATAATATATCCAGTATAAGCAAAATAAGTAATGCATACAACATATATGGTCGGGGGCACTTTGAAAAGGCGGTATTTATGCATTCTACCACTTGGAATTAGTTAAGAAACCTCTGAAGAAAGACGATAGGGTAGAAAACCGATATGTAATCTTTCTTTAACGTTGCTCAGTGTGAGTAAGCGAATTATTGATTGTATGAACTATCTTCCCAGAGTGCTCCCGACATTATAAAGATTGTCAAGCTTTGTCAGCTGCATAAAAACAATTATCGAACGATTAGTCAACTGAAAATGTACACAATGAAAATTCAAATTTTTATAACACTATAATTACTTTAATAACTCTATAAGTTAGTCTATTGACCACATTATTCAAAAGTACAGCTACAAAATTATATCTTTATACAGTTATTTTGTTAAAAATTATTAGTTAGGTAACCTAATTAATCACGCTTTATATCAATTATTTAAAATCTACTGTAACTTCACAAAAATTCTAATTTCTGGATAGCAAATTCAATTGGTAGAAAAAAAAACAACTTCAATAGTTCACTTCCCTAACTTCACCAGAAAATTGAACAAGTAACGATGACACTTTTATGTCACATTCATTTTTATAGGTACAAGTAATTTTTTATATTCTTTTTAAGCACGAAACTGGACATGATTGACAATCTGTAATATATGCTTTGAGTCACTTCACAAAGTCGAATAACAAGGTAATCTTTAGTCCTGTACTCAAACAATAATTGATATTAAATGATACTTCTGGTTGTAACAAATTATTCGATTGTAATGTGTAATCAATTTATGGCACTTATCAAGTTTCAAATAATTATTGATAATAATCTTTACTAACAGATAATCCTCATTTTGAAATTTTTTGAAATAAATTTTAATAATAGGACTACCACACAATAACATAACAACATAAGTTCTACATAGTATTACGTCTGCCTTTGATTTTTGCAAAAAGTTAAATGTTAAATTTCTCTTAAGAAAAATCTTTTGGGTAATGCCTTTTCAGCAAAATTGAAAATTAATAACAACCTCTAATATCGATTATTCCTCGTCTAATTTTCATAAAATAGTAAGTTTTGAACAAATCAAACAAACTATTAAAAGACCCTAATAATACCAATGCAACTTGGAAGGAAGTGTCAGTAAACTGCTTAAATGGACTATAACGCCAGTCGGACAAAGTTACTGACCGATCTTTCTATCTTGTGATAAATTTATCCGACCGATATTGTATACAATGACCGGCCATAAATATTTATACAAATCCAATTTATGTAATTTGAATATTAGATAAATCAGGGTTGTACACTATACTAAATTATCGTAAACAAGTTGTACATTATTTTTGAAACTTATTTAGAATAACTTTCCCTTTCAATTTGTTTTTTCAAAAATTGAAATAACGCGACTTTAGTGAAATGACTCGTTATTCTACTAGGAATTAAAGATGATAAAAATTTAACTTTATTTAAAAATAATTTTAAAAACCAAGCCAAGCGCTAAAAATTGACAGGACTACAAACATGAACTGTCAGAAAGTTTGTGTTAAGTAGTCACCTGCACTTGAGCAGTCCATGTGCAGCCTGACTCGACAAGGCTGGCAACCAGTTGTGCCCAGTCCTATCAAACAATCACAATATGTCACTTATTTATACACAAATATCAAAAATATACAATACTTATGTTTTTAATAAAAATTCAAATAACTGACAATTTAATATCCAATTGTTAAATGAAACGAAATGAATTATATGTTTCTATTAAACAGCACAACCAAACGCCTAACCTTTTTATTTTCATTTATCGTGAAATGGCTAAACTGTTACCTAAGTGAAAGGTGCTATCCAACTGTTTAAATACACATGAAATGTTAGCGATGAAGTGACAATTAAGGTAAGTTATATCACACAGTTTTATAAAGATAAATCTACTTACCACCCCCTGTCAGCAAAAAAATAATAAAAATATGATTGTGAAATTGATACCTCTGACCAAATTCTTACCATCGAAAATTGCTCAAAATGTTGTTGGAGTTGATTTGCTTGGTGTTGATTCAATAAATAATCATTGGAAAGGGGACTGGGAGCACCTGGACTACAAGGAGCCGAGTGATGGCCTAAACCTGGCGACGATTGCGGGCTAGGTCTTGGACTCCTATAACCTGTTGGCTGTTGTAACTAAAACAAATTTTTAAATTATCATAAATGGAAGTTAAATAGTTCTATCAAATATTATAAATATTTACCGTTGGTGATGGTGATTGTGGTGGTATTTGCTGCTGATACATTGTTCCCATTCCACTTAATTGTGTATAATCCGTTTTTTCTAACAAACTTATTAAGTTGTTTTCTAATGCTACACCCTGAAAGTATAAAACATTACCTAAATATTTTATTAACTAACGTATCTGAACAGTATAACCGAAGAATAAAGCTTTTAAAAGATCAATACCTATTCGTTTTATAAAAAAACTTTATTGCAATAACTTATTATTGATGAAAAAAATGAAACGAAATTTCCCTTTTTCACATCATTCTATGTATTGTTATTGCACTTTGTATCAGGCAAAGGTACTTATATAATATTATGGAAAACTGTTTCAAAAAGTGAAAGGAAGATCAAAAGAAGCGAGCGCGGCATTTTTTAATATTATTTTAATGAAAATTTTGTGTAACTTGTCGAATTATTTTCAATTTATTCTCAATCTGTCACGATAATATTCTGATCCCCACAGTTTCACTGTCTTCATAAAAAAAAGCTAATCTGAAATGCCAAAACAATAAAAGAGAACTTAAATACAATTTTATATAATAGTCAGGTCAATAAAATGGGATATGTTAAATGATGCATAGAAAAAATATGATGTATTAATTATTATTCTCACTTCCAGTTAAAGAATTCAAAAGCATTGTATTCAGTTTTATTTTGTATTCATTATTTATATTGTAGCTGTGAATGAATATGTAAAGATTAATATAAAAGTATTATTTAATCTGAATGTTGCTATCGCAGTCATTTATCCTCCAATTTACTAACAATCAATCAAACTACTATTAAGTATACATATTATAAAAAGTGCATTACTTACTTGATTACTGATACAATAAAAAAATGTAAATAACAACTAATATACAAAAATAATAGGAACTAAAACCTACCTTATTGTGATGGAGATACCTAGAATTTACTGGAACTGATAAATGATTCTGCAACAAAATAATAAATCCATGCAAAATAAAGATACTTAAATGAAATTATACAAAATAAATAAATGTAACAAAGTAATTACTAATAAGGTGTTTGCTAAAAACTACCTACTTTACATGCTTTAAATAAATTAATACTGACTTGTTGATGATGTGAAACAGGAGGACCTGAAAATTGAAAGCGCCCCTGCTGTTGCCGGATACCCAATGGAACACTAGTCGGTGATAATGTAGACGGACTTGTATTGACAGGACTCTACAATCAATCGTATATTTTATATTTTTTAAGAAAGTAAGGAAACATCATTTCCTACTAATTGTAAAACAAATTGAGATATTAATTTAAAAATTGGTCTGAAATTTTAGGACAAAATAATTAAAATTATAAATATACCTAAGTACTTTACCTAATTATAAATACTTCCTATTAATTCAAATAATCAAAAACATATTACTATAGGTACAGTTCACCAAAGTAAACATGATCCCCGGGAAAATATGTAAACTAGGTGATTTTTAAAATTTTTAGCGGTCAAACATTCATCCAAACCAGTAATGCATAAGTCAGCTGCATTTATTGCTGAGATAGTCATTATTTTTTAGTCATTTTTTGTTTATTCATCTTTAGAAATCAGTCTTTGTCAAGACTCTATTACCTAATTTCAATAAACCAGTACGTACAATAATTAAATATTATTCTTGTTTGATAAGTAACAACTTTTTACATGAATTGTATCCAAAGATTAACCACGACGTCTGGCACACCCCTTCAGCGATCATGTTTACTTTGGCGAGTTGTACTTAATTACATAACATACAAAACACACACACACATGGTAATTTGTCAATAAAACTAGATAATAAAAAAATCCAAAGAATATAAATTTTATGTTTTGAAAAATAATTACTTACAGAGCTATACGGTGAACTTCCCTGGTCCTGATCTTGGTCAAGCGGGGTGTGAATGGGTGATGGAAAATGAACACTTGTGAGATCGGGTAATGAACCAGTATTATTACCAATTGGTATTTGTATAGTGCCTGGTTCGTGTGCTGAAGGGTAAATGCTGAAAATTTTCTTAAATTAACTTTATAATTTTACATAATAAAAGAATTAATTATAATCAAAAGGAAAGTATCACTTTTAGACAAAACAATGCTTCCTTGTCTTCTTCTGTTGATCTTTAATTTGGTTTTGACATAATTTTGGATAACTTCTCTGTAGTTGAAGCACCCTTTCATTTTGTGAAGCCACCTTATTGGACTTACTTTATTCCAGGTACCCTAGGGACTTCACAAGATCTAGGTCGACCGTCGTGCTGCTCGGGACCGTTTATTGTCTGCAGCAACCATCTACTATTTGAGTTATCGTTTCTTTCTATACCCATTCCTCCCTGAAATACGAAGAAAATGTACCAATCGACATAATAATAATTTCTAATTAAAAATTAACCTGCATGGCACTTTGGTGCAAGGCTGAATCACTATTTGTGCGTCTCCAACCGGTATCTGATGGAGGACTTAAAAAAGGACTAGTTGAGTATGGCGAGGTATCGTGCTTCCTATCAGGCGGCCTACGCATTGGACCACCTTGAGGACGAGATCGCCCTTCTCTATTATAATGTACTTTCATCTGCATACTATCTTCTGGCTATAAAAAATATAACGTGGTGTTTCGACATAATGTAGGTATTAATTATAATTTATTGTCATCCACATGCAATTTGTTCAATGATATAACGAAGGTATGATTCTCAATCAAATTTGAATATTTGACCATAAAGGATTTTTGGGCTAAAACTTTAATGTCGATGTATATGACAGACAAGAAAATTAATTTGAACTCATAATATTCTAATATTCTACCTATCTAATTGTAAAATAACTGAATATTTATGCATTTATACAAAAATATGCACCTATATTTGAAAAACGTATAGGTAACGAAATTGTTGAGAATTTACAAAAACGCTAAAACGAATTTCAATTTACATTTAAAAAATCCGATAATAAAATATCACCTCATCAAAATCATTTACAAAAATAAAATAAATTGCATTAGAAATGTTAGAAAATTCTATGACAATTAATAAAATTATTTGTAATTATACCTAGATAACAAAATTATAGCAATATAAATTATATTTATTGTTAATTAAAAAAACAAAACAACTAAAATTGTACCATTTTAGTTTTAGAACTATAAATTAATTGTAGGTACATATGTGTATTTAAATATTATTATGGTCGCGATTATAATAATTATAAAACGATTAATTATATGAAAAAATCTAGGTGTATAACAATTAATAAGTTTTTAATGAAAATAATTAAAATTTCGATTTTTTAAATAAAATTAACTAACAATGTAACTATGTATTTGTAAGTAGATAACTGTTTAAATTTAGGAAAATGACATTTACTAAAATAAGATTTATTGTTTTAATATAAGATAAGCCATCTGTGTAATATAACTCATTCAATAACAATTACTTTTTTTACATAATATAAACTGTTCTAGTTAAATTTTGCCTCTGAAAACATGTTATTTGGCATTTTGTGCTTTTTTTTGAAGGACTATTCACGATCAGTTTTCAATATATGTATGGTATAACTTTCATTTTTAACTTCATTATAGTTAAAAAAATATGTATTTGGCATTAAAAACGTGAAAAATTAATATGGAATAATTTAAATATTTAATTAAAAATCTATTTGGAAATTTTAAGAGTTAACTATTTAAACGTATAACTAACTAATCTTTCCAATTTCAAATACTTACTTATCACTTACTTATGTATTGCAATAGTAAAATAGGCATTAAAATAAATTTACATTTTTGTAAACCTAAAACTCTTTTACAAAATAATATTAAAAAGAAAAACCTAAAATTAACGTAATATAGGTAATTGTTTAATAAAAATAATATATTCGACATTTAAAAGATTAAAAATGGTAAACTAATTGTTTACAAACACACGGATTACTAATAGCGATTAAAAATATAAGACAAATATAAAATGCGATTCTCAAGTTCGCCGTTTTATTATTTTTATAACATTCCATTCATTGACTATTCAACTATTCATTTAGAAATGAATAAGAATAATTATGTTTAAAATTTTTTATTTGTCATAACAAATATAAATAAGCGATAATTATTCCTTTTTACTACGCATTATCAATGAACGCGAATAAATTGCTGCAATCAAATACTGCTGATAAAATATACGTCAATAATATAATGGTTCATCTTATTATGTAAATAAATGAACATTCTACAAAATCCGTTCGATTGTTTAACAAATATTAAAAATCTATTTTACGCATCTAAATTACGTACAAAAATTAAATAATAATAATAATCATCATTCAACATCGCAATAACAACTACCTACATCAACCAAGTACCTATACCAACATTATTAAAGATATTGTGCATGTAAATAAAAACCTAGTAATATTATTTATAAATAATAATTACTTACGACCATTAAAATACAGTAAAAAAAAAGAAGAAAACAAGCAATCTATTGTTTACGAAAACACAATAAGCAAAAACAAGCACACAGAAAATATAAATAACGACTGGTGATATTTCACCTTAGAATCAATGATATGAGATGTCGTCTTGACAGTAGGGGTTCCTGCAGACACATTCGGCAGAGAACCCCCTCGAAATGAACCCAAAGCCTGGTTGTTGTTCACACGCAGTGCATTTTTACCAGAACCTCGGTCAGGTTGAACCTAAAATTGTCCCACGTATAAACAAAAATGTCAACTTTCCCATACCTAAGACCGCTTTTACACTACTTACGACTTCGCATCGGATGCCGCGCCGTATCCCATATTTCTAATTACCTAGTTATTTGTACTTGTTTATCGATTTTAATTATTTTAACATACAATTCTTTGCTATTATGCAATAATATCTAATATTAATAATATTAGGTACATAAGAAGGGCTCAGAAGTTAATCAGTGTAAGTCATTATTGTCCTGCCATTGATTTATGTACGTAGTACAAGTCCCATTGCAATGTTCATACTTTTGGTTAACAAAACATCCAGTGACGTGACGCTTGTCTACCGAAAGTATCGACATTGCAATGGGACTTGTATGGACAAATAATGACTTACACCGATTGACTTCCTAGCCTTTCTGAAGTGGTTGGAAATCAACGTGGCGTGGCGTAAATGACAATTCACTATATTTCATGAAAAACAAATTTTATACTTTTAGCAGGATGGTGTCCCTCCTCATTAAGCTTTACTAGTTTGACACTACATAGTTGCATAATACACGAATACGATACCGCAATTTTGTTATTTTTTTAGGGTTTTTATTTCGTTTCGAATATTCCAGCTCATATTTCTATGCATTCAATTCCTCCTACTTTGTATACAGAATGGACGCCCTTTGTTGAGGTCTCTGTTGTTTGATGTATTAACGCCAAAGTAATCAAAGTTTTTTATCATCTAAGTAATTGTTTGTTTATCGATAGCGAGCTTGTAGCGCAACGGCTCTTTAGATACTAATCTAAATTAATGCAATATAAAAATACATACGTAAAATTGTTATATAAATTAAATTAGATAAAAATTTCATTTTTTCTATATTTTCAGAACTTCCAATATATCACTGATTCATTTTTATTGACTTAATAGACATAGAGCAAAAGGGATGTAATAGTGATGAAAGAAATAAGATTTTAAAACCAGGCAGTAATACAGATCTTTTTTAAATGTATAAATAAAATAAAAAGAGAGAAATGTCCTCCTCACAACCTAGCTCTCGCATTTCTCTTTATTTAGTTTTTAACGCATGAATTAACAGTAATAAAAGCATTTTTTTTTTATTCAGTATAAAGTCTTTCCGATTAGTTTTGTAAATAATAGACAGTAAAGTTTGGACAATATGATAAACAAGGAAGAGAAAAAAATATAAGAAAGAGGGAAGAAAAATGCTTCAACTGTCTGGTTAAGCAAGACAGGAGCATATTGTTGCCCCTCAGATATGCTTCATTGGGGCTAAAGGAATACTAAGATAATCATGATAACTTTTACTACAGTAGACTCATAAAACCTATTTAAAATACAAATATAGACTTGAGAAGCCGGAATTCTAATCGGAACTATTAGTCGGGGTGCCAATACTTTCCACCCCTCTTATTAGTAGGTAGTAAACCGTAGTCGACTCCATTCTTGCGAAAATGGAGTTACGCCGAATTCAAATATGGGTATTTTTGTCGTCAATTTCATAATTATTTTCATTTTACATCAAAGTTATTAAGGTGCCTATATTATGCATGAAAAATATTAACTTTACTGACCAAATGCAATTTATAATTACTTTTGATGACTAAACTGAAAAAACTCACACCAGTCATTAAAACCATTAAGACTATTTGGAAGCCCTGCTGTTATATAGCTACCTACTATAATTTAAATATATGAGATGTCTCCATTTTTTCGATAGAAGCATTATCTTCGTTAATTGAAAGATTAAGTTGAGCAAATTATAATCTTCATTGAAACTGATATGATTCATTATTTTAGAACCAACTTAATGTCGACGCCTCCTCAAAGAAAAACTCGACTGTTATTTTTGTAAATACATTCATCCAATAAATTTGTATTAAATATCAAGCATGAAAGCATAAGCTACCCAAAATTTTACAAAACTACCCATTTACGATTCGTATTTTTTTTTTACTTTTTAAGAGACCTAAAACAACTTTGAGATGGCCAAATTTATCACTCCCGAATTATTTTTGATAATAATTGAAAACTTTCAAGTTTTTCATTTTTTATTAGGTCTTATTTTGTATACGATCGTGTACAATCAACTGTAGTAATACATATACTGAAATGGATCATCTGGAAAATATTCATATACCTACGGTGATTTTTTGGAAAACACAGTATGTATATTTATTTAAAAAAAAATCATTTACTTACTTCTATTTGTACATATATTAAAATCGATAATAATTTAGATAAGTGTGTAGCCAGTGAATCTTACAAAGATAATACAAACAAAGCTTGTGATTTTATCTTTAAATAAAATTTTGATAGTCATACTTAATCTAAAGAACATTAAGTATTCATACAAAAACTACCTACGCTTTTCGATTCTTTTCTAATCTCAAATAATTTGAACAACTATAAAATGACGTAATACACATTTTGTTAAGTATTTTTGATTTTTTGATGTTTAAAATGGAAAATTAAAATATTTAATAAAATGTGTACGACGCTATTTCATACCTATCGCAAACGTCGAGCTCTATACCATTAAATTAAAATTATCAAATATGGAATTTATAGTTAAATACCTACTGAATTATTGATTAAAATCATCGATATTGATCATTCCTTAAAATTGAATTCCGTAAACGAAATGGGAAATATGTACAGTAAAACTTGCCAATGTGGATCATGTATAAAATGGCGACTTTTAAACGCGGAAGTAAAACGTAAATTACGATCCCAACGTGCATAAAATTGCGAATTTAAATCTGCAAATACGGAACACAAATAATTTAAGGCCTTTATCGTAATCCATCCACTACACGTTCGGGACTCGTCTTAAAGAAAATTACTAATTATTTATCAACAGTAATTAACAGTAATTTTTGGGCTATGCTACATCCAAAATGTGTAGTTTGAAAATGATTTATTTTTACGTAAATCGTGAAAATTTTATTACGGTTTAATTATTAATTATTACCACACACAGGTCGAAATTGAAACGCAAAATGTACATAGAACTCACTTTTCGCAAATAGTAGAGTTTGTGTATTATTTCACAAAAGAATCGTTTTTTGGTGGCAGTTTATATGTAATCATATTTAAGGTTTAACAAAGGTCTACTTTTTAAAAAATAATTATGGTACCTTCATATAATTTTTATCAAAAAATACAAGTAAAAGGATCCACAAATGTTTATGAACTTTCAACTTAGGAAAATGGGGAGAATTAATGTTTAAATTTAAATGTTACCACATATAATTAAATCTAATGGCGTTTTTTGATTTTACTACGTATAATTCCAGAGCAGTGTAGATACCATAACACTATGTCGATGCATACTAACTTATTTCGTTCAATTCATACAACTATCAAACATGAAAACGAAATTAACTCCCAATTTTTTATAAAAAAAAAGAAACGTTTCCAAAATTACTTTATAAATTTACTTAAAAACTAAAAATAATTCTACCCTCGTCTCCCATTTTTTATTATAGAAAAAGATTCGAGGAAATATACAAACCATTGCTTGAATCAGCAGCATTTGGTTTTCATTAGCGAATTGTTTCAAAAAATGATATACATACAAAATATCGTGCCATATACATATAAACACATTTATAAATAAAAATATAACATTTTTAACACTACTTATTCAATTTTCAAACTGATTTTAAACAACCTATCCTTTTCGTTTTTTTCTTTGAACTGTCTTTTGTTTCGCGATAAATTTGTTTTTGTCATTCAGATTGTGTTAGGGCCGATCTTTCCACGTCTCGATAAATTTATCTAACATATTTACCATGGTAACAATTGTTCGAACAAACGTTTCTATGGTATCTGTTAGATAAATTTATCGAAAGCTGGAAATATCAGCCCTTAATGGTGTCAATGGGTTCCTATTTGTTCTCATAAATGTTAAATGGTTAAATGTAGCCGTGCTATTTTGTATAAAAGTAAATCTTTGATAGGAGATCAAAGTTGTCCGAAGACAAAACTCGTGTCATAATAAACTTGACATTCAGAGAGATTAAAAGATAAGTAGGTACACAGGTAGGTACCACTGCCTAAACCAGTTTTAAGCTAATAAGTAATGTATACCTACCTAATGCAGCAATTACGTTATATTTGAATTTATTAATTTAATTAATAAGTAATACCTACAGAAAAATAAAGTCACAAATGAAAACCTTGGTAACTAATGAGTTAATCGATCAATGTTACAAATATATACAAAAACTGATATCACACCTTCGATCGAGTGTATAATTTCTATTAAACATTGCCAATAAATAGTGCACTTATGCACTTGCCAAAACCTCTTTTTTTCATTTGATTTTAACAACATTATGTAGTCGACTTCTCTTACGATTAAATCAAAGTTTTTGAATGCAATATTTGATTGTCTATAGGATGGTTGAATCTTCATTTTTTACCCCCCGATAACTAGTTACCAATTTATTTAAGATTCCTTTGTTAAATATAAAATAGCTTTAATAGCTTTTAGTTAATCTCAATAAAAATAATTACCTATCATCGGATTTTCTGGAAACCTAATAAACTCTTTAATATTTCTGAAAAAAATATTTACTAATTTTGTAAAAAATATTAACAAATAGCAATAAAATGCCAGTGTCGTTAAATATACTAATAGTGAGCTCATCGAATATGTACTTGTTGTTAATCAAGAAGTAAAATTAACATTATTTTAAAATAAACACCTTTTTTTAAATGAAGGTAAAGATACATACACGATAACGATAGCGTAAGGCTCATAATAATTATTAGGAAACGACAACGATATCATATATTGTATGTGGTATTGGAATCTAACAATAAACTATGAATTATAAAACTACTTGTAAATATATTACGTTTTGTATATTTGAATACAAAAGGCAGGTAACCCTACTTATTAATTTGCAAAATATGTAGCGAACGTGTCGCTACCGAATCCAAATAAAAATATTCCTTTTAAAAGTAAATCTATCTTCGATAATAAGCAATTTGCAAATCACGAAAATCATATTTCTATTATTGCTTGTTTTGTTCTGTCAAACATTCGAAACAGAATTATTGATTCCAATAAACGCTAACAAAGTTGGTCAACAGGTCGGTCCTAATATTCAACATATTATTAGTGTAAAATTAAAAAAAATACACTTTCCTACAAGTTATGAACGTTTTCTGTCTAATTATACGAATAATCGTACCGATTGCAGTACAAGCAACCGTTGTTTACGTCGTCATCCGATACCTATTTCGAGATTTCAGAGATGGCCTTAGAGACCGTACATACCCTGGCAGTCGCGTCTGAAACTTCTTTCATTATCTGTTCGAAACGGGCCGTTTCCTCTGCTTGTCGATGGGTATGAAGTGCTATTTTTTCACTAAATTTCCTCGGATTCGCCATGATTGTGTCTCACTAACACCAAACTCACTGCACTGCGCGAGAACCAACAACTAAACGCGCCGTTTCAGGGTCGTGTTCAGTCGATATTTTCGCTCGCGACGTTTCCTACTACCCATTTGATTCATAAAAAACAATAGCACGCGCTTCTTCACTTTCTTTCGTTCGTTCGTTCCCTTCCCGACAAACTATACAACCGATTATTATAATAGAAATGTACTTATGTATATAATATTTAAACTATCGATTATTATAAAGTAAAACTACATATAAATAAAACATGGTCGCCGAAATATAGGGCCTACATATAATTTATTTTTATTTGTACGACTACGCTTTATCAGTTAAAACAAGATAATATGAATGTTATCGTATTTAATCTAGTCTACCAAAAAATAATTTCACAAACTTAACGCGGTACTTACGAATAGTTTTCTATTTTCTAATGTTTTATATCTATGTACCTATCTACCTACCTACCTGTATTATGTTGATCAATTATTATTGTTATAATTAATGGACTAACGAATTTGAAAGATTTATTAATTATAATTCAGTTAGTCAAAATCATTATTTTTTTTATTATTTATCCTCGTATTTCATTTTAAACTTGCATCTTTTATTTAGAATTTTGAAAGTACAAAAATATACAGGGCGATTTCGAGTGTTTCCGAGATACATGGTGTTAAAAGTTTTTTCTTCTACAAAATAACTTATGCATCTTCCAATCACTATACTAATTGATATTTTGGAGATTAGTTAGTTTAGGTTACGGCTGACAAAATCGCAAAACAAACTGTATTTATCCTAAACAATATATTTCTATGTTAACCTGGACTTAAGCGTTAAACGTATTTTGTATTCTTAAATTATATGAATTATTGTGTATTTTTATAAACTATTAAACTACCAACCTTCGAAATATATTGTATATACCTAAGTACTTTTAAGTTTTCGACATATTTGTAGTTTAAAAATCACAATTTTAAACTAACTTAAATTATCATCATCAGTTTTTATTGGTAGTATGGTTAGATAAAAAAAGTACAGATAAACAAAAACTGAATTTCCCTGAAAACAAATTTACATTTTAAATAGGTACATGTTTTATTCATTATAAATTTTGTTTTGCTTTTAAATTGTTATTTCAAATAGTCGGATGGATTAAAGTGATTAAGTAAATTTACCGTCCATTCACTTTCACTTCCTTTTGTAAATTCCTTTATAAATCTATAATTGCAAATCGATATTTTTCCTTGATATTCGGGTATCATACCCATATTAATTGGAGGTTCTTCTCCTCTAGCTCGCATCACTGCTAAACCTCGCAAAGTATGATAGACCATCGTTATTTCAACAAAACGTTTATGATTCTTTCCTTCTTCGTCATTAAATATAATGCCAACCTATAAGGTAATTGATGTTCTATACTGTTAATGTTGAACATGATAATGAATTCATATATCAAACTATAAGTACCTGATACGGAAAGGAAAAGTAAATATCGTGCATGTTTATCGCTAACTGCTCTCGTTGAGTTAATGACATCAATGACACAGATTTCTGTAGGTTTGGTATAATATCATTTGTTACTAAACCATCTAAAGATTTCAAATCACCATCCGACAGTTTATTAGAAACAACCTACAACACACAAGTTAAACAACATGATACCACATAATAGTATTAATATACATGTTATACACCTCCACAGCTTTTTTGGAGCCCTTTACGAAATCTGGTAAATTGAATTCACTATCCATATACGGTTTTATAATAAATGTAGAAAGTATAAAATTTCTTATAGATTTTATCAACGAAGGCCATACAATTTCCGGGAAATTTGTCATAGGTTGAAATTTTCTTTTTGGAGGCCCAGTATCAGAACTCAGAAGCCTTTTACACATTTTCAAAACAATGTTGCTGGTTTTGTTATCGCTTTTTTTGGTCGAATAAAATTTTGAGGTTATATCGGAAGAAGTCGTCAACGTAATTTTTAAATGGCCATGTCGTATTGCCTTAAAAATCAACACATTTTTACGCTGATCGTTTAAAATACATCTTGTTAATAAATATGCGTTCATTTTAATATTGCGTACACATAAGTTTTAAGGTCACTTAATTATATCGATGACAACTAGATGGCAATTTAACGTTATCCTATTATACACCGTCGAGCGTACTATTTGTTAAAAAACATTTTATACATATTAGATCGCAAAATTTCAAAGTTATTACATTTTAAGTAATAAATTTATTTATGTGTGCCTCTAGTACAATCGGTTCATAATATATTATTAATTGTACATTAGTTTGCTAAATAAGTTTGCATATTGATAATAATCAATAGAAGAGAATAAATAAATTAATAAATTAAATTGTAGCTATACTGTCACATTTAAAAAACTATTTACAGCATTTCAAAATGCTTATTTCTATTGTTAATGTTAACTAAACAAACTAAAATGCGGGCTTACTCCTATATATATATATATATATATATATATATATATATATATATATATATATATATATATATACATATTTACAGTGCATATCTATCTACTCAGATGGGACATGGACATCCATGGACATTCTATAGATATCTATATTAGGTTCATGGATATAGTATGGATGTCTAAACATACTGGATTTATCACAACCCTGGACAAGCAGGAAATAATCCTTATGAACATTCATAATATATCCCATGTGGATGTTCTTTTTAACTAATATTAAAAAGAGGCTTAAAAATCGTCATTTTCCATCTGAATGGAACATAAGCAGTGCAAAAGACTTATTATTGCTTCCAAACTACATATTTTCTAAACCTCAATTTATGAATGTCCTGTTTGGGCATTATGAGGATGTCCACTGGCTATTCATTTTAAGTCTAAAGGATGTACTATGTCGCAACTCTGGACAAGAAAGGAATATTCTCAATGAACGGCAAACAACTAATGTTAAAAAGAGATTTAAAAATCGTCATTTTCCATTTGAATAGTACATACAAGCAATGAAAAAAAAACTTCAAGCCTTCTATAAACTACAGCTTATCCAAACCTATATGCAATCAACAAAAAGTTACTAGATTGTTTATTTGTAATTCGGTTTAAAGTTTGGAAAGTGACATATTTTATAAATGATTTACTTGCGCACATATTAGATGGAATAAAGAAAGACTACAATTTATTAGAATTGTCACAATACGAGGTACGAGGTGACAACACTGTGTGAAACGTCATCATCTAGTAACCTTGTATTGATGACGTGTTGCATATAGGTTTGGACGAAGTGTATAATAAATATTGCTTCCAAACTATAATATTTTAACGCGGCTTGAAACAAAGTACAAATAAATGATGAAGCGTATCTACGAAAAATTAGTTAAACTTGTTCTGCATCTGCTTTTTTGGACTTATTGTTAGTTCAATCAAAATAATACTATTTTATCATTTTCTAATATGTATGTGATTTAATTCATTGTAATTTAATAATAAGGTACACATATTACTATCTGTATGTTAATATAGTATCTACTTGAAATTGTACATAAACAATACAAAGTTTTCATACCGTCAGATTCAGTTTTAAATATAGTAAAAATAGTTAAACTTTTTATAAGTTAACGAAACAGTAAACAAAAGAGTTGCTTATATAGATAAGTTGACTTATAATTAACCAAAACAAGTTATTTTAAATTATATTATTTAGTGTATGATTTGTTGCCTACGTGCATTCTTTACTCAAGTGGATCTTTAATAATTCCTGAAAGCTCTGTATAATTGTTCACCTTGTATATGATACGTAGTTGGCGCATGTCAAGTATTTATTATTAATTCTGCGCATTAGACATTGCGCCATGGAAAAACCAGCTGTTTTACACAATCGTGAAAGAAACACGTATCGGAATAGAAGTTGATAGATATCTTTGTTTTGATATATTGTCCTCTTTTTGTAGTATACCTCTTCAATAAATTTTGCCATTCGAATTATTAATCAAACCGCGAATCGACGAACGTTTAAACGGAAAAGTGTAGAATTCTCAGTGGTGGCATTTTTGGATTTTTCTTGGCGTAAATGGCGTCATAATACGATTTAGTTGATTTTCTTTGTGACTTGTGTATGTGTGAACTATTTTAAAACGAAAATGATGGCAAATCCTAGAACAAGTAGTGCATTACGTGCTTTAGCCGTAGAATATAAATCTTTACAAGAAGAGCCCGTCGAGGGGTTCTGTGTAAAACTCGTTAACGAAGACAATCTTTTTGAATGGGAAGTTGCGATTTTTGGGCCCCCAGATACCCTGTATATGGGTGGATATTTTAAGGTAAGCGACGTTTCTCTAAAAATATATTTGTTTATTTCGCTCTCAAGGTGAAACGCTCCATTTAAACGCACACATTTTTAATAAACAATTTAAAATCTTGTTTTCCCTATTTAGGTTCAACCATGCAAGTATTATTATTATTTCCGTTACGAATTTAGAATTTTCGTTTGTACACCAATTTTGCCCCTATATAACTGCCTCCTCGTTAATCGAACGGCTGGCTACCTATTAATTTATTGTTGAATTCGCTTTTAAAATTTCATAAGTGAAACCTAGGCCCATTAACTCGAATATTGCATTATTACGAGTTACCTACTTTCTTTTATTTAAATGGGGCATTAATTTTCGTTCGTAATTATAATTCCTCGAGAATGTCACTAACCTGTACCAGGTTATTATTAGAAATAATGAGAAATAAGACAAATACCTAGTTTAAAACAACAAAAATTTCGAAGAGAAAATTGACGTGTACGTTTTGTTATATTATGTCGCGATAGATAATATACGTTTCAACGATTGACATCGATTTATAATAATTATTTACCAAGTACGGTCGTCCGCATTTCACAAAGAAATTAAAACTCTGCGATGGTAACGTGATCGAAGATAATCTTGATTATAATATTATTATATACGTAATGCATAGTATAATTTATAAATACAAGGGTAAAGTCAGTAGACTAACCTACCTACGTGTATTTCTAAAAACGTGAATCATCACTTCTGCTTATAAATGTATAATTTATTTGAAAAACAGAAAAATTTCTCTAGTCATTATGGATGGATATACGTAGAAAATTGAGGGTGAACGTCCGATATTCACCAATTGATATTTTAAATAATATTTTATATACATATTTGTGATAGGTATACGTAGATCTTAATTTTAAATTTATATTTAAATCAACGTGTCTTTGTTTCAAAGTTACTTGCGTATAATTTTACTTGCAATTCTAACTTTATTTAAGTATGTATTATCTACCTGTGCAAAACTAAAAAAAAAAATAGAAGGCCGATGTATTCCGATCACGATGACCATTCTATCTAAATAATAATAAAACACAGAAACATGTTTTTTATGTTAAAAATTTTAATGTAAAAATTAAAAAATCGGTCGTTTTATACAGTGTTTTCCATAAAGTACGTACCATGTGGAAAACTATTTTATTATGAATTTTTCGGAAAAAAAATTATTCTTTATAACAGTTGCTGCTTCTTCCAAAACTAAAAATGCACCGATAAAAAATTTAAAATATCTCGTAATATACGAGGGAGATCAAAAAATATAATTTTGTCACAGCCAACTAAGTCTAATCTTTTGTTTGTAATAGAGAACTTCAAGGAAATACGCATTATTGATAATATTTAATAGTTAAATCAGTTTTGCCCTGCACGGTGGTTCAAATTTAGTAAAGTTTACTAAATTTTAATTATGTTGTAATTTATTAGGCGATTTTAAATGTTTAGAGTTTATAAAAACTACTTTGCATCAAAATTTATAAGAAATTGATATTAAATGTTAAATAATTTAAGATATTTTCACATTGTTGATTGTATCTAAGGTAAAAGAATGACATTCATGAATTATACTATGATCAATATTGATTTTTCGAGGCGCTATTACAAAATGAACAAAAAAAATTAGATTTAGCTGACTGAGATTTCATATTTCTCTAACAACTTTTTTAAGTAACATTTTTGAACCAAAATTACATTTTTTGATCTCCCTCGTATATTATGAGATGTTTTAAATTTGTTATAGGTGCATTTTTAATTTTGGGAGAAGCGCCAACTTTTATAAAGAATAACTTTTTTTCGAAAAATCCACAATAAAAGAGTTTCCCATATGGTGCGTACACACTATATTAGTTTCCCTTGATGGTTTGAAAAGTTCTCGGTTTTTAGCGGCGAAATGCTCAAAAAAGGGCAACCTTTAAATTACACAAAAATAAATAGTTACCTACTTCAAGAATTATTTTTCCAACATTTGGTTCCTATATCGGGAATTAGGATCGTCTAGATATTTCATCTTTGATCGATCTACAAATAATTTCAATGCCTAATCCAAATTCACGTCAATTTTAAAATAACCGAAAGTACGAATTAAAAATATAATAATTAAAGATGTTTTTGTTTTAGGCTCGGATGAAATTTCCGCCAGACTATCCATATTCTCCACCATCTATACGATTTTTAACAAAGGTTTGGCATCCAAATGTGTACGAAGTAAGTGATATGTTTGTTTTTTTTAAACTTATTATACCCAGTTATTGATTTATATTGCGATATTTTATAAATGTCTACATTTTTAAAAAAGAATTTGAACAAAACATTTTATTATTTATTGTAAAAACCATGGCTAGTAAGTTTAGGACACTAGAACTTGGAAGTTTTGTTACAAAAATGTGAGTAATAAATAAGAAACGTTTCCGAATTTTCCTTAATAATTACGATCATTAGCCTGTTAACTAAAAAGTGCAAGCTATTATCTATCTGATAGGTATATCATTTTTTAATAATTTATTTAAAGGTCAACATTACGATGTTTTTCACGATTGCGCTGATAGTAAAATAAGCAACAGCTATAATCAAAAATAAAATTCAAAATCCTCTGTAAAAATTATGTTATTGTTATGTTTCGTTATTTTCTCCATGAGGCTGATTTTGGGTTTGTCATATAGGATAGATTCGCCTATTTACGACCTCTCATCTTCTAGCGGTGCCCAAAAGCTATTTTATGTAATACATAATAGTAAGATAATCAAAAAAAAAACAGCCAAAATGAAAACCACACTAAATAACATACAAAGCATACGGGTATGCTTTTATTTTATAGTTTTACTGATATTACCTAGGTACATACAATAACGTAAGGGGCCGTAATCAGGCGAATCTACCCTATTTGATCGCTTGTTTAATATTATAGTGCGATCATTGTCAATCTGAATATTTTATTTATTTTTTTTTAATATTAACTGAAATGTTTACAGTTCACATCAGTTTACATAATGAAATAAAACATAGATAAATAAGAGCCTAGTTACTCGAGAACCATACAATGTACATTTATTTCTGATTAATAATGATATCTATAAGTAAAGCGTTCGATATCAAAGTGGTTGCGCACTCGTTGCAATAATGTTTTTGAAATAAACAGGAACAATCTATGTATATAAATTGGAAAAAAAATACGGTAGTTTTCCGTACAACGCGAGGGATACGTTCCACGTTATATGAAGCATTTTTGACGTGTTACAGGAAACACGTTATACATTATTCACGATAGCTTCAATGCACGTCATCAATAAAAAGTTATTAAATTGTATATTTGTAATACAGTAAACCCTTAATTATTTGCAAACCTACAAACGAGGAAAAATTTAACATTCGCGACGACGCAACTTGGATATTCGCGAATTTTTTAATTAATTAATAGTGCATCGAATTGGTTTATTCATTAAAATATTAATACAGATCGTTAACATTGAACATTGAAATTTCAAAGCTTCAACAACGACTTGTTGAGAAAGCTACAGAAACCGACCCTTCACTGCTGAGCAGCTTTAAATTTAAAACAGGAATTGAGGCCATGACCCGTCTAATGTTTATGAAGAACAAATTTGTTCTTCGAAACAATCGCAAATCCCCAAATATTTTCAGTCATCAACTAGCAAATAAACTTCATCTGTAACTATATGTATAAAAATGGAATTAATATCTATGCATGTACATATTAATGCTTAATAAGTATATTTTTTTCGTTTCAATAAATTGCTTTAATCACTATAATTAAAATTTCATAGAACCTAGCTTCCTTTTTTACACAGGAAGATAGTTTCAACGTTCACGATGGTTTTCTAGAACGTGGCCTATTCTACCGATGATTTACCTGATGCAGACATATAACATGGCAAAGAAAAGTTACAATGTATTAGTACTGTACATTATACGAGGTTTTATTGATGACGTAGATTGGAACCTATCTTGAATAACGTATACTTTCTTTTATTTTGTTTTTAAATATTTATGATGAGTAATAATCGAATTATTATACAGTCGAGTCTCGGTCACGTTTTCGAGAAGTGCATGTTGTAACTAAATAAATAAATAATTAATAATAATTGATATACGTATATAGCGCGAAACACCAAAAACAATTAAAATAACTTTTATTTATGAAATGGAATATAAAAAAAATAAAAAATATGTAATTTCTCGAAAAATGTTTCTTTTCGAGGACACATGCAGTTGACTTGGCAACTCTATACTTACTATTTTTTTTTAATAAAAAAGTCCTTTATTTGCATCTAATAAAAGCTTGGCTTTGTTTTCTAAAGTTAAATTAAATGCTTTCTTAGATGTCATGATAAATATAACAATAAATTATCACGCGAAGTTAAAAATGTTACTCACAAAGTCTAAACAATTAATAACTTATCGAATCTGTTCGAAAATGAATCCAATAGCCGAGTTTGTTAATTTTTTTGGTACACTTCCAGTGTGGTTGTATATTGTATCTTTCCTCAAAATGCACTGTCTCAGTTTAAGATCAAAAATTATAAATTTGTGTTATTCCGTTGTTAATGTTTTGGAATATAAAAAGTTATGTTCGCGTTATAGATACTACACTGTATTTATTTTTTTACATAAAATGGCTTATTGCGTTTTGACATATAACAACATCGCCCAATCGACTTATAAATACCTAATTTTAATAGTTGTAAACCGTAACAAGTAATAAAATTTATAATACAGTCGAACTTCCGTATAACGAACTTTTGTACCGAACACTGCTTTTTTAGACGAAAATACATATAAAACTGTTTTTAAACAACAAAGTAAAATTTCTATATACTTTAAGTCAAACTAATTTTTTTTTTGTAAATTTGGTATTACCTTTCGCATCTAAAGGTGCTTTCTTCGCATCAGTACAAGATTAAATTTACCCATCTTCAAAAAGGTCGCATTTCAAAGTGAAATCCTTCTATTGATTGAATGCTGTACAAAGTGCAAATCGTTCAAAAGGATTTCGTGAATTTGTCTAACATAAATGGGAATTTTAAAAGAGATTAAAATGGTATTAAATAATATTTACCTAAAAGTGCTATTTTTATATATGTATATATAACGACACTTCCTATATGACGAATTTTTTCAGGATTTACCGACTTCACTATATAGAAATTTAACTGTATATTTTATTATTAAACTTATTTATTCAGTTATGCGGTATTGTGTCGGAACTCGACTCAAGACGTAGTAGTAAGAATTCGCAAAAGATATAATGGAAAACGACGGACGTTCTGAAAATTTCAACGTTTTTTCATAAAAAATATTAGTCCCACAATCATTCGATCTAAAAATAAATACTCGAACGCCACACGTTCGAAAATACCCCACAATGATGATATGACGTGTTCTTGTTCCATTAAATACGGCATCGAGGATGTCGTCTCAGCTAGTGGTAAATAACAATAACAAAACATCTGTTTACTTAAAGGAGGCTATTTATTTAGCGCTGTCGTACTTGCGATTTTTCACAAATCGAATAAGCGGCGGTTTTCTGTTTTGCAACCTAGGAGAAAATAGGTAACTTTCACTCCATATTATCGAAAGTAAGATGAAAGTGAATTTATTGATATTTAAACGTAACTTACTTTTCACGTAAAATAGGAAATTGAATTTGGGACTGTAACAGAAAAACCAATAATTTTTGTTGTTGAAATAATTCGCTTATAAACTGATATACAATATTGTCGTCGAATAATGAAATGAAAATATGTAGTCGATTAGAAAATTAGACAATACATACTTTCACGAGTTAGTATTTCTACTGGATGACTGTTAGTGTTTTTACACTAATTAAAATAATATTAATCGTGCCATCGTGCGTTGAAATCAGCTTTTTGGCTGAAGTTCAAAAATAGTGATGTTTGAAAAACATATAGGTACATATATAGATAGTAAATATTTTTAATATAATATTGTTCCATTGCGAAAAGTTTACGAATTAATTTAAAATTTGCTTTAAACTTAAATTAGAATTTGGATAATATTATTTGCGGTCGATAGGCATAAAGGTTGACGTAAATAGTCTAAAATCTAATATTCATATGCCTATTATTTTTAAATAGATAGTCGAACAAGGTTAACGATCCAATTTAATCAATAAATTATTTTATTTAAATTTATAAATATATGTACCTACATATGTTTTCATGAATGAAAATCAAACATGAGCTGCTGCCTTTTAATTATGATAATAAAATTGAAGATGGGTTTATGAAATAAATTATATTTTTTTTCTCTTAATCATATTTTTGTGGTAGTATTTGTAAAATTTGTCATATAAATAATATTTTCATTTGAGTTGGTGACTCATAATTATTTTCCTAGAGTAGGTAGGAATGTGAATAACAGGGAAAATCGAAGATTCTTGACTGCGCCATATACAGAGTGTTTGGTAATTAACGTCACGGAATAAAATTACAGGTAGTTGAGGCTAATACAAACAAAAAACCTTAGTGGGTACTTAACTTTTTGGATTTGAACAAGTTTAATTTTGAGGGGGAAAGAGAATTTTGTACGTAAAATTATTCGAGCTGTTTCTCTTTAAACTTTACGAAATGACACCAAGGGTAGGTATCTACTACAAAAATAAAAAGGAATACTTGACAAGTATACACGAATATTTTTGTTCAAGTATACGTGATTGCCATATATCAGCGACACGCAAAAGTAGACTTGAACAAGTGCCAATTTACGCGTGAATCATGTCGTCGACTGATGACGACGATGCTCGTTCTGACTGCTTTCGTTTTAGTTTTGAAGAGAAAACGGCAAAGAAAACATCGCAGTACGTAGCGTAAAGACTGATTAATGAAAATGAAACGCTACTATCACACTAACCTATTAAATGAATTTTGAATTTTATTATGTCTGTATCAGTATTAATGGCGAAAGATCCAATTGTTCCCTTGTTTAAATACTACATTTAACGACGATCTTGAAAAATCTTAAATATTTACATAACAGTATCAAAAAAAAAAAATAATAAAACAAAGATTTGTTAATAATATCCTCGTGATAGGCATAACTATGTAGGTATTTAAAAATGAATGAAAAAACATATTTAAATTGTTTAGCAGTCGTCTCCTTTAATTACAAAACAGGATACGGTCACGAGAAAAACTATAATAACACTGTACCGATTCATACTTGTGCAAGTCTGTGCTACCACGTCACGTTCAAGTATACGCATGTATACTCATACTCAAGTATACAAATGTTACAATGTAGACGAATGTTTAGTTGAATAAAGTTATAGCAGTTGTTGACAAGTTCTGACAACGAATAATGCTATTTAACAAATAAAATATCGCTAAACATTGATATGTTCCAAATTTCACTGAAGTGTACGATCACTTATTTTATAATTTACTAAAAAATTATAGGTTTTACGGGAAAAATAAAAGAGCCAAAAAAGGTTCTAAATAAAACGAGCTTTAAAAGGGATTTTTTTTAATTGTTAAGTTTTAACTTAAAAAAATCTTTGAAACAACCAGCAGGGGTTGCATTTTTACCTCCTCGTGAAGATAGGAGATGATTGAAAATATTACTGTAGGAAACTTTTTGATAAGTAAAAATCATCTACTTTAGTAGATCATTATTTATTAATGTTAATTAATGTATTATTATTAATGTTATTTATAACATTGTTCTACATTTCTCCAAGTTGAGAAATAAAACGAAAACTTAATTTTACTCCTTCCTCTTTTAAGAGGTGTAACTCCGAAAGGAGACATTTTAGGAAAAACTAAAAAATTATTCGAGAAACTTGAGCATTACACATTTTTCGATGTACAATTCATACACATACGATGCCCCAAATAAATTAAATTTGTTTTTAAGTCAACATTAATAAGGAATTCAATAAATAATTTAAAAAAATAATGTATTATTGTATCTATAATACTTATTTAAAATAAAATTAAGTAAACTCACCACAATAAATTTTAACAACTGACTCGATTATTTAAAATAAAAAAGGTTAAGAATTAATTTTTGAAAATTTTAGTATTCAAAATTTGTATCGTTATCAATCTAAATAGTTGCGACAATCAAAAATTTAAATTCCGTAAACATTAAAAAGGTAAAATCTCTCAAAATAAGAGAAATTAAAAAAATCAAAAAACATTAAAAAATAAAATCTTGAAATATATATTTTTTAATACTTACGTAAAATGCAGCCTAACACTGTTGCTGCTACGACTGCCACTTGTGTGTAACAGACTATAAGAAAAAATTAGAAATTTAAATTTTTCTTTGTATTTCCTACCTTTTTCTCGTCATCATTTTTCCTCTATTACCAATTTCCAGGATAAATTCTTCCGTTGACTTGCATAATTACGTACCTATACGCTTCATATTTCACTGTATTTCACCAACCACTGCGATTGCGAAAACGCGCGTAAGATAAAATTTCGTTTACGAAATTGGACCGTCGAATGTTTGAGGGGAAGCCCTAAGCGAGTCCCTATCCAAGAACCTAACCAAGTTTGATTTTCAGAAAATTTGTGTTAGAGCTTAAAAATCCATGTATTTACACTTTGGAGAGTTAGTCGACAAAGGAAGATCCTACCTTCCCTCGTCGTACTAATCCTTTTTATTTGTAATTCTTTTAGAAAACACAACACTTACGCACTCACACGCAAAAAGGCCTTATAAACCGAACGAGTACTACTCGCACACACGAAGAATACGACGCCGTGATTTAAAATTCGAACTATTAAAACAAGCACTATCGCTCTGTACCACTAACGCGAAAGATCTGAAGCGGTTTTACCGGAATTCTATATATAAATGTATTCGAGTGATTTACGGATACTAGAAAATCCCGCTTTTATTTTAAAAATATTCAGCTTTTTGTTAGTACTTCGATAAGCTATGAAAGTGGGCGGCGCGCAGGTTTTATTTGTTGTTTTGTATTTTATCGGTCGCATAAAAATGCGATTACACTTTTATTTAGTTTATGGTTTGTAATAGAGAAATTTTCAATGTTTAAGGGCACACAAATCGTTTTTAAACTAAAAATAAAGTAAATTTATAATTCTGCGATGTAAAGGCAGCAGATACTGATTATTAAAATAGTTTTACTACTTAAAAAATACATAATTATAGAATAAATTTCCTAAAAAGTGCATATTTAAAAAAATTTAAAAAACTCCACTACGACCCCTGTATTAGTAAACTGCTGAAGTGCGACAAAGTTAAACAATAATCTGCAAACACCTATTGTTCAATAATCGTTTTGTCGGGACGTCGATTATACCATCGTTTTTCGGTCATTGACGAAAATACTACAGCTAGGATGGATGCCATAAACTACAAATGTGACACTTAAGGGTGTTGGGTCACCCACGTTTCGACGAATTTTTCAAAACAAAATTTTAAAGTGGATAAATCCAAGTAAGACGGTTTTCCAATTAATAATCACAATAACTTTTGAACTGTTGCATTTAGGAAATTTTTTATTTGGATTTTTGTTCCGTTTTATTTCACCTACCTATCCATAGCTTTCTTCCGTGACGTTAATCCAGAAACACCTTGTACTTGATGTAAAATAAAAAAGTGAATTTCCGGCTAAATGTCGCTTTTAGGATTTGTGTAATGGTAGTAGATGTGAAAATTTTTAAACGTACATAGGTACTCAAAATTATTTGTGCAACTCTTGGGATGTTGGTAATAATCTGTATTTTATTTGGGGCTATAGCGGTAGTAAATCGTTACGCTCAAATTAATTTTAATTACGGTAGATACATACCTACCCATGACGAGTTAGGGAACTTGCACTTTCCTACCGATTGTTGATCTTTGTTGACACGAAGATCAATTTTTAACACTTAAAGATAAATATTGCATTTGCCAGATTAAAGATCTCGTAAGTTCGCCGTGCGTTAATGAAAACGGTAACCTTGTTTTTCTCATTTTATTATTGATATTTCGCTGTGAAGGTTTTTCCTTTCATATTCATTATGCTCGACCATTCCTTTTCTACAAGATATATAAGGTAGTTAAAAATGTTTCTGTCGCAAGATAATATTGTGAGATTTGT
This sequence comes from Rhagophthalmus giganteus, assembly GCA_036326145.1. NCBI lineage: Eukaryota > Metazoa > Arthropoda > Insecta > Coleoptera > Rhagophthalmidae > Rhagophthalmus > Rhagophthalmus giganteus. The sequence goes on along the minus strand of JARFJA010000001.1, from coordinate 67,577,732 downwards.
ATAAAAACATGTGCATTTAATATTTCTTTGTATCATAACACCATATAATATAGTAAAACCTCTCCATAGTGAATACCCATGGGACTCGCGTGAAGTGTCCACTAAGAAACGTTTTATCGTAATATTAAATTCTCACGTCCTAAACGAATAAAACCAACTTATTGCACTTATTATACAGGGCTCGGACTCAACTATATAGTATAGTACATTCCCTTGTATAGTATACATTTCCTGTAAGACAAAGAAAAACTGGAAAAGTCAAGGATTTTGAAATATAGATAAAAAGTCGGGGATTCTGATAACATTTTTAAAAAGTCAGGGAATTGAACTTGCTATTCTGGAAAATGGGGTTTGTAATAAAAAAAATATTGATTGTTTTCAAAATAAAAATTCGCAATTCAAACGCTTTTCTAGATAACAGTATCAAAACATCCTAAGTTGCAACATTGAATGTCACCGAATTCGTTTTTTTTTCAAAATAAAAAAGATTAGGCACTGCAATATAATGTACGCATTTTTAATTGCACTTTGAATAAAAATTTGTTTTTGTGGTTAGTATTTTAGTCAGGGCAAAATGGACGTTAAGAGTCGGGGAAAACCTATGGAAAAATCAGGAAAGAATAATAGGTATTTTTATATGGACTGCAATCCCAGAATTCTTTTAATTGTAACACCGTGTGTTATACCACTAATGAAAGGTCTCGACGTGTCCTTTGTTCATTGTACGACAACAAGGCTGAAATATAAGGGGAAAAAAGATATTTCCAATTGAAAATCTTAAATATCTTACCATATATATGGATAATATTTTATTTATGAATATTATTATACAAGCGGTTGATTTTTTACGATATTTAAGATTTTCAATTGGAAATATCTTTTTTCAGTCTCGTCGCACAATGAATTGAGGGGCGCCTTGAGGCCTTTCGTTAAGAGCATAGCACATGGTGCTACAATTTGAAAAAGTTCCGGGGACGTTTTGACTCATTAACCTTTAATCACTTTATTAATGTCCGTAACCTATAATATATTTATAAACTCCGGTTCCATTTTTTTGTGGAAGAGTTGTTGGAGGGGAGAAGGGTCATTAAAAAAAATTCGCCTGCCTAAAAATAATCGAATGTAATATAAATATCTTGATAAACATTAATGTTTTGTATTGTAATATGCTAGTTTTGCGTATGCTTTTGTGTAGGTGGGTACTTTCCTTTTTGTAAAAGTTAATATCACGAACCACGCTTTGGTGTATTTACTATACAACGTGTAGTACCTATGTATACGTATCGTAAAATAGCAAAATTGATTTGCTACAATTATTAAACACTACCTAACGGATGACGATCTTTTTTTCTAATACACGCAAAATTTACTAGGAGATGTTGTATCGACTCCCCAATTTTATTTTTAATGTATCTAGCGAATGATCCCGGTAAAACAAAGGCGGCCCCGCAAAGGGCAACGTACTAACGAGGTTGGTACCTTACATGCCAACTACAATTTCATTGAAGGTCTACGACTTTTATGTCCTTTTTTCATGGTGAAATGCGTAGAATTTGTTTGTTTCTTTTTTTTATATTTTAAATTAATAAAATAACGTGGATAAAGTGATAATATTAAAATATTAGATTTAAAAATTGTTATAGGTATTTTTGCATTTACGAATCCCAACAAAGATACCCTATTTAAAATCCACTCGACTGCTGCGAGTTAAACATTTTTTGCGCTGATATGCCTACTTTTAGCGAATTTTCATAGAAAATAGAGCTATTTTATAGGTACATAGCATAGGTAGGTAGGTGCTACAACATTAATTTATTGTTAATGTCGTCGTGATGATAACGAATAATTTGAAATAACAATACTACAGCTGCATTGTTTAATTAAAATTTCGTTTATAACTTGAAATATTTACCATCTACTGGAGTTTATTCAAACCATATACCTTAATCATTTATTAAATATAGTCGCTTTTTATAAAATCCGTTAATGTGGAGACATTATATATTATAATCGATATTAGACAAGGTTATATCTAAATAGATCGTTCAAAATATAATTTATTGTGATTTTGAATTCATAAATAAATGTATTAAAAGTGATGTCGAGTGATTTTTGCACTATCGGTCGTATGTAAATGCTCAAAGACAGGACGTATATGGTGCATCTTATTCATCCTAGATAATATTAGAAAATGTAATATTATTCATAACTTAACAATATAATTTATTGTTAAACTGAAATCTAAAAGAAATGAGTGATTGAAATTAAATAATTTAATAAAAATAACTTTCCTTTGTGCAAAAAATGTATGCACTTTGGGCGTAATTAACATTTATGGTCCTCGTTCCGAGCTATTATTATCTTCACGCTATGGGTGGTCATAACGCGTATTTTACGCCCGTAATACACAAATAACCATCGTTACTTAATTTATAATACACATTCTTAATTAGATCTCATTTATATCGGATAGGTGTCACTCAGAACTAGTATGATAAGAAAAATTGAAATACCTATTTGTATTTCAAGTAATATGAATTATAGTGAAATCGACTTATGACATGACTTATAAATTTAAATGAGATAAATAATTCGATGGCGTTTTGACAGAATGGCGTAACCCACACTTTTTGCGAAAACGAGTTATTCTTACTATCTTATAAATCTAGGGCAGACATAATCTGTTAAAATCTGGTAACAATATTCCGATTTTTTACATCAGAAAAATCGATTTGTATATCCATGAAACGTAGGTATTTGCTTATAGCTACGCTACAACACAAAATGTGCGCTCCTGTAAAATTTACTTTTTGTGGGTTACGTCCTTCTGCAAAAACGCCGTCGATTATTAACAAATATTAAACGAAATTTTCTCAAAGTAACTTTTATTTTATTTGACTTTGTTGCGAAAATGAGACGTTTATTGCATATATTGTTATTGTTAAACTGAAACCATACATTTTTCGACATTTTATACGTGTACATTTTTAGGATTCGAGTTTCATTTAAAAAGCCTATTTTTTTTAAATTAATATCTGAATTCTTCTCTACCATTATGAGCAGACCTGAAATAAAAATATATTTTTATAGACTAAAAATATATTACCTATGTGTAGCCGAAAATTACTCTTATGGATTAATATCGAAACTTTAATAACATACTTGAAAGGATAAAACCAATTTTTTTTTCGGGAACAATTGTAGTCTTACAACATATAAAATGTTTTTTTTCTTTAAAAAAATACGTGTTAAAAATATGTATTATACCTATGCTAAATAACTGCCAATTCAACCAATTGATAAAACATTCCTTTGTTAAGACTGAAAAATTTCAATTTTGCCATCAGCAACCTTTACAATTTTCAATTCATTCATTACATTTCCGTACGCAAATTGGGCCATTCCATAAAATTAATTACTCACATATTTAAAAAAATAAGACCAAATTTTAATAACCAATAAAAGTATCACAAAAAACTGTGCCAGAAATATTTAAAACATTTTTGAAGCATTTATGGCTTAATTTAAACACATTCGCGTTTTAATATTACCAATTTACTTCGAATGTAAAATAGGTAATTTTATAAACTTTTAATTTTAATGTTTCAGAACGGAGATCTATGTATTAGTATATTACATCCTCCAGTAGACGATCCACAATCTGGAGAGCTACCGTGCGAACGTTGGAATCCAACACAAAACGTTCGCACTATACTTTTAAGTGTAATTTCACTTCTCAACGAACCAAATACCTTCAGTCCTGCTAATGTGGACGCTTCTGTGATGTATCGTCGTTGGAGAGACTCCAAAGGAAGGGACAAAGAATATGAAAACATTATTAGGTGACTATTTTCACCATTACAAAAAAAAAATACAAAAAACTGCTAATGTAAATGTTAGCTAATATTTATTGTGTTGATTACCACAATAAAAAATAAACAGACTAAGTACTTTAAAATTGCCATTTCTTTAAAATTTATGTAATTTCTTAATTTGTGTGTGTACAAAATATCAATTGAGAAAGCTTAACCTAGTTGCAAAATTAACAAAATGAGGTTTTAGTGTATCCTCGTACGAAAATGTACAAAACAGTGTTAAAACAGAAAATATTTTAGATACCTGTAATAGAGGGCAGTGTTATTTTAAATTTATATTACTCGAAGAGAAAGTTAAAGCAGGCTCGACGAAAAATCGACGATACTTTAATAACAATAAGCTCGACAGAGAAAATTTTAAATGTATTTGATATGTAAGTAACAGTTTTTTAATTATCAAAATTTAAAATTTTCATAACACAATAGGGTACCTCTGAATATTTATTATTTTTTCTCTATACATAAGATAATACAAACAAAATATTTTAAAAGGAGACCCTTTTTATTGAACAGAACGATTCGAGTTATTAATTATCAATTTTATAGGAAACAAGCAATGGCTGCACGTGCAGAAGCAGAAAGGGAAGGTATTCAGGTACCTCTAACATTAGAAGATTATTGCATAAAAACTCAAGTAAAACCAAATAACGATAATCAAGTTGAAATGACAGATTTTTATGATGACGATTATGATGAAGACTATGACGATCCTTCAGATGATGGGTCAGATTGTGCAGAGGATGACGAAAATGATAGTGGCAATGGGGAATCGTGATCCCAGTAAAATCTATCAACAAATGCAATCCGTCAAGCTGTATTCTTATTTAGCATTATATTTTGAATAAGTACCCCCTATGGTCCTTTTTGTTGTGTGAATTAAACGATATTTGTTCATTATCTAATTAATTAGTTCTAATTTTTGTAAGTAATAAAAGAATGAAAACTGATAAAACAGTTGAATTATTTTGAAGTTAATCTTTCATACAACAATAAATATGAACACATTTATTATATCTCTGTTTTGTATTACATCTATTTAATTTAAAAACTTAGGAATTTATTTCTGTTTATCGATACTGTTAATTTTAGATTGATGATATATATTTTTGTTTAAGATCTCTTACCTATAAGGTTCCTGTCTAAATAGGTCGCTATGTATTATATTTCGAGGAAATTGTAATAAATTATCATTATATTGTTTCTATTGTAAAACTAATTGGTGGAAAGTCAATTAAGTTTTGATAAATTTATTGTAACAAACATCACAAGGTAACTGCATTTTATTGAACTAGCTGTATTTTGTGCATCTATGAAAAATTTTGTTTACTGCCAAATGAATTACAGACTATTTTTTATTTGCGTGACTTTAAAATATATCAAAGTGCTAAGTGCTGTTAAGAGATTTACTGTTTACTTTATTTTCGGTGCTATTATGTTTATACGGTGACAAACTAAATTACAAATTGCAATATTTATAATTTTTATCTATCGAGTTTTAACTTTCGCTGTATTTAAAACACGTGGCAAAATAAATACAACCCTCCTATATGTACATATTATATCATAAAAGGGAGAGTTTGCAGTTACAATATGTAGATTAAAAAATATTTTGCAAAAATAGACCGTTTAGCTATTAAACAAAGTAATTAGTTTTTAACTTGTAGGATTATAATCTTGTAAATAATTTGTAGTAACATTATTTATTTAGGTTGAATATTTTAAGCAGTTAGCTAATGAATGTGAAAGTATTAAAAGTACCTACATGAAATTATTGATGTTGCATTGGAATAATCATTATTTTTAATCAGAATCTGGCATTAGGGGCACTGTTAACTTAATATGAAGGTTGCGTGCATTAAGTTTTTAACTGTTTGATTTATAATCTGTATGCAATAGCAATGTTTTATGCCATACAATCTTGCATGTGTGATTTATTTTTATTGGATTTGTAATAATCTATGAACACATTGGTATTCCATAAATAAATTGCTGAGTATTAAATGTATTTTACTTGTATTTCTAAATTAATTGGTATTAGACGGTTGTAGAGGTAAAAATATAGTTTTTATCTTGGTTACTAAAGTCTTTAAGAAACTGTAAATAAGATAAATATAATAAGCAATGCTGGTTTCAACTAAAAGAGATCATCATCAAAGTGCTTTACATCACCACAAACTCATCACACATCATCAGTGCTCACATTAAACAGCTGTATAAGTGATAAGATGGGTTTCTAAAATTTCATTTAATAGTTTAAAATTGAACATTTCTTTTTCCATGCAATGTTATATAAAATGTATTTCCACAAATATAATAATATGAATTAATTTATTAATAATATGCTACGGTAGAACTCTGATTATTTGGAACAAACGCAGCAATGTAGGTAGATACTTTAAAACATTTTAATTATCAAAAACATGTACATCATCGATCGTATAAAAACGAAAGAAAATAAAGCTAATCGATCATTTAAACTATAAATTTCACGCATAGAATTTATGTGGTTAGTCGTATACAAATGTATATTATATACTTTCCAAAAAAGTCTGGATAATCCGATTTTTATCGTATAATTATCGAATAGATAATATTCAATAGTATAGAAACAGTCCATCTAGTAGTTATATAAACTTATATAAGAAATAATCGACAGGAAATCCCTTATACCGTCAGCGTTGATTGTTATCAGAGTTGCTTATAATGTGTGTGCAATTGATTTTAACTTACAACTAGAGGCGTTTGCGTCAGGGACTAATGAAATCTATTATGTATGATTTAGAACTTTACTATTTGCTGAAACTTTTTTAAAATTGTAAAATAAAGTTATGTTTTCGTTTTACATCTGCTAAAACTGCAATTAATGTATTTTTCGTAAAGTAAACAATAAATTATTCTGAAAATATTTAATAGAATGGTAGTAAATATACATTACAGTTACCATTAGTTCCTGACGCGAGCGACATCTGTTATTTCTTTAATGTTGACAGATCAGCTGTTTTATGCGATTGCACAGACCTTATACGCAACTTTGACATCAATCATCGCAGACCACGCCTTATACAATTTGGACGGATACAGCTGGCTGTTTTTGATTTTGACATTTATTTAACAGCTGTCAGTTTTAAACGTGTCATTGACTTTGTTTTTAGTTTAATTTAATTTTTCTAATTAAGTATGTCTGGTCAATGGGAAACTGTCAGAAGGAAGAAAAGTAGGGAAGACGGTTTAAATAAAAAAACTGCCGGAGAAAATAAAAAGTCGCTTTTTTCGAACATACCTAAGGTAGAAGAAGTTTGTAAGTATCCAATCATTTTGTTGAAATTGAATTAGAAGTTAATATAATATCGTAGTGCCTCTACAACAAGTGAAAAATTTGTATAGTTCGAGTACTAAAAATAAGGAAAACAGCAAGTCCCAAGAAAAGGTCAAGGTTCAAGAAAATGGAACCAAAAAGGTCCAAAAGAAGACGGATAAACCTCAGGAACCCCCTAAACCTAAACCTCCAAAAACTATCGAAAGTGCTCTTAATTCTGTAAATATATTTTTAGGTGGTTATACGATTTAAAAAACGTATTTATTTATAGATTAATGTAGAAGAATTGAAGCTAATGTTCGAAGAAAGGAAAAACCATTTTCCCGACGCTCCTCTAATTTGGTTAAAAGATATTGTTCAGTTCTTAAATCAACGTATTCCTATTGAAATACAAGATCCTACATTTTCGACAAAGCCAGCAGGTTATCCTTTCTCGATTGTATGATATATACAGATGTTAAGTTTATGCATGATAATAATATGTAATAATTTTATTTGCAGGTTCCAGCTTCATTGAAGAATATTATTGATAAATCGTTAGAGGATGCAGGAGAAAGTAATATTCAGCTATTTTTTGATTTAGCCCTTACAACGATGGCAAATGATATGGGTAAAAATTCACACACATTAGGCCTTAAACTGTACATTCAACACATAGCTATTATAAAGCCCGATTTTGTACTTACAAATTTAAGTAAACATGTTAGCTTGAGAAACTCTTATCAAAATCGACAACCTATTGGACTTTCCATACTTTGGACTGTTGGACAATCCGGGATTACAGATTTTCATGTAGGATTAAAAGGTAATTTTTTAATTAAGATACCTGTTTCTTTAATATTAATTCAACTTATAAATCTGTTCTAAATGTCCGAATAATTCAGGTCTTCTAATGCATGATAATTATTGTAAATGCGTTTATTTTACTGCACTTGTTTGCATACTTAACGTACTTTAGGTACATCACCCTATATATTTTTTATAAAATGTAAACACATGAATATAAATTAACAAAACCATTATTCGTGACTAATAAGTTTGTTTTTTTTTCAGTATTTCAAGAATTAATGTTGCCAATTATAGAAATGAAGAATTATTCTCGCTACACAGTAAAGTACCTTATAGATCTTATAAATCGTCACAAAAATGTTAATATGACAACGGATCAATATTTATTAATCGTAGATGTTGCCTTTGCTAATTATAAAAATTTTCCTAATGATCTTAGACAAGAAATGTTGAAAGCAATATCACAATTAGAGCAAATGCTACTTGCTCATAAAAATAATCAAAACTATCCCACAATAATCGAACCTTTACTTAAAAAATTGTCCAGTAATAATAACACATTATATAAAAATGAAATATGTAAAGTGTTAGTTAGTTGTTTTGAAAAAGACTCAACTGCCTTCAGTTCGTGGAGTAAGTGCTATACAAAATGTACATCACAAAGTGCCATTTTGTTAAATTATATAGGTAAGTCTGCAGTTTTGTTTTATTAAAAATTAAATTTAGATTTGATTTAAATTTACAGATGAAAACTGGTCTTCTATTTGCAATAAATTTTCGAGAACTTTATTTATTAATTTGTTAAATACCTATTGTGCCACTAACGAGGAATTGTTGACTAAGAAACGGAAAGAGCAAGGTCTTGTGGACACCGATAAGGCTATAAAGGTCAGTTGATTTTAATTGAAAATATTAAAATAACTTAGATTTGAATTAATATGAATCAAAAATTATAATGTGCAACTTGTCATGGTAATTTCAATAATAATCATTTTATACAAATATCAACATTACTGTCATCTATTATTTCTATTCACATTTCATTTTTATAATAGTATTTTTGAAAATAACAGGTAGGTATTTAGACAGTAAAATATCGATAACTGTTAATGGTCAATGCCAAAAGTAAGCTGTTTTAAATGGATTAAATGCATTCAGCACATAGGTAATACATTTTTGTAAGTACTTATATATTAATGTTTAACTAAATTTTTTGAAACATAATTTAAGTTATTCTTCAATGATAATAGATTTATCCAATTTCATTACAAATTATTGTAAATGATTTAAATAAATATTTTTATAAATTATATAATAATAAAATTCAGTTCATATAAGTTTTGTCACCCTGCGTAATTATATCGAACAATCAAATTGAATTGGTAATTCAATGTTCTCTAATCTATGTTTTGCAAAATTTTTGTTTGATTATTGTCTTAATATTATTAAAAATTCAAATTTTGGCAAAATGAAAAATCCATACTTTATCTAAAGTACTGATAAAACTAGCAACTTTATTTTACATTCCTTAGATGCAAGTTTTTGGTCTTTTTTTCATACCATCTACATGAAAAACTGCAACTAATTTCAATTTGTAAAAATGATATTTCTTTCTTTGTATATTGTGTCCTTACTGAATTTGATCAAAAATTAGCTCACTTAGAATTAATATAAAAGGATAACCACTATGCTTTTCTAAAAATTTCCCCTTCAATGGTTTGAAAACAAGCTTTGTCAGTCACACTCTTGTTCACAATAAATTTCATTAATATGCACTATTTACATTCCAACATACTTTCATAATGAAACATAACTATGTTTTCACCTATTAACGCTCGTAAATTGAATTTAAATCGCCCCAAATTCGAAACTTTCAACGAGAGGTGTTTGTGCGCAAGCGTAACAAACCAAAAAAAGTATTTAATCGTTTTTTGATACGTTAACTGTTAAAAGAAGATATTTGAATGTATTGAATGTATGTATGTAATTTATAATGCTGATAAGTTTTTTATTTCGTAAACGTGATCCACTCTCCCATTTCAGTTTCAAGGTTTAACATAAACGTTGTTTTTACCATATGTCTTGAAAGAAAAACGTAAAAGTGACAACGCTGCAAATTTAAAATTTGTCCGCGTAAAAGCATGCGTATTATTTATAGATCTAATAATTTATTGATTTTTTAGTTTAAGAACTTGCCGTACGTAATTTGTTTGTTATAAGTAAATTCCAAATAATTTTTAAGCTGTTTAATACTGAAATTGTCAAATTTGCCATTTATCAAAATGACAATCACGTAAATTTTGTTAAATACGTATTTACTGCCTACTCATTGTTCAAATTATAAATCGAGAATAATTTTTGCATTTTACTTAAAGGTAATTAGTTGAAATTGTTACTTTCTTTTATATTTGAATTAAAATGTTTTGGCAATGAAAGTAAGTATAAATAATTTGAACTGCTTGTCAGGTCACACAATTTAAAATAAACACGAATGTTTTCTAATTGTGTGAACTATAATGCTGTATAATTGTTTAATTTGATATTCGATGTTGTAGAAATTGAAAAATAAAATGGCTACTAAAAAAAGGTCCGGATTTCCTTATAAACTTTGTTCGTACGCATTGATGGTAATGATAGCTGGAATTGTATATTATGATATCTTCAAACATGGTTCTTGGGAAAGTAAGTTTGTTTTCAATGTAGAGAACTTAAATAATGTTAATTTTTAGAGTCACGAATATGTATTGGATTAAAACATTATGGTATATTGGAATATTCAAATAAGGCTATGACCAGGTCTTCGCAGGGACTTCACTGGTTACATTTACGTATTGACGAACAAATTCCTGGGTATTATGAAAAAACGCAGGAGTACATTCAACCCTATGTACAACTTACAAAAGAAATGGGTTTGGTGATGAAAAACATTTTTATTGAAAAGTATCCTGTCGTTATCGAATCGGTTAGTTCTTGATTACTTAAGTAAATTAATTTCTACGTGGGTATATATTCGTTTCTAGATTGAATCGTATGCCCCAGGACTATTGGAAGAATCGCAAAAAGCTGTTCACAACGTGTGGGCCACGTCTATACTGTACTTTCACAAAAGCGTCGATTATTTAAAAACCGAAGTATTTGTGTACGTATTTCTTTTTCATTTTAAAACGTAAAATTAATCGGTAATATTTATAGGGGTCAACTAGCACCTGAAAATGTGCAAAAGGTTGTTTACGAAGCATTTAACACCACTCAACAAAAGGCTGTGGAATATTATCGCTGGCTGTATGAAAAGATGCAGTCGAACATCAAATAAATATTTACATCGTCATACACGAACTTTGTATTTCACTAAATGTATATTTCACCCAAATCAATGCGAAATTTAATATTTTAAAGTTCGAATGTTGCCTATTGATTTAAATATATTATAATAATTTTTTTTTTTTTTTGGTAAACTGGTTACCTAAAACGAAACATTTTTATACCTTTTCATATTATATATTTATTCTATTAAATGCAATACATTCCTAACTTGTAGAAATGCATGTAATTTTTAAAGTTGAAATACAGTTTATTAGTAAAATTGTTGACTAGGTACAGGGCATTATTTTTAAATAAATTAAAATGCACTATCTGCTAGATCTATAGAACGTGATGGTGCACATAAATTTTAACTAGTTAAAACTATAAACGTTGATCATTATTTTAACCCCTTGACTGTGGACGACCCAGATATGGGTTATTTGTAAGAACACTCGGAGGCAGGCAGCTATAAGTCCCCCTTTGTTCCACCACAAGGCAATTTTGAAACGCTCGATGGTACACCATTCTCATCTCGCTGCAGTCAATGGATTAAATAAATGGATATATGGCGCTGTACATTAACATTTAGAAGTGATCTGTTCATTTTCGGGTAAATTAGCAAAAAGCGAAGAGTTATGATCTTAATATTTGTGTTATAACTGAAAAATAAAGTCTGTTCAAAAATGCTTTTAACATAAAGTACATTTTTATAGTTCTTATGTTTGTTAAAATTGAAATTGGAATAGGAATGTGTAATCTATTGGGAATGTATTTATATTTTGTTAACATAATACCACGCACCTATAAATACGTTGTATCTATGTTGAAGCAGTTTTGAACGTGTATCAAAAACTGACCATTAGCAAAAAATTTAATAGTTGGATATTTGTACCTTCTAATATAACATTTTGTGGTGTTATGTTTTCAAATACATTAACTATCTTTATCGACAGTGTTGTATACTTTATATAGGTTTTGAACATACAATGAATTCTGCAATCAATTTTCATCTTGAAATTAAAAATTCCCTTATACATTGTTAGAAATATTTGCAATTAACTTTTTTCATTTTTTCATTAAATAATTTTAAAATTAAAAAATCTGTAATATAAAATATGATTTTGTATTAATTTAAAAGTTTGATGGATATTAACTGTTACAAATAAATTTTATATAAGTGTATATTATGTTAATTTGGTTACCTGTTATTCTTCTTTGATTTATCATTAAAATTAAAAAATGATATTTCTGTGTTATAGTAAGCATTTATTTAGCATTACAAGTAGTGATAAAATTATACCTAAGTATAAGATGTATCTATATCCGGACATCTATTAAATTTTTAGTTACAAAATGAAACGTACTGATTATTTATTACTCTATATATCATACCTCAATTTTTATATTTTATCTTATATAGCTATCTATTCATAAAGCAGTTTAGGTTGGATTAAATAAAAATATTAATAAAGTTATTATATTTTGCAATATATTTTTTAAATGTATTTAAATATTACATTTAGTTGAAAAATAAGTTTATTTTGTAATTGCCAATAAAAAATTTAAATTATTTTTATTGGGCTTTTAATAACCATAATATAATTGTTTTTCTCATTGATTATATTATCTTAATACTGGAGGCTTATTTGAGAGATATCCTGAAAGAGATATACATATACTTAATTAATTAATACATACTTTAATTACAAAATTGGAATAAATATAGATAGGTATACGTTTTCTTTTAGACTATGAAATTTAAATTTTATCCATTTTAAAACGTCAATAACTATAATTTACTGTTGGTGTTACCATTTATTGTAGAGTAATATGCATTGTTTATATAAAAATTGTGTTAACACAGTTAATTTCAGGCCAAAATTTTCATGCCAAAAAAAATAATAAACCTATTAAAACTTAAGCTTTAATTAAAATTTTTTGATATTTATAAAAACATTTTAATGTTTCTTTACTTTCGCTTACGCATTTAGCTTTCCCATTTTATTTAAAAGCACTATTGTGTAGGTACGTAAATGAAAGTCGCCTTAAAATTATAATTGAAAATCGACTTTTTGAAATAGTTATATACACGGTTGCAGAAAAAATATATTTAAGAAATGTATAAATTTATTTACCTTCAGTTTCTTTTAATGAACTTTCCTGGAGATTTAAAGGAAATTCCATTGTTTTTCCCATGAATACGCCCTTTAAGCTGTAAATTAATATGCTTCGGATTTTGTTTTAAAAAATTCTAAAAATTAAACGAAATAAGGCACGATATAATACCTATAACTCGTTTAAGTATACCCAGATATACATACCTCATCGTTTTGATATTTTTCCTGGTAGTCTTCGAAGAATATCTAAAAATTCGATTTAGCAATAATTCATTTTTAATGAGCAAAAAAAAAGTAGAAGAAATTATCTTATAAACGCGTGGAAATTAAATAAGTGTCGGGGTACAGGAAAAAATATCTCGCGATTTTAACCACCTGAAGCTAATAATTTTGTTTATTTCTATATTTGCAGAATTCGAATTGACCTACTTATCTTTTTTTTTTAAGTTGTACATACCTCATCATCTTCTATATTTCTGCGTATTTTGTTACGTTGTTCGGAAATATCCTGATAAGTTTTCTAAAAACAGAAAGTCGTAGATATCAGTGTTAATATAATATATAAGTACATCAGTACCTATCATCCACGATAAATGGATACGGGCAAATAAAATATTTGAAATAAACACTAAATTCCAAAATAGACTTGTGTTGTACCATAAAATTTATTTTCATTTCATCTATGTAAACTGGAATATTAATTTTTAGCGTGTTTAAGTCCATTAAGACCTATTTGTCGTTTTATAATAAAGGGGGATAATGAGTCTCTGAAGCGATGAAGCCCTTTTACCTCGAGAAAGAAAATATAAATACAAATTTGAAATTTGTGACTTTACATAATAAGATGTCACAGAACCTTGTAGGTAGTACCTAGTAGCAAGGTACATAACTTTATTTTCTATGAACACTAAAACTTTTAGAACTGTTGAAAAAGCCTCTAATTACCTACTTACTAAATTATCTTATGCCTACCTATAATATCTAGTACTTAGTGTTTTTTAATTAAGTACCTATTAAGTTTTAGCAGTTTTTTTTAATCTATTAATTTACATTTTTTTTTAAATGAAAGTCGATTTATTATGTATAAGTACTTTAAACATTAATTGTTATAGGTTCACCACTTACTTGGTTTGGGCGAATAGGTCCCCTGTTAAACGCCATTGTATCTAAAATAAACAAAATATCTAAAATAAAAGGATCGCTTTAACACGAAATTTTCTCATTTAGAAATTCCTATAATATGAGAAAAGTAATTTTTAGTTACTAAATTACTTTTCTACCACTCGCTCATATGATAGGAATTTCTGAAAGAATGAAATTTCAAGAATTTAAAAATAAATCGAGTACCCACATCAATTTTAACAATATTCGAAAGATAGTTGTACCCTCACCTTAATATTTGACCAAAATTAAAATAATTCAAGAGAAAAGCCTTTATGTAGTTATGACATACCTGCATTTAATGCGTAAATTAAGAAAACGAGCATCAAACTAATGATTAATTTCATTTTGTTTTGAACACGCACTGTATTATAATACAAGTAGTAAGAGTAGGTATCGTTTAGTTGTAACACTAAAATTTATTTTATATCAAAAATTAACGGAAGTTAACCGGATTTTCAGAAATTATCAAATATTGTCACATTTTAATCCAGCGTTAAGATTTCGGTTTTACGCTACATAAATTTGATAAAGAAAGCCACGAAATAACATATCTTGCGGTCACCCGTCATTATATTCAGACAAAATTTTGCAATTTTCAAAATATACGCTCTAAAAAAATCTACGCAATTTTATAATTTACCAAACAATACATTTAAAAATTTTACCCAAAGACTTTAGAACATTTCAGAGTTAAGACTAATAATTCAAACTTTAGAAGGTTCTAAATTTAAAATCTGCTTTTTTCAAAAATCTCATAATCTCAAGAGATCGTAAAACTAGTACCTACATTAAAAATGATTAAATTCAAAAATAAAATACGCAGTAGGCGCTTGTTGTGATTTGCATATTTTTGTAGGCATTTTAGTTTTGATTCTAATATCCGAAAATTTATTTTATACATTTTATCAAAATGCAGGTATAAACATTTTAAAAACAATATAGTAGATATGTAATTATGGGTAAGCAAACAAATAATAAACTGTTTAAATGTAAGAATAAACTGTAAAATTATACTTTTTTTGCTTGTGATTGATCTCATCGATTTCAAGCAAGTTCGAATCAGCAATTTTGGCGCAGAGTATAAAAGTCTAAAATGTTGCCACTAACACCTACAGGTACCTACATTTCAAATTTCAACAATTTCGACAGTCGTAGATATATTATTCTATAGTCAAAATACATTTTTAAACGTTAATCTATAGATATTTATTACGAAAGCACGTGTCAGAGCGAAAGTTACAATAATAAAGCGGAAGCAAATGTTGAAACAACTATATCCAGGAAAATTATTTTTTAAGATACATGTTGATCAAGAATTTCTTCATATGACTTTAATAAATTAGTTGTTATTCGTTCATTAACTTCATGCTATCCACAACACCGTGAATTAGGTTCTGAAAACATCGAATCTTCAAAATTGCAAATGGATTACGTAAATATCCATACGTACCTTAACCTTCCTCTTAGAAGGACCTTTATATACAGATAACTTCTTATTTAACGCATTCTGAAATAAAAATGAAAACTTCAATCAGTTTTAAATAATTTAATATTTTGCGATGTGTGTGCTTTATTATTATTATTTTTAAACGAATAGCATATCACCCTCTGCATAACTTTGAAGACAAAAAATCGGTCGTAGGCAAGACATTAAAAAAATACATTTTGTTAAAAATTGAAAAATGGGAATTTCGTAGTTTCTAAATTTTGATCATTTAAGAAGATATCTACACTATCTATAATTTAATATATTTAATTATAATTTCAATTTATATGTGACGGATAAAACAACAAAGCTTTCATTATATTGTATTCATTTCTGCTTAAAATCCTTAAATATTTTGGAAGCTCATTAATAATACATAACTGAAACAAGAAATTTACGTATGTTATAAATTATAATGTGTTATGCATTTTTTTTATACGCCCAGGTACCTATGCATACAGCGTGTCCCACAACTTGGCGATCATAACTTAAAGGTGCATCATTTGAATCAGTTGTCTTAAGTACCTATAAACATGTATCCCAAGATAAATCATTTTAAATTTTTTTGCAAATCAAATGAACAAATTACCATAATGTTAATGTTTTATTAAAGATTGCATTGTTTGGTTCCACGTGCGATTTCAATAATATTGTTTAAAATACACTCCTTTATAACGTTTATAGGTAATTGAAGCGTTATGTCTCTGAATATTAAGTAAATGTGATTGTGTCTTGACTTGAGAGGGTTAAGGTCAGGTGACCCCTTCCAGGGTATTTTAAATCACAATTTAAAATCACGAAAATTGTTAAAATAAAATAACCGCATAGTTACCATAATGAAATAATAATAGTTCGCTTCCAACAACAATTTCAAATAATATTATGAATACCTGTTCATCATGTTTCTACTTAATTTTAAGATGATTTTTAATACTCGAAATTGCCGTAATTCAGTTACGATTAGTTTGGGAGGTTAATAAGGCGTTTCAGATTCAAAACGACCACACAAATACACCCCTAAGAGATGACCGTCGAGTCATACTTCTTAACTCGTAACGAGTCGTAACTTTTAATTATCGCCTAGTTAATTATTTGAGAATACACGTACTTTATTTTTGTTTAAGTAATTGGGAGCTTTGGCTCGTTTTATCCTCACTAAAGACTTATGGGCACCCAGACTATTTACGACAAATTACGGATTTGATGGAAATTGCCTTTGAAAATTTATGTTTATTTTAGGAAATGGACAAATTAAGTAAATTATACCCTTATTAAGTAAGTAGGTACGTATCTATTAAAATAAATTTAAAAATAAATCATTCACATTTTTTAAAATTATGGGTAGGGTATTAATTAGAATATTTTAACAGAACAAAAGATTAGAAGAGATTAAATCTTTTTTTTAGTTTTAAAAGTTTCTTTGATCTTTTATCTCTTGACAACAAATGGTTTTTAATAAATGGGATAAAATCAAGGTAACCGAAATTAAATATATGTAAGTATATGTAGCCCCATAAAAAAAATCTCCAAATACAAGAACTAGACATTTACTTGTAATAATCTTACAATTATTATTACATCACGAAATTGATATACTTTTCTTGAAATGCCTATACAATTACACGTTATGGATTCTATGGATAGGTAAATAGGTACCTATAATTTTAATAAATTGTAGGAGTAATAAATAGGAGCATACCTGCTGATTTACTTTGTTTAATAAGTCCAATGCCACTTCCGGAGGAAGTCCATTATATAGCGATTGCCATTCGGATGGCCACTAACCATACGTAAAAAATTAAAATTAATAATTATTTTATGTAACATTAAATACGAAATTATAGCTGAGGTGGTGCACATTTTAAGGGAACCTATTTTTAAATTTAAATGGTGTTGGCAGTATTATTCAAGGCATCAACTGTACGTAGTATTACATACCTCGTTCACGTCTTTCTTCACTTGTGGAAAAGACATAACACCATCTAAAAACAAAATACAGTAGTACAATTTGCTATCTAATCAATTTCTATACAAATTTAATATTGTATCCGAAATTCTTTACTTTCATAATTAACATACAGCCCATATAGGGCTTTTAGTATTTTAACATCATTTTAAAAGGGACTTAGAGACAAAGATGTCAAAAAAGGTACTTTTAGGGACCTCCCCTAAAAACCCCGACTATATAACTTGAGCTACTTTTTATTATCTTTTACCTTTACTTTTTAAGTAGGTACCTATAACTAACATTTTGAACTATAATTATTTTAAATTTAATAAATAAATTTTTTATTTATTTATGCACACAGAGTGTCTCCGTATCTAGTTCACGATAAAAATATAATGAACCGATCACCTTGTTTTTCATCATGCCTACGAAAAAAAAAATTCTTTATAAAATTTGCTCGTCTCAAAAACAAGGTTTATCAAGTAAAAAATAAAATTTAATATAAATACTTACAATAAGGCGCTTAAACATTATTCAACTTTATTCGACTTTTCTATTTATAGATAGATATGTAAATTAATAAATGAAAATCAAATTTCCCAGATAACATTTTTAAATCTGTCGTTTTCTTTTAATAGATTCCAAAAATAAAAATCAAACAGTATAAGGTGTGACGACGGTGATGGCCATAAATTATCACTTTTAACGCAATTTTTATAGCTGGATTTATCAAAACTTTTTTACCAACCCCAAATAATAATAGAAAAACTTGATTTTGACTTGATCTTGATAATACAATAAAATAAATGTTTGAACGTCCTTTATAATAATACATTATTATATATTACATACATTAAATTGATTTATTTAATTCGATAAACGTTTGGGGACAAGTAGAAAAACATAAGTATAAAGAATATATGTACCTACATTTTTCTCAATTTAATCCAAATTTTCTTAAACTGGTCCTGATCTCTATCTAGGTAAATTCTACCAGTACACAAATATTAATGTTTAAAATAATTCAAAATCTTTTGTTGGTAAAATAAAAGGAATACAAAAGTTTAACTGAAAGTTTTTTAAACAAATTATCTACTTAAATGATTTTCAACTATGTCATTTTTGCCTTTGATCGTATTCATAATAATAAAATATATATAAGGTTCATAAGTATCAAAGTCAAAATAAAAAAAAAATAGATGACTATGTACTTTTTTTTACAAGAAATTATATTTTCACTACAAGAAAAATAATAAAAATACAAATTTGGTCTTGATACTACACGATATGTACTTTTTACATTGATATGTCCGTGGATTTTATCAAAGATTATATTAGTGGAATTTTAAATGATAAATTTATTTCACACTTTAGCGTCTCACTCTGTAACGAAAAAAAAATAATCGCAAAAAAATCTATTGCAAAATCTTTGATTTCATAGTAATAATACATTATTTCTACATTTACCTGAGAATGACGTAAAAATAATTAACGTAATTACACCTAACAAAACAACTGGAAGTTTCATCTTGAATTTAAATACGGAATACTTAAAACTGTTTTCACAAGTATTTATCACGTTATTAATCGAATAATTATAAAGAAAGTTTAAATTTGCATTTTATTTATACTAGAGTTCCATTAATTACGATTTGCGGTTTTGATTTTTTAGGTCTGAAATCGATAATGCTTTAACATAAAAAATCAATCTGCGGTTTCGTGAAAGCAATAATTATTATTTGAATTGGTGTTTTATAATTAATTTTAGCTACAAAAATTCACAATTTTGATAGAAAATTGCAAAAATTATTGAAAAATATGTATAGCATAAAAAATTAAGGGTGGAATACAGACATCTACCCCCAAATTTTTCCTTAAAAACAAACATTGGGTCTTTTTTATCCTCCCCCCCCCCTAATGTCTCACCATGCGATGAAATTATTACCTCACCACAGAAAAGGTCGTCACAGTATCAATTTCAGCCCCCTAAATATTACGAAACATTTTCATACAAAGTCAGTATCCACTACTGTAATATCTGTAACGTCACTTATTTGCTACCCCACGAACCTCACCCCCCATAAAGAGCGTTACGTCCTTTTTGAATGACCCCTATGACATGTAAATTATTGTTTAAATAATATTAATTTGATATTTTAAAGCATTCGTAAGATATTAATGCATAAAAACTATATCTACATATTTATTACACTGCTTTAAAAAGTGGCCTACTCTAAAGAGGTTTTCGGGAAAAAAATTACATAAAAAAGTAGTACGTATGATAAGTACGTAGTAAGATATAGTTAAATGTTGAAAAACGTTTTTGGCGTTCTTTATACATACTATAATTATTTTGTTATTTTTTTTAATACTTCTGCCAATAAAATTCACTTCCGACATTTCGATTTCGACCTTTTGTCGAGGTCTTTTTAAGTATAGTTTCACAAAAAACTAATACATTCACGATAATCCAGAAAATGTCCACGAATGCAAGAGGATTCGAACCTCCGACTGCTAGTTTTCCACACGAGCGCTAAGCGTGACTATGCCGCGGTTCTTTAACCAGAATTTTACTGTACCTAACTTAACTATTCATGAATTTTCGTTTGAAATATAAAATTCAATCGTGCAGTTACGATGAGTGGTAATTTTTTTATTGTTTTCACAAGAAGTTTATCATTTTAACATTGTTGAAATATAATACCTACTCTAAATAATAAATTATATTTTCTTGGATAGACTTCAATCATTTTTGTTACCTAAAAAATTGCAAGTTAAAAATATATTTTGCAGTTGGGCACATCACATAATTGCTAATATTTGAAAGGTTTAAATTTATATTATATTTCGATGTTCTCGCATCGAACGTAAATGCGTTTTTGCGGACGGAAATTCATTAACACCTGCGCAAAAATATGGTACCAATTCATTATTGAAAAATATTTAGCAATCAGTAGGTTTATCAAATATAATTTAGAAAAATCAATAAAGATGTGCGCGGCTAGAGCGATGTCAGATCGATAGGATAAATGGCATTCTATGATTGGTTGATGAAAATCAATAGAGGTAGACCGATTTTATCGATTTTGATGTAGCATCACTGCAATTCCAAATACATATTTGTTGAACGCCAGTTATTGAATAGTGTTCTCTGTGAATCCAACTTGCAACATTAGGTAAACAGTTTTTTCACTATATTAGAATTATCTTTTAAAAGCATGCGAAAAAATTGAACGAGAGTATTCTATCGTAATTTACTTGCGTATGTTATATATTGTTGAATATGCATCGATTCATATATAGATGTTTTGACTTAACTTACAGTACCTTCTATTTAATTTCATTGGTGGTAAAATGTCGGTATTAATCTCAATGTTACTTGTAGATTAATCCCATATAATATATGGCATATATGATGACATAGATGATATAGCATCATATTTCGATTAAAATCCGAAGTAGGTACTTATACAATAAAAATACTCGATTTTACGGACAAAATTTCCGGTCCACGTGTCATGTGCGAAAATTAAGGCACCGATTAGATTTAAAATACTTTTAACAAATTTAAATTTAATAATAATTAATTTTAAATAATATCTATGTATGTACATAATGTAGGTAATACATAATATTGAAAAAATTTCTGTGAAATTAAATTTGTCATACTGTTGACCAAGTCCATTGTCGGATACCTTTATTTTTATAAGAAAAGTACTAAGCCGTCTGGCGATAGGCTTTGGCGCGTTCGACTCCTAAACAAAAATACCTTTTATGTAAGGGTAGATAGTAGGTAAGAACTCGAGCTCGATAGGCGGAAGCAAGACCTCACGTTTTCATTTTTATAGAATTGTATGTACTTAAGGTTCTTAGTATAAACCTGCTTTTATGCTTATTTATAATCAACAATCAATTCTTATTTAAAATATCAAATATTATTCATTATTGTGTTGTTACGAAATATCCAACTATACGGACTTAATTTAATTACCTATATATAAATTTATCAATTTTTTAACATACGCATTCAGAAACGTAACTCCCCCACGCCCGAATTTGTCCGGAATATTTACTGAATAATCTACAAGTTCACCATCGAGATTTGAATAACAAAATTCAATAGTATTCAATGATAATCATATTCAAATATTAGTATTAATTAGTATATTGTATATATACAATACTGTCAAAACCGGTATATTAACAATGCAAACAGATTTATCCGGTTTAAACGCACCGTGAGAAAAGAACCACTTTAATTTAAATAAACCAACCTTTTCAACAAAACCATTTCAAATATATACATACGTACCTAAATAAATATTTTAATTTGCATTAAAAATTGTTTATTTTAAATCTTCAAGATTTATCGTTAAAAACTTTTCATTGTTCTTTTAAAATTCTAAGGTAGTATTTGAAGAAAAATATTTTAATTTCACCTATAAAAACTTTCGATTTTACCCATTTACATACTTTTTCCTGATGTGCGGGACCGAAAGTAATCTCAAATAAACGGATTTATTAAATAAGTATAGCATAAAATACAGGACGATTTTAAAATAACGCACCAACTCTACAATAAGTTGTAGGGGACCGATAATAAAGCCTAAGAAAAATAATTTAAAAAAATGGCAACAATTAAGTGAGAAACGAACAGGTAAAACAGTGAGCTCAACACTTCTTTATTATTAGCAATTTTGAAACATGACACCATCTTCTGTAAACGTTATGTGCCCCTATGTAACCTAAACAGTCGACCATTTTTTTAATTATTATGTTAACTGAATTACCTAATTAAAGTTAACCTTTTTACTTCTTAATGGAAAATCAATATTTGTTAACTTTTAACAGTAGATTATCGAAAATGCACGACAGATGAAATTTAATGTTCTCGTAATTTGTATTAATAAAATTTATTTAAATAAATTCCGTACTAACATTATAAATATTGAAAATGTAATAGGTAAGATATACTGACTTAAAGTTGAATTTATAAACGATATACTTAAGTACAACTTCTACACCGATCTTGTTTTATTTTTATTGCAGTTTGTTTGCTCGTTTTGATATTCATAAACTTTGTTAAAAATATTCAAAAATTTGCGGTAAGTAAAAGTTACGAAAATTACTGTGTTATACATATTTCGCAATAAACACATACATGGGATTCTAAAACAGTCTGCAATATTTTAATACCGTCATTTATGACAAAAATCAAGTGAAAATCGAAAAATTCTTTCGAAGAATGATTTTTCCAATAGCTCTGAAACTGTTTAAGATGCAATTAAGTATAGCTATCTATGAAAAATAGATTTTAAGGCTGTATGTTTAAAAATAATTTTCTGAATTTTTCCTTTAGGGGCATACGTTCAAATTGAAAAGGATGCGTTAAAAATGCTCCTACTGCTTTGTATATTTAGACTATTACACTTTTTAATCCAAAATTTTCAAATTTAAAATACATTTAAAACGAAACATTTCATAATTAACTATTAGCTTAATATTTTTTTGGTAATTTCGCGGTGTTGGATTTTTATTTATCAGAATTGGAAGTTGATAATTCTTGAAACCTGATTTGTTGAAAATTACATCATAAAACTATATTTACAATGTTTCTTAATTATTAGGTATCCACTGATTTTATATCGAATATTTCTTCGACAAAATGTTTATTATTTACGTATTATTTAACGTATTTTCTGATTATTCCTAGTACCTTAGTATTAAACATTTTTAATTTACGTTTAATT
This sequence comes from Rhagophthalmus giganteus, assembly GCA_036326145.1. Taxonomy (NCBI): domain Eukaryota; kingdom Metazoa; phylum Arthropoda; class Insecta; order Coleoptera; family Rhagophthalmidae; genus Rhagophthalmus; species Rhagophthalmus giganteus. The sequence goes on along the minus strand of JARFJA010000001.1, from coordinate 67,553,984 downwards.
TTTATTTTTTACGCCATAAAAGCGCCATATGAAAATTAATTACATATATAAAATTGCTAATATTACATATGTATAATGCTAATACCTACATGAAAAAATAGATGGGCTTTAAAGTCAAAAATGCATGCGAAGCTCTGTGCGAACGTTAAGACGCTAGAAAGAGGGGCAAATATTTATAATAATAAACTTAATTTTTTATATGATTGCACACGTGTAGAAATATTTAAACAAAATAAAAACATTGGATATCTATGTATTTACATTATTTCACTGTCGGCAAGGCGACATGTGAGTAGTCTATTTTCGTTTGTCTAACGTCAACCCCAATGTAAGGGTTCATGCGATTCCAAAAATTTGAAGTAGGGACGCGTAAACGGTTTGTTATTTGGAAATAATGTAAATTTTCTTTATAATAAGTACTGTTTAAATTTTAAATTCCGATCAATATAGGTACTTTTCGACTTAACTTCTAATCCTAACTATATGTAAGTTCAATAACAATAAGTTTAAATGTTCTGCACGGAAAAATAAATTTGACTTAAGAAAATATAAACGAGAAAAACTTTTATTTCTATTTCAAAGTTTTGTTATCACCATAAAATAAAATTAAGGTGGATTCGCTTATTTACGATCCCTTACTTATTCGCGGCCCCAACGGATATATTTGATACAATATAATAGTGAAAAAAAACATAAAAAAATTTATTTAAGATAGAAAGTCTCGTATACTTGGTACCTGTGTTTTTCATTTTCAGACCGCAAGGAAAACACCTACTATATTGTTTAACGATTTAATTTGCAACGATCTTATAATAAGTGTGTAGTAAGTACACATATTTTTGCTTTGGCGAAACACTCTCCCGCTTCGTGCCACAAAGAGAATCATTTTATTTTATTTTTTTAATGTTAGTGCCTTTTATTCCTCGTTAAATATACGTATCCAAACGTTATTCGACTTTTTTCATATGTATACTTATATATAGTAGCAAGTAGGTAATCTATATTAATATAGATTAAAGAAATTTTTAGCGAATCTCTGAAGTCGGTAGAAGAAGCCTGGAGATAAATTTTTATCGAATAACAACCATAAAAGCCGCATTATACTATAAAAAAACAAGTAGTAGAATTATTAATTATCTACCTACTGCTAAATTGCGTTTACAAACACAATTTCAAATTAATAAGCGCACTGTTCAAAATAAAATTGGAAAAAAATGTTATTTAACTGGAAACTGGAATTTCGCGATTTAACCTATATAGGTATAGGTACCCACTTACATTTATATAGTACGATTATATCGTAATGTTTAGATATTTAACTAATAATTGTTAATTTTTTATTAAGAGAAATTGAAGACTCCATAAGAAGACATGTTGTTACATTTACCCATTTTTAGGTACCTACATGTATTTTAGGAACTAGAAAGCTGAAATTTTGAAAAAGTTGCAAATGTTTGAAGTTTTAAATTTTATTTTTTACCATAGCTTTAAGTAAAATAATTATTTTAAAGTGTTTTTATGATCAAACGTAATTGTTTTAATGCAGTAGTTTGTTAGTACCTAGTCTAATATCATGTAATAGTATCAATAACATTCAAAAGAAATGTGTACAAGAGAATAACAGAAAACAAGAATTGTGAGAAAAGAAGAGAAAGTTGTGAACTAATAGTTCAGTATATTTCACCAAGGTCAAAAAGCTCCTGTTCTGGTATCAAATTGCTCAGAAAATACCAAATTTTAATAAAATACCAAAAAAAAAACATTAAATTTTGACCATTTTCACTCTTCAACTTTCCTCAATATTTTTCACATGTCTGTAGTACCTTCATAATTGATTTACCTACCTAATTAACCTATTTAATTAGCTTAATTTTTTATAGGCAATAATAATGGCAGATATAACAGAAAATTATCAACTGAAATGGCATTCGTTTGGTTCACACTTACATTCCTGTGTAGCATCAGCCCTAAAAAGTGAAACATTTGCCGATGTCTTACTGTATACCATGGATGGTCATCAAATTTTAGCACATCGCTTTGTACTTTCTGCTTGTAGTCAGTATCTTCATCATATACTTAAACTACAACAGAAAATGACAACAACTTTACCGTTGTTAATTATTTTACCTCCAGAAATTAATTATAAAACCATGAAAACTTTAATACAGTATATGTACAGTGGTGAAACGACAGTTTCAAAAGATATATTAGAACATGTTTTAAGAGGCGGCGATCTTCTAAAAGTAAAAGGCTTATGGCGACCCAAAGAAGATAAATTTATAGAAAGAAGATTATCCGAGACACCGGAAAATCGTGTACAAACAACCGAGACTAAACATGTACAAAAAACTGATTCAAAAAATGAAGACATCCAAACAAAGACTGAATTAAGTGATATCAAAGAAAAAGAAAAAAATAAATATAATAACGAATTAATTTCCAACATTGTTGAAGAATCGTCAACTTCCGAAACAAGCTTGAAAATTGACAGTAAAAATTTAAATATAATAGTAGAAAATACTACTATCGGTACCGATTCTAACGAAAAAGATGACAGTTTTATAACAGAAGAATCGACAATAGATAGTTTACAATATTTGGTGATAAAAGAAGAACCTATAGAATGGAATGAACTAAACGACGAAGAAATGGAAATGATCGAAGACAGTGACATGTTCGATTCTGAAATGACTATTAAACCAGAAGTAGTTATAGACGATGAAGATGATAAACCAGAAGATTTGTACTCCCCATTAACGTGCGAACTTTGTTCTGAAACTTTTATACTTCCAGCTGAATGGGTTCGTCATATACAAACACATACCGATATGTTACCAGCTAAAAGACAACGACGTGGAAAATCCACCGTAAGTTGCTTTCCTTTAAGAAAATTCAATTATTTAGCAATTCTATTTTTGTACAATAGGATGAAGATAATGGTACATTTCCACCCTTTCAATGTGACATGTGTCAAAAATGTTTTCCTACGCCTGCAGAATGGGTGCGTCACATACAAAGTTCTCATACTGAGTTTGAACTCCGTTTATCTAATAAAACAACTCCTGCGCGCCCTGCACGAGTAAATAGACAACCGGGAGCCTCTCACAAAACATGCACAGTGTGTAACAAAAAATTTCCCTCGCATGCATCTATGCTAATTCATAAACGTACGCATACAGGCGAAAAGCCTTATATGTGCGATCATTGTCAAAAAGGTTTTAACGTGAAAAGTAATTTGTTAAGGCATTTACGAACGCTCCACGATAAAATAATTAATTCTACAGATGTCGAATATAAAACAGATAATAGTGAAGTTTCTCATATTAAGGCTTAATTTCAAAAGATATGTTGTTTTTTTTTTGTTACACGTATTATTTTTGAATAATATACTTCAATCTCGAATATATTGATAATAGATATTAACTAATTAAAAGCGTAATTTCTTATCCATAAAGGAAATACACAAAAACCACACATAAAAATAATGAAATTTATAGTACCTAACATGTATATTGGGCAACCACAATCTACATAATTATAAATCCTATAATGTTTTTCTTTTTATAGGAAATCATTCGAGAAATGCATAATTTATATTTTTACTAATATTTTAAAGGTATTTTTTTATTAACTAGAGGTTGCAATTGTATAATATAAAATAGATACATGCAGATATAATGTAAATATTAGTAGTTTATATTTACTTTTTTATTTTTAAAAATAGACAACTATTAATTACATATTCAAATAACCGTATTATAAAAATACGTTTGTTAGTTATTTAATATCAGATTTAAATTCCAATCAAAGTTCAAATTGTTCAACTTTAAGCAGTAGGTACTGAAATAGTAAAGAGTATAGTTTAAGTGTTTTTTATAATAGTGTTAACTAAAAGTATAAAAATGCTACACGGCATCATAATTTAATAATTAAATTTTCAGTTGCGTTTTGGTGTATTATAATTTTTTCAGTTAATTGTTTGTTTTTAACTACCTATATTAAATTTATGTAAGATTTCATTTAGTCTTTTATATACAAACATTTAATAATCGTGCGATTCTCAATATTTTCCATTGTTACATAAGCACAAAACATGTTTTCTTTCAACAGCTGCCAACAAGAAACTGATACTGAGAAGATAAATTGACTTCCACCTAAAAGATAGAATTATAAAAATGTAAATAAGTATTTTACATACTATGTAGTATCATCAACGTGGAGACTAACTCACCAATTGTTTATTTGCGATTATGTAAACATGCTCAATTTATAACATGTTATCTACTTAAAATTGAACTTAATCTGAGATTGAGTAACTTTGTTTAAAACCTCAGCTTAGATCAAATAAGAAAATAATACATAAATTAAGCATGGATATATTAATTAAATGTACTACTAACAAAACTAAATTTTAAATTTATCAACTATATTTAAACAGTTATAAGTTGTTCTTCTATGTTAGTTAGTTTTCTAGTAACAAAATCAAGTTAAATTGATCGACTATTAACTTAACCCTTTGAACTCTAGTGATAACTCTTTTCTCAAAAAATCTACGTTTTTCGCTCACAAACAGTAGGATAATGACACTAGATACAGAGGCTACTTCGAGCCAGTTTATCGACATATAGGGTACAACGGGTTAAGAATATAAAATTGAAATGCTTCCATAAATAAAGATTTTCTTTACAAACTTATGTAAAGATTATGTTGTTTTTGTTTTACAGAAAATTGATTTTATGTAAATCAATGCTTCTAAAGAAACATGTTTTTGTAATTTATATACAAATTATAAATAAAACATTATCTACTTTTAAAAATATTCGAATTTTGATAATGAACATTGTTTAATTATAAAGCGTTTAACACACATACAATACCTACAGAATACTTTCTGCACAAGTGCAGAATTATTAAGAAAAATGCGTTATATACAGGGTCGTGGTGGAATTTGATAAAAAAAATATGCAAATAGTAATCGAAAATTTTAAAATTATTATAATTATTTTTAGAAATAATTGTCATAAGAAACCAAAACATGATAATATAAAACAATTCAATAAAACACTATATTTATTAAAAAAAATAGAAAAATAAAAAGTTGAAACTTTTGAATATTAAATGTAGCGATATTATGAAATAAAACAATGAGATTATCATAAAAAACCAAAACATAATATACAATATACTATACAGGGCGAGTCAAAATTCACTTCCCAACGCTCGGATATGTATTCTACTATTAAAAATGAGACAAAAATTAAGAATAACAATCGTCATTTAATGCCATGAAAAAAACAATTTAAACACTAACATAAGGATTAAAGAAATTAACAATATATATATATATATGTATAAATGTGAAAAGTAGCCACATATTAGTCAGTTGACACTAGACTTTTCGGCTGATTTATCACATTATTCAAGCTAGTGTCCCCAGGTCTCTTTGCCCTGATACTAGCTTCAGATGTGTCAATGAGACCTACCAGGGTCGGATGAAATGATTGACCATCTGCAGCAGCGAACCCTTGTTTATTCATGTAGGTGATTCGGGATTTAGTTGTGGTTCCGTTTGATCTGAAAGAGGCGGAATAATAAGCCAACATGTTCTCCAAGCTAGTGAAATCCTGTTTCTCTCTGTGGAGTACGTTATCTGTAATTATTTGCACGAGGAAAAAGAGCATGTGGATGCCTCTGCTCTTTAGGCACCACAGAGATGGAAGGCAGGCTGGGAGCAATGTGCATAACAAAGCTTTCGAGAAATCACAGTTATCTGGTAGGCCAATATTCGAAAAACTCATTAGGACCTTCATAAAATTAGTGGCAAACATATTGCAGACGTTAAATGGGAAGCAAGCTAGGAACCTCGGAAATGTGATTGTTTTTGATCCCAGCTGTGTTAAAGGGTCGTGTTGGGTCTGTTGGATTTTCTGTTATTGTAAATTATACAAATGTAAACAGAAACAAGTACGGAGATAGCGGAATACCAAGAAAAGATAAAAACCCTATACATCTCCTTCACGCTATTTTTTTTAATTTAAATTAACCAATCAGGTCACAGATCGCATCAAACTGACTGATGGAATAGAGGTTTTTCTAAAAATTAGAGAGTTTGATCAAACTGTTGTAATGATGTCATCATTTTAGTTTGGTCAAACTGTTTGATAGTGTGACCTAGACTTTAACAAAGAATAATATAATTTGTCTAATGAACTAAAGATACAATTAATGCAAAATAGAAGTATTTATAATAAAGGTTTGTATTCAAAAAGAAAAGTTTCAATGTTATAGGCAAATATGATATCCAGAGATGTGCCATGTATGTGATGTAAGCCGTATACTATTATCGACTGCGCGCAATTATCTTATAAATTCTTACTTGGTACATTACTTATACACGTGTTATTTGTCTTAAATAAATATAAAAATACACCTGTACTTTTATTCCCTTTATCAATTGGAAACAATTATTATCCTCTTCATTTAAAATTATTACAAAATAAATAGTTAAAAGAAATTAGTTAGGTACAATTAGGTAATATGTTATTTTGAGACTTCATAAAATTATAATTAATTAAATGAAATTTATAAAACCTTTGTTAAAATGCACATTAAGTTTATGAACTTTTTAATACCTTTTATTTATCCAAAATAGCTTGTTTTGTACAACTTAAAATGTGATTCCACTTCTTCTGAGGTGGCACATATGGACCATTGTGAACAATATGGATTGTCATCGTACGAACGAATTTCAAATTTGGTATTAACTATGTACAGAAACAAGTTGTTTTATGAGATAATTATTTTTGCAACTCTAACGTACCTTAGGCGTTATAAAAAAATATTGCGAAGTATCAGGTTCACTAGTAGTGTCGACTAACAAGTCAAAGATGCGACGTTCATTATTGGAATCCATTCCCTGATTAATTTCGTCGACACAACGAAATGGTACGGGGGTTAACTCTTGTAGAGATAACATATACGTAGCTGTAGCCACTACTTTTTCGCCACCACTTTGAACAGTTGAATTTAGTTCTTGAAGTGGCTCCGAATCTCTATATTTTACTTTAATACTTAATCCATATTCAGAAAAATCTTTGTCGTTTTCTCCTTAAACGATAGCAAAAAAAAAAGCAATTTTTAACTTGCGCTACAAAATTATCCATCATTTACCTGTAGAAACAGAGATTTCGCCGGCACAACCCATTCGTTTAAAAGAAGCACCAAACTTGACATTTATTTCTTGAATTAACTCCTGTAGAGGATTCAACCATTCGTTTTGTAATTTGTCCATATGCGAATTTGTATAGTCTATTTTAACATGTGCTTCTTGAATACCGTCTTCTAATTTAGATATCGATCGTTGCCTTTGCTGATATTGATCCAACTCTGTTGTGTCTGCCGTATGTAAACAATCAATTTTGGAATTTATATGTTCTTTTTCGGCTTCGAGTTCTTCTAAACCATTCGGTAAATTATCATATGCTTGTTTAAATTCTTTAAAACCTTCCTCAGGTGGAGTAAATCCTTTTGATAATTGTTTAGCTTTTGATAATGCCGCTTTACCTTCGATCGTTGTAGTTTTATAAGTAGCCAAGACCATTTTTAATGTTTCTTCTGCTCTTTCGCACAAGAGTAGTAAATCCATAACCTTATTCGATAAAGCTGTTATTTGAGTCTGTATTTTTTCTACTTTTAATTTATTAAACTTTAATTCGTTTAGCAAATTCGAATATACTTTAAATGCTTCCTTTATTTTTGATTGACTTTCTACCATCTTTTTAATTATTAACTAAAATAAGGAAAAATTAAAATTTTTCGCAAATAAATAAAACACGGTGAACCGACCTGAATTTGTGCACCAGCTTCATCTTTAACCTGCTGCACGGTGATATTGTTTTGTTGCAATTGTTCCAATTTATTATTTAACACTCTAGCTCTACTCTCTAGCCCTAAAATATCTTGCTTACAGTTTCGAAGTTCTTGTAAATTTTGTCGGATACCACTTTGACTTTGATTTAAATGTGTAATCTGGAAATTACAAATTTAAATAAAATACTATAATAATTTGGAAACTTAATTTCTTCAGGCCTTTTTACCTAATGTATTAAATGAAACAAATTGGTATGTTTAGGTAATCTATAAATATTTAAATATAATCAGTTACGAAGAGTTGTTTTTAGTGATAAGAAATATAGGTAGCTAATATTTTTACAAGGCCCTAGCGTTTATTTATCTATTATGTGTCCAATTTCACCAATCCAACAGATAAAAAGAAAATTTACCTGATTTGTTAAGTCATTGATTTGTTCGTCATATTTACGACAAATACCTTGAATATGACTAAATTGTCCACGAATATTTTCTATATGTTCAGTATTAACTGACATCGAAAAACTACTGTCTTTAGGCACCACAGAGATGGAAGGCAGGCTGGGAGCAATGTGCATAACAAAGCTTTCGAGAAATCACAGTTATCTGGTAGGCCAATATTCGAAAAACTCATTAGGACCTTCATAAAATTAGTGGCAAACATATTGCAGACGTTAAATGGGAAGCAAGCTAGGAACCTCGGAAATGTGATTGTTTTTGATCCCAGCTGTGTTAAAGGGTCGTGTTGGGTCTGTTGGATTTTCTGTTATTGTAAATTATACAAATGTAAACAGAAACAAGTACGGAGATAGCGGAATACCAAGAAAAGATAAAAACCCTATACATCTCCTTCACGCTATTTTTTTTAATTTAAATTAACCAATCAGGTCACAGATCGCATCAAACTGACTGATGGAATAGAGGTTTTTCTAAAAATTAGAGAGTTTGATCAAACTGTTGTAATGATGTCATCATTTTAGTTTGGTCAAACTGTTTGATAGTGTGACCTAGACTTTAACAAAGAATAATATAATTTGTCTAATGAACTAAAGATACAATTAATGCAAAATAGAAGTATTTATAATAAAGGTTTGTATTCAAAAAGAAAAGTTTCAATGTTATAGGCAAATATGATATCCAGAGATGTGCCATGTATGTGATGTAAGCCGTATACTATTATCGACTGCGCAATTATCTTATAAATTCTTACTTGGTACATTACTTATACACGTGTTATTTGTCTTAAATAAATATAAAAATACACCTGTACTTTTATTCCCTTTATCAATTGGAAACAATTATTATCCTCTTCATTTAAAATTATTACAAAATAAATAGTTAAAAGAAATTAGTTAGGTACAATTAGGTAATATGTTATTTTGAGACTTCATAAAATTATAATTAATTAAATGAAATTTATAAAACCTTTGTTAAAATGCACATTAAGTTTATGAACTTTTTAATACCTTTTATTTATCCAAAATAGCTTGTTTTGTACAACTTAAAATGTGATTCCACTTCTTCTGAGGTGGCACATATGGACCATTGTGAACAATATGGATTGTCATCGTACGAACGAATTTCAAATTTGGTATTAACTATGTACAGAAACAAGTTGTTTTATGAGATAATTATTTTTGCAACTCTAACGTACCTTAGGCGTTATAAAAAAATATTGCGAAGTATCAGGTTCACTAGTAGTGTCGACTAACAAGTCAAAGATGCGACGTTCATTATTGGAATCCATTCCCTGATTAATTTCGTCGACACAACGAAATGGTACGGGGGTTAACTCTTGTAGAGATAACATATACGTAGCTGTAGCCACTACTTTTTCGCCACCACTTTGAACAGTTGAATTTAGTTCTTGAAGTGGCTCCGAATCTCTATATTTTACTTTAATACTTAATCCATATTCAGAAAAATCTTTGTCGTTTTCTCCTTAAACGATAGCAAAAAAAAAGCAATTTTTAACTTGCGCTACAAAATTATCCATCATTTACCTGTAGAAACAGAGATTTCGCCGGCACAACCCATTCGTTTAAAAGAAGCACCAAACTTGACATTTATTTCTTGAATTAACTCCTGTAGAGGATTCAACCATTCGTTTTGTAATTTGTCCATATGCGAATTTGTATAGTCTATTTTAACATGTGCTTCTTGAATACCGTCTTCTAATTTAGATATCGATCGTTGCCTTTGCTGATATTGATCCAACTCTGTTGTGTCTGCCGTATGTAAACAATCAATTTTGGAATTTATATGTTCTTTTTCGGCTTCGAGTTCTTCTAAACCATTCGGTAAATTATCATATGCTTGTTTAAATTCTTTAAAACCTTCCTCAGGTGGAGTAAATCCTTTTGATAATTGTTTAGCTTTTGATAATGCCGCTTTACCTTCGATCGTTGTAGTTTTATAAGTAGCCAAGACCATTTTTAATGTTTCTTCTGCTCTTTCGCACAAGAGTAGTAAATCCATAACCTTATTCGATAAAGCTGTTATTTGAGTCTGTATTTTTTCTACTTTTAATTTATTAAACTTTAATTCGTTTAGCAAATTCGAATATACTTTAAATGCTTCCTTTATTTTTGATTGACTTTCTACCATCTTTTTAATTATTAACTAAAATAAGGAAAAATTAAAATTTTTCGCAAATAAATAAAACACGGTGAACCGACCTGAATTTGTGCACCAGCTTCATCTTTAACCTGCTGCACGGTGATATTGTTTTGTTGCAATTGTTCCAATTTATTATTTAACACTCTAGCTCTACTCTCTAGCCCTAAAATATCTTGCTTACAGTTTCGAAGTTCTTGTAAATTTTGTCGGATACCACTTTGACTTTGATTTAAATGTGTAATCTGGAAATTACAAATTTAAATAAAATACTATAATAATTTGGAAACTTAATTTCTTCAGGCCTTTTTACCTAATGTATTAAATGAAACAAATTGGTATGTTTAGGTAATCTATAAATATTTAAATATAATCAGTTACGAAGAGTTGTTTTTAGTTGATAAGAAATATAGGTAGCTAATATTTTTACAAGGCCCTAGCGTTTATTTATCTATTATGTGTCCAATTTCACCAATCCAACAGATAAAAAGAAAATTTACCTGATTTGTTAAGTCATTGATTTGTTCGTCATATTTACGACAAATACCTTGAATATGACTAAATTGTCCACGAATATTTTCTATATGTTCAGTATTAACTGACATCGAAAAACTACTGTCCGAGATAATTTCATTCTGTCTAGTACTTTTCTGTCCAGTATACTTTGAATATGTACTTGAGAATCGAAATTTATCTACAGAAAAATCGAAAGCACAAATGCAGTAAACAGTAAACATATTACAATAATAAAACTTACCACTAAAGAAGTTTGTTATTTGTGGTGGTACATTTTCAAACTTTTCGTTAGTAATTGTACTACCAACTGGAACATTATGGATTTGATATGTTTTACACAAATAGTTCATTATAGGTTCAGGTGCTGTTATAAGCGACTTAATATAAGCGAACATTCCGTATTCTTTTAACTGTTCTATAGGAATATAAGGTTGATAACAACGCATATGTGACGGTAAGCTTCCCGAATGTACTACATTCACACTTAATTTCTGTTGATCTCTCAACATACGTATGAATAAATTCATATCTTCTTTTAATATACATGTAAAAGCAATTCTATCTCTTACGGGAATAATATTTTCAATGTAAATGGCATGCTTTATGTTAAGTACATTTATCTAAAAGACACATTAAATTTAAAAGAATAATTTCTCTTAATAATGTAATTTTTTATTTTATTTTTGTTTTCTGTTCATCAAAATTAAATAGGAATTATTGGATGTATAAACGGCCACATTTCATTTGAACATCTTAATTTATAGTGACTTACTCAATATTATAAAGAAAATAATAATCGGACCTATACCATACTAGTTAAAGAACCCCTCAAATATACATACTTGAAAAAGTAATAGTTATTCGATTCAACTTTGACAGAGAAACAAGAGAGTTTCAACATTGCGTTGGTATACATTCAGAAATTAGATTCAAATTAAAAACGATATTTTTAATTATAATAGTTGAGATAAGTCTACTAATAATTTATTCAAGATAGGTTTTTAAAAGATACATCAGATAATAAAAATATCGGTCTTAAGGGTATCTTTATTAAATTTATTAAAACTTTGAACGTAATAAAAATAGGCTGCACAAGCTCTATTTCTTTGAACAAACTATAAGGGTGTAGGTAATATTTGATTAGTTATCACTCCTATCGATTACCACGAATCAAGAAATTTGCCAAATTTATTATCAATATTTTTCACCAAATAAAATGATGAAAATTATTATTACTATTATTATTATTAAATTATTACCTCAAGCAACATGGGCTCGAATACCTCTCCTGTAAACATTTGTTTATTTTCTCTTAACCACTGCACGGCCGTGTAAGCATCTTTATCCATTCGACGCAACCATTCTAATTTTAACCGTTTAACATCTTCCAATTTTTTTAGTTCATTTTCCAGACAGCGCATTTCGTACATTTTATTTTGTTTGATGTTCTCCAGCTCTCCCCTCCTTTCCATCAATTTATTGTTATCCGAGGTGACTTTTCTTACATTCTCATTAAGTAATCTAATTTTTTCTTCCCTTTTAACATCTATAATTATAAAATATTTAATTAAAATTTTTTAATCGACAGTCATCTAAGAAAATTAACAATAGAGAGTTACGCAACTATTCGTAAGGGTTAATCAATTGTTTTTATTTATTAAAAATATTTCTCTTAAAATTTTGAGTTTTGTGTAAAACGGTCAATCTGATTAAACAAATTTTGGCTGGATACCGAACAGTATAATCTCTCGACCGAATTTAATAGGATTTCATGATTTTGTTAAATGTTTTTATGTACACAGTAAAAGTCAGCAGTTATTTTTAACTTACAAAGGGACACTACATCCAGTACATCGAAATTTGGAATGCCAATTTTTTTGATGATTCTAGAGGTCAAAAACATACATACGTGTCTTGGGGTTTTGTCGAATGCTTCGTAGTTTTCAAGATATAAATTAAAAAAGAAATCAAAAAGTGAAGTTTAATAACTGTCCCCGTTAGTACGTTTTTTGACAATGTGGTTGTGGTGCTTTGAGTAATGTTCTTTCTTAGTTTTGACACAAGACAACTCTATAAATTTATTAATTTCCACATGAAATGAAACTCCTATGAAATTAAAAAAATATATTAAAAAACAAAAACAAAAGTTTGGACACGGGGATCGAACGAGCGACCTGCTAATTATGAAGCAAGAACATTACTCAAAGCGCAACGACGACATTGTCAAAAAACGTACTAACGGGGACAGTTATTCACCAGCAACTTCACTTTTTGATTTATTTTTTAATTTATATCTCGAAAACTACGGAGCATTCGACAAAACGCCAAGACACGTATATTTGTTTTTAACCTCTAGAATCATCAAAAAAATCGACATCCAAATTTCGATGTACTGGATGTAGTGTCCCCTTGTTAGTCGTGAGATTTTGTTAAAATAGTAACCTAATAAACCTGTCTCTAATAAAGACACTTGATAAAATCTTAACTTACCATCACCATATTTTTCTATAATATTCCCTCTATTTTCGGCAATTCGTGCTATTTCTCTGCTTGTTCCGGCAATTTCATGATTTTTGCTTTCTATTTCGCGTATTCTAGAATTCATATCTCCTAAAACTCTATTTACAGAGCTTTTAAGTTCTACATAATTTTCTTGACTCTTGAGTACTGAAGATTCGTGATTTCGCAGTGTTTGAGTCTATATTAGAGATAATAATATATGTTTTTATAGATAGGTTTTGCAATAAAAAATAATAAATCCATAATTGGAAATTAACTTACCAATTTTGTTATCTTTTGTTCAATATTTGTTATGTCTCGTTTTTTGTTGGTAATTGTATTTTGAATAGGTTCTGCGGCACCTTTATGCGTGTTTAAATTGTTAGTAGCCTTCACTTTATCCTCTTTTATTTCGTCCAGTTTACTCCGAACAATTTCATATTTCGTCCAAGCTACTTTTCTATCCACATCTTCGAGGCGTTCCAAGTATTTCTTTTTTCTTGTCAAATTTTTTACTTTTCCTTCAATTCGAACATTCGCATCTCGTAATTCTTGCAATTTCTGAGTATATTGTTCCACGTTGATCAAACTTTCTTTATGTTCTTCGCGCATTTGAATTAATTGTAAATGTTTTTCGATGAGATCATTTCTGCAAAGTGCCTTTTGAGTTTGTAAAAGTAGTTGCTGTTTATTTAGCCTTGCAAATTCTTGAACTCTGTCTTGTGGTAAAAATTGACATAAATTATCAACTTGTATGTTAAACTGTTTAATAACATTTTCAATTTCTTTCAAAGATACTTTATTATCATTTAAAGTCCATGCAGACTTTTCATTTAAATCAAATTGCCTGGTAATTTGTATGCGTCCATTTTTCCTATGATCTTGCAAGAAAATTTGTATAGTGGCTTCATTACAATTGTGTCTGATATATTCTGATATCTAAAAACCGATATAAAAATAATTGGAATAGATGAATTGAATAGATGTCGTAATTAATTGCATAGTTTGTACCTATACGTTCAGAACCTAATGAAGAAGCTAGTATTTTACAAAATATTTACAAATTGTATTTGGATTAGTGCAGACATGTTTACTACATCAGGTCGATTTAATTAAGGTCATTGTTATGGATAAAAGTGAAAAACGTTTGTAGAACATTATTGTACAAAATATATGAGTGCAGTATAAACGTACAGTTTTAAAAACAGATCATAGTAATCTGTACACAATAATGTTATAAATGAATTTATAATAAATGTCATCTAAAATAAACATAACAGGTCAAATTCATAGACATGTGTACTGCAAACGATTGTTGCAACAACTGTATCTATAGAAATAGACGTAATTTAGTAATTATTTAATTTAACTACCTGTTTTTAAATAATATACACATGTGTAATTATTAATTTTTATAATTAGAGTCAATGTAATGTCAGGGTAAAAGAGTAATAGTTATCTTCTAATGTTTTATGGATATTCAAATTGGCGCTATCACCTTTGGAATTTGTAAAGTATTCCTTGAGCTTCATGGTAACGTACGTTATCGATTGATGAAGATGTCGATCTATAATAATGTAGCTTAATGTATTAAAATGATTTGTACAGACTATCTGATAAGTGATTTTAGATCTTTATCTTCTATTAAGAAAATCTATGGCGCGCCTAATTCTTTTATTATATAGATAAGTGGATGTACTGTCTTCAGGTACTTCGCCCCTTTTGACTCTCCTGTACTCTCCACTTATCCATACAATAAAAGAATTAATAATTATGGTGGATGGAAAGAGGTAAGACAAAATCTATGATGTGCTTATTATATTCTAAGAAAACTTAAATCTGTATGATTAACGACTTACAAATAATATAATGTAATTAATAATATAATTAATGTAATAATATAATTATGGCACTCGCATTTGCCCGACTCGATCTACTTATTGTTAGTGAAAATTAAAAAAATTAAAAAGCACCTTTGAACCTCTTCCTACAGTTTTTGGATTTCCTCCTAGACCCAATATTATTGCTGCAACGATTGTTGATTTACCAGTTCCATTGGGACCAATTATCATATTTAAGTTAGGTCCTGGTGTAAGTTCCACATAATTATACGTTCTATTACAAAATATGCATAATTATATATTCGAAAGCTATGCAAATAATTTAAACTTACACAAAGTCTTTAACGATAATTTGACGAATTGTACCCGCTTTAAACATTTTTCCTTAAGTTAATCCATGTTCATATATCAAATATTTGAGGTTAAAAATACACTAACAAACAAACTTTCACATAAATTACAAGTTTGTACTTTTTATATACCAAAGTCTATCCTCATACTTCATAATCAACTTTTATACCAAGTATAAATCCTATATATCTTTTATATAGAATATTTCAAGAGGAATAGTAAATATTTTAAGAAATAAAAGTATGGATTATTTTGAGTAAAAAAATTATGTAAACTAATAAACATGTGTCCAATTTTCAATGGATATGGAGATAGGTACATCTATTTGAATGTTGTCCAAAGAAAGCTAATAAAATGTACCTATGATGGATAGATAATTAACAAGTTAATTGTATTTATTGATTATTTAAATGATATCAATAACTTGTGACAGTGGCTGAACCATTATTTGAAGATTATCAAATTCATTTACATGATATAGGTTTTTATACATAGTTCCATTTATAGTTTTTGTAAAGCATGAGACCCATGAATAAACAATTGAAACAATAATTGAATTGGACACATGTTTATCCCCGCTAACAATTTTGAAATTTCGCAGCGGATTTCTATTGGTATCACATGAAAACATTTGCAGTCAGTAGCGGTGATAAATTAAGCGAAAGGAATTTTAAATTGTTTGAGTAACGAAATATTATACCTGCTGTTACATGTATAAATAATTACGTCCAGTTTCACGTATTTTATCACTTATATTATTTTTGAACACGTTTATATTAAAATATTGTTAATTTAATTTAATCATTCACTGCAGCACGTCACTGCCTTTGTTATTTAACTTGACATTGACGTTTTTATATGAGTAGTATCAATAGAAATCCGCCGCGAAATTTAAAAATTGTTAGCTGGATATATGAACTTTTAATCCCTAATTGTCAGTGCATCGAGAAGCTATTAATGCAAATAGAAATGGTCAAATATTAAGTACTAATCGTGCCTGATCATGACAGTTTCATAAATATAGTTTTACTGCTAAATGTAACAAAACGATACGTTATAAGTAATTAATACAAAAATTATAATAGTTTATATAGGGCCCCACGGGTGAAATTAGCTTGAAAATTGGATAAGCGTGCAATGAAAGTAAATTACTTTAATGTCTGAAATTGTATTTGATGAATTATAAATAGTAGTGCTTGAAATATTTGTGAAATTCAAGACAGAGCTTCGCAATAATAATTAAAACTGAATAAAATTTATGCAATAAACTGCATATACATATATCAAAATATTCTGTAAACGATTAAAATTACGGCGATAATATATCTTCTACTAATGTGTATAAAAAAAAAACAAACTATTACCTAATTTAAAAGACATATATTCATAAAACAAAACTGAAATATTTAAAACTTTTTTAGTTTTTGTAAAGTTATATTTCTACGACGTGCCATTTTACGTATTCGTTTCCAGTATTCTTTGGAATTGGGATCAAGTTCTTCTAATGGCGGTGGAGGTCCAGTTCGAAGAGACCATAACCAGTCTGGGTATTCATCGTCTGGTTTAAGTTTTACATCTTCTCCTGTTTTATAAATGTTTGTACCACAAGCATAACTTACTAACTTCTGTAGATCTGTTTCAACAGGCAAAGCCTTTTTTTCAATCATTGGTCCTAATTTGCCAATTTTTTTCTTTTTTAAAGCTCCTCCAAGAACACCAGGAGCTGCTAAATAATTAACAAAATTAAACAGTAAGTTGGTGAATAAACTTTCTCGTTCATTTTACCTGCAGCTTTAGCATAATTTGCTTGTTGATAGAAATTGTTAATTGATCGTAACAGCAACTGTTGTTTGTTTATACAACTCACTATCATGTTTTAATTATTTACGATTTGTAAAATATTATAATTAGCATTTATCAAACCACAGTCCGAAATGCTTCTAGTCAATTGAGGTTATGTCTTACATAACTACAACAAACAAGTTCCTTTTTATATTATAATTAAAATAGTTATCATATGTTAAGTATGTAAATATCGATAATAAATTATGCATCTATGAAATGTATTAGTAGATGTAAATGCCAATAAGCAGTAGTGCTGCATCTCTTGTAAGTACAATAATAATTACAATTTTTTATTAATCTCTAGTAGGAATGAATAGCAAACGAGTTCTCTCCTTTCTTATTTTTATTATCTATTTTCGATATATTTTTTAAATTATTATATTATTATAAATTATGCCATATATTGTCTTTTTAGAAGCATTTTAATAGAAGTAGTTTATTGGAGATTAATGTGTTACTATATTGTCTTTAGAAAAAACAGTCCTTTAATACTTTTATAGTTTATTGTTAGATTAAAAAATAGTCATCGAATTGTTGTAAAATAAATAAAATTTTATTCTGTTTTAAAACAGTACCTACCTTTAAAACTAGCTTTTACTCGCGACTTCGTCTGCAAAAGATTAGAAATATTCGAAGAAACGTAATCGACAAATTTGATAATTCAAAGGTAGTTTACAAACTGATCAAATTTTTGAAAACACATACTTTCCCTTTTTCGTCCCCTTTATATGAGTTAAATTTGGAAAAAAGTGGAAGTAGTGGGTGCCTACATCATAAAAGGAACGTATCCTCCAATTTTCACGTTTCTAGAACCAGTGATCAAGACGCCCAGTCTCGATTAGGACTAGACGATTTATCTAATTAAATTTATGTTTATAGGAAAGAAAAAAAGTATTTCAAATTCGTGGCCATTTAAGTACAACATCTATTAATTATGAGAAACAATCATCTGAGAAAAATTTACTAAATATCGAGCCTGCTTTACCTGCAAAAGTTTCAAAGAAATTATACAAACGATCGAATAGTACTTTAGACTTGAGCATAACAAAAAGTAATAATGCTAATTTATATACATCAGTTGCACTACAACCACTACCCGATGGAACCGTACATTTATTTCGGTCATTGCAAGAAAAAGAAAAAAATCCCGATCGCATTTGTTTAGATAGAAGAGGCCTTACTGTTCTTCCAATTTTAGAAGATGAAAGTAACTTAAGACTACTGTCACTACAGCACAATTTAGTAAATCATTTAGAAGGACTTCGACATCAAGAATTTCCCTTTTTAGTATTCTTAGATATTTACGATAATCAATTAGAGAAAATACACTATTTAGATAAATTAGAAAACCTTCGTGTTTTATTAATGGGAAAAAATAGGTTAGTATGATTAGCACTTAATACGATTTTAATCGTATAAATATATATCGTAATGGTTATTTTTAAACTAGTAGAATTTAGTAAGTAATTTAGGTAGTATCAAAAGAAAAATGTTAAATATGAAAATTAAAAATATATAATTTTATTATAAACTTGCCCATTCTTTTGTTCATATTATTTTTTTATTTACATTTAGTTATTTGAAAATGGTATCTTTTAAATTTAAAAAACGATAAATTTCTAACTAATTATACATTTATTATTGTGGTTGACATTTTGGATGAACTTAACAAATGGGTACAGAGGTACTTATATTTTCCTAGATAAGATATTTAGCATACAAATGTTTATTCACATAATTTATATTAAGTTTACTAGGTATTTCAAGTTGTTCTGACATGCAACCTATCTAAAAATAAGTTAAATGGCATCTTTACTTTTAATAGCTGCCGTTTTCTGTTACAACTTGCGATTAGTGTAAAAGGAATTGTATTGAACATTTTTTTGTTAAAACATGATAAAAAATATTATTTAGTATATATCAATGTGTTGAAAGTAGGTATTTCTTATATTTGATATAATATTATAGCACCTAGATTTTATTTATATTTTAACATTATTTTCAGAATTAAACAAATAGAAGGTCTAGAATTTAATAAAAATAGAAGTATTAGATCTTCATGGAAATCAAATCGTACATATTAGTGGTTTATCAACTTTAAATCAGTTGAAAGTTTTGAATTTAGCAGGGAATCAGATTCGAAATGTTGGAATTTCCGATTTAAAAGGATTAGCGTCCTTCAAGAATTTAATCTTAGAAGAAACAGATTAAAGAAGTTATTGGGTTTTGGTGAAACGTCAAATTTACTAAAATTATTCCTAAGCAACAATGAGTTACAAGCGTAAGTATAGTAGGATTTACATTTAATTTGATCAGATCAAAATTTAAATCTGAAATTTTCTATAATTTATTGTTTATACATTTTAGGAGTTTACATATTATTTTTAAGATACAAATAGTGGTTTTGTGTTACTAAAAAATCAATTTTATATTTGCTTAAATTTTCTTCACTTCTATTATTATATTAATATAGTTATGTTTTATTTATATATGTCAATAAAATCATTATTTAAGGAGCTGCTAAATAATTAACAAAATTAAACAGTAAGTTGGTGAATAAACTTTCTCGTTCATTTTACCTGCAGCTTTAGCATAATTTGCTTGTTGATAGAAATTGTTAATTGATCGTAACAGCAACTGTTGTTTGTTTATACAACTCACTATCATGTTTTAATTATTTACGATTTGTAAAATATTATAATTAGCATTTATCAAACCACAGTCTGAAATGCTTCTAGTCAATTGAGGTTATGTCTTACATAACTACAACAAACAAGTTCCTTTTTATATTATAATTAAAATAGTTATCATATGTTAAGTATGTAAATATCGATAATAAATTATGCATCTATGAAATGTATTAGTAGATGTAAATGCCAATAAGCAGTAGTGCTGCATCTCTTGTAAGTACAATAATAATTACAATTTTTTATTAGTCTCTAGTAGGAATGAATAGCAAACGAGTTCTCTCCTTTCTTATTTTTATTATCTATTTTCGATATATTTTTTAAATTATTATATTATTATAAATTATGCCATATATTGTCTTTTTAGAAGCATTTTAATAGAAGTAGTTTATTGGAGATTAATGTGTTACTATATTGTCTTTAGAAAAAACAGTCCTTTAATACTTTTATAGTTTATTGTTAGATTAAAAAATAGTCATCGAATTGTTGTAAAATAAATAAAATTTTATTCTGTTTTAAAACAGTACCTACCTTTAAAACTAGCTTTTACTCGCGACTTCGTCTGCAAAAGATTAGAAATATTCGAAGAAACGTAATCGACAAATTTGATAATTCAAAGGTAGTTTACAAACTGATCAAATTTTTGAAAACACATACTTTCCCTTTTTCGTCCCCTTTATATGAGTTAAATTTGGAAAAAAGTGGAAGTAGTGGGTGCCTACATCATAAAAGGAACGTATCCTCCAATTTTCACGTTTCTAGAACCAGTGATCAAGACGCCCAGTCTCGATTAGGACTAGACGATTTATCTAATTAAATTTATGTTTATAGGAAAGAAAAAAAGTATTTCAAATTCGTGGCCATTTAAGTACAACATCTATTAATTATGAGAAACAATCATCTGAGAAAAATTTACTAAATATCGAGCCTGCTTTACCTGCAAAAGTTTCAAAGAAATTATACAAACGATCGAATAGTACTTTAGACTTGAGCATAACAAAAAGTAATAATGCTAATTTATATACATCAGTTGCACTACAACCACTACCCGATGGAACCGTACATTTATTTCGGTCATTGCAAGAAAAAGAAAAAAATCCCGATCGCATTTGTTTAGATAGAAGAGGCCTTACTGTTCTTCCAATTTTAGAAGATGAAAGTAACTTAAGACTACTGTCACTACAGCACAATTTAGTAAATCATTTAGAAGGACTTCGACATCAAGAATTTCCCTTTTTAGTATTCTTAGATATTTACGATAATCAATTAGAGAAAATACACTATTTAGATAAATTAGAAAACCTTCGTGTTTTATTAATGGGAAAAAATAGGTTAGTATGATTAGCACTTAATACGATTTTAATCGTATAAATATATATCGTAATGGTTATTTTTAAACTAGTAGAATTTAGTAAGTAATTTAGGTAGTATCAAAAGAAAAATGTTAAATATGAAAATTAAAAATATATAATTTTATTATAAACTTGCCCATTCTTTTGTTCATATTATTTTTTTATTTACATTTAGTTATTTGAAAATGGTATCTTTTAAATTTAAAAAACGATAAATTTCTAACTAATTATACATTTATTATTGTGGTTGACATTTTGGATGAACTTAACAAATGGGTACAGAGGTACTTATATTTTCCTAGATAAGATATTTAGCATACAAATGTTTATTCACATAATTTATATTAAGTTTACTAGGTATTTCAAGTTGTTCTGACATGCAACCTATCTAAAAATAAGTTAAATGGCATCTTTACTTTTAATAGCTGCCGTTTTCTGTTACAACTTGCGATTAGTGTAAAAGGAATTGTATTGAACATTTTTTTGTTAAAACATGATAAAAAATATTATTTAGTATATATCAATGTGTTGAAAGTAGGTATTTCTTATATTTGATATAATATTATAGCACCTAGATTTTATTTATATTTTAACATTATTTTCAGAATTAAACAAATAGAAGGTCTCGAGAATTTAATAAAAATAGAAGTATTAGATCTTCATGGAAATCAAATCGTACATATTAGTGGTTTATCAACTTTAAATCAGTTGAAAGTTTTGAATTTAGCAGGGAATCAGATTCGAAATGTTGGAATTTCCGATTTAAAAGGATTAGCGTCCCTTCAAGAATTTAATCTTAGAAGAAACAGATTAAAGAAGTTATTGGGTTTTGGTGAAACGTCAAATTTACTAAAATTATTCCTAAGCAACAATGAGTTACAAGCGTAAGTATAGTAGGATTTACATTTAATTTGATCAGATCAAAATTTAAATCTGAAATTTTCTATAATTTATTGTTTATACATTTTTAGGAGTTTACATATTATTTTTAAGATACAAATAGTGGTTTTTGTGTTACTAAAAAAATCAATTTTATATTTGCTTAAATTTTCTTCACTTCTATTATTATATTAATATATATGTTTATGTATTATATATATGTCAATAAAATCATTATTTAATGCTAAACGTACCTGAGCATTATTAATTTGCATCATAATCTAATTTTAATATAAGTAATATAATTGCCGTACAACTTTTTTTAAATAGTATTTATTCTTTATCATAACATTACTAATATACACTTCTTTAAGTAGAGTTGAAGATATGTGCAGTATCGCAAATGCAATCAACATAAGGGAGATTGCTGTCGATATCCTTTTTATATTATAATTAAAATAGTTATCATATGTTAAGTATGTAAATATCGATAATAAATTATGCATCTATGAAATGTATTAGTAGATGTAAATGCCAATAAGCAGTAGTGCTGCATCTCTTGTAAGTACAATAATAATTACAATTTTTTATTAATCTCTAGTAGGAATGAATAGCAAACGAGTTCTCTCCTTTCTTATTTTTATTATCTATTTTCGATATATTTTTTAAATTATTATATTATTATAAATTATGCCATATATTGTCTTTTTAGAAGCATTTTAATAGAAGTAGTTTATTGGAGATTAATGTGTTACTATATTGTCTTTAGAAAAAACAGTCCTTTAATACTTTTATAGTTTATTGTTAGATTAAAAAATAGTCATCGAATTGTTGTAAAATAAATAAAATTTTATTCTGTTTTAAAACAGTACCTACCTTTAAAACTAGCTTTTACTCGCGACTTCGTCTGCAAAAGATTAGAAATATTCGAAGAAACGTAATCGACAAATTTGATAATTCAAAGGTAGTTTACAAACTGATCAAATTTTTGAAAACACATACTTTCCCTTTTTGGTCCCCTATATATGAGTTAAATTTGGAAAAAAGTGGAAGTAGTGGGTGCCTACATCATAAAAGGAACGTATCCTCCAATTTTCACGTTTCTAGAACCAGTGATCAAGACGCCCAGTCTCGATTAGGACTAGACGATTTATCTAATTAAATTTATGTTTATAGGAAAGAAAAAAAGTATTTCAAATTCGTGGCCATTTAAGTACAACATCTATTAATTATGAGAAACAATCATCTGAGAAAAATTTACTAAATATCGAGCCTGCTTTACCTGCAAAAGTTTCAAAGAAATTATACAAACGATCGAATAGTACTTTAGACTTGAGCATAACAAAAGTAATAATGCTAATTTATATACATCAGTTGCACTACAACCACTACCCGATGGAACCGTACATTTATTTCGGTCATTGCAAGAAAAAGAAAAAAATCCCGATCGCATTTGTTTAGATAGAAGAGGCCTTACTGTTCTTCCAATTTTAGAAGATGAAAGTAACTTAAGACTACTGTCACTACAGCACAATTTAGTAAATCATTTAGAAGGACTTCGACATCAAGAATTTCCCTTTTTAGTATTCTTAGATATTTACGATAATCAATTAGAGAAAATACACTATTTAGATAAATTAGAAAACCTTCGTGTTTTATTAATGGGAAAAAATAGGTTAGTATGATTAGCACTTAATACGATTTTAATCGTATAAATATATATCGTAATGGTTATTTTTAAACTAGTAGAATTTAGTAAGTAATTTAGGTAGTATCAAAAGAAAAATGTTAAATATGAAAATTAAAAATATATAATTTTATTATAAACTTGCCCATTCTTTTGTTCATATTATTTTTTTATTTACATTTAGTTATTTGAAAATGGTATCTTTTAAATTTAAAAAACGATAAATTTCTAACTAATTATACATTTATTATTGTGGTTGACATTTTGGATGAACTTAACAAATGGGTACAGAGGTACTTATATTTTCCTAGATAAGATATTTAGCATACAAATGTTTATTCACATAATTTATATTAAGTTTACTAGGTATTTCAAGTTGTTCTGACATGCAACCTATCTAAAAATAAGTTAAATGGCATCTTTACTTTTAATAGCTGCCGTTTTCTGTTACAACTTGCGATTAGTGTAAAAGGAATTGTATTGAACATTTTTTTGTTAAAACATGATAAAAAATATTATTTAGTATATATCAATGTGTTGAAAGTAGGTATTTCTTATATTTGATATAATATTATAGCACCTAGATTTTATTTATATTTTAACATTATTTTCAGAATTAAACAAATAGAAGGTCTCGAGAATTTAATAAAAATAGAAGTATTAGATCTTCATGGAAATCAAATCGTACATATTAGTGGTTTATCAACTTTAAATCAGTTGAAAGTTTTGAATTTAGCAGGGAATCAGATTCGAAATGTTGGAATTTCCGATTTAAAAGGATTAGCGTCCCTTCAAGAATTTAATCTTAGAAGAAACAGATTAAAGAAGTTATTGGGTTTTGGTGAAACGTCAAATTTACTAAAATTATTCCTAAGCAACAATGAGTTACAAGCGTAAGTATAGTAGGATTTACATTTAATTTGATCAGATCAAAATTTAAATCTGAAATTTTCTATAATTTATTGTTTATACATTTTTAGGAGTTTACATATTATTTTTAAGATACAAATAGTGGTTTTTGTGTTACTAAAAAAATCAATTTTATATTTGCTTAAATTTTCTTCACTTCTATTATTATATTAATATAGTTATTTTATTTTTAAATGTCAATAAAATCATTATTTAATGCTAAACGTACCTGAGCATTATCCAGCGGCGATCTATTTCGACTTCCTCCTATTTTAGTTCCTATTATTAATAAGATGGATTCTAAGAACGATTTAACAGTTGCAAAAGGAAATAACATTAAGTTGTTTGGAAGTTTGTCTAGTTTAGGGCCGAATGTAAACAGCCCAGTTAGTTCTTTACTGAGCAATAGCGAAACGAGCAATACAGACACCGATACTAGCGATGATAGTTCAGATTCTGATGATAACAAAGAACCGTCAAAACAAAAAGAAGACAATATAGATAAGATTGAAAATTCTGAAAATCAGTAAGGATACCTAATTAATATTTAACCATTTATGTTATATTATTTATGTTTATTTATTTATGTAATTGTTAATTGTTTCCATCTTTTATACGTTTTTACCACTTGAAGGCAGCTCTAATAAGAGTTGAAATATTATGGTGATTTTTAATTGTTCGAAGTTTTATATTGGCTTTTTACCACAATTTTAAAAAAGAATATTAATCTTACCCAAAAAATTTTTATCTTTATTATATTCTTTTTTAATCTATCGATATTTACTAATTTTTTTAAATAATTAAGACAATACTTGACACAATTGTTATCATTTTTTTGTTATCGTTGTTATCATCCTTTTTAAATTCAAAATTATGTAAATTATAATAATCTATTTTAAATATTTTAGAAACATAAAAGAACACGATAATGAAGAATTAAAAGTATCAAATTCTGCCTTAAATGTAACAGATACTTGTAGCAATACTTCATCATCGAATAGATCAGAAAATAACACAAATAACACTGGTTCATTAAAAAACAACAGAAATGCAAAAAGTGCTACAAATATTAATAAAGCGTGTAATTCTAAAATTCGAAATAGGCCTGTAACATCAAAACTAAAAAAGGAACCTATTTATATTGACCAGAGTACAGAAAAAGATCGTGAACAAGGTAGATTACTCGTGTATTTTCAAATATTACTATAGATGTATAAAGTTTTGCACTTTTGTGTTAATATTTAAAATTAATTTAATACATATTCGTAGGAGGCGATTTTCTAATAGAAATTTGTGGCCGATATTTGAATATATACGGACAAAGTGCCTTAAGGTGTATCGATAAACCATGGAGTATGTCGAAAGCTAAAGATGTTAATACAGTTCATTTTAATTATGCCAATTTTAATACTATAATAGGAATATTACATAAACTTAAACACCGTTTCCCTAATATCGAAAATTTTGTATTTAAAGAAACTAATATTCAGTATCTTGGTCAACTAAATTCTTTAGCGAAATACAAGGGCTATCTTCGTTAGTGATAAGCACGAAGGTAACCCAATTGTACAGAAAAAATGGAAAAGTTATGCAATATATAGACTTTCGCATTGGGGTTTAAAATTTATTAATGGAAAAGAAGTAAGTTGCTGTTAGCATTATTTGATTTTAATTGATCTTACCTTTTAAAAATAAAGATTACAGAAATAGACGTTCAAATGGCCAATCAAGAATATCAAAGTTTAAGCGATCTTGTGTTGTGGTCGTTACCCAACGTTTTGCTGCAACCGTTACTTGTTCGCTTGCAGTTAGATGTCGGACAGAAAATTACCGAACAAAGTGCAAAAAAATGGCTGCTAACGGCGGATAGTGCTTTAAGGAGCGTTGTCATAAAGGAAGCTCTTCAGTGGAAGCGAGGAGCAGTATCTCAGGTAAGTACCTCCGTTTCAATGTTTCGTCAAAACGGTATTATTTATATTTTTTACTTATAGGAAGATTTACAATTAAGACAAAAAGCAAAAGTTTTTATTGGATCAATTTTAGATGAAACATGTAATGCCGTTAATAAATTACAACATCTAGAAGAGCAATGGCCTGCTATACTTCATGAAACTGTTCGCAATATTTTACTCGATTTCACACAAATTGACATGTATATGAAGAAAAAGTTGCAAGAACTGAATTTTAATTTTCACTGCCATAAATCTTAAATATAGATAGGCACAGTATTAAAATAAGTACAAATAGAATTTTTTGATTTATTAATTTATTTATATGCATGCTGTAAATAATAAATCTTCAAAATAAGGTGGATATTGTTATAAATTATTGGATCCAATCTATCTATTTTATTTTTAGTTCTACTTATAATGGCAAATTTTGATTTGATTATGAATTTTGTATGAATTGATAGTAGAACGAGATCAGATTTTCACATTTGGTTTAACTATTTAGGGTTTTTAACAACTATTGTCTAATACAAGTTATAGACAATTTATTTTATACAAATGGATTCAGAACTAAAGTGGTTGTATAAATTTAACAAGTGATTAGTTAATTAACGATTATACAGGTACTTAAATCAGTTAATAATGATTTCCTATTGGCCAAAATTTTTTGTCACTATGACAATAAGTTAATCAACCGTTAAATAATTTCTTTTCTGCAGTCGCGTTAAGGATCAGTTTTTTCAAACCAATACTAGTTAACTATAAGGTACTTTATTCCAACATACTACCAAACCAGTTTGCGTACTGTCAGACACATGCTTTCAAACAATCAGAATTTTAGATTTTAATAATTGAGTAAATTCTAAAATTCTGATTGGTGTAATAGTATTTATTCTTTATCATAACATTACTAATATACACTTCTTTAAGTAGAGTTGAAGATATGTGCAGTATCGCAAATGCAATCAACATAAGGGAGATTGCTGTCGATAACAATCCGATATCTTTAGGTGGAGATTGTGTATCGTTTTTGGTGTCATATTTACCCCATCTTACAATTTTGAATAATATGCAAATAACTGATCAAGTAAGAAAAGCTGCTATGGCATGGAGACGAAATAAGGAATGTTCGAATGCAACTTTTATGGATTTGACTAGCGATATAAGTTTAAATGTTCGAAGAGAGGAGGTTATATCGAATGCACGAACAAATTGGGAACTGCTTAGATCACAAACAAAGTGTTTATCTGCTAAAACGTCGAGTGCTATAAATATTTCAAAAAACTTAAAACCGGACTACGATTTTATATTAACATCATTGAGTAAGTCTGACAATAAAGATAACATTCGAAGTAAACCAGTTAAAGTGCCTATTCTGCCTGACAAAAAGTTGAAGTTGTTGAGGTCGTCGTCACAAGATACAGAAAATTCGGAAAATACCTCATCTTCGAACGCATCCAGCGGCGATCTATTTCGACTTCCTCCTATTTTAGTTCCTATTATTAATAAGATGGATTCTAAGAACGATTTAACAGTTGCAAAAGGAAATAACATTAAGTTGTTTGGAAGTTTGTCTAGTTTAGGGCCGAATGTAAACAGCCCAGTTAGTTCTTTACTGAGCAATAGCGAAACGAGCAATACAGACACCGATACTAGCGATGATAGTTCAGATTCTGATGATAACAAAGAACCGTCAAAACAAAAAGAAGACAATATAGATAAGATTGAAAATTCTGAAAATCAGTAAGGATACCTAATTAATATTTAACCATTTATGTTATATTATTTATGTTTATTTATTTATGTAATTGTTAATTGTTTCCATCTTTTATACGTTTTACCACTTGAAGGCAGCTCTAATAAGAGTTGAAATATTATGGTGATTTTAATTGTTAAGTTTTATATTGGCTTTTACCACAATTTTAAAAAGAATATTAATCTTACCCAAAAATTTTTATCTTTATTATATTCTTTTTAATCTATCGATATTTACTAATTTTTAAATAATTAAGAAATACTTGACACAATTGTTATCATTTTTTGTTATCGTTGTTATCATCCTTTTAAATTCAAAATTATGTAAATTATAATAATCTATTTTAAATATTTTAGAAACATAAAAGAACACGATAATGAAGAATTAAAAGTATCAAATTCTGCCTTAAATGTAACAGATACTTGTAGCAATACGTCATCATCGAATAGATCAGAAAATAACACAAATAACACTGGTTCATTAAAAAACAACAGAAATGCAAAAAGTGCTACAAATATTAATAAAGCGTGTAATTCTAAAATTCGAAATAGGCCTGTAACATCAAAACTAAAAAAGGAACCTATTTATATTGACCAGAGTACAGAAAAAGATCGTGAACAAGGTAGATTACTCGTGTATTTTCAAATATTACTATAGATATATAAAGTTTTGCACTTTTATGTTAATATTTAAAATTAATTTAATACATATTCGTAGGAGGCGATTTTCTAATAGAAATTTGTGGCCGATATTTGAATATATACGGACAAAGTGCCTTAAGGTGTATCGATAAACCATGGAGTATGTCGAAAGCTAAAGATGTTAATACAGTTCATTTTAATTATGCCAATTTTAATACTATAATAGGAATATTACATAAACTTAAACACCGTTTTCCTAATATCGAAAATTTTGTATTTAAAGAAACTAATATTCAGTATCTTGGTCAACTAAATTCTTTAGCCGAAATACAAGGGCTATCTTCGTTAGTGATAAACGACGAAGGTAACCCAATTGTACAGAAAAAATGGAAAAGTTATGCGATATATAGACTTTCGCATTGGGGTTTAAAATTTATTAATGGAAAAGAAGTAAGTTGCTGTTAGCATTATTTGATTTTAATTGATCTTACCTTTTAAAAATAAAGATTACAGAAATAGACGTTCAAATGGCCAATCAAGAATATCAAAGTTTAAGCGATCTTGTGTTGTGGTCGTTACCCAAGGTTTTGCTGCAACCATTACTTGTTCGCTTGCAGTTAGATGTCGGACAGAAAATTACCGAACAAAGTGCAAAAAAATGGCTGCTAACGGCGGATAGTGCTTTAAGGAGCGTTGTCATAAAGGAAGCTCTTCAGTGGAAGCGAGGAGCAGTATCTCAGGTAAGTACCTCCATTTCAATGTTTCGTCAAAACGGTATTATTTATATTTTTTACTTATAGGAAGATTTGCAATTAAGACAAAAAGCAAAAGTTTTTATTGGATCAATTTTAGATGAAACATGTAATGCCGTTAATAAATTACAACATCTAGAAGAGCAATGGCCTGCTATACTTCATGAAACTGTTCGCAATATTTTACTCGATTTCACACAAATTGACATGTATATGAAGAAAAAGTTGCAAGAACTGAATTTTAATTTTCACTGCCATAAATCTTAAATATAGATAGGCAAATTTTGATTTGATTATGAATTTTGTATGAATTGATAGTAGAAGCGAGATCAGATTTTCACATTTGGTTTAACTATTTAGGGTTTTTAACAACTATTGTCTAATACAAGTTATAGACAATTTATTTTATACAAATGGATTCACAACTAAAGTGGTTGTATAAATTTAACAAGTGATTAGTTAATTAACGATTATACAGGTACTTAAATCGGTTAATAATGATTTCCTATTGGCCAAAATTTTTTGTCACTATGACAATAAGTTAATCAACCGTTAAATAATTTCTTTTCTGCAGTCGTGTTAAGGATCAGTTTTTTCAAACCAATACTAGTTAACTATAAGGTACTTTATTCCAACATACTACCAAACCAGTTTGCGTACTGTCAGACACATGCTTTCAAACAATCAGAATTTTAGATTTTAATAATTGAGTAAATTCTAAAATTCTGATTGGTGTAATAATTGGAAACTACGTAGTCAGAAACTGCTTGTTGGAACAAATCTATATAATCATCAATCGCCATAAAAACAATTGTTTCATCAATAATTTTTTTATAACGGTTAATTGAAAAACAAATATCAAAAAATTTAGTGTATAAGTTTACTAATTATGAGAACTATGATAAAGTTCAAGAATTCGTTTTTCTATTTTTTATTGTTGAAAAATCAATTCAAATTAATGGGGTTTTACTGTACATACTTTTAGGCAGTAGTTAATTTGTACAAAAATATAGTAGTTCATTTGTGTCGACTGACGAGAAGTTCAATCAGACATTCAAGATAACCTATATTTTTATATGTAATTATTTTTGTACACGTGTTACAAATAATATAATTAAAGTAGTTTCAGCAGTTAAACATCAAATACTGTAAAATATGACTGAAACGCTGTCAGATCAAATTGCAAGTATTTTAAATAGTGCTCCTGTAAGTTATGATCCAGAAGATGATGTGCACGAGGAGACAGTAGCACGTGTAGAAGTCGGTACCGCAGGTGATTATAGCGACGACGAAGAAGAGTTGAATTTAAGTAAGTTCCGAAAAGAAAATTTTGATCTACTAGAAGATACCGATGAACGATATAAAGGAAAAAAAGCTAGTAGAAAAACAATAGAAGATTTGAACGAATTTCAGTCTCAAAGTGAAGAAAGTTCAGATGATTTTACAGGTAATTATTAAAAAGTTTTATATAATAAATTCAATTTACAATTAATTAGAAAATAAATGGTCTATAATTATTAAAATCTTTAATACCTAATACATATAAATTGATAAGAAATACTAGTTGTTTTACTAAATTCTTGTTCGAAGTTGTTTGATTATTTAATACAATATGTATAACATTTTTTTTAGGTGCAAGTAAAACAAATGAAACAGACGAAAATACTAATAGCGAAGATGATGACGTTTCTGAAATTGATGACGATTCAGCAACTAGCGACAATCGTTTGGATGGCACCGAGGATAAAGAGGACTTGGAACATTTTCAAAGTATTAACGAATCAAATCAAATAAGAAAGGGTTCTTGTGTGCGTCAGCAGTTGAATATGTGGGAAAATTTATTGGAAGTTCGAATACAGTTACAGAAATGTTTAATTGGTGCTAATAAATTTCCGCAACCTTCGACTTTTGCTAATCTAAAAAGTACATGCGAAAGTCAGTTTATTAACAAAGTTGTAGAAACTAAAAAATCAGTAACCAATTTATTGGATAAATTTTTATATTTGCAATTATTACTCCTAAAAGTATATCCAGAAACAAAAGAATTATTAGTGGAAAATAAACATGTTACAAGAAATGAAAGTGACGAAGAAATACCTAGTGATACAGAAGAAGAAGATTCTAAAGAATTGTCAGAGTACTTAAATGATACCCCGATTAAAAAACTAAAACTAAGCGAATACGATTCGTTACTTAGTAAAAGATTTACAGTATATAAAACTTATCAAAATTCGATTATCGAGAAATGGAATAATAAAACTAAAATTGCAAAAAATAAATCTGAAAATACGACAAATTCCGTTACAAATCAAATAGAACATATTTTAAGCAATAAGGAAAAATTAATTAAACGAACACAATTAAAACGTGATAATTACGAAATTTTAGGAAACGAATTTGTAGATGACGATGACGATGGTGAAGTGTATAATTCTAACATATTCGACGATACCGATTTTTATCATCAACTACTTCGCGAATTAATTGAGTTTAAATCTGCCGATTTAACAGACCCCGTTCAATTAGGTAGGCAATGGATTCAGTTGCAAAATTTGAGGAGTAAAATGAAACGAAACATCGATACCAGAGCCACAAAAGGCAGAAAAATTCGATACGCGGTTCATTCAAAATTAGTAAATTTTATGTCTCCAATTGATGATTGCATATGGCAGAGAGAAGCTGAATCTGAATTATATAATTCCTTGTTTGGAAAAAATCAACCTACAAATGTAGTTTAAACAAATTATTTATTTTAGAATTATTGTTGTATTTTCAGATATGTCGTAATAACATAATTATAAATACGATTGTCAATGTAATTTGGTGTGCTTATTAAATTTACTTAATTATATCCGATTTAAAATTTTTATGTTTATAAATAGTCAAAGGATGTTTTGTAAGACTAACGATTCTTGTTGTTAGTATTATGTAGTGTTGATCTGGCATATTAATATGTATATATTGGCTAAATAATAAGTCTTAGTGAAATATTTATAGAAATTATTCCAAAATTAAAAGCTGATAAACGATTCAGTATTCAGATTGCTGGTTGTGAGTACATATTAATAATGTCTTTTATCTTAAAACTATAAAATGAACAATGCAAATACCATTCAAAGTTTCTGATTTCAAAAAGCATTAAATATATAAATAATTTTGCTATCTATATCTACTGGGGGTGTATTTTAATTTCCCTATATAGAGGAGTTTGAATTTAGGGCTTTTTTTTATTAATTTTTATTTCATAATGTTAGTACTCTTACTTATATGATGCATTCCTTTCCTTTATGGCGCATTAGTTTTCCTAGAGACGAAATTCGTAATTCAAAACAATTTAGTTAGTTTTTATAAGAAGGCGATGAAATTTAAATGACAAAGTTTATATTGTTGAAAAGAGAAAAGAATCTGTTTTCAATAAACTAACAAAATATATAGCGTTCTATTTAAAATAATTTAATTGACTTCACTTCCGGTAAACCGGAAGTAATATAATGGTTCTTAAAACTGAAAAAAAATAGATTTTTAACTGAAATTTACCTATGCAAATATTCATCTTTGTGCCTCTAAAATCCGTTGAGTTATTAGCTTGGGACAGATTGGCTGACTCGCTTGGTATATTACCGACCGAATACGAACAACTTATATTTTTGTGATCTAGGGGATCAAGATCGGAGTAAATCCAAAGTGACACGTCTGGATCCCATCATCAGATAGGCTGCAATAGCTATATTTTTATGAAAATTCGCTAATAAAGATACATTCTTATACAAATTTAAATTTATTTATTTCAAAATGAATCCAGTTGTCCATTAGTACATTTATTGTATAATTAAGTTTTTCTACTATGTTCCTTTGAATTTCTTTCCTAGTAGTACCCTGTGATCATTTCATTATATAATATGTCTGTTAAAACTCAATTTACCTGTACAATTAAACTGATAAAGTGGACAATCAAATGAATTTCTATTAGTGCATTTGCGCATAATATGTTCTCTTAAAGTAGATTTTCGTGTAGTACTATATTCACAGTGAACACCTAAACACCTAAATGGTTTGGAAACAGTTCTATGTGCGCGCGAAGTTCCGAAAAGAAAATTTTGATCTACTAGAAGATACCGATGAACGATATAAAGGAAAAAAAGCTAGTAGAAAAACAATAGAAGATTTGAACGAATTTCAGTCTCAAAGTGAAGAAAGTTCAGATGATTTTACAGGTAATTATTAAAAAGTTTTATATAATAAATTCAATTTACAATTAATTAGAAAATAAATACCTAATACATATAAATTGATAAGAAATACTAGTTGTTTTACTAAATTCTTGTTCGAAGTTGTTTGATTATTTAATACAATATGTATAACATTTTTTTTAGGTGCAAGTAAAACAAATGAAACAGACGAAAATACTAATAGCGAAGATGATGACGTTTCTGAAATTGATGACGATTCAGCAACTAGCGACAATCGTTTGGATGGCACCGAGGATAAAGAGGACTTGGAACATTTTCAAAGTATTAACGAATCAAATCAAATAAGAAAGGGTTCTTGTGTGCGTCAGCAGTTGAATATGTGGGAAAATTTATTGGAAGTTCGAATACAGTTACAGAAATGTTTAATTGCTGCTAATAAATTTCCGCAACCTTCGACTTTTGCTAATCTAAAAAGTACATGCGAAAATCAGTTTATTAACAAAGTTGTAGAAACTAAAAAATCAGCAACCAATTTATTGGACAAATTTTTATATTTGCAATTATTACTCCTAAAAGTATATCCAGAAACAAAAGAATTATTAGTGGAAAATAAACATGTTACAAGAAATGAAAGTGACGAAGAAATACCTAGTGATACAGAAGAAGAAGATTCTAAAGAATTGTCAGAGTACTTAAATGATACCCCGATTAAAAAACTAAAACTAAGCGAATACGATTCGTTACTTAGTAAAAGATTTACAGTATATAAAACTTATCAAAATTCGATTATCGAGAAATGGAATAATAAAACTAAAATTGCAAAAAATAAATCTGAAAATACGACAAATTCCGTTACAAATCAAATAGAACATATTTTAAGCAATAAGGAAAAATTAATTAAACGAACACAATTAAAACGTGATAATTACGAAATTTTAGGAAACGAATTTGTAGATGACGATGACGATGGTGAAGTGTATAATTCTAACATATTCGACGATACCGATTTTTATCATCAACTACTTCGCGAATTAATTGAGTTTAAATCTGCCGATTTAACAGACCCCGTTCAATTAGGTAGGCAATGGATTCAGTTGCAAAATTTGAGGAGTAAAATGAAACGAAACATCGATACCAGAGCCACAAAAGGCAGAAAAATTCGATACGCGGTTCATTCAAAATTAGTAAATTTTATGTCTCCAATTGATGATTGCATATGGCAGAGAGAAGCTGAATCTGAATTATATAATTCCTTGTTTGGAAAAAATCAACCTACAAATGTAGTTTAAACAAATTATTTATTTTAGAATTATTGTTGTATTTTCAGATATGTCGTAATAACATAATTATAAATACGATTGTCAATGTAATTTGGTGTGCTTATTAAATTTACTTAATTATATCCGATTTAAAATTTTTATGTTTATAAATAGTCAAAGGATGTTTTGTAAGACTAACGATTCTTGTTGTTAGTATTATGTAGTGTTGATCTGGCATATTAATATGTATATATTGGCTAAATAATAAGTCTTAGTGAAATATTTATAGAAATTATTCCAAAATTAAAAGCTGATAAACGATTCAGTATTCAGATTGCTGGTTGTGAGTACATATTAATAATGTCTTTTATCTTAAAACTATAAAATGAACAATGCAAATACCATTCAAAGTTTCTGATTTCAAAAAGCATTAAATATATAAATAATTTTGCTATCTATATCTACTGGGGGTGTATTTTAATTTCCCTATATAGAGGAGTTTGAATTTAGGGCTTTTTTTTATTAATTTTTATTTCATAATGTTAGTACTCTTACTTATATGATGCATTCCTTTCCTTTATGGCGCATTAGTTTTCCTAGAGACGAAATTCGTAATTCAAAACAATTCAGTTAGTTTTTATAAGAAGGCGATGAAATTTAAATGACAAAGTTTATATTGTTGAAAAGAGAAAAGAATCTGTTTTCAATAAACTAACAAAATATATAGCGTTCTATTTAAAATAATTTAATTGACTTCACTTCCGGTAAACCGGAAGTAATATAATGGTTCTTAAAACTGAAAAAAATAGATTTTTAACTGAAATTTACCTATGCAAATATTCATCTTTGTGCCTCTAAAATCCGTTGAGTTATTAGCTTGGGACAGATTGGCTGACTCGCTTGGTATATTACCGACCGAATACGAACAACTTATATTTTTGTGATCTAGGGGATCAAGATCGGAGTAAATCCAAAGTGACACGTCTGGATCCCATCATCAGATAGGCTGCAATAGCTATATTTTTTATGAAAATTCGCTAATAAAGATACATTCTTATACAAATTTAAATTTATTTATTTCAAAATGAATCCAGTTGTCCATTAGTACATTTATTGTATAATTAGTTTTTCTACTATGTTCCTTTGAATTTCTTTCCTAGTAGTACCCTGTGATCATTTCATTATATAATATGTCTGTTAAAACTCAATTTACCTGTACAATTAAACTGATAAAGTGGACAATCAAATGAATTTCTATTAGTGCATTTGCGCATAATATGTTCTCTTAAAGTAGATTTTCGTGTAGTACTATATTCACAGTGAACACCTAAACACCTAAATGGTTTGGAAACAGTTCTATGTGTGCGCGCGCATATGTTGTTCTAAATTAGCTTTATGTGAACAGCAGTATTTGAAGTATGAACACTGAAATGGTTTTTCACCAGTATGTGTGCGTATATGTTCTTTTAAAAGTAATTTATGTGCAGGTACTGTATTCACAGTATAAACACTTAAATAGTTCCTTACCAGCATATATGGGCATATGTATTTTTAAATTTGATTTATTTACAGTACTGTATTCACATTGTGAACATTTAAATGGTTTTTCACCCGTATGTTCGTTCATATGTTGTTTTACAGTAAATTAATATAAACTTATTCTTACTTGTGTATTTCACACGACTCGCCAAATCTTCTTCCTCGCCACTTTTAACTTCAGATCTCTTGACAAGATCTCTTTGACAATGCTTATCGTCATCTAAATCAACTTCTTCTTATTCAATTGACAACTGCTCATTTTCAAATTTCCTATCATTCGATTTAGTTTTGATAATGCAATTGAACCACACTAACAAACTTTCCGCGTCGACGATTTTGTATTCCCTCAAATAATTATTTATAGTTTCTTCGATTTCTGGGCATCTTGTTTTAAAATTGTATGTCATATCTAGAGTCATAATCTCAAACAGAGACAAATGCATTGTAGATTAGTTGTTTTCAGTGTTTATTATTATTTGATCCCCAAATATATTTGTATTTCAAGATACCAGAGGATATATTTCATGATACATGACACTGTTGTACCATAGAACACTTTAAATACAATTACATTTTATTTTTTTTAGTCATTAACAGTCGTGTACTTGTATTAGGAAGATATACTAAGTAAATTTAAAAAGAAGTTTTAATAATGGTATACGATATATTTTTCCTTGGAAATTTTTTTATAAGAGTACAAAAAATTAAAATAGAAAAAGTATTCCATGGGCAACAGTCTCAGGTTTGCAGGTAGTTAATTTTTAAATACTTACAGTTTTTTTTTGTTTTTTACAATTTTTGATTTGTAATTGTTTATATCTCACAAACAGAAACAAATATAAAAGCTTTAAATAAGATATAACATTATAGCACCTTCCAAAACTGACTTATAAAAAATGAAAAGAGTTTTATTTCAAAATATCGTTGACGACAAGAGAGCGTTAGTTGATATAAAATATCGGTAGGTATGTATCTAATAATTGTGCTCGATATGATTTTGTGAGTCTATTTTACGTTAGATGTTTACATGTTGTAAAACTGATAAAAAATGTTGAATATTTTCTAGGTACCCTATATAAATTTCCGGAATTCGCTTTTATGTTAGATACATATAGGTACTTAACAAGCTTTACCGTAATTACAATCTGCGACTATGTATTACATATTTCGAAATTTTGGTGGGTAAAAGAACATTTTACACTCTCATTCCGTTAATATATAACAACGATGGAACTTTGCTACAATAATATGTTTAGCGAAATTTTTAACTTTGAGGCTAATCACGCAGGTAAAAATGTTTCTATACGATGATATAGATAAACTTTTCATATTGCGATGATACGTTTTAGTTGGAAACTTTACTTTAGAAATCGTTTATGTAGATAAGACTTGGAGCGAATTATGAAATAATTTTGTTTGAAACAAACTTTTGCTTTACGAGTGGAGTGAGTAGATATCTTCACAAATAACATTTTAACAATATTAAAATTTTTGAAAAGTAGTTTCTACCTTGTTATTTATTAGTACAGTAAAACCTCGTTAATACTCTCCATAAAAACGGAAATCGCTATTACTATTAAATATTGGACTTTTGTATAATACAAATATAAGTATGTACATACCTAAATATTGGGAAATTTGGAAAATGAAAGTAAGTGAGATTTTAAAATAAAATATTAGTGTACCTATGTATTAAGTAAGTAGTTATTTTTATTAACAACGTCGGTAATGAGGTATTTCGAAATAATTTAGTTATTTTAATTTTTTAAATATTGTAATTGAACCGTCCTCGTCGTTTGTCGCAAACGATTTTAGTTGCACGTATAGCTTTTGAAATACTTTCAACCTATGAATGATTTTCAACGTTTAATATTTCAACATTTTGTTATTTCATGCGTATATTCGTTATCATGTGTCTATTTATACTGGGCATTCAATCAAGTTTACCTTTAACGAGTTTTAAAGCACTTCTTTTTAAAAAACATTAAAGTTATAATATAAAGATATAATATAAGTTATAATATAATTATCAGCAGAATTTGTACTTAAATTAATAATGTGATTAACGTAGTAAATATGAATTCTTCAACTTCCAAATTTCAACAAGTCCCAATCCTCATAATATTATGGGGGTCAACGGTGATCTGACGCCGTTTTCTCTCTCTATCTGTATCTTCGAATATGTTTCGCACAAAATTTTCAAAAAAAATTGTTCGTTTTCTTCCATTTATAATTACTTAATAAAATTTTTATAAAAACATTGGGGTAATCAAGGTGTGTAATATCTTTGAGATCGTGTGCGACGTCAGGCAACTTTGTGCTTAACATCATTTTGACGACGAACAATCATTGAAATGTAAAATGGAACTTTTACGAAAATTTTTTCTCTAAATAAACTGACGAAGTCTTTCTTCCTTAATCCGCTTCGAATGTATGATACTTACATATTTATGGCAGTTAACTAATCGAATATTAATTAAATTAGGTACCTACCTAATAATTTTGGTTTTCAATCAATTGTGCTTTATATTGTTTTAATTGTAAGCGGCGAATATCTATAGGTTGGTACCAATTATTTGACCGATATAATTATCGTTTTAGAATTAAAACAAAATAGTTAGTTAACACTTTTATGAATAAAATTCCTCGCGCACGCGTTATATGTATATGTTGTTTTACGGCTGTTCCTTTTACCTCGATAACTGAATAGGCGTCGCGACGCTGTTCACACCGTCCGTCTTTACAGACTGACTATAGTGCGGTGCTAAGCGTACCTACCTAATTGAAACACGATATTATTAAATGTTTCAATTTTTTATTAGTTTTAATAAGTGGGTCATGTGTGTTAAGTGATTAACTATTGGGTAAGTTTTGTATGTATGTATGTATAGGTACTTATGTGGACTTTGAAGCTTCAAGAAAAAGTTTGAAACTTTTTAACGGCGAGTTATTTTTCCCTGAAATTTTACCGTTAACAATATAGTTTTCATATACCTATCGGTATAATTACGTCGTTTATTCTACTGTTAAACATACCTAATGTGATAACGATTAGGTGTTAAAATTCACTTCAATAAAAGTACCTATGTATTACATACATAGCGGCATCATATGCGCCGAAAATAAATTATAAGATTATTTTAAAATTCATTTAAGAGACGCGAATCTTAGGACCAGTTTCATAATCAAAATTAAAGTTACTTTGAATCTAAAGGGAATCTTAAATCGTTGTTACAACAAAGTGTTGCGATAGATAATAAGAGATTTTAAATTGTAAAGCCGTTTTAGGTTTATTATGAACTTCGGGTTTAATCTTTAACTTAAAGTATCGCTAATTGACGAGAGCGTTTTAAATAATTTTCGCGAGAAAGTTCGATGGATACTTGTTTAATTAAATCACAAACGGATTTAAATCGGCTTACCGAATTAACAACCACACGTAAATTTCCAATTTATCTGTTTCTCAATTTATTTCCTAATCTAACTGCCGATGTCGAAACAAATTGAACAATAATTTAGGCATTTGACATTCCAAAAACTGCTCGTAACAAGTTTACGTAATTCTGAAACAAATCTGCTTAAGAAGTATGTATTAATTAATTATATTAAAGTTAAATGAAATTAATAAAATTTATATTTTATGTATTTTTTAAATTAAGGGTGCATTTAAAGTGTAGGTATTTATTATGTTCTCTATTTATTTTTTACGAAAATTTGCAACATACCTACATATGTAGGTAAATACATAAGTATTCAGTGTATGTATGTAGAAAATACTATAATATTTAAATATTCAGATTTAAAATTACCTAACTATTTTTTGATAATTTATTATTTCTAAACTCTTCTAAATAGGTATAGCGACATGTTATTGGTCTTACAAATAACAAAATGTAACAGTTTAGATGTTTATATTAAAAAAATTAACTGTTAATGGAAAATAGACCAAAAAATATATATGCAGTTACTTTAACACAAAGAGAATGAGTTATGTTATCATATTCGTCATATAAGTAGGTATTTTTTAAAATAAATAAACCAAAAGGATAATAAACAGGGAACCCACCGTTACTTTGTACGTATCCTTGGGTAGATAATAATATAATGTTTCATCGTCAGTGGCACGAACTAAAATTTGATTAAATACTTACTTGTTAGGTTTTTCCTGTTTATATTACTGTTCATTGTTACGTATTTACAAGAAAGAAACGAAGAAGAATTTTGAAGAAATGTAACATAATTAAATAAACTCTCAACAAGAATTGGCACATTCAATTTCGAATTATTTAGTGACATCAAGCTTTCAAACGTATTTAAATTTAAAAATTCAGATATTTACGAATCAAATTGATTTCATGAATTTTCGCTTCATCAGTTTTTTTAAAAGATGGATATCGCTTGAAACGATCGCTGCGTCTATCTTGCGCTTATTATTCTAAAGACATCAAATCCAAACGAAAAACAAAAACGGTAAATCTTTCGTTGAGAAGGGTTCGCTTATTCTTGATTAAAACAATCGTTTCTTCATAAACAATAGTAATTCAAGTTAATTGAGTTTTATTATAATTATGTACAATATTATATTAAGCACATGTTATTTTAAGGTACCTATACGTATATATATATACCTACATTTTTATACAGTGCAAGTATTAACTTAAATATTCGTATCTACCTATAGCAGTGTTCTTGAAACTGATTTTGCCTGGCGGCAAGTGTTTGTTGTGTTAAGCGCAAAAATATTAATAAACTTTCGTGAATAGAACGCTTGTAATAAAATTTTGAATATCGGTAACTTACCTACGCGTTCAAAATTTCTAGGGAGCACAACTTCCACACTTATCATAATATTATAATAACGAAGTTATTCCATGTTAGCATAACTTCTTACAAATATTACTATTATTGTGTATGTATATTTGTGACAACTTGTGTTAATAAATTAAATTAAATAAAGCAACGAATTTTGTTTAAATACTTGGGTATTTTATAGAAACTCCACATTTTCACTCAATAAACCCAATAATAATAAAATAAATCCAACGTCTACAGTTAGGAACTTACTTGTATTAATAAAAGTACCTATTTACATCACATGCGAAAAGTCCTAACACGTCACAGTCATTATTTTGCAAAAAAACAACGTGTTTTAATATAAAAGTTTTTTACGTTTTTCTTAAAACGAATTGAAGGGTTAACTTAAAAAGTGCAGTTGAAACTTTATGCTTCGTTTTTCGGGCAAATCTTTGTCACTAGTTGTTTTTACGACTTCTTTAAATAGAGACTTTTTAATTTTATAATGCGAAAAATAATAGTGTACGTTTAAATATCACTAATTATAATTTTTGACTTTTTTTACTATTACACGTTTATTATTTATCATCAAAAATAACTACTAGGTAATAGGGGAAGTGGTGGCATATCCGCATACGGAGGCACAACAGATTTTCTGTTTGTCATGTTAGTGGCATTTTATCGTGGAATAAGAAAGTTATTTGTATTTTTCACAAATGTAGTGAAAATCTTAAAAGTAGATAATAAATTTGTATATATTTTCACGTATAACGATGCTAATGTCATACTTGAGCAGTATGTAAGAGTAAGATTGATTATCCTGTTTGTTAGTAAATTAATAAAAAGCTACTACGTAAATGACAATCGAAAAT
The DNA here is from genome assembly GCA_036326145.1 of Rhagophthalmus giganteus. Lineage (NCBI taxonomy): Eukaryota > Metazoa > Arthropoda > Insecta > Coleoptera > Rhagophthalmidae > Rhagophthalmus > Rhagophthalmus giganteus. The sequence continues at coordinate 67,511,181 of JARFJA010000001.1, read as the reverse complement.
AATTGTCATTATCTCGGTGAAATGTGCCGGGTAGCTTGTGCCCCATTATGGGGACATAACCGCTTTTTGACTGTTTATTTTATTTTCCGTGTTACTACTTGTTAGACTGTTTTGTTATGTTCAAAATGTATATAAAAAGTAATGATTATAAACATAAAATAACTTGAACGACGTTTGTGTTGCGTTAATACTGTGTGTATGTTTGCATTTTTCGAGTACATTCTCCTTATGGGGGCGATTATGCCCCCACTTTCCCCCCACACAAACAATAAATATAAAAATGGGAGAAACATGTTATAAAAACATTCTTAGTTAATAAAAAACTGAAATGATTTTAATGCCCACATCGAAAACTTGTTCTAACGATAACTATTCAAAAATTAAATAAAATTCATTAAAATATAAAAATAAGTTAAACCAACAAAGAAGAATAAACGCGAGGAGGAAAACTGTTTTTGTCACCATATAATACAGTAAATACATACATAAGAAACTTCGGTACTTTTACGACTTACATTAGAGACTTCTTGCACGAAAATATGAGCATTCATTCCTGTAGTAACGGATTTATTAATTCGACTACGTACGTAGACTAGGTACGTTTTAGAGAAAATCTGACAGCAACAAATTATGAAAGTATAGCCAATATTGTGCACAAGATAGTGCAAGAAGTCCAAATTGGCAAAATTTCACTTAGAACAATATTAAAGGAACGAGGAAAAAAAAGAAAAGAGTTTTAATTCACTAATTATCTTTGACGTAGATACAAACGAGTTCTTTAAAAAAACTCTGGTAGATAACAAATAATTTACAGGGTAGGCATTGGCAAAATTTGTCTTTGACGTCATGTAATACTCTATATATCTAATAAATACGATTTGTAGACATTTGCAGACTATTTTTCAAATCCATCATTGTAAGGAAGTGTGTAAAACAAATGTTTCTAGCATTTGTAACGTTTGTTGTGACAGTCACGGATCGAAGGTTTCTACTTGTAATTTATTTACGACAGTAAACTGAATATTCGTAATTTTTAAAAGGAATTAGATCGTTAATCACCATTTGTTAATGTACACTTAATGAATTTTAGATTTGTTTAAACGTTTTGTACGGCGTTATTTATGTGTAGAAGTAATTATACGAAAATGTTAAATTTAGATTTATTCTCGTTAGTATTAGCGACCCGGAATTAATTGGATACGAAAACAGTTAATAAGTTGAAACCTAAACTTTTTGATTGAAATCTATTAGACTTTAACGTTGCTTCGGTAATATTATACCTAGATAATAACTATATGTTAAATTAGGTAAAGGAATTAAAATAAAATTTATGGTTATCAAAGGGTTTTTAAATTTATTAAAAGAGAGATCGGTTTCTAACATAAGAGATAGCAGAGGATAACATACGATATGTTGGTTCTAGGACGAACCTTACGGTGTAAAAACTATTTAGTGAACAATTCTTTCATAGATCGTGTGTGTAATTGTTGCAAAAAAATGTAAAATTGATTATTTTCAAGCTCCATTGCGGAGAGAGTTTTTCCATTTTGCATGCAGTGAAAGAGCAAGACCGTATTGATAAGAAAATACAGGTCATGGTGAATAAGCAATAGAAGTTAATAATGATCGCAAAATCGTAAGGAGTTGGGCTCTTTATGTACTTATGTATCATAATATGTACATGCTCAAAAATTTTATTGTAACGTTAAGAAAAGATTCGTACGAAGTTAATTACATCGAGTTTATTATTAAGCATTAAATATAGTTTATATTAATTGAATCGCTTATTGCTGAAACACTCTAAATCACTTTTATCTACGTGACATGAAATGAAGCAAATTTTATTGTAACGTTAAGAAAAGATTCGTACAAAGTTAATTACATCAAGTTTATTATTAAGCATTAAATATAGCTTATATTAATTGAATCGCTTATTGCTGAAACACTCTAAATTACTTTTATCTACGTGACAGGAAATGAAGCAAACGGTTCTAAAATTTATATGATATTTCCAATTATTAATTTGGATACTCAAAATAGCTAAAAAGTTACTTAGGGTGTTTTAGTAATTGGCGATTCAATTATATTTAACTACAGGGTCTTTCAAGTTCGAGTTTCTTTTTCAGTATTGTTTTGTTCTGAGAACTGTCACAGTTCGATGTGTCTCTTTTGACAGATGTAAAGTAGACGGTTTACAATTTACTAAAATGAGTTCAATTTCACTTGAGAACCGTATAAAAATAATTTGTCTGCAGGTGGTGTGTGTGTCCTGATAGATGAACATGAGGATCTTGAAGATGGAGGGTTACTCAAACTCATTGCAGTCTTATTGCGAAAGGCATTCCAATAATCCATCAATGGTATTCCAATTGACTCACCATTTTTCGAGATTATATTCAAACAAAATTTGTGTTCCCATATCAAAATTTTTTAAAAGTCTCTCAATGTGATGTCGTTGAATGAAGATCGCCCGACTTAACACCTTTGGACTATTTTCTGTGGGGCCATCTCAAAGATAGAGTTTATGGAAATAAACCAGAAACAATTGAAGCCTTGAAAGACAACATTCGGCGAGAAATTGCTAAGATAGAGCCCCAATTATGCCGAAATGTCATCGAAAATTTCACCAAAAGAATCGACATCTGCAAATGTGCATGCGGGGGGACATTTGGAAGATATTATTTATCATTCATAAATTGTAGACTCTCTACTACATATATATCAATAAACAGATGATGAATTTCCATTCAAAATATGTTTAATTTGAAATTGAAAAAGAAACTCGAACTTGAAAAACCTTGTACAATTTAACATAGTATATAAATAAAATGAACAAATCGACCAAATAAATTGTTAAAAATCGCAAATTAGAAGAAACATGCTTAAATTTGAGGTATACTAGTAATTTATAAACAAAATAGTTAATCATAACATAAAATATTAATCAGTTAACATCCCTGCACCCCTATTTATATAAATAAACTGACTAAATCGACAAAATAAAGTGTTAAAAATAGCGTATTTGAAGAAAAATGGCTGACATTTTTTGGAAAAATGAGCAGGTTATAAAAAGGAAACTGTTAATGATTTAAATAGAAACAAATTCCCGCACAACTATTTATATAAGTAAACCGACTAAATATACAAAATATGATGTCGAGAATGGCAAATTTGAACGTAAATGGCCTAAATAATCGAGACATGAGTACGTTACGAATTAAAGTCTAAATCTACTTCATAGAACACTTCAAAAATTATTTAGATAAGTAGATAATAATTATATTTTAATAATTATGTATAGGGGAGATCGGGGCTAGTTGTTACAGTTTAGTTTCTGTCACGACCAGTAGAAATAACCTCCTTTCGACAATACCAATTACTCACCTTCATGCAGGTTTTATGTGTAATGTATGTGAGTCATATGGCGTTCACGTATATGTAGGGATTTTAATTAATAAAAGAGTGCTTTTACCAAGATTTTAGACAGATTTTTTTAACTTTAAACTTCAGTTACACGACAAAAAATCAAGCAACGAATATGCTTTTCATATATATGACATCTGGGTAGTTGTTTAGTTACACTTTCCCATGTTTAGTTTGATTTTCCTTTTTCTGTAAGGTTAGGCGTGATATAGCTATATTGCTATGGGGCACGTTTTAAACGCTTACGTTTATTTGCTTCTCTACTCAAAAAAAAAATAGTTCGTTTCAGTGGTAAAAAGACAGAAAGGGGTAAATACGGATATATATTTTATCCAAACCTATATGCAATTCACGTCTTCAATAAAATGTTACTAGATGATGACGTTTCACACGGTGTTGTCACCTCGTACCTCGTATTTTTTACAGTTCTAATAAATTGTAGTCTTTCTTTATACCATCTAATATGTGCGCAAGTAAATTATCTATAGAATATGTCACTTTCCAAACTTTAAATCGAATTACAAATAAACAATCCAGTGACTTTTTATTGATGACGTGAATTGCATATAGGTTTGGATAGGCCGTAGATGTCTTTGAATGGGCTGCATTAAAAAGACAATCTAAACGTGCTATAATTAGAAAAACCGAAGAATCTCATGTATTAAAGTTGACGATTTTGCAAAAATTATTTAAACAAAATTTAATAATTTTAACATTTGAAATTTAAGTATTATAATTATTTAGTTGTTTTGCTTGAATGTCATCGATTTTTATGCGATGCAACAAAGTGCCCTGTATGTGTTGTTACACAGTTGTTACTAACCCCGTCTTGGGTCACATTGATACAATATTCGATATAAGAATTTTTTTGTTTTTGCTAAATTATACATTCTCCTAAACTTTTAAATAATGTAATATGTGGGTAAAGGATTAGTCTTTCATGTAGTGAAAAATAAATGTTTTTATTACTTATTTTCAAAAAAATGTAATCAATCAAAGATTGAAAATTGTAACAATATGCCCCGGTCTCCCTTATACCTATAATTAAATTGACTTTTCAATATGTATTCTATTTTCTCGATTATTTTTTAATGTGTAATATACCTATTTTAAAATATTTCTAATTTATTTTAATTTTAACAAGTGTTTTTCTCTTATTTTTAATATCTATAATAATTTTAATTAACTAAATATAAAAAAGGCAAATAATGCTTACGTTAGTAACGATTAAATTATAAGTATTTCTAATGATGGGGGCTTTCATTAGTTTACAAGTTGTAACATGTTTACGCGTCGATTCGATAAATAAAGGGGAAGATAAATTGCCGCTTTCAAGAACAAGCCATTAGGTTTTTCTCTATTGTATATTGGAGTTCTTGTTAAAAATTGATCGCATAATAATTTAAGACTTGAAGGTATATTTATTTTATATTTAAGAAAGTTAATTAAAAAAAAAGATTAATAACATTACGCACAATTTTAGTAGTGCGGGTGAAAAAACAAATATTTATTTGGAAGTCAATTAGAAAATACTTCTTTTTCTTCATTTGTTAGATGGTTGCTATGATCCTTTATTTATGCAGTGCACGTCTGTAGTCAAGGAAATCATACCTTATAGCCTGATTTTTTATTCAACATCGAGAACAGTACCTACTGAAAATGCTAATACTACAATATACATACTTACATAATTTAAAAAAAACAACAATTTGCTGTCGTTTCAGATATTTTCAATTGAAGAATTTCTACCTTGCGTTTCCCATCGCTTTGTATTTATACCTAATAGATATTTTTTCACAAAATATTATTTTAGTTTTAATTTCATAGTGTGCCGATTAAAAATCTAAAACTTTTATCACAGTTTAATTTGCAAGTAGTTGTAACGTTAAAAACTCAATCTGTATTAAATAATTTAAAGAGACTGACCATTAGACTAAACTCAGTCTACTTATGTCTTTTATAATCATATTCTTTAGAATTTAAACAATTCTGAAATCGTAAAGTAATTTTAATAAGTAATAGTGGTATTGAAACTTTTGAAATTTTTATGTTTTAGTACATTTGAAATTAGAAAGATATGCAAAATGTTTAGGGTATCTTAACTGAAAAAACCTGTTAAATTCTTTTGTTTACTTATGTTTTCATAATTTTCCATAAATAATTGAAGGCATCTTTGTACATAAAACTGGCAGCCAGTTTTATACGAATAGTACCCTCCTTCTTAAATTGCCGCCTGCTTGTAACACTTTCACAAATGTTTTGACTTCTTATCGTCTTGAAGATGCTGACCACCCAGGTGTTTCTTTCAAGTGCAGGAACAAATGGTAGTCGCTGGGCGCCATTGATCAGGCTCTATGGAGGAATGAAATCTATAGATTCCCATTTTTAAAAGATTTGATGAGATCTTTGGTCACGATAAGTCGGAGGGATTGTATAGAAAACGTACCCTTACTAACTTGCAGATTTTTTCTGGATTGCACGACGCAGATTGTTCAATGTCTCACAATAAGACGCTGCATTGATTGTCTCATTACGAGGCAGAAATCCACTAGCAATACCTTTTCTGTCCAAAAACTGTGCACATGATCGGACCAAAGATCTCATCAAATCTTTTAAATGGGAAACTCTAGATCATCCTCCATACAGCCCTGATCTGGCGCCCAGCGACTACCATTTGTTCCTGCACTTGAAGAAACACCTGGGTGGTCAGCATCTTCAAGATGATAACGAAGTCAAAACATTTGTGATACAGTGGTTAACAAGTCAGGCGGCAGAATTTTATGAGGAGGGTATTCAAAAACTGGTGCCACGTTATGACAAGTGCCTCAATATTCACGGAAATTATGTAGAAAAGTAGATTAAGGTACAGGCTTTCATGTAAAAATAAAATTATTGCGATATCTTTGCACGTCTTTTTTTAATTCCAAAACGGTACTTACTTAAAAAACGCGCCTCGTATTATATACTTCTCTTGTAGAACAGATTGTAGTACACAATTCTTGAAAATCGATAAAAAGGTAAGCGTTATTAAATAAGAATGCAATAGGTCGGTATATGGAAAAGCATATTATAGAAATTTCTTCTGCTGTTGCTTTTATGTTCACATAGTTTGTCAAATATAAGTAAAGAAGCATATGTATAGCAAGTTTAAGTGGGTAAGTACTTAAGTACTTAAATGAAAACCTGTTAAATTTTCTTTTGTGTTTATACTTATAATCGCTTTATTTCGCCCTAAATATTTCAATAAATAATAATTAATTATTTATACAACAGAATAAAATTATTCAAAATTGCTTAAGTTTTATATACTTAATTAGTAAAACTTTTTCTTTTAAGCTGGTACGAAAACCTAGCCTTGAATATTTTCAATCCCACAGATTAGATGTTACTTTAAGTAGGTATCTATTTGTAAATTAATATTTTTAACGAATTTATAAGTGTTCAACCAAGGAGCGTGACGTGCTTTTTGAACGGCCCCTAAGTAAAACTTAAAAATTCTATTCAATTTGTCATCGCTTTTATATAAATTCAAACTCGACCATCACCAGATATAGTCGGTAGGTTTTATATCCGATAGAATAGAATATTTAAATTAATACAGTAATCTTATATTCTTATATCATAATGTAAGAAATTTATATATTGTTAACCAGGTTTTTTGCCGGTCCATTCATTTTTTTTAAATATTCTTTGAATAACAAAATTGGATCATAAGCACTTAAACTATTCGGTGAATTTAAATTAAAAAAGTAAATTTTGCAAAATTAATTTTACTAACTAAGTAATAGCTACCTTTTTAATTGAAGATTACAACAAATTATTTTACATTTAATAAATTGGGAAGTAGGCACGCATTTATTTTTGTTAATACATTGAAACTGCGAGTTAAAGCACAAAATCTAGCAAAATTTTTAAGAAAGACAGCTTATTAGACTTATAATTTCTTTAAAGTTATCTGTTTACACTAAGGTTATTTTAATAAATCTGTCTTGGAGTTACTGCAAGCTGTTTATTTTCTTTACATCTTGACGCCTTAATTAAATTCTTAATAAAATTAATTCGGGAGTGTATACATTTTGAAATATGTATCTATATTATCATACAGCATGTTGTATTATTGGGTATTCCAGCTGATTATATAGGACGACGAGAGTCGATTAGCTAGAAGAATATATGGAATACGAAGATCTGTTGCAATTTGAAATTTTGGTCGTAACGGTTTCTGGTTGCGAAGTATGTTAACAAGAACGATGGCTGATATTTATTAGTTATTGTTAATTTATACCTTTTATTTGTGGTCTAACCTCCGCGTTGATCGGATAAAATTGAATTTTTAAGGAATTCGTACATTATCCAAAAACTCTGAAATTTGGTCGTATGGAAGTAAATACACGCAACCCTAATTTTAATGTAGAATACAACGAGACTGGAAAAATTTAGGTTACTATTTAAAAATATATTACGAGTTATTTATATTTTCTGAATCGAAGTTTCTAATTTTCCGAACACTCGTTATTAATTTTCATCTTCGTGAATAATAACTATCATAATCGCCCATATAATAATATATATAGATACATACATACATTATGTACCGACTACTTATTAAATTAAAAATTTTAAATAGCCTATTGTGCATTGTTAAGATAAACGAATAACAATTACATTTAATTTGTCGATATTTTTATATTAATTACTATTTATACAGAGATATCTTTTCTAACAAATAAATATTATATAGTTAAGTGTCTACACAGTGTGAGTTAAGATAGTAGCACCCTCCTATTGGATTTTAATAATTTAATTAAAATATTTTCTTAACAAAAGATGTTTAGAATGATATGTTGTATATTATTGTATATTTATTGTATTTCGAGGCCTAATGAAATTTGAGCGGTAATTTGCAACTTTTATTTTTAAATGACACCCTGTATATATTTTATATTTTATGACTGAACTATTTTTTATCGTTATAAAAATATTGCGGGATTAGATAACAAAACTACAGTGTTAAACATGATTCAAGTTGAAAAATGTCCTATTTAGCTATATCATCTAATAGTCTTGAAACGAAACAAGCAAAAATTGGAAACTGAAATAATAGTGCGTTTACAATGGCCAACAACGTTCGCTTATCGAAAAATGACTTGGTTGACATGATTTTAGTAATTAGTAAATCAAATTCTTTTGTCACAGTGCACCACTTACAACTCCCGACGACATGAAAATAAGAATTAGAAATATGTTTATCATTATTAGTACTGAAAAGTTAAACAGTTTTAGAAACAATCATGTTATGCGTTTAGAAGCTAGTATTGGTTAAAATGGAAATAATTTTGAACATTAAGCAAATTACATTAGAATGTGTGTTTTCATTTGTTTATATGTTTCGATAATCCCTTATGTTTTCATAAAATAAATTATTTTATTAATAAATACTTGCATACTTGATGATTCTGTGGCTATTAGATGAAATCGCTAAATAAAACATTTTCCAATTTTAATCGTGTTTAACACTGTAATTTTGTTATCTAATCACACAATATTTTTATAACATCGTATAGAGAAAAATAGTTCTTCCAAAAAATATACCGTATTTCGTTTAAAAATAAAAAGTTGCATATATGCTACTGCTCAAATTTCACTAGGCCCCAAAATTAAATAAATATACAATAATATACAAAATATCGTTCTGAACATCTTTTGTTAAGAAAATATTTTTTTAATATGAATATTCAACGAACTGTGCTACTGTTTAACTCGCCATTTAATATTCTCTGTAATTATTCCCCATTCATGTTGACATTGAAAAGTCTAATTTATAAAATATTTTAGTCGTAATACATTATGAATGTACTCAATATTAATAATCTTTTTCCGAGATACAATTCAAAACGAATACTGAAAAACCGGATTTTCTTAAAACATAATAATGCGGCTTGGCGGATCCGTCAATAAATACAGAATTGATAGGGATTGAGCTATTTCAAATTCGAGTTGCACACGTTTTTCTATACATATATTCTGGACATTTGTTAGTAGACGAACGATAGTATTCTAAAGACTTTTTCAGATATGTTATAAATATTTTTAAATGACATTCGAATTGTAATTTTAGACGTTTTTATTATTCGAATATTGAATTTAAATAAACGATTTACGTTTTAATTGTAATGTTGTTATTGATTTTCTACTTTAATACTATATTTTTATTTGTCGTTTATAATTTTATTGGTATTTAAGGAAGTTGTTGCAAACAATTCTAGTAGTATATCAAAGGTTATCGAGTTACCCGCACTGATTTAAGGAACATCAGATAAGCGTGATAATTAATGAACGATGAACACACTTGTTATTACCAATTAATAGTAGTCTTATCAATCGCGAGCACTGTAACAATGTTCTGTTTAAGCACTATATTATTATTATTCGGTTGGTGTTATTTGATGAAAATATAGAAAAACTGTAATTAGTCTTTGATTAGTGAAATACTCTGAGATTGTGTATTTATTGGAAAGGTAATTTATAGCAATATCATTTATCTATATTTTATGTTTTATAAGGGTCATACAAGTGTTGTTAAATTGTTATATTAAAATGAAGACACTCTTCAAAATAATTAAATTTCATTCTAGTTAGCTTCTTCCCTGATATTACCTACATATTATTATGAAAATTTATAAAATTGATGTTTATAAATTATAAAGGTGAAATATAAATGTTGTCATATTCACATATGTATGCTAAAGAAAAACTAGATAACCTTTGACTAACTTTTAGTTATCATTGTTGTCTTTGGTCAACATTTTGAACATGTAAATTAAATTAAAAATATATTTGGTAGTAAGTAATTATTTATTATCGATATAATTTTGTTATTTGTGAACATTTTTATTAAAAAGTAATGTAAGTAGTAACAGTTTATTTGTATGAAAGTTAATTCTTAATGACTAGGTCGAAAGTAGATTTTTACGAATTTTTATACTGATATTTTTTAACCAGAATTTCTCATGCTAGTAACTGAACGTTGCACTTAAGTTTTAATAAAATTGGGGTTTTTTGGCTATACATACTGTACCGTGGAATTCACGATTTAGTATTAAGTACACGATGTGATTTACATTCAGGTATAGGTGATACTCCCTTTTATGAAATTTGAAATGTTCCATATTTATATATAAACTCCGAAACAACCCAAATATTTGCAAATAAATGTCGTTTTAATCGAATGTTTAATAAATTCTAACCTGCATCTTTAAGCGGCCTGGCAATTCACGTCATCAGTAAAAAGTTACTAGATTGTTTATTTGTAATTCAGTTTAAAGTTTGAAATGTGACATATTCTATCGATAATTTACCTGCACACATTAGATGGTAGAAAAACTAGAATTTATTAGAACTGTAAAAATAAGAGGTACGAGGTGATAGCGTGACTGTGAAACGTCATCATCTAGTAACCTTTTATTGATGACATGATCACCAAACAGGTTGGATAGACCATACATATTATACATATAATTTAGCGAAAGTCATCTCGACGATGTAACCAGCTAGAATTCGCAAGAAATGGTTTACCTTTACGAATAATCCATAAGATTTTGTACGGCGAATAAATTTCCATAATTTTCGTGACGTATATGGTAGAAATGTAACGTTTAAAATGCTAATATGAGCAATATCTAGGGTTTTCTTAAAAATGATTTGTAGCCTGTTAAGTATAAAAGCAAACGATTAAATTTAAACCGATATTTTAACGGTAAATTTAAAGTTGTTCAATAAAAACATTTTTGTTAGATTTATCTTTCACACTTCCCTTAATTTCTGACGCAATTGGTTTATGCAAATTAAATATTGTAAGTAGTGTACTTAATACATATCTAGTCATTCTCAGACTGATCAAACTAGACTAAACTGATCAGAAAGTTCTCAATTTTTTTACGAAAAGTATTATGTATGATAATTTTGTAAATTTTAAATATATTACCCACCAGTAGGTACCAGATTTTTATAAAAATTGTTTGTTAAATTGAATTAAAATAATTAAGTACGATTATTTACTATTGAATACATAATATACGATCAAATATTAAAAGATACTATTAAAGAAATAAATCTGTTATTTTGATAAATAGAACCGATAGAATTGATAGAATAATGAGAAATAAACCTTCAAAAATCTATTAGCGGTATCGCAAAAATATACATCGCGTTTTATTGAAAATAAAAACATTAGTCACTATTTCAGTCACCTTGTCGGTTACAGATGCGATAAAACAGGCGCTACTGGCTACTGGCTTTTTTATATTAACACAAAATGTTATCAACAATGAACTCACAACTTATTGAACTTACTGTACTAACAATAAGCCGTTTAAAAGATAATTGTAAAATATTTCAGACGTTGTTCTACACGGTGATTCTTTTTTTAATTAATTTTGTGAAAAGTCGTACGTGTTACGTTTCCGTCGCGTCAAAAATGAACAAATCTTTTTCTATATAGCACAAAGTCTATAGTATATTTGTTTCTGTACAGGATCAAAATTTGCTATAATAAATCGATATCGACATTAAGGGTTAATAATTTACCTAAGATAATAAGATTTATTAACCATTAAGTGTTTTGTGTATGTACAATTTTATACCTACTATGCCGCATTTTACTCATTTAAATGGAAATTACAAAAAATAAGGTCCTACAATGTTTTGTACTGCTTAGGTAGGTACTTATTTAGAAACATCCTCTAACTATGTTTAAAAAATACAATTTTTACTATACGAATGTGCGAGTTTTTTATATAATTACCTACAAGTTGTGCTTTGAAAAAAAAACTGGAAGTAACCCTACAACCTTTATTTTAAATCTTTTTAATTAGCAAGGACATGTAATTATGACAAAATGGTTTATTTGTATTTTCAATAAAATTAGCTTGTTCTTTAAATGAAGGTATCTTGATGTTTAATTCGTTAAAATATTATTTACCAGTTCATAGGTAAATTTATTCTTTATCTGATTGCTTTTGTGTTTAATTATTTATTATCTATAGCTTTGATTTGACAGCTGTTTTTATTTATCTACCTACGTCGAGTAATTCATATTTATCAATACCATAAATGGTAAGATACATAAGTTTTAACAACTATAATAAACGATATCTTTATTTATTTTTGTCGTGGAAAAATAATGTTAAAGCCTTCATTTGCGATAAAACAACTTATCGATCTAGATATATTTTTAAGTATGTATATCGATGACGTTTTCTTAGAATAGCTTAGGCGCCACTTTTTTCGAAAATTAGTTGTTCTGACTATCTTATGCATCTAAGACAAAGGCACAATCTGGTAAAATCTGGTAACAACATTCCGATTTTTTTAAACCGTTCTGTTATAGTCCAGATCATCGTAAAAGTACTGTGTAAACTACTCTCAGTATCGAACACAGCAATAAACTGTGACACGTTGCCATATGTCCAATTTACATTACCACAAATCACAAAGTGCCTGAGGTGTAATTACGAAATGTGGTTACGGTACATTTCATTCACTTTACGGAAGTTATGTTGGTGGTCCCACAAAACGGCAAATGAGTGATACTTGCGATGTCCTGTCAAGATATCTCATTCAATAATAGTATTTAATCTCCGTGCAACTCCATTTTTTACACAAATATGCGACTGCATCGCAAAATACATACGTTATTTGGTACAAACGTGTCCCGAAATACCTACAGCTATACTGGTTTCCAGAAGGTATTTGCTTGTAGTTACGCTGGAACGCAAAATGCGCGCTTCTGTAAAATTTGCTTTTTGTCACTTACGCTGTTCTGCCAAAACGCCATCGATATATAGATACTTTAGTATAGATACCTAATATATGTATAATAATTTTATAAAAGCGTTTTTAAAAATTACCAGTAATAAGTGCAATATTTTCTCGTTGGTTAACTTTATTAGCTCGCGCCATCAATATTTTCATCTCAATTTCGGTACCGAAGAAAATCCAAGAATCATATAAAATTTGAAACATTATCTTGTTTGATTATAAGATTTTTATATGTACATATGTTCCTATCTCCGATTTATATTTTCACATATCTTTGCAACCTTTATAAAGTAGCGCTTCTTCTATAAATAGTAATGTATTCATTGATATAAGTCGCATATTTTGAAAAATAATCGTCATTTTGGAATTCTTTAACTCAAAATCTTATCGCTTATCTATCTAATTTAATTTAAAAATGTGTGCAAAAGGATATTTTTGTCATCTGACGTAATAATAATAATAATAATAGTACGTGTAATACGTGTACGTGTAATAGTACGTGTGCCGTACTAACTAAAGAATTCGTGCACCAAATAACATTTTAGGTACTATTTATCCATAAAATAACATCGTCGGTAATCCAAGAAGTAGCAATGGTATAACTTAATAAGCACTCGAATTTCAGGTCGTTATAAAGAACTAATAAGTTATTTATCTCTCATTGTCAGAATTCTAGCGGCGACATTACTTAATGGACACACTGTAAGTATTACAAAGTGCATAAATATATATATAGTCATTTTAACAAACTAGATATCTAATTATAAATATTCATTACTTAATATTTTAAAATTTGTTCAATATAATATTATGTAACTACACTTCGTCCAAACCTATACGCAATCCACGTCATCAATAAAAGGTTACTAGATGATGACGTTTCACAGACTGCTGTCACCTCGTAACTTCGTATTCTTGACAGTTCTAATAAATTGTAATCTTTCATACCATATGATATGTTGCAGGTAAATCATTTATAGAATATGTCATTTTCAAACTAAACGAATTACTAAAATCATACTTTTTTCAAAACAGTTCGATTTGATATCCATTGAAAGCTAGACAAATATATTTTGTTATGTCTCAGAAAGAAACTTGAGAAAAATGGCCGTAACCGAATCTACACAAATTACATAATATGATATTTCGAATAATAGATACATATAAAGTGAATACTAAAATTCTTTTTCAAAACAGTTCGATTTGTTCCATTAATAAGTAGACAAATGATTTTATTGTCACATAAAATCGCATTTACACTTGATTATCAATGTGATATGCTCTACGGACCTCGTTATTATAAGATTTATAAGAATAGAGTTGTATTTTATTGGTACCTACTTAATAAGTAGGTAGGTAATATCTACTTATCAAAAAATTTAAATATCGAATACATTTGTAAGAAATACCATAATATAATATTATTATAGTTTATCTAAAATCTAGAGGTTTTTTTCATTCTTTAACTTTCCTTACCACTTTGTTCCGTTTTATTTCTACAACGCAATACCCCCATGCAAAATTTAGATACCTACATACTTATATTTTGCAATTACTAATAAGTAGGTAAATATTTACTTATATGTAGGTATTTATAAATTAAATTAAATAAGTACAATCTTGGTGAAAATAGTCTGTTAATTGTTTTATTTTTATAAAATCATTTCCGATTAAAACTCTCACATTTTTCATACTAACTATAGTTGAATTATTTTTTTAATAAACGTGTTCTTCATTTTTTAAATTTTAAGATCGTCATCTATTAAAATAAGTAGGTTGCTTAAAACTAATTATTCGAACGATCGTATTTTAGAAATACAAAAATCAATCCACCCATGAAAATAATTGAGATACGTAAAAATTTAAAATACGATTTATTCCTGGAAAATCTGGCTCGAGTATATTAATTTGATCGATCATTTAAATTATCAAATAATTTACTTTGACAAAAGGTAATACCTACGTACTTAATGAACGTCTTATTTGTTAGGAGGTATAAATTTCAAAACTCTGTTATTTTTGACGAATCGTTTCATCAATGACCGAATCATAATAAAATTAGTAGTTTTAGAAACTAAAATATACATTTTGTTTCAGAAATGCTGTAACTACGTGGAGATACCTCAATTACATTTAAAATAAGACAGTGTTTAATATAAAAAACTATGCTAAAATAATTTAAAAAATGAGATCTAATCAAGATAGTACGGAAGATCACAGGTTGCATCCTACGTGGCCGTTGGCATGTGGGAGCAACTGTTCCGAATCGGGGGAGCCTCAGTTGTCGATTGATATGGTTTTTAACGAAGGGCATGTACTTTCGATTATTGTGTACAGTGTTTTGATGGTGTTTTCCGCGATTGGTAACATAACAGTGCTGGTTCTTATTTTACGTAGGCGCAGAAGCACCCCATCAAGAATTAATTCGATGTTAATGCATTTAGCAATTGCTGATCTTTTGGTAAGTCTTAAAATTAAATTAGAATTTCCTATATCCTATTTAACTACACCCAGATATAATTATCTCATCGATTGCCAGTTTTGACTATAGGTTTTCCTAACCTTACTGCAACAACGACTCTTGTTTAAAAGTATCGTATTAGCCTGAATAAAAGACGATCCCGATTATAAAACGAATCTAATTTTTTACTAAAAAAAAACAGAAAAAAGTACATCTCTTAATACCCAGATTATAAGACGATATGCAATTTTTGAAAGAAAACCTTCAAAAATTGTTTTACAATTTAATAAAAAATACAAATAACGAAAAATATTCAAAACATACATCAAAATTCACAATAGTAATAATTTTAAATTGCCAAATGTTTCACCGATAGTCGCTCCTATCTTCATCAGCACTTACGCTTACAGTAGACCACTCACCCGAAAATCGAAAGTCCGAATAGAACACGACCTTGTTTTTTACCTATATTCGGGTTTATAACCTAACTCGACATATAATTAAAATTTAATTTTAATTAAATTCGTGAATTTAATTGGATGGCATCGATTTACCCTTTAGAATGTTTTCCAAAAATTATTCTTTTAAACGTTGTTCTTGTTAACAGTTAATTATACCGTTGCGAATTTATTAGGCCTTTTTTGCTTATTTTTGACTCAAGAATAATTTGGTGAAGTATTATAGAATCAAGATGGGACAGCTTGTATAATTAATTTAATTAATAAAAAAGTTACTAAATTTTATATTTGTAATTCAGTTTTATATTTGAAAAGCGTTATATTCTATCGATGATTTACCTAAAGATTAAAAAAGATTACAATTTATTAGAACTGTAAAATATGAGATTTTGTTGATGACATGTATTAGCACTTATCTTGGATAGCGTATACCTATCTAAAAACGGAAAGCGAATCCGCGACACTTAAACAAGTTATGATTTTGTTAAGATATTACAAAATGTTACTTCTTTAGAATATTTTCGTCACTCTATTTGAAGTGAAATACATAACATGTTCTAATTTCATATTACTTAATAAGGCAATATAGTTTAAAATAATGTTTAATTTACTCCTTTGCTACCCCTTCTAAATCTTTTTTACCATCTACTTATTAGAAAAATTTCATTAATTTATAATGAATAACTATTTGATATTAATTGTTTATTTCAATGGTGGAACTCACCGCTACTTTTCTTAAATATATAATATTATTAATATTAATTAAGTAATTCGTTTATTTGTGCTGTGCGCAAAGTGCTGTAAATAAACAAGATCATCTCTTATACTACATTTAAAATTTATCACTAACAAAGCGGAAAAATTATAACAAGAGAAAAATGATTTGCAATTAGTTTCTTATTAAGCGACATTTTCAAACGAGGAATTAATTTTCAACGAGGAAAACCTCAATAGATCGTTATATTTAAGTCGATTGTTCAGTTTTCGGAAATTCAACTTGACGAAGAAGAAATATAACGTTTATTTTCAATAAAACGAAGCTCGTGCACATCTTGCTTTACTTGTAAAATAATGAGTGAGAAAAGATTTCCGTTGGTTGGACTGGAAACTCGATTGAATGTAACCAAAGGTCATTAAATACTTGAATTATTTTTGAAATACAATTAATAAATACAGTAAAGCACCGATTATCCGAAATAATTGGGGCGTAACAATTTCGGATAATCGATCACACTTGGAGAAGGATAGAATCAAAGATGAAATAAGATATATAATATATATATATATATATATATATATATATATATATATATAAAATATAACGTTATTCAACATATGTTTCAATGCACGTCATCATTAAAAATTACTAAATTACTATATATTTGCAATATTCAGTTTAAAGTTTTAAACGTGGCACATTCTATCAATGATTTACGTATATACATATTATGATATGGCTCAGAAAGACTACAATTTATTAGTACTGTAAAAATATGAGGTTTATTGATGACATGAATTGGAACCTAGCTTGGATAACGTATAAATACGAATACTGTATTTATCTAGTGTTTATAAAAAAGACTTTATAACCAAGAAAACACCGTTTATAGTTCATTGTTTTTAAATAAAACCACTTGTTTTACTGGTTCCGATTTCGGATAATCGATTTTTCAGATAATCGGTTCTTTACCGTAAGTTTTAGTTCTGGATTATAAATAGAAGATGAAATTTTATTTTCAATTATCAAAATTTTTGAGAGACTGAGGCGAGAATGATAAAACAAATTTTTGATGATTTCCATCTTTGGTTAAGTCATTTTCTAAATTAAACTAAACTTCTACTACGAACAGTCCACTGAAAATGTCGATACCTACACTATCACTAAAAAGATTGATATCCAAAGAAACTTGGGTGTCTGGTAAACAAAACTTTGTTTTAAGTAGGCAGAACTTTCTAAAACATCACCTTGTGTTAGTTTATCAATATATGTACATACTTGGTTATACAACATAAGTTACTAATGTAAATTATTCCAATACGTGTCTCTTTATCATCTATATTATACAAAACAATTTCCCGATGTTAAAATAGAAACGATTTTCAGTAAGAATGCCACGCGAATAAATTGCACATCGGATTTGCGGAGTAACTACAAGATAATTGAGCGATAAATTTGAATCACCTGTAATCGATAAACGTATACAATCTTCTCGCTTATCCATTTACTAAAAACATCCAAAACAAGTAATAAAATTAACAATAAATTTAAACAAAAAAGAGCTTTACGGCTTTCAAGAGACCTACGTAAAATTGGAGCTTCTCTATAGTCATAATTTTTCGTTAGAGGTCTTCGGCTTAGTCTTTGTTACTCCGTAGTTGATTAACTACCTATATTTTTCGGCAAATTGTTATTTTCGACTATTAAGTATCTATATTTTTTATTAACAACAAGATCTATATTTTTTCGGCTCTCCATTCTTAAAATTTAATTTTTCGCCCTCGATTGCGGGCGGGAAATTTCAATTCAATTATTTGAGATTACAGAAACTTGGAATCGATCTAAATATTTTATAAACCTAATCATCCTTTCTACCATTTATTTTGGAGGACCTTACTCTTTAAAAAAGCCTCCAAAATTAAGTTGTTTCGAGTTTTTCTAAACATAATCATAATGGTTGGTTTTGCATTATCATTTAATTTGGCTATTAAAATTAAACGGAGTATCTAACCCGAGTTGATGATAGGTTATGGATACCTACTATTAAAAGTTTTATTTTAACAACTATCGCATTGTTTATTTTACAACAATTAATAAAAATAAAAAGAGTTTACAAATTTAATCACAACAACCTGGCATTTGTTTTATTATTACAGTATAGATACTAATACCTCAAGTTTCTGACACATTTAGGTATCGAAACAGTAGATAAACTCCGATTTTTGGAAGATCGTAGAATAATATAATAAAATTCTAAATCAACATCAATAACAGGTAGTAATACCTACGTGATATACTAGTTACCTACATATTTGACGAGTCGAGCGTAAACATTAAATTCGCCTTTGTTATTTAGATCATATTTTAAACCCACGATATATTAGAATTTCAGAGCATAAATCTGCAAAGTACATTTTTTTTTCTTTTTAGGTTACCTTAAATACGTTATCATAATATCTTCCGATGTTAAAGCATCGCATCTGCGACCACAAGCAATATTTTCTCGGTAAACTTCTAAAACTTAAGTGTTATGTTATATATTTTTATGGATTAGCTACAATGTTACATGCTACTTAATATGTTTTTAATGGTCACAACAAGTTATCGGACTAATCCTTTTTAAAATCCTGTGCAGATAATTTTTATTTTAAATATGTAGTTATATTAATTTAATTTTTCGAAATTCCGTAAGAAATCGATATCGCAAATCGCTTTATTGATTGATATCTATTTTACGATTTGTTCAATATTAAGATATTTTCAAATAAATATATTACCTACAGAAAATAAGTTTATTTTGCGTTTAGGAAGTGTTAAATTGAAAAATTTTAAAGAACTTATGTTAACCGTTAGCTATTAATTAACAAAGAGAATTTGTATTTAGCAGACTTTACTCCTCCATTAAACTAAAGTTGGAAAATGTGTAGGTATTAAGTTTTACAGATATACTTACGAAACTAATATTTTGGGTGCAAAAAATAAAATGGCGAACTTTCTTTATTTAAGCGGAAGAAGTGCTACATTTGTTGTTGTTGTTTTTTTTTTTTTGATTTTTTTTGAATTAAACCAGTCTGTTTTTATTCTAGTAGTTCTATATTCTTTAATTTGTTTCTTTAAAAGTCGATAATAAACGAGATATTTTAAATTAAGTATATTAAATATAGTTGGTGTTTATCAGGCATTTTCACTCATTTATGTTAATATTTCTGTGACGAAAATTTAGGTGAATATGGTTAACGTTTATTTCGACGGAATTACAGAAGAACAAATATTCAGATAATCGACAAATTTCTTACCCGCGCGCTTGTCGAATTAAGAATGAAATTTCGAAAGCGGAAGTTTTTCTACCTATTCTCTATAGTTACGGAAGAAATTTAGATAAATAAGCCATATCACTCACAATATTAGAGGTCGTTTAAAAGTATAGAATCGGGATTTTAAAATCTAAATCATTTATTTGTTCTAAAAAAAATTAAGTGTTATATAACAGCAAAATACCCATCTATTTCTGCTTACGGTTAACTTGAACAATATTGTTTGATTTTAGAGTATGATGCTGCCATTTAAATTTTTTTAACGAAAATATTTATTTTTAACAATCACGTAACAAATAACGGGCATCTACGCTTTTTTTCTTATAATTCTATCGCTAGACAAAGTTTTATTATTATCGGCGTTAGGGCATTAGTAGTTCTCGATACAGTGTGAACAGCACATGAAATCCTTATATTTTCTATTGCTCCTATTAATTTATTTTTATCAAATTAATTTCGAGAAAAATTCCGTTTATTTGAGCGATTCCGTTTGTTTTTATTTAATATAGGAAATTACGATATTCTTAAATTAAAATATGTATATCGACTGAATTGAAATAGGTAGACAGGCTCTTAATATAAAATGGTTAATAAATAAAACACTATAAAAAATAGAGATAACTATTGAACTGAAAAAAATGTATGTAAGTACACATCTACCGAATAATTATTATTTGAAATTTAATATTTTTGAGAATTTTGTGATTACAAAATTTATAATTTTATTTCAAAAAGGAAGCGTGCATGCATCTCCTCCAGGCGTCTCAATCCCTTTTGGCTTTACCGAACTTTGGACCACCCTTAAATACTACACTGAAACCTATCCAACCACTAAAATCCGATATGTAGCATACACTCGCACCACCCACATATCTTGGAATATCCAAGAGCGATGACACAACTGGTCTCTTATTACTACAATATATGTACCAATATTTCGATATCTTAGCTGCTCTTCTACAGAAATTGTAAAAAATATCTTGACAAATTTAAAATTGTATATTTTTTAAATAACTTATATAGTATATTTATTCTTCTTTTTGGTTTTCGTTATTACTGTTGTTTGTAATTAAAAATGAAAAATTTTAAAAAGTAATTTTTCGGTCGTTTAAAAAAATATCGCTTAAAATTTGAAGATTAATAAAACTGATATTTCATTTCAATTTGTTTTAACTGGTTATGTATTTATCAGCTTAATACATTATATTTTAGGGTGGTTCGGTTGTAAGTGTAAATAAGTAAAAGGTTGACTTTCCCGTATTAACATGTATATCTAACTAAAAAGTGCGTAAAATAAAGCGTGTGTTCCAAAAAATTCTCGTCAACATTCTGAGTAGAAAAATTGCAAAAATATTCCTAATTTGAATAAAGTAAAACCGATAAACAACTACAATCATCGATATTTTATTCTATACGAAAATTTAGGTCTAAAGCATAGTCCAGATCTACAAATAATGTTCACATATAAATGTTTGAAACAAATTCTTGATGCAAAAACAAAAATATTTGTCCGTCAACAAAACCAAACGTTAATGAAATGTTTTTTGCTTGCCCCTAAATAAATGTTTAGACTTTACAAAAAGAAAAACAAGTTTGTCCACTTCAGAAAATATTATTTATTCGGTTTCAATATTTCAAAGAATAATGTTCCAAAGTGAAGCAGCTATAGAAATTTGTGCAGGCTACGTATTTTTGAATTTACGAAGGAAAGCAAAATTTTCCAAATTTTTTGATAGAGTTGAAATTAAATTATGGAAACCGAAATTTTTTGAGCACGACACCCACTGATTTCAACACTCGAATTGAAAAATATGTCTATATAAAATTTAAAATTGCAATGAGTAGCAATATCATTTCATTTAGATTCCTATCAAGCGACAATATAAATTTATCCGTGTTTGCGAACGAACATGTCCACAATTGTTGTTTGCGGGCAAATGTTTGTCTTTAATGTTTTCCATCCTCAATGAAAACAAGAAACTCAGATGGATTTGTATAAATGTTTGCAAACAGCTTTTAAACATGTCTTTGTATGTTTGCAGGCAAAAGTATGTAGATTTGGATTATGCTTTAGGTATACCGATATAATTATATATAGGTAAATGGTAAGATACCTACTTACTTACACACTAAGACAAGTAAGAAAAAATTAGATGATTCTAAATTTTTCGTTTCGTCATTACCTACATACCTTTATTTTGTTTAAACACTTGCACTACCGTTAAAACGAACATTTTGACGCAACATTAAAGTAACAGCAAATGTAGGGGGGACCGATAACTTAATACTAATCCTTAATATTAAATGTACCTTGTAATCCGCGTCTTCTTTGACTGTGAGCTTGCAACATTATCGCACTTTCCACTTGATAATCACTATCACTTATCAAGGAAAAATGGCTCACAACATGCAAGTGCATATTATACATCGTAGGTATGTAAGTTGTAATTCTTCACAAGCGGCTTCGATACGTGTTAACCAGAATAAGCACGACACAGTGAGCGCCTGTGGGTAAGTACGTACCGGTCATCAGCTTGTGATAAAACCGATACATACGCTCAACGTCGAAAGCGGTTTTTGGGTTGGCCGAATTCTGACTAACACGTATTTCTGCCACTTTCAAAAATTACAACTTTCAAAGTAGGTACGCTACTTGTTTTGTTTTTTAATTTTTCCTTGTTGTGGCAGCGATCGCGAAGAATGGCGCTAACGCAAATGTTCGTAAACAATTTGAGACGGCTTCAAAACAATATTCTAATTTTCTGGAGACAGCCTAAGATGCGTAAAAAAACTTTCAATTTCAGAGAGTGTAAAACTTTGACGTAGATAATTGGTTTTAGTGCTCAGTGCTATTATGATTTACATGATATATGACATACACATTACATGTACGTAAATATTATACAAATTCATAAATAGCGAGGTTAGCGAAATAAAAGCGGTACCTTCCTACCTTTGATCGGTGGCTACAAGCTCAACAGTCCTGCATTCCTCGTAGATCTTCAGTTACCCATACAGTTTACCAACAGTTTACCAACAATTTACCAACAGTTACCTACGGTTACCTACAGTTGATCACACTTGTAAACACACTACCGACGGAGGGGGACATTGTTTTGCTGTTACTTTAAATATATTCGATAACACATTTTAACATAAACCACCGTCGCTTCTCCAACCACTAACGTATAATTTTTTCTCGAGATATTTAAAAACTCATTAATAAACATTTACCAACGTAACTGCATTGCTTACGTTGTTAAATTAATAAAAGTTATGATAAACAATTACAGGTCGTGGTAGAAAAACGACAATGGGCGGGGCATATTTTTATAATTTTCGTATATTTCATTATTATCTATATTGAAATCATATACCTAATCGAACTTGTTCTTTAAAAATCCGCAATTTTAAATTTATTTTATTTGATAATTTATATGAAACTATGATATTAATCGTATTTGTAGACTGTTGACTTTAATCAATTTTAAACATTTATCTATATACCAAATGTTAAATTTTTTTAAATTAAATTTAACGGAATTGTTGTTTAATTATTGTTGTAATCTAATTGCTATATTATTTGCTGGAAAATTATGTTATTATAATTGTAATTTTATACTCAAAAATTTTAATAATAGCTCTACTCATAATACGATATTAAAACAGTCATCTTTTTAATTACTTACTATTTTTGATTATTTTATTTTATAAGTAATTTGAAATTTAATTTTTAATAACTTGGTAATTTTAACTTTGTGTTGTTTAATTTAAGTTGCGCACATTTTGAAAATAAATATTTTATAAAAACTCACCGACAAATATGGCCCCGCTTAGTAAAATACAAAGATCCTACCTGTAACAAACAAAAAACAAAATTAGATTTCAGTTGTGTTAAACTTTTTGACTGATTTATTACCTTAATTCTTAGACGTCCTCCAACGTCGCCGTCGCCATTGTCGTCCAATGTCACCTCGACTTCTCGACTGCAACCCTCTGATAAAACGCACGCACTTCACATCTGTAATGAACAATTTAAAAATTACCGTGGCAATTTTTTTTCCAAAAAATATCAGTAATTATAGATATTTGTAAATATATAGGTATCAGATAGATACCTATCCATTCGTACTGAAAGGTTTTCGGACTAAAATGCGTAGCTGATGCGACAGATTCATTTCTATTACCTGTGTGTTGTTAACTTAAAAATGACTAATATAGATCGGCGCACAGTGAACGAGTCTATGCTGCAGGTCGGCAATAGTCAAAAAAAAATAATTAATTTTTTTAACAATTTTTATTTTATAAGTTGAAAATACACTATACGTCGCATCTAGTACGTATATACAATTGTTTTTAATACTCGTTATATATTTAAAAAAATCACGTCAAATCACCACGTCCTGTTAAAGTGTTATCGCCATGAAAATGTAGAAACATTTCGTTTGTGATTGACTATTAGTAATGTAACAGGTTTTAAAAATAATAGAATTTGTTATAGAATAGACCTCTACTTCTACTGGGGAAATTACAGTAAACCCTTACCGATCATAAAACCACGCATTAAAATGCAAACTGTAAAAATGAATTATTATTTTAATAATACCGGAAAATACAAATTTTACAAAAAAAGATTTCGTTAAATATGAGGAATGACGATAACACAATGAATTCGATTTATAACAATAATTTCACATGTGTATAGTTTAAACGAATGCAAATTATCTATCTCACTGTCGATAAGCCGATGTAATGACGTGCCGTACTTATCAGTAATCCCAGCCGGTCGTAAAATAAAATGTATGTTGTTTAAATTATAATTAAACCAAACGAATATTCTGCAGTTACGTTAAGATGTTGATTATAATTATTTAAGTCGTAAACCGTAAGTAATAACATTCAAAAGTTCATGTGTAAAAATTAAATTTATAATTTAATTGTAAATTTATAGTTGTGAGAAAATTGAGTCTCCACAGGTTATTTAATACCTACAAATTTTTACACAAAATCTCTAAAATCGTAATCTTTCAGATAACACTACTTTTCATTAAAGCGAAACTAAAAATTTAATTCGTTAATTTATTGGAAAATGTCCGTCATTATTCCAAAACTCAAAATGTAAAATCGAAATTACAGCGGCCAGAATCGCATACATCACTTATATTACGGATCGTCAACAACGAACTGGCATAGCAATAATTTATAAAAATTTTCTATCGATAAGAAAAGATCTTTACATAAAATTGATCAATTATTACAATTTAATTAGACCCCTTATTAAAACGTATTATTCCAGGCAGACATCTAGCACGCCTATGTGCGACGCGGCACACATGTCCGATAAAACGTCATGTGGCTATCTCTAATTTACCAGATTAATCGAAGGTACATATTCGAAATCAACTGCACGTGTTTTATCGTAAGTTTTATTCCTCGAATTAAATGTTATGCATAACTTTTAAATGCAATACGAGGACAAATGAAAATTTTATACTAGTTGTTTTAATTGCAAAAACTAATTTTCCACGTATTTATAATTATTTTAACATTTCATCGGACTGCGAAAGTTTAAATCATTTGAAACAGTTGACAGATTGTAAGAAGTAAAAACTGTATAAAGCTGTACAAAATGATCACAAAAAAGTATTTTGAATCTGAAAATTTTTCACTACAGGAAATATCTATACCTAAAGATTTTTCTGTTTTCGAATTAAGTATTATTGAAATATTTTCTTGTAACCAAGTAATAACCACTTACTTTAGTAATCATCAAAATTGAGCTTCCTTTGTACTGGACACACACTAATTTTTAATTGGAATTGTTAAAATTGCTTTAAAATGACAAATGGTTTGCTTAAAACTAAGCGTGCATTTTAAATCGTTAAATTATTAAAAAATATTCACCACTATTCCAAAAATCAAAATGTAAAATCGGCAAAAAGTCCAAAAATAACCGCGCCCCGATTCGCGTAAGTACATCGTTTATCACCTTTTTAACACGTATGGACTCAGGTACCGACACGCTCACGACGTCGCCGATAAAACAATCCTTTTGTCTCGAGTTTACGAGACTAATCGAATATATTCGAAATCAGCTGCAATATTTATTGTAATTTTTACTCGTAAAATTAAATATTATTATGCATAATTACTATTTCACTTGGTATTTTAGGTACCTTTTAAATATACCAACGACGAATAAAAATTATATAGGTACCTACCTACTTATATGTACGAATCTACCCAGTTTTTCCTTTTCCTAATTGAAAAAATTTTCTGCGTGCCTACTTAAGGCCTCTTAAGAGAGCTCGTTTTAAGGTTCAAATTCGCGAGTTCTACGGAACTCATGCTAAATTTTACGGACAAAATAATAATTTTGGAAATTTGATCGTTGCACTATTATATTATTTTATGTTATAGAATTTGAGGTATGCATCGATTTGGTAGAAAAATATTTATTTTTGTTTAAATTTCAGGTTTAAAAATGTCATTTATTTGGAATATAGTGAAAATCGTATTGAAAAATTACGAGAAAATAAACATTTTTGCTACGAAATCGATGCATACGTCCAATTCTATAACATAAAATAATATAATAGTGCAACGATCAAATTTCCAAAATTATTATTTTGACAATAAATTTTAGCATAGGTTCCGTAAAACTTGCAAATTCGAACCTTAAAGCGAGCTTTCTTAATCGACCTTAAGGTACATTTATAAATTTATTATTTTAACATTTAATTTGACTGCAAAATTTTGATTTGCGAAAACGGGCACATTTTAGCATTTATAAAAATTTAAAAATTATGCAGACATCCAAAATAGAAATATAGAAAAATATTATTCAGAATTGTTTTTGAACCGGAAAAAACACCGCATCAGGGAAATGTACCTACTAAACTGAAACTTTTCCTATTTTCGTATTAAGTACAGTAAAAAAATTCTACTTGTCGAAAAAACAAGTTTACCATAAACAAATCTGACATGAGAATAGATGTACAGGGTGTTAATAAATTAAGAAAACACGAAAATGCTTTAAAAGAGAAATGCCTACCATTATTTTTTATTTTAAATAAAATTATTAATAAAAAGTTGATTGATCGTAAAAGAAGCTTGAATACAAAATTTTACAGATGTACATTTTAAGATATTATCAAATAAATATTTTACCTACTGAAAATAAGTTTGTTTTGTATTTAGGAAGTGTTAAATTTAAATGTCAGGGTGTGCAGGCTTTACCTTTAAAAGTTCAGGGTGAATATTTAGAAGTATTTTCAATAAAATATAACATTGTACCTATAAGACACAGACACAGACCAAGACTTAATAGTATTGAAACGAATGTGAAAAAGCAAACTTTCCTAAAGCAATGCTGCACACTATGAACCAAAAAATAGAAGACGTAATTGCTTTAGGAGTAAATTGAACGAAACGAAACTATGAAGACGGAACAGGCACTTAGTAACCATAAAACAGATTAAAATGAAAAGAAACGATGATTTATTATTTTTAATAATTTCAAATTTAATTTCAGTAAAGTATGTGGTATCTAATACATACTCTTTTTTTTACTGAATGAGTTGTAATCATGTTTATTTTAGTAGGTAGGTGTATGAGTAAAAAAACCCTAATTAATTTAATGTTAAAACATATTTTTTTTATTTCGATATTTTAATTTTCCTTTAGTTTAATGATTATTTCCTTCACTGTCTTTATAAAATTCTGCTTATAAATATTAATCTAGTTTTGTTATCAGTAAACATTAATGGAAATGTTATTAATGCAATAAATCACATAAGGTTGTATAACGAATCGTAAATATCCGGAATTAACAGCTATCAATAACGGTTTAAACGCTGAAAATTGGTTAACTGTAAAAATTAATTTTGACTTAAACTAATATTGTAACAAGAGCAATTTTACGTAGGTAATTCTGTTCCAACAGCTTCGCTTATTTTGAAAAAGTACATTTAAGAAATTTTCGCAATTATTTAATGATGTTAAATGTAGGTATAGATAAATAAAGTCTAATAAAGATTTGGTACCTCTTTCGAGAGATTTAGATAAATTGTACGCTTCCAATGATGGATCATTCTCAAGTTCGATGATGAAAAATCTTACTATTAATTATTTACTACACAATATTTATTATTGCTAATTGTGCTTTAATAACTGTAAGATAATCTTTTTGTAAAAGGCCATAAACTGTCATATGACAGTTAAGTACCTACATAATTTAACTCGTACAAAAATTTTTGATTAGAGAATTTGTCGATGTTCTCATTTCAAATTGAGGTCTAACTAAACTGAGGGTTTTACAACTACCATATAAAAATAATAATGTAACGGTTGCACGGTCAATTTTGAAAGTAGGAATCAAACGCCCCTTTTACGCCCTTAAATATGAATCTAAATTGTTTGTGTGAAAAGTTGATATCTTATCGATTTCGTGTGCATTATTTCACGTTTTTTTAAGTACCTATGTCAATCACTAAATTTGTTTTCAAAGAAATGCACCTTAAGCAAATTTAATGAAAGCTATTAATTGTTAACTAACAGAATAAAATATGTACTAGTAAAAAAAAACAACTGGTTACAATTAGTAACTGTTTTATTTCGGTGTAGCTAAAAATGCGTATGTGTCTAAATTTTATTTTACACCCATCGAAAATAAATTAAAATAGATAAGTGAAACTCAACTTCAGTGTATTATGTAATAAAGGTCGTTTAAACACGTCCTCGTGTAGACATTTATTAATTATACTAATTAGTATTATAAACTGTTACTTCGAAGTAAGTTATGGAATATCGTATATTATGTAGGTATTAAATATGCAAGATTAAATACAAACAGAATACCTAAGAAGATTTTTCCAGAATTTAGCCAGACGAATTGTAATTTCTGTATTTGTATATGGTACCTACTTAATATCGGCTTTGAAGTTTCAATGTAAATTAGAAGCTTACAATTTCTGTTTATGAGCTTTCACGGTACCCAGTTTGCAAACGTACCAGTCTTTAAAGAAATATTCGTATAAAACCATACCTATTATTAGTGAAATATTTATAATAAGCTTTATTATTAAGAAGTAACCGAAAATATTATTTTTATACACGTCAGTTCAGAAAATCCTGCATTTCTAGATAAGTCTTAGACTAGAAAGAGTTTCTTTACCGAAAAGAAGAAATAGGAAAAAATAGTCTTTACAGTAGGTATACTTACCTACCTATCAGAAAATAAATAGTGATTAATATTAATTTGTTAATAATAAGTAAATAAATTTGTTGTCTGTATAAATGTTGAAATATGCTTAATTTAAGAAGCAAATTGCGCAGAAAGTGTTTATTGTTGTTGTCAATAAATAGTTTAAGAGCTATTATTTGTATTAATTGAGAACGTTTCAGGTTTGTGAATGTGAACCTAAGGCTCAAATTCATAAACTAAACTCGTAAGTCAATAAGCGAAAAGACTCATCGACTTCAGACGTAAAATTTGACTTCCTTTCACGGCTAAATATAAACATTAGATACGGTCCATATTAATTATGATAGAAATTGTATGTTTTTTTCGTAAAGTATTAGCGCAACAGTCCCGCAACCCTCATAACTATCAAACTTGTTGCCTTTCACTTATAAACGCGGAGAATAATATGGAAAGAGTATATTAATTTGCCGCTAGTTTAAATTGTTTGATAATAAATCGGTCAAAATCGGACCTCCAATTTGTTTGTGCTCTATAATTTTCATAATATTGCAGTTAAAATCGATCATTCGTAAGTTGTTAATATAAAAGTAATTGTCAAATTTAGTAACAATTGAAAAAAATGATGAATTTCAAAAATTGAGCCAAATTCAGACCCCTAATATAAGTGCCTATTTAAAATAATACAGGGAATTTTTGCAAAAAGAAAAACATTTATTTAAAGAAAAGGGTCGTTGACAAAAATCACAAACGTAGGTAATCGTCGTTTTCTGTACGAGTGCCCCACGGATTTGATTACCTAGTATAATAATCGCAATCTACAATAAATTTAATTACCTAAATAATATTACGAGAATTGAATTCGCATTTTTTAACATAAAAAATTAAACATATAACATTTTTAATTAGTTGGAATTACAACGATATTTTAGCAAACAAATTGGTTGTTATTTGCATCGAAACTCATTTTCTGATATACCGAAACTGATATAGATGCCATAAACGTATGTTAAACTTTTAATTATTAAATTAAACTTAATTCGTCGACGTTAGTATGTAAACTGAAATTCGAATTTATTTTTAGGTAACATTTTTGATGATGCCCTTAGAAATTGGTTGGTCAATTACAGTATCCTGGAAAGCGGGAGATGCAATGTGTCGAATTATGGCCTTCTTTAGAATGTTCGGTCTATACCTATCTAGTTTTATTCTCGTCTGTATTAGTCTAGACAGGTAAGCGATTTTGTATAATTTTACTGTTATAATGCTAATTCTATTTACCTATTTATATGTTTGTCTATTATATAGGTACTTGGAACCTATTTATTTTGTAGAATTTATTATTATTTTTTTTAATTTCTTTATTTAAAGTTGCTTAGGTATATTGGTAGTTAAATTCTTATTGCGAATGTTATTGGGTTCAAATTTGTTGACTGATGAAAACATTTACTTGATGATTTTTATATTAATTTTGATTGCCATATTTTTGTAATTAGTTGCATTTATATGTACTATATCTATCATAAAAATAACGAAACGAATTATGTATAAAAATTTTCGTAAGCTGTAAGTATTTGAAATATGATTCTAAATGAATTATCTTTTTTTTTTCATCAGTGGAAAAGTCGAAAGAGTAATATACAGTAAATAAAAATTCTATCAACGTAAATGTAATATTATTTAAATTTTTTTTAAAGCGTCGTCACGAAGTTTAGTCGACAAATCTGTTGACTTCCACATCACGCGCAGTTGTTGAAAATATGGGGAATTAAAAGAGTCGAAATACTAATTAATCTTTTCATTAAAAACGTATTACGTGTTTTCCAATCAAAACTTTCCTAATTTAAACCATTGTGATTTGGCAACAAGAAAAGATTCATTATCATCTAAAATAAGGATTTAAAATGAACTACTAAGCTCGTGCCCAACCTATTGAGGTTGGAATTAATTTTTATTTTCAATTCTTTGTATTAGGTACCAACATATTTTGTTTTATCGGCCGAGCACGAGTCTTTCGCGAGTTTCCCTTATTCTTGCAATTTACGTTTACGCACAATTTGATTAAATGGTATTTTTACCTTGTGGCCGAGCGCACTTCTCGATTTTTTCTTAACGATAAACTGTCGTGACAAATTCGTTCTTACTTAACAATGCTAGTCACGAGTTGATAAAATAACTGGTGTAATTCGATTTGTGTTACAAAGAAATTATTATAATTTGTAGACGTGTTACGATTTAAAATTTGCGGTAAGACGAGCTTTCGAGAGCAGGTGTATTTTATTGCTTATAATCATACAGATGTGATTAAATAAATAAAATGAACTGTTTAGCAACGAATGCTGTATGACTTATACGTATGTATCTAGAGATTTAAATAGAGGTATTTACATGTGCGCAGGCAAACAGTTATTTCAGAAAAATAGTTTTCGAGTAAGCAATTACTATATGTCTGGGCAAATAGTTTGAAGAATTATTAAATTTTTATTTGACTAGGTAAATAGTATTTAACCAGGCAAATAATATTTGTTCGAATTCTTTTTAGGCAAATACAACATATCTGTGTTATTATGCAAAATACCATAAATATGTGCTATTGTAAATTTGAATCTCGGAAACGGGAATCGGGATACGAAATCTTGGAATCGGTTTGCCGTTTGCAATTCAGTCGGAAAATTCGCCGATAAAAATTCAACGACTTATAGTTCGTCGAAAGGAAAATTCACCGATTATAAAATTGAATTCACCTTATCTGAGCTAATCTAAACTCACCTCTTCTACACTAACCTCATCTGCATTAGTCTAAACTCACCTCATTTACATTAGAAACACCACTCATTTACACTTAAAATTCATATTGAAACATAAAAGTCAATCTACTTTCTACTTTACTCGAATCTATTCTAACTAGCACTTTTTTAAATTATAAATATTACCAAAATGCTATTTGTTTCTACAACGGTTCCGTCAAATAAAATTTGCTTAGGAAAATAGCGTTCAAATATAAATAAATATTAAAAAGCTATTTGCCCTGGCATATATTATTTACCTAGTCAAAAGTAATTTTCCTGTGACATATATATTAATAACAATTAATAATATATATATATATATATATATATATATATAAATACCTACATAGTTGAACAAGTTTGATAAGAGAAACCGAAAACGCAAAAACCTATTTTATTGTATTATTCAATATTATTATTATTATTTAATAATATTTAAACTTGTAAAAAGTCTATTTTTGCTCAATTTTGACATTACAGTTAGTCAAATATTTCTTAATACATAGGTAGACAGTTAAATAAACAGCATGAAACGTTTT
This sequence comes from Rhagophthalmus giganteus, assembly GCA_036326145.1. Lineage (NCBI taxonomy): Eukaryota > Metazoa > Arthropoda > Insecta > Coleoptera > Rhagophthalmidae > Rhagophthalmus > Rhagophthalmus giganteus. Next base: position 67,478,458 of record JARFJA010000001.1, on the reverse strand, counting down.
GTTTGGTTTTAGAGTTAAAAATACAAGGTGTATTTGAATTAATGTCGCTGAAAAAGCTACGAGCACGTGAGATCAAAAGGAGCCTAATTAAAAAAAATCCTAAAGTCAATAATTTATAGACTTATTGCGATTATTAATTTAATAATCGTCTTACTCAAGATTATCTACAAACAGATGAAATATATCTACTCTTTCCAGTTTTTATAATTTTAGTTTATACAAGCGGTTTTGTCAATACCTACATGTCTTTAAACCCTCCTCTTCTATGTAACAAAATCCTTAAAGGGAATGTAATGAAGCTCTTTTCATGCTAACCTTGTCATCAAGTAAAATAGGTATTAGTTTAGTATAAAGGTAAATTAGTAAAAGCTTCAATTTAAAAATATGGTACTTATAAAATAATTAAAACAGTGACAGAAAATGGTACTTATTAAACAATATCCTTGACGAATATAATTTACGATTAATTATTTTTAATTAATTTTATAATTTTATTTTTTAATTTTATAATTCAAGATTAGAATTCTTGTTTACATTTCGAGATAACTGTATTTTCATTTTAATGTAATTTTTATTTTTAATAATACCAAAAGTAGATATAAAAAAAGTAACAAAAATAAGAATCTCCAGTAGGTATGTACCTAACGGTTTTACATAATACTATTTATGATATTTAATATAATCGCAGAATTTTTTATTATTTGCCTACATATTATTTTCTCAAAGTTTTAAAATTGTTCAAACTGTTTAACTCGTTAAATTTTCCAATTTAAGGTTTTATTTTTTCTATTACTTTTATGTAACTACCCGTTTTTTTTTTCATTTGATTAAAAACGTTAGTTGCAAAAATGAATAATTAAATAATACCGTCAATAATTGACTTCGTTAAAATGTAAAAATAATTACATCGTAGTGGATTATTCGAAATTCTATAGAAAACAAAAATTGATTTTCAATTGTACCTAAACATAGCTGTGCACTTGGAAACTATTATTGTAAAATAATGGTTAGACAAGTTAGACGATGTATAGAAAATTCCGTGTTGTTGAATTAATACGATACAATCGTTTACTGCTATCTTGTAAATTTATTATTGAAAATTAGAAAGACACACAACAAACATTTCAAGTTTTGTAAGTAGTTAATAAAAAAATCCAGGAAAGTAGATAATAGCCCAGTAAAATTAGATTTTAACTATAAAAAAATTATTAACAAGCTGGATTTTTGTGTGGACCTTTATTTTTATGTTTTGAACTAAACCTCAAAAGTCCCCTTCGATAGTGTGTACGCAAAAATTGTTAAAGAGGGCGAAAAAAGATAAAATTCAGATTCTCGAAATTATTTTGAAAACTATCAATTTTTCGAAAGGTTATTATTAATGATTTTATTGACAAAACAAAATAAAATAAATGAACGAATATGTAACATGAATACTACAACTAACAATGATATAATAAACAAACTAAGAAATGTAACATTAAATAACAATAAGATTACAATAACCAAATTCAGTAAGAAATACTTAACTAATACACAGATGACAATCAATCACATCTAACACATATTCAAGGAAGGAAATTTATATAACAAATTAGTACGAGGTGTGGGATAGTAAAAAGGTAAAATCTGCCGGGAAGAATACACAAGTACCTAAAAATTGATCAAAGAAAGAAATATAAATTGAAATATATATATATATATATATATATATATATATATATATATAAATATAAATTGTAAAGAAATATAATGAAAATTTCATTTCTTCTCCAGATCAAAGAACAAAAGTCAAACTAATGCATAAGGCAAATATTTGATCTAAGTACTACATTTTCTATGTATATCCTAGAACATTGTGATATGAATTCTAAATCACTCTGTAGAGCGGATAACTATCAAATAAGCAATGAAGCTCGTTACTAAATGTTAACAAGTTTTAGTGAATCCAGTACATTATCAGAATTAACAATAATACGAATATATTATTCAATGCGAATTAGGCCTATTGGGGACAGCACATAAAAAAAACGGGCCTAGTACTCGACCCCTACGGTACTGTAGAAAGGAGTACACTTTTTCTACAAATTACAGACATTAACACTTTGTCACGCGGTTTACTCGAAAAGAAACAGAATGTCTGTTTTATACACGAAGATCCTTAAAAAAATAAAGAACGTTTGGCGGTAATGAATTTGAAACAGCTGATTGGCAATTTAAAAAAATAGGTACCTATGTATGTATTTATCGTTTATAGTTTCTTGCGAATCTTGCTATCCAAATATCAATCGACTCATTTCAGTAAATTAAAACTGATCATTGACTGACGTTTGTATTTGTTATGCTTTTCCGTTAATTTAACAAAAATATTTTTGTTTGCATTGGCGTAATTGGAAAGTTATATAACAAAGAAATTCAAGGAAAGCTTTGACAATTCACGCGGAGAATGGCAAGGTTTTACAACTATTATTTATTTTTTAGTCCATTATTACATAATTAAAGATCATTAAAAACAGAATAAAATGACATCAAATTGAACTCTCTAGGAAAAATAATTTTTGAATTACAGCTACACTTCGTCCAAACCTATATGCAATCCACGTCATCAATAAAAGGTTACTAGATGATGACGTTTCACAGAGTGCTATCACCTCGTACTTCGTATTTTGACAGTTCTAATAAATTGTAATCTTTCTTTATACCATCTAATGTGTGCGCAGGTAAATCATTTATAGAATATGTCACTTTTCAAACTTTAAACCGAATTACAAATAAACAATCTAGTAACTTTTTGTTGATGACGTGAATTGCATATAACTTTGGATAGGCCATATTTAAATAGTTAAAGATGTTAAAAATTTGTATTTAATTAAAATCAATAGGTAGCTCAGAAACTATGAGCCCAAAAATCTGAAATTTTAGGTTTTTCGTTCTGTTAATATGTAGGCACCATAAATAAATAAAAAATCGTACAAATCTGAAATCTTAAAATGCAAAAATATTTTGTTATTGATCGATTTGACATGGAATGGCTCATATAAAGAAATATGTTTTTAGGTACCTATTTCTTTGTTATAGTTATTCTGAAAGCTCTGTTTATTCTCTAAAACATGTGTAAAACTAAAATGTTATACATGTAGGTAATAATATTTTCGTAATCTTTATACTTGTAGGAGCACCGAATTTGACACGTCGCGGCCGATATAAACAGATTCAAGATAATGAAAGTTACATTTTTTAATGGCCATTTTGGACTGCACGCTAGTGAAAGTGAATTTTACTTGTGGTAAAAATTTTAAAAAAGTTAAGATGGTCGAACAACCACGATTAACCGATTTAACATCGTAGGACCCTTATATTTTTACAGTGGAAGTGCACATATTTAATTGTAAGCTAGAAAATACAGAGTATCGATTTACATTCATATAAAAAATATGCACATATTAGGTATATCATTACTGGTTGGTATAATTTATTTATTTAAATTGTAGAAAGTTAAATAATTAAAATGTACTTTTTAAAACAAGGTTATCTACTAAAATTCTATAAAGAATAGAAAATATTTGCGTACTGTAATTTAAAATTTAAAAGCAAATCGTTTAATTATGTTTCTATATTGAAATAAATATATGTTGATCAATAAATTGTTCAAACAATTTACCTGTTTCCACTCATATTATTACTATTAAAAATTAATATTAAGAAGATACGCGAACGCTGTTTTTGTTCTTCATTATGTTCATTACGACAATTTTTTCGCTAAAAAGCATCGTACGCTAAATAAAAATTGCAGTGGAAGGAAGGCTTGAGGTCATACTGTTTCTGAAAAACCCCCATTTCTAATTTATTAGTTAATTTAACGTGAAATTTACTTAACAACAAAAATACCTAGATTACCTAAATTTATTTATTTATCTAGTTAATTAAAAATCTTTATGTTGTGTTTATTTTTCAGATATTATGCTGTTTTAAAGCCTCTACATTTAACCGGTGTAGACAGAAGAGGCAAAGTTATGTTAACTGCGGCTTGGCTGGGTTCCACATTTTGCAGCGCACCGCAGGTTAGGCGTTTTTCTTTTTATTATTATTGCCGAAATTTGTTTTAATTGTTGCTTTTAGATGATTGTATTTCACGTCGAAGTTCATCCAAATGTCACTTGGTACGAACAGTGTATAACATACAACGTGTTACCTTCGTATACGCACGAATTAACCTACGCACTTTTTGGAATGATAGCTATGTACGCGTTCCCGTTGTTTGTTATAATTTATTGCTACGGAGCCATAATCTTGGAAATTTTCCGCAGAACCAGAGATACAGATGGAGGTAAATATATAATATATTATTATCGTATTAATTACATACTTAATAGTTATTGATATTCATTTAAAATAGACTGCGTGCATCAATAAAAAAAAATTAGTAAATCGGTTAACACGTATACGTATAGAATTAATAATATAAAAATATATTACTAGTATTACAATGATAATTAACAATGATTTATTGCATTGTTATGGGCAATTAACTTTTGTAATTTTTATAGGTGCGTAATTTGTTGTATAAAAGTGTGTAAATAATTTAAAAATGCCTTCAACGTTTTAGTAATTTGGATGTTTTAAATGAACGGATTTTGTTAATCATTTTTTTTTGTTAAGTAGTACCTACTTGTTTAATAAATGAACGATAAATTATTTTATAACAGAAAAATTTCAATTATAAGTGCATATTTTCGTAATATTTGAATCGCAAACATTCGAGATTTAAATTTGGAAACCGTGTGCTATACGAAAGCATTATCTCCTATTTCCGATTGATTTCGTTGCTTCGTATTTCAAAAATGTTAAGTATTTACATACGTAACAATTCAACTGATTTTTCTTGAATGTTTTTTACGTCGCATCGTCTTAATAAGAGATTTTGAACAGTATTTCTTTGTAATGAATGTCGACTACACAATTTAGAAGTTAAATGAGGTATTTCCAGATCTAAACAACTACACTATTAATATTAATAGTTTTAGTAAAGTAAATTTCCTCTTGAACTTGGGGAGCAACCTATTGTTCGTTACTCGATTCAGTTAACTTAGAAACGGTGAACATAGTTAGTTGGGACGTTAAATTTATATCTACCAATTGTTATTTTTTGTAAAAGTTTTATTTTGTTTCTGTACTAATAAAAGTTTTAAAATAATATAATATATAATTATATAGATATGATACACTTTGAGATGTTATTTACGCGAAAGTTAACTCAAATTATTGCAATGTAATTTAGAATTGAACTAACGTAATAACGTTTAATGCAAAGTTAATAACATTATATTAATCAATTTCCAATTTAATGTTAAAATTAATTTTGAAAAATATATAGTTATTAAGTATACGCATGTCTTTGTTTTTAGTTGATCGAATTCGACGGTCAAGCCTAGGATTTTTAGGAAGAGCGAAAATCCGGACACTGAAGATGACTATTATAATAGTTTTAGTATTTTTCGTATGTTGGACACCATACTATGTGATGAGCATATGGTAAGTAGAATTTTTTTTAGCAAATAATTACGGCCACAAAGTTTGTAGTACCTATATCTACTTAGTAAATAATATGATCCAAGCTCCCATCGAACAAAAACCTACGTCATAACATATATACCGTCAAATTACAGATTTTTGTGGTGATTATTACACATCTTAGAATTAGAAAGTTGGCTCAGAATGGGTGAAATAGTAATAACAAGCTGGCCCCCTTGCAACCAAACAAAAATGACGTGTCACGACGTTTTCATTTAACATTCATATTAAATATTATACCGTTTTAATTATAATTTATAATGAAATTCGTATTGAAATGGATTCACATTTGAATATCAAATACTAAAATATTATTGTCGCAAGTTTCAAATAAACGTTAAATGTTATTTATGTAATTTGTTACAAAAAATATTACTTACAAAAGCTGTTTTTGTTGAAAAATGGGTTTGTAACGCAAAAATTATCAACCGAATAGCCTAATATTATTTTTAAATGTTTTAACTGTATTATTTGCGTTATAATAATACCTAAGTATATGTAATTGAACTATGTAGGTACTTACATATAGGTAATAGTTAATTCGAATCTAAAAATAATTTATTTTAATTTCTGCCATTTTATCGTAGAAACACTAATTTTTATTAATTATCCATCATGAGAAACCATCGTGTTCTATATACCTATACTATTATATAAATATCATAATTTATTATGATTTTCATATTTGCAAATTATTGAAACATCATGTCGGCTTATAGGATTTTTGCTTCTTCTTAAACATATTTTTATTATTATTTTTCCAGTTATTGTCTTAGTTTATCTGTTTGCATCTAGGTACCTTATAATTTCTACATTCGTCCATATGTTTAACTATTAAAAATTAAATCGTTTAGAACTGTATCTACCTACTAAAATAAAAGTCGACTCACAAAATTAAAATGGCGGTAATTGATAATCCAACTGTACCACTCATCGAATCTACAGATGATCATTTAATAATATCATACGTATTTTTAGATGACTAGATTCTTACATCATCACGATATTCGTACTTTTGTTTTTATCGGTTTTATCTTACAACAGCAAACAATGAATTATCGATTCGGTAATGTGTTACCTCAACTGAACTGTTTACTTGAATCTTAAGTTAAAAGGGAAATATTTGTATTGATGTTGCGATTTTTATGCACGTGTGTAGTTAATAGATGATAAGCAATAACCTACCTTACTGAAATGTAATCGTTTAATGTAGGTATACCTACCTAAGGCACATGACGTACCTATATGGATTTTGGAATTTCGCAGGAAATAAATTTAAACGACTAATTAAAAAACTAAAACTTACGTTACCTAAAAAAATGCCCACGTTTTTTCTAACATTTATTATGTTGTAAATTTGATTAAATAAAGTGAAATATTAAAATGCTATAGGTATGCGGAAAATTCAGCCAGTAATCGGTGTTCTTTCCAGACATCTACTAGAGAGATGACGCATCGTTGAGAGTGTTATAATTATGATCTTTAATTATTAATATATGAGTGTAGATAAACAAAATGCTCTTTAAATATTAAAGAGAAAAATTAAAAGAATAAAATATACAGTAGAAAAATCCTTTAACTGATGATTGTGCTTCTCTAGTTAATTAATATTAATGAAATAACCGAGAAAATAAAACAATTTTTATTTGAAAAAAATTAAAAGAATTACCTACATCCCTAAATTTTCGTTAATTGCATCGAAGTAAGTGTTTAAATTATAAGTAGATAATTGTCGGAAAATATCCATAATTTTAAAATATAGTTTTTGAGCTATTCGTAATTTTGCGAAAAATATGAAAAAAAATGTGATTCCTTAATAATTGCATTTTAATGTAATTAATATTTAAGCAGTTAAACAAGATATTTTAATATTTTTAATCGAGGTTATTAGGGACGAATTAATATTTTTAGTAAAAATGACTTAGGACAACGTTGATTTTATTTAAAACATCCGTAAATTAAATGCTGATCTTCGAAACTACAAGTTCAAACTTCTATTGTTCTAATTAAGGCTTGATCAAAAACAGAAAAGTATAGACAAGTCAAAATACTACACAGGTTAAATTGATTTTTAACGAAAAATAAAATATAGCACCAACACAATTCAACGCGAATAACCCAAGATTGTAGTTTTGAAAGTCATGGACACTTTATAAATGTTCTTAATTAGATAAAGAATTTAAAATGCAGCTTTAAATCATAGGTAGCTATTTCGATCAATGTTTTTCTGAAAAAGTCCTCAAGCGATTATATCTACAGGGTGATTAATAATGCGAAAAAATGAAACCAAATTCCTGAATTCCAAATTCTTGAATTCCTTGTCGGAAATTAAGAGAAGGGCCTTTTATATAAAGTTTTTAAAGTTATTTTCAACAAGGAATCGCTCCTTGAAGTTTTTTGCGTATATCCGAAATCACATCACCCTGTATATTCTGAAATATTTAAAATGTTGTATCTAATAACATATCTATATAAGTCCTATAAGTCTATCCTCTATATCTAATAAGTATATTTGAATAAATCCCAGATTACAAATATGCCCAAACATCGTGTGTATTATTACATAATATCGAGAGTTCATAAAATTGCTAAATAAATAGGCAGCCAGCAGATATGAAGAATATTACGTTTGCTTTTTCGTAAACCTGGGTTTTACAGGTTTCTTACAAAATGACGGTGTTTCCAATTGAAAAAGCAAATGTCATACACGCGCTTCTACCGATAATAATCTTGATTTACTGTCAGCATTTTATGAGTATTCAAGAAATACATATACTAAATCTTTCATATTGCTTACAATCTGATTATATTTTTGTTACTTAACCAAAAGCAAGTGTGTAGGAGCTGTAAAACCAAAAACAAAATAACGTATATTAATTACTTTACCACATATAAGAAACATTACTCTTCTAAAAAAAATAATTTTTTACAGCTATGTTTTTTTTGTTGCTAACACAACCTATACAATTTACAATAAAATTGTTGAATTAATACTGTTTAGTTTATGTAAATTGCCTGCCAATGATATATTTTCATTAATATACAGTGGCCGGCATAAAGTTGGACACAAATGGAAAACTTTTTTATTTGAAATTTTTCAGAAAATTGTATTCTTTATAAAAATCTTTGCATAGTTGCAAATTCAAAATACACATGTCAAAATTTGGATATAAGCGTATCCTTTCGTATACGAGGGACGTTCAAAAAATATGAAATCGGCTCAAGAGTAAAGTGCCCTTATTTTTGAAAATATACAAAAATGTTATTTGGAAAAGTTTTTTACAATTGCAAGAAGGTATCGAATACAAAGTCCTAGTCACTTTATTAAAAAAAAAACTTTTGATCTATTTTTTTCTATGTACAATAAAATTGCCAAGTTTTGTTTTTTATTTATATTATTTAAATGTAATTACTTTGTTCCTATTTTTTATTACTCAATAAATTTTGTTAAAGACGACGTATTTGTTTGTTCTTTTTATAGTCGAACGTCAAAAATTCGATTATTTTAGCACTAGTTTCAATAATGATAATTATCTAGTCATCAGGTGGTCGAAAGTCAAATTCGATAGAACACTTTAATGTTTCCCAATAATAAATCAATTTTAAATAAATTCATTTTATGTAATACATACAGGGAAAAGAAAAAAGTAGGCCTAAACGGTAAAAACAATATTTTTGAAACAAGTGACTGTAACTTACTCGTACGTGACATATTCTTGCAATTATAAAAAACTTTTCCAAATAACATTTTTGTGTATTTTCAAAAATAGGGGTACTTTACTCTTGAGCCGATCACATATTTTTGAACGTCCCTAGTATACGAAAGGCTATATTCAAACTTTAACATGTGTATTTTGATTTTGGAACTATGCAGAAGTTTTTACGAAGAACAAAATTTTTCGAGAAATTTCAAAAAGTGTTCCATTTGTGTCCAACTTTATGCCGGTCACTGAATATATAGGTATATAATATACATATATATTAAACAACTTCTGTAAATAGAAATAAAATATTTTTTTTTGTATCATGGCTTACATTTTTTTTTAAATCAAGTATTAGTAATTAAATGAATCATAACTACTGAGGGATACTTTTTGGGCCAATGTTTATTGAAACTTTTTCAACCTTATGAGGAGCCTTGCTCAATCCCTTATTTTGGCCAACTATTTTAGGACCATCCTGTATACCCAGCAACGACGTAAATAATTTTAGGACCAATTGCAAAAATTCAGAGATTAGTCTTTAATTAGTCGAGTTCGAATTAAATTGTCGATTTAATTTTTTTAAGGGTAGATTTTAGGTTTTACAATTTGTTATTATTAATGTTGATACAGGTTTTCATAGATACATAATTATTATCTATAGGAAGAATCCTGAGAGGCAAGTTAATGACGTGTCAGTTGCGATAAAAACGATAGCAAAATATTTTTGTAGTACATATTTACTATATTGGATTTGTTTTAAAAAATTGCATTAGTTAAACATATTAATTTTACCTAGGTAGATACATATTTTGATAAGAATTCGTAAAGTAGGTACCTAGTCATTATATTGTCCTTAATTGCCCCAAGGTAAAGCAGTCATGCTTTATCATTATCTCGTAAATGTACAAGCTAAACAGTTGAACCTTTGTTAATGGACATGAATTTAAAATATGGCGACGCTCGTTCAAACGAAAAGGGGTTGCACGTACAGAAATTAATAGTTTCAAAATATAGGTAGATATTATTTAACTTGTAAAATACAATAATTTGTTATTTAACAACAAATACGTTAAACTTTAACGGCTACGTTAATTTTATGGCTCTTCGAGTCGGATCGAAATGCTAAAAGTTTTAGAAAAAAAAATACAAGAAAATATTATAATTGGTGATTCGAGAAACAAATTAAACTTCAAGTCAGCAAGGCTTTAGACGTTCTACGAACAGTAAATCCAATATTCGCAACAAGAAAGGGTATCTCGCCCGTATTTAACGCAAGCGAGGTCGCTTAGGTGATCCTATTCTTAACTTTGTTCTAAATTTATTCCAAGTTATAAATTATTATAATCTAATATTTCAACTTAAATAGTGAAACTGCCGTCAACGAGTATAACGCATGTGTATTGCAAATTATGTATCTAACTAAATCAAAATTTGACAAATACCTACAAAATAAATTAGCTTATTGTTTTGATTAATTATTACTTCATTTCGAAAAATTAAATAATTACACTTCATATTATTAATTTAGCTTGAAATTCGCTTAAATCTATTGATAAAAGAAATTGCATTGAATATCTGTCAGAATTTAGTAATACTCCGTCGAAAGCGGATTTCGAAGATAAAGTTTTAGGTTCGAAAATTTGTATTCTTAACACTTAACGATTGTATAAAAAATTACTAGTAAGTATGTAATATACGTGCGAAATGTGCACACTTGACGCGCGTATTCGCCTCGTTTTCGTTTCGGTGATAAATCTTCAGGTCTCTGATGTCGACGCGACAAGACGCGCACTTTAGAAAAAATTCACGTAAACTTTATCTCGAAGCTCTAATTTAAACAATTCAACCTTTGATTGCGAACCGGTAGTCGACTAAAGGTTTATAAAATCGACTTGTTATTCAATTTATAATAAAAAAGAAATATTTTTATAGAATGATTTAGAATGTAGAAAGCCATCAAAACTGCAGTAGTTCAAAAATGTATCAAAAAGTTAAAACGAATTTTATTCCTTTTAAAAGTACCTATGTACCTAAAAATTTACCCCGCTAATAAAATAGGGCATAGGGGCGATTTAATAGGCAACGTGACGTAATTCGTTATGAAAACATCACAACATGATTGCTTCTTTCTCGAGTCTTTTGAGGGTTGGCTAACAATTAAGTCGCAGGATACGAAGTTGATTTAATCAACAATGCGGTCAAACCTTTTTCTAATAATAAGCGATAGATATTTTTACGACTAATGGGAAATTCGACATTTGTGAGAAGGCTTATTTTTCAAGTACACAGTAATCTCCTTGGATTCCATAAAATAAACCAAACACTCGGGAAAGTAAAACAATTAAAAAAGACAATATTTTATATATTTACGGAAATCTTATAAACTAATAAAATTTTGGAAAGTTAAAAATATATTATGGAAATCAAAAGAAAATTTCAAATAATTAATTAAACGACGTTTTAGTTTATGTTTCTAATATTCTTACAATTAGGAAAATTTTTTAGGTAGGTAGTCATAAAATTAGAAATAGTTCAATCGTCGAACTATTTTTATTGCAACGTTTTACAAATGTTAAATATTTTAGACATATTATAGACAATTAAAATTTTAATTTGATAACATTAAAATTCAAATCAAATGTAGTTATAAATTGTTCGTGTTGTAATGGTTCGTGTAACCTATTAATGTTAATCGAAATTCTCAAAAATATTTAAATTAATTATTTTAAAATCGTTATAAACTGTATTTTTATATTTTAAATACGATTTATTTATTTTACGCAAGGGTATTTTATGTATGTTTTATGAACTGTGGGTTATGTAAGTAACTAAATATGTACTTATGTTATTTTGATGACTGTAACTGATACGTTTTCGAATTTTCAACTTCATTTACCGAAAAATATACCTATATACGTTTCAATAAATTTGCTTTTAATGACTTGTTTTGATAAATTTTCCATTAAAATGGCTTTTGTAATGCATACGTAGCAGATAAATACATCTATAATAACAACCCATCTACGAACAATTCGTCAAATTAAAAGTTTCCCGATTTATTAATATAAAAGATAATATTGGATTTAAGGCATGGTACGATATGAATATGAATGTTTGAATGCTTTTTATATTTTTTATTTTAAAAATATATAATAAACAAAATAATAATTATATCTACTATAAGAAGGGTCACAATGAAACTAAAAAATTACAACTTGTCAATTAAACAACAATCTGTATTGTAAACATTACTCAAATTCTTAGTAGATAAATAGTTAATATGCAGTGAAATCAAATGATAAATGACATCTTTACCATAATGAATCTAAAATGAATCTGTATGACACATACGCAGTAACATCTAAATAAAGTTCTTAGAATTCAAAATTAGCATTGAATTTTTCTAATGTAAAACGGAAATTAAAAAAAAATATATAAATCATTCGACCAACTGTTTTGTAGATGTATTTTTCTATGTGTAAACCCATTCTAATATGCTTATTTACATTTATAATTTATTCTCCGAATCAAACATTAAGTTTGTTCTGTATAAAACAATAAATTATATTTCGTTAGTTTGTTAATTGTAAGCACAGTATTTTGTATAATAAAAACTGTTTTATGTAGCGATAATGAAAAGCAACTGAACATAATTAATCGTAAGTAAATAAAATTTAGAATATTATTTAAAATAGTGTCTTCTGTTATAATATTCATTAATTTATTGTTTAATCGAATATGTATACTACTAATAAGAAAAGTTATTATATTGTAGTTATTTAGTTTACCTACTTTACTAGGTAAATTTTGTTTTTTTTTCAAAAACGATTATTCCAATAATTACATTTTAAAGAATAACTATTAAATTGTATACAAAATGTTGATGTAATAAGGTAAATATGATATACCCACTAATAATAAGATAAAATTCAACACTATACAGGGTGTCCAGAAACTCTCTAGCTAAATAAAAACGTCGAATTTTTAAATGATTTTATATCGATCTGACTTAAATCGCCTCTATACAAAAACGCTTCCCATGGGAGTTACAGCCCTTTGAAGATGGTGCCTTGCCATCAAATTTATTTCAAATATCTTTAAAACGTCGTTAATAAAAAAGATTAAACTTTACACAATAATTGATTTTTAAATGTTCAATTTATTAGTGTAAAAATGAATTTTTTATTGCGATCATACGCGTATTATTTGGGGGCTCCGTACGTTATAAATCATATACTTTTTTTGACTTTTTGTCACTTCTGACGTCAAATTTCAAAACTTTAATGTTTCTTCTAACTATTTTATTTTTATTTTTGTTTATTATCGCTATGATGCATCATTTTCGAGAAAAATCACTTTTCGTGAGAACTTTTCGTGTTTCCTTGCATACACATAAGTTCTGCAATATTACTAAATTCAGTACCAATAATAGAAGTTGGCTTTGACAAATCAACAAAATAAGAACTGTGTAAATGTGTGTTATTAACGAGGTTTTGAAAGTATTTAAAAAAAAATTAATGGTCAGACGTCATTTTCAAAGGGCTGCAACTTGCATAGGAAGCGTTTTTGTATAGGGGTGATTTAACTCAAATCGACATAAAATCATCACTAGAATTCGACGTTTTCATTTGACAGGAGGAGTTTCTGGTCCTGGAGGGTTCCTGTATAATAATAATTGTTATCAGAAAAAGATGAAAACTTTAAAACGCGAATCGGACGAATTTAAATCGTTAAAATAAGGCATAAATAAACTTTAGGTTAACCAAAAATTTTCGACCAGTCTAAAGTTAAATTAAAATCATTCCGAAACTGAATTCCTTGCGGCAGATGCCCCGGGAAATTGCGTTTTCCTGTTTTTTTAACGCTTTACGTTGAAATCGTCTAGATAATTTACTTTTCGTAATTTTATTTAAGATTAAAGCGCCAGGTCAATTAATAAACTTTATTTGTTTGTGTTTGTCTCAATTCAAAATCTTACAGTAATAATGGAGTTGTAGTATTTAATAATATTTAAATGTAAACTATTTTCAAGATTTAAAATTAGGTACGTAACGAACTAACGATATTTGAATTATTCATTGAAGCAATTCTCTTAAGAGTAAAGTTCTATTTAGGGGAATATAAATTATTTCAGTTTGTTTACTGTGTTAAAACAGATCATAGTATTAATACAATCAACGTTATAATAAATTATAATATGTATAGTTGATTCACTGTATTTTGGCGAGTATGTCGTTTTATTCAAAAATACTGCGATGCAGTCAGTCCTGTATAGCCTTTAGATATTTTTATAAGTAAATAAAAATAGAACACGACATAAAACTAAATAGATAGTATAGTTCCGAAAATAATAAAATAATGCAACCGCATTACTTAAAACTATGTACAATATTATATACTTTATAGACATAAATGCTGTTCTCGTGTAAATAAAAGATACGTAAGTAAACTACTTAGAAATCTGTTTCATATCTTTTTGTAGATATACCTAGATTAATGGATTTTGTAAGTATACTATAAAACTCAACGTTGCGATCATTCTTAATAAATGTTACTCCTATGTAGGTGGTACATACCTACTTCTCAAATCAGAATTCGCACGACGATAAAATAAAACGAATAAAATATTTTTATAACTATACTTACTTAAATACAATAAAAATGCTGCCGTATTTCAATATTTCGTGCTTATTTTCAAACAAACTATATTTATTTACCTAATTTGAAAATAATATATATTTAGGTAAATATTACATTGTAAAAATTTAAAAAATCACAAGAATTTTTTTAATTAGAAGAATTAATTTGAATACTTATTTAAAAGCAGTCTGAATAATCTAAAAAAAAATTTGCATATTAAAAAAGCTCGTTATTTTTGATTGTTTCAGGTTTTGGTGTGATCGTGAGTCGGCTTTGCAACTTGATCAAAGAATACAAAAGGGTCTTTTTTTATTCGCGTGCACCAATTCCTGCATGAACCCCATCGTTTATGGTTTTTTTAATATTCGAAAACGACACAAACGTGAACAGGTGAGAACAAGACTGTACACTCTTAATACAGCGAATAGCAGATTATCTACGCCTACCGTCGAAGCTCGAATTCCACAACCGTTTGAAGTGTCTCTAAAAGTTTTGAAGAGATAACTAAATTTTTAAAGTTCAATTAAGCATAAATCTTATTAATATTTATTTTTGTGTTTACAGGGTGTATACAAAATGGCGCATAAGCTCTCCAACACGTTGCAGAGGAATCTTCATTATAAGATATGGAAAAAATAACTAAAACAATCTGTCGTTATTTTTAACGAAGTTATTAGCAAAAACCTGCGTGTTAGAATTGGTTATATTTCGAATATTTATGTACATCTCTTAAAATGTTAATAAAACCAAACTAAATTACTTGATAATCAAGCTGTCAAAGTATGACAAATTAAAATATTTTTCAGATCATCGTTGCCAAATTCATTTTTTTTTGGTTATCATAATAAAGATTTAACAATTTAAATACGATTTAATAGCCAATTATTACGAGTTATTTCGACATGACGAGACAATAAAGGTACTTTAACCTTTTGTGGGAAATATTGCAGTTTTAAAAATTCGCAGAAATGAAGAAGTTGAATTTTCAACTTTACCTCTTTATGTCGATAAGAATGGTCAAGGAGTAATTTCTTCAAGTATTTCTTTGGGGTTTCTTGAAGGACCCTTTACGACGTACTGGAGAGCTTATGCGTCATTTTATATACACCCTGTATTTCGATGCAATAAATAAATAAGGATAACACGAATACAAAAATACATAAAACTAGATTTTAATTATCTATTTTATATTAAATGAAATTAAGACTGATTTAAGAATAATTAGGTATTATGTAAATATTAAGCGAATATACTTACAGTGTGTTCCAACGAAATGTTTCTATCGGGCTTTTTTGTATCTAGCTAACAATTTTTGAAGTAAGGAAAACAGTTCGTTATTATGAATTTATCTATTTTAGGCTAATCCCTCTAAAAAAAAATAACAACCCCAAAATTATCGAATAGAAATAAAACACGCCATTTTAAGATGTCCATTCTATTCTTCTTATAATGATGGCAGTTTGTTTTTTAAATTTTAGCCAACGGTTTTTGACAAAAAGTGTTTTGAATTGCGGATAAAATAAAAATTCAATTTTTACCTATTCCTTATTCCCGTTTAGATTTTTGGGGATCGTTACTTTCCCTTAAGAGGTTAACCAAAGTAGTTGAATTTATAATGTACTGTTTCATTCGCAAACAAAAAGAACGTGTCTCTGTGTTTTTCAAAAAAAATAATTAAATATTAGATTCCGAAAACTCCCATGAAAACTTTTCGTTTGGGACATACACGGTGGTGTATAAAAGCAAACTTCGACCACTTGGCGTTGTAATATAGTGTAATATATGGTAAACATATCTGATAACTTCAATTTACAACAATTAAATTTTTACTACCGCCATTTAATGTATATAAGTATCTGTTGCAATAAGATTTTATGAGTGAAATGCGCAATGAAAACGCAAATTCAAACAATATCTATTTGTAAGCGGAAATGTTCGGTAACATAAAATATATGGAATTGTGACGCATACGCTCTTTTGCAATGTGCTAAAGCGACAGACGAAATAACTCTAGATTAGGATTTTCATCTACGTATAAAGTGGATAGGTACCGAATATTGTTAACCAATAGTTAAACTACGGAATATTTGATTTTAGACGACATTTGACGAATTAATTCCACATAAATTCGGTGTTTTTTCACCGAGTGTGAATAATATATATATATATATATATATATATATATATATATATATATATATATATATATATATATATACACGTTATATGTATCTAACGAATAATGGGCGAAGAAAGTACAAAGAAATAATTGCTCTAGATTATTGCTTTGCTATACCTATAATAGAAAAATAGTGATTTTCGAATTTATACGTGGATATATGGAAATACCGGACCTAAATAACTACCTAAAAAACTTATCCGTATGTCTTAGTCTTATTTACAAGATCGACCGAAAACTATTATTCGCATTATTCTTAATTAATTATTTTTGTATCTACCTACTTTATATATTTTTGTATTTTACTTTTACACGTTTTATTTATAATAATTTTATTTTATGTTAATTTTGTGAATTGTATTTATGCATTTATTGGAATAGAACCTATTAAAACAATTACATTTTTATTTATATTATTTTTTAAAATAGCCTGTATTTACGAATCGTTAAAGACGTACAAGGGCATTTATTAAGATTAATGCGATAGTTAGAAAATTTTGATAACATTAATTAACATTTTTACAACGCCAAACCATGTATATCTACAACAGTTGTTACACAATCTAAACACATGGAAATATCTAATTATGCCAAAATCTTATACGAGGCTGATAATTGTCAAAAAAGACAAAATATGATTACACCGAAAAAATTAAATTAATTAAAAGTTCTAGTTAAAGTAAAATTTTCTTAATATTTAATTTTTCTTGAACGTAGACACCTCAATACCTAGTTGATTACATTTTAATCCCGCGAATAAAGAGCTTCGATCGTATCATAATTTTCTAAGTTTAATAATTTTATCCCATTTAATTCGAATTGGTATCTCTTTATAATAACCGAGATCTTATGTTGAAAATATTCTTGTGGGTACACAATATATATCTACTTAAACAAACTACACCTTTTGAAAAATTTCAAGAATGCTTATTAATAAGCAAATTTCCACATATCTGTATTTTAAATGTTAGTAAAAACGCGAAACATCAAATCGTTTCATTTAGAAATATAATAAATATTTAAGAATGTACCTAACACTGTAGAAAAAATGAAATTGAAAAAAAAATTGTTCCAGACTTTTCCAAAGTTTATTTTCAGAAAACTACACGAATTACCTCGGGAAGTATTCCGCTGCCCGATCTTCACGAAAATAAAAACGGTATACCGTGAATCATTAAATGCCCTGTTCGGACTTTTTGTTCAACTTCTAAATAAGTAAATACCTAATCAATAATTGGTGCCCATTAGGCTTTTTTGCCCATTTTTTTAAAGCTTTATTTTCCGGATACTGCAGGAAATACCACAAAGTTCGTTTCACGTACCGTGAAGAACGCGAATATACCGTGAACTTCCAAATTTATAGTCACTTTAAACTTGCATCGGCCTGGGGCGAAAATACAAATTAAATGCCTTACCCCCTGACAAAATATGATTACAGCGAAAAAGTTAAATTAATTAAAAGTTCTAGTTGAAGTAAAAATTTTCTTAATATTTAATTTTTCTTGAACGTAGACACCTCAATACCTAGTTGATTACATTTTAATCCCGCGAATAAAGAGCTTCGATCGTATCATAATTTTCTAAGTTTAATAATTTTATCCCATTTAATTCGAATTGGTATCTCTTTATAATAACCGAGATCTTATGTTGAAAATATTCTTGTGGGTACACAATATATATCTACTTAAACAAACTACACCTTTTGAAAAATTTCAAGAATGCTTATTAACAAGCAAATTTCGACATATCTGTATTTTAAATGTTAGTAAAAACGCGAAACATCAAATCGTTTCATTTAGAAATATAATAAACATTTAAGAATGTACCTAACACTGTAGAAAAAATGAAATTGAAAAAAAAATTGTTCCAGACTTTTCCAAAGTTTATTTTCAGAAAACTACACGAATTATCTCGGGAAATATTCCGCTGCCCGATCTTCACGAAAATAAAAACGGTATACCGTGAATCATTAAATGCCCTGTCCGACTTTTTGTTCAACTTCTAAATAAGTAAATACCTAATCAATAATTGGTGCCCATTAGGCTTTTTATGCCCATTTTTTTAAAGCTTTATTTTTCGGATACTGCAGGAAATGCCACAAAGTTCGTTTCACGTACCGTGAAGAACGCGAATATACCGCGAACTTCCAAATTTATAGTCACTTTAAACTTGCACCGGCCTGGGGCGAAAATACAAATTAAATGCCTTTTTATTTAAATAAAGCATTCAACGCAAAACAATCGACGAGAAACTAAATAAATTAAAATATCTACAAAGAATACGAATTTATTATTTTATTGGCACAAATAAAGATTTACGTAAATCTGAAAAAACCAAGATAAAATTTATCTTACGGTGAATATGTTTGATTTAAACAAATTCACAACTTTATCCGTCTCGCGTTTTATGCTAAGCCACTCGACCAGCGATGGCATATGTAGTCGTAACACGATATGCGTCAATATACAGAGTGATTCATAAATAATGCGAAAAACTCCAAGGGCGATTCAAGAGAATTTTATTACTCTGTGTAAACATATATTACGGTAAAGTGTAGCATGGGCAATGATAGAGCTATTAGATTAAGTTTTTTAAAATTTGTAACATAAGCTTTATTAGGTACAACAAGTTTTTATAGCGTAAAATAGTACTATTGAAATAAACTTTTAATTTTAAAATAATTTAGAAATTTCATTTAATACGATTCACTGTGGTGGGTACACTTTGTCACATTGACAGTATGAAAGATATGTCACAATTTCGTAGTACTTAACATTGCGATGATGCGAATGCACTCGAGTAATTGCGAATTATTTAAAACGTTTCCTATACACAAGTTTATTTCTTAATAGGAGCCCAAAAGACACCCTACGGAAACCGTACAACTGGCATTGTTAGTCCTAAAACGTAATATAAGCTATAAATGTTGTTAATATGGATACTTTAAAAAAGATTAACTTACACAGCTAAAAAATTCGATTTTCGGCTCACGAAACTTGTATGTACCATTATTATATGCTGCGAGCGTGTTTTAATTTATTTTCGTTAATTTTAAAAATAAAATTCAATTTAAAGAAAAAAAAAACACATGTTGAAGCTTTTCAAATGCACAATTATTTGAATTACCTGCAATTTTTTAATGTTTATAGTAAAACATTTGTGGATGAACCGATATTATATTTCAATTTTAAACAATATGGAAAATATAAGTAAATTAAAATCGCGAGTATACATTAATTACGCGTGTAATTCCTAAAATTATTTATTGAAACATTTATAAATATTAAATAGGTAGCCCTTTTTAATACTTTAATATTTAAGAAAAGCACATTTTATATTTAGAAATTTACGATTAATTAAGATTGTATTTGTTAAAACAAATAGTTAAAGATTAATAATAAGTAATAGAATCTGCTAGCACCTTAATTACGAACGATAGCGGTGCGTAGGTTATCTTAATGACAGTTATTATCGACCATATCTAGTGGTACCAAGAGAATTACATTTTAATCCCTTGCTGACCTTTCGTAAACTGAATAACCGTTGATTAACGTTGATAAACGGATACGGGGTGGAAAAAGTGGAAAACGAAGTTTAGACTTCGTACTTATTATATTCTTATATACTTATTATATTTTAGTACTTTTTCTAGATAGAAGTTGTTGCCTCCTCTTACAATTATTATTTGAGGATTGAATTCGAAAAGTTTCGCGCGTAATCAAAAAACACCCTAACAATTAATAAGTCGTTCTTTTAAATCACACTATAACGACAAAGTAATAATGTTCTCGCTGAAATCTCAGATATTAGAGTTTACAGTAGACCCTCGTTAACACGAACTCGTCCGGGGTACGAAACTCGTTGTTATCGTGTTAAAAAAAATTGTGTTAAGCGAGTTTTAGTTAATTACGAATTAGTTGGTATTATCCGAAGCGAGCAACGTTATTTTGTTTTTCAATATTACATTTTGTATTTAGGTACATACATCTTTTTTAAATGTGTGTGCCAGGCGATTCAGCTAACCTGTCCCAAACTAATAACGCGACAGATATTAGAGATGGAAAGATGAATTTTTGTAAAAGTAAATTTGGGTTAAAAATCTATTTTCTTCAATTTTACGAACCATATCACCTCCAGTTTCGCCGGAAATGAAATTAATTTGATTATTTTAAATGGAACGCAATAAATATTGTCGTTTTTATTTCATCGCCTTTTTATAAAAACTAACAAAATCGGATAAGTAATTGAATAATCAAATTACTTTCTAGTAAAATTAAGATGAAATCGAACAGATTTTGTTATGACATTTGTCAATAAATGCTGTTATTTCTTTGAGATTGATAAAGCTACTTGTTTTAAATAGATGGTTATTAACGAAAGTTGAAAATATTGTATACAGTATCGAAGAAAAGCTTTGCGGTTTTGTGACAGACGACACCAACGGCATGCATAAATGTGGACTTATTCTCTATCCACAACACTCTATTCTTAATCACCCGAAGAACAAGACTGTCGTGTCGACTTACACCCCTTTTTTTATATCTTTCCGAAAATGTCGACATCGACCTAATTTGTTTACTAAAACGAATTTGCTAATTTGCGAAACGTAGTTATACGTAAACGATGTTAGTGTGACACTGTTCTAGTATTTCCTAAAAGGAATTTTGCCGATTTTCGAATTTTGAAATAACGAACTGGGTCATTAGGATATAATAAATTAGGGAGATATATCCCGATAGCGTGTATTATCCGATTATTTTTGCTTTTCCGTCGCCACATCCTTTTCATCGTTTTTCACAAAGGAAAAAACTTTAGTATTGTGAACTTTATTTAAACTAACTTTAATTGGAATTGTACCTTTATGAAAAAAATTAACATTTTATTGAATTTTTAGCACAGTAAAATTTGTAATTATAGAAAATATCTTGTGTACATATGTAAAGTGAGTACTTGTCGCGCTCCGGCCTTAAAATGAAT
Organism: Rhagophthalmus giganteus; assembly: GCA_036326145.1. Taxonomy (NCBI): domain Eukaryota; kingdom Metazoa; phylum Arthropoda; class Insecta; order Coleoptera; family Rhagophthalmidae; genus Rhagophthalmus; species Rhagophthalmus giganteus. The sequence continues at coordinate 67,456,390 of JARFJA010000001.1, read as the reverse complement.
AAAAAAGATAATATGTAATCAATTTCGATACTTTTTCTAATAATATCTATTTGTAAACAAATTTTCAGACCCCGGAAGCTCTTTCTCAACATCGCAGTAGTATGAAAAGGATTGACCCAGACGTGCTATGTCTCGTATCTTGGAAAAAATGCCAAGAACACGCTTCGCTTCCTTTTCGTCGCGATATTTGTTTAAGTTGCGGCGAGTCCTTTGATTTCCCTAATGGAGAGAGTGCGCTTTGTACCGCAAGAAAAGAATGATATAAAAAGAAACTTAGTACAACGGTTTAGTGTCCTAATTATACATAGTTAACTGGACATCTACTTGATCGAATTATCACGATGGTACCGTAAAAATATCGATAACTAAAAGTGATAATAACTATTTGCTAACGTTTAAAATGTTATCTTTGCTAGACCTACGGTTCAAAATGTTAAAAGAAACTTACAATTAAATTATTATTAATAAGTGGTAGTAATTATTGGTACGATCATTTCCATGGAACAAAAATATGTACTAATAAAGACACGAATATTTAATATTAGTTTAACAATGCCCTCCCACCTCTGCACACTTTTTTATTTTTTTTTCTCAATTCTTCGTTAACTAAATCAAATGCATGTTCATTTATGTTGGCTATTGCTTCTGTTTCCGTGTTTGTTTGTTTTAAAAGGTTTACATTATTATTAAAATTATTCTTATAGTTTAAGTATCGCTATAAATAAAAATCAAGTGGGGTAATTTCAGATGAGCGTGCAGATCATGTTATAAGACCGAACCATCCAAACCATTTATTAGAAAAATTTCTATCTAGCCAGTCTCTCACTCAAACATTCCCTTCGGAGCAAAAGTACGAACGTTGAGACAAAGTTTTGAAATTTCAAATCTGAATTTCTATTGATATTTTGAGTAATTCTTTCCTCTAACATTTTCCATTTTCACTCAAATAATCGGTACTGTTCTCTTGAACGATTGAACGTTTCATTTTTTTAAAACTCTTTATGTTTAATAGATATTACAATTTATACGATATTATTAACTATTTATCTAGAATGACTTTTACTCTAAAAAACGAGAAATCAGAAAGTTTATAAGTATAGTTAGGTCCATCCGTGGACACTGTATTTCGAGTTTTTTAAATCTAATTATATCTAATTTATTAAATTTATCTGTAAGAAATGTATATTAATAAATTGAAGTAAGGCATTAAAAAAAATTAGAAATTTGAATTGGATTTCTTCAATGTTACGGTGCTATTTTGACTGTGGCGTTTATTGTTAGATATAGGTACCTATGTAATTTGATGTCGTATTTTTAACATCTAGTCATGTATATAGATCTTTATGGATGTTATTATGTAGATACATATTTTTGTTACCGCATTTAAATTATAAAATCAGTTGTACAAAATCGAATAAAAAGTTTACTTCTTAAATGAAAGTTTTGTTTCTTTTTAGAATTCTATAATATATAATAAAAAGGTTCCATTGTCGATGATTAGTTAGATTAGTTATCATAGATTAATAACCATCACGATAAAAGTAAAATGACCACATACTTATTAGGTAGGTAAGTATTTTGTTTTAAGTTAAACGCGTTACGCGCTTATAATTTTTAATATTATGTATTTCAGCCAACGTGGCAACATGCAACGATTTTAAATTTATTTAAGAAAAGCTTTACACTGATTGCTTAATGTACGTATCTACTAATTGTACGCCGAAAAAATCGCTTATTATTGCAGGAATTATTATTTAAAATTATTATTATTATTTACAAATACATTTTAGTCGTTATTAAAATTAAAATTTTAATGTAACTGTGGAAAAACTATTTTCTTGTATGTATTTTAATTTTTTTTAAATGTACAGAGTTCAAAATTATTAATCAAGTAAAAACTCATTAATTGCTAAAGTATCAAAAAGGAAACATTTCATATCTATATTGTAATTATCATTATTTTTTGGTACGAGTTACGGTTAATTCAATATTGGTTGTTTATTATTTTAGAGGGGTTATAAGTTGAACATTCACGAAAATAATACCTTAATTGACGAAAAATAGCTCATGTGGCTGGTTTGAATATACACATCATATGAGATATGTGCTTTTATATAACATTATAATTTTTATTCAGTTTTCTTTCTATTCCGAAGAAAATTTCCATGATGTGATTAAATAGCAAGTACATAAGCATTATAGTACATTATAGGTATTGCAATAATATGTTGATAATAAATTCGCAATCTATAATTATCCATTTTCTTAATTTGTGTGATACAAATAAATATGTACAATTCAAATTAGTAAAAAACACAGTTTTCATTTCCTTTGGCCGATAAAATGCATATGGCACTCTTGATACATAAACCAGTCGGGCCTTGCGGCCTCCGGCCGCCGCGTCCCTCCTTTGACTCGCTTCGCGAGTCTAAGAGTCGCTGCGCGACAATGGGTCGCTGCGCGACAATGGGTCGCTGCGCGACAATGGGTCGCTGCGCGACAATGGGTCGCTGCGCGACAATGGGTCGCTGCGCGACAATGGTCGCTGCGCGACGATGGGCCGCTGCGCGACGTTGGTTTCGCTAACCGAACTATTACGGTTACCGGCGGTCGTTTTCAAAGTCGGTCGTCGCGAACCTACCCATCTTTTTTTTTCATCAAAGAAATCGCTATCGCTTTTAACGTTATCTAGTAGGACCTTGGCTTCGACAATAGCGAAGTGAACTTTTTGCGTCGGCCCTTTAGAATCTTACAAATTCTCGCAGCACACTTTCGGGTAACATCTAAATGCCCCACATATATATTTTGGTCACGTTTGGTCCCCGGGCGCCAAATGGGCATTTCGAAAATTTCCACTGCGGAAAAACATTCCCGTTTTTCATTTCTTAAAACCCGTTCAAAATTTTCCAGTCCCAGTTCCGGCCCGCGTTTTTGGTCCACGGGCAAAATCGCGCGACCCGATGGTCGGAAACGTGGCCATCGGACCTTTGGCGTGGGCCGAGAAAGCATTGCCATTCGGCGAATTTCGTACGCAATGCCGCCCGAGAATTCCACCCGCGAGTCGCGCCGATCTGCGCCGCGCTTGCCGACGCGCCCGACGTCACCTGACGCCGGTCCACTGACGATCAAACTAATCGCTTCAAGCGGCAGCGGAACCATTTTTCGAAATCGCAATACGTTCGACAACAGTACTGAGAAATTCCATGCACTTCGCCCCTTCTAGACACTCGAATCTTCAAGTCTCAGCACGGCAAAAGCGCACTCCTGCCGTTTGGCGTTCACGACTTGATCACCGTAAAGCGGCCACTTGGATTCGCCTGCCGAACTTTGGCGAAGCCTGCATTGAACGCTCGTTCACTTGCTGCCTCCGACGCCGTATTCGCTGCGTTATTCGCTCTTTGCGAGAATGCGCGTCATTTGCCGAGTATATACGTAACCAGCGCGAATTCGATTTAAATTCAAGCGAAGACCGTCCATATTTCAAAAATCGCACGCCATACGTGCAGAGATTGCGAAAGACCGCTCAACTGCGACGTCAAGAATTCCACGAAAGACGCGTTAATCCGGACGCAGCGACAGATTAAAACGCAAGTCGGAACGCACGTCTCACTTGGTCCAACTTCAAAGACATGGCAACGTAGCGACGTCCGCAATTCGGACTCGCTATTCGGAGGCCAACTTACGGCGTAGAACGCCCGCGATTCGTCTTCGACCCTGGTCACGCGTCGATTTATCGTAACAGTTCGGCCCGTCGCTCGACGCCTAATTCGGCTTTGCGCCCCGCCGCCTACCGCCACTGTCACGTCGAACTCATGCGACGAGAGTCCCGACCCTAGTCGAAACCGCAGTACCGTTAGTGGACGGCCGACCAATCTCGAAGCGGTCTACGACTCTGACGATCCGTAGCGAACGCTCCACCAGCCGCCCGTTTCGAAGCTGGAGAATCGAACGTCGGCGATAACGCACCGTTGCTTCTCGGAAACGAACGCGGAAATTCGCGACATCATTCCCGTGCGAAATCGCAAAAGCTGAGTGCTAAACGTCCGAATTACCGCCGATTCACGTCATAAAGCTCGTTCCCAGCGCAATAGCGCGCCTCTCACAACCGTCAGTTTTGCAAGCTCGAAGCGCCCTGTCAAAGCGGTCACGCGATCCTTTCGACAAACGCGCGAACCGACCTTACCCCGACACGCTCGATCCGCCCTCCAGCGAGTCCGAAAAGCGACGTCTATGACATGTCGGCCGCATTTCGTCCGTGGCAACGACGCCGCCGTCCGAGCCTCCGCGTCGACCCTGCAATCCGCAAGTTCACGCGTAACTCGATTTCGACACTTCGTCCGCGTCGACGTTCCGAATTCGACGCGACCCTGCCATGCGCCTTCCTGCTTCGACGAACGCTTCGGCCGTCGCAAACGCTCGGAACGGTCGTAAACGTGCTTCGGTATCGCAACGGACGGCCGCGTCTCAACATGCCGGCATCGTCCGCATTGACGACGGAGACGTGCCGAGCTTTTCGCGGAAATTGCGCCGGTACGGCCCGGCCAGGCCGCGACGCCGAATCGCGATCGGAACCCCGCGCCGACGTCGCCGCAAGCCGCTCCGAGAAACGCTCGTTCGCGCGAACGTAAATTTCTCGCGAACGCCTTCCGATGCGAAATCCATCGCTCGCGCTTCGGCGTTCGACCCGAATTTTCGTAAAGTCGCTGCAGTTTATAGCGCCGGCCGCGCGGAATCCGTCGCGCGTGACGAATCGCGCCACCGGCACTTCGCACTCCTAGTCGCCACAGCGATAAACAAACCGTCGACGCTTGACAACGACCGTCGGAAACCAAATTGTCCTCGGAGGTTCGACACGAATCTCGATCGGCCGCCCGATTCCCTCTTCCCGCGATCCGATCGTCACGTCGGATGCGACGGCCTTACGTTTCACATTACGCGCGCGAACGCAAGTGCTACGAAAACGTTCCCCTACTCGTCCCCGAGGCCACCGATGTCGCACATTCTGCGAAATCGTGAACGGTCCAACGACTCGGACCGCGCGCGAGCCGCACGTGGTCGTCGAACGCGGTTACGCGACTTTAGACGATATGCCGCCACCGGCGTGCGAAAATGACGCATCGGAGAATGTCGCTGCCATTTAGCCGAATCGATTGCGCGCTCGACACGCGTTCCACGACTGACGACTTGGCAACAATCCCGACATATTAGCTTACGATTTAGCGCGTCGCACCTTACGGTCCTTCAAATCGCTGTAACTAGAACTTTCAGATCCTATGAACTTTCTGCGTGGCATATAACGTCAACGATTTTCGGCAATTTATCCATCTTATGCAATCCGAAACACGCGAACAAATCCCGCATAATCTCAGTATTGCCTTAAAAATCAGCACGATCGTATTTCATCCCATTAAAGTTCTCGAAATTCGCGCGCATTAGCATTCTTATCGAAACGCGATCATAGAATGCCTAACGAATTTATGCGGTTATCAGATGGCCAATCGATCTACTTACAAAGCAAAGCGAATCAATTGCCGAATTCAATCCACGATAAAACTGCATTGCAATTACGAAAACGTTACAACGTTTAAACTTCAAAGCGTTAGCAAGTTAAATCGTTAACATTCCCCCGTACGTATGGGCCTACATACGTAATTTCAACGTTCAAAGTAAACGACATCGTCAATAACACTTCTATTCAAGTTCCGTAAACTGCGACGACACTTTCATAAACGGTGTAGTCGCCTTCAAAATTGACCTCACGCATTGAAAGCATATTTTCCATCGATCACCCGAATCTAAAGCCGTCAATTACTTCGAGTACCTTATCAATAGCATCGAACCGATCTATCTGACCCTGCGTGCGATCGCCAATGTTATTTCGCGCTTCAGCTGACATTACTGATCAACGGCAATAAATTATATCGCGAATCGCCCAATCGAAATTTCGAATTCTGCCTATCGAAAAGTTTGAATTTTGCGAATCCCGTGGACCAAATCACTTACGAAAATTCGCAAGTCCAGCTTATCCCGAAATTCAAACGAAATTTCCCAATCCCATGCCAAGATGCGCCGACTCCAAACTTCAACGAACGCCCTACGCAAGTCGCACAAATCTATACCTCCGAGTTATACTAACTTAGGCATAATTCCACGTAAATCATGAAATCGAGAACGCCATTACGCTTTATCGAGCACCGATATACGCAATCAAAGACTGCAACACTAAACCTGCAACGAAATTTATACCATCGTACGAACCCGGCAATACGCTAGGATTAATTCATCTGGAAATTTACATTACGTCGGATTCCAAGCTATCGCCGACTTCAGCGCCACGATGCCCCGATCGATACGTATCCAGTCCGACGCTTATTCCGACATTCCAGAGAGACTCATTGGCACCAACTTCCGTATCACTCAATAGAACCAAGCGAAATGCATTACCATTCGAACCTCGATATCGAAATGACCGAATCTTGCCAATCCATCATTTACTGCCCATCGATCGCATATCGACTCAGCCTTATTATCACTCCGAACTTGGAACGTAAATGAACCATACTCATATCGTCCCCGTGCATAACTACCGCGAAACACGCATTTGACTTCTTCCGACCTTCAGCAAATAACGGAAACCATCGCATTGACGATCACGCCAATGCGGATCGCCAAATTACGCAATCGCATAGGACACAGCACAACCGCCACACAAACCGTAACAACTATATTCTACCCCGTTCGACGTTCGATAGGCGCGTAAATCGAATTTAAGTTTAATCGACGAAACGACGCGCGCCAGAACCGCTCCAATACTGTCGAGTTTCCAAACCCTTTACGCACCGGTAACACAAAGGAATCGCAATCTTTCGCGCACTCGGCCTTTAAAATTAAAGGCAACATAACAGCCCCGACAAGCTCATTCGCGATCCCCGTCGTATCGTGACACGTCACGTTACACGCCCAGCAAAACGCCATCAACCGCCTGCATCGAGTCGACATGGCAAACATCGAAATATTCGAATCGCGACACTTAACTCGAAACGCAAAATCCTACGCCGCATTTATACGGCAACGAATACGCGCCCCGCATTTTGCAAACGGCCAATCGAATCGTTCCGCTCGCCTAAACGGTAGACGCGTCACCTCGACATTCGCAGTCAACGAATCCCGAAATACGACCATCGCACAATCGAGTCCTACGCTGCTGGAACTCAGACGCCCATCACGCCCGCTTCCGACTGTCGAGCTCCGACGGAAAGCGTCAACCCCGCACGACAACGACGTACCGGAACGCTCGGTACGAAATCGCGGTCAGACTGCACTTCACCGTTCGAAGCACGCGATGGCGCAATCGTCAATGCAAAAGATGCCTTGCCAAACGGCCCGAATCCGCTCGCCGATCGACGTTTCGAAAAACGCCCGTTTAACGCCGAAATCCCGAAATCGCCGCCCACCTAGTCACCAAAGATCGATCTACGCCCGTAATCTTCCAACCCGTTCGAGTCCGCCCTGCAATTTGAGAACGCCCAATGTGTCAAAAATCCCACAAACGATTCAACGCGAAATCGAATCGCCTACCGCGGCCGATCGAAAACTCGTCTAGTCAGCGCGCAAAATTCGCGAATACGCCGCGTCGCGATTTGCGATCAACAGCCGACGAAGCCGTTTCCCCGGCCAATTCCAAATCCTCGAAAGAACGAATTTTGCCATAAATCGCGGCCACGATCCAGCGTCCCGCGAAATGCTCGACGAAAATTCGGGTTACGACGTCGACTCCTACTCGACCGCTCCAGAACGTCACGCGAGATCGTCTACTTACTTCGAACGGCGCAACCTTAGCACTAAATCCGGCAGACAAGCAACACTTACTAATGTCAACCCGAAAATCTACCGAATTGATTGTACGCACTTCATCGCGTTCGAAACCGAACGCTCGACTGCGCAGAGTTTCCAGCCCCGTCATACGCCCTAGTCCGAAACTCCACTCGATCCCAGTCAGCAAAAAGGCGCGAAAATGCAGTTTCGACCTCTCCCGCTTTCGCACGACCCGCAAGTCCGCGCCCGCTTACTAGCACCTTTGCCGAACACGCCGATGCAGAACCGACGAAATTCCGACGCTATCAGTCGCGTTAGCCGATCAGATCCGCCTGCTACTGCCGAATTCTACGCGGCACACTCCGCTCAGCGAAGATTTGTCCTGACCGTAGCCGGACAACCCGTCATTTCCCGCATCCGTCCAAAATTGAAAGCGACCCGACGTAATCGGTTTTCCGCCAGCTCGACTCGCGGCCGCGCCTCGCACCTACGCCCGCGTTTCGCAAAATTAACGACCGCGACCTACGACGCCCGGCAACACGTCCGACTTGCCGGACGTAAGGTGCTCAAAACCACCAACCCGTACAACTTTTGCCGACCGCGCGCCAGTCGGAATGGCGTACCGACTAACACAGAGTCCGCATCCATCGCCCGCCTCGCGCTGCGCGCGTATCGCGAACTTTGCGATTTCCGACTCCAGGGAAAATCGTCGACCGCGTCCGAGAGTTCTCAGACGAGCCGACATCGAAGGATTCGTCTGACAGTTACGGAAACGGAGGACTGCACTCGATATCGTCGCATCGATCAATCCGAGGCGAAACGCGGTACACGGCCAATTGACCTCGCCCGAATGCACGAAACGTTGCGATGCAATCCGGCAGATCGGAATCGCCCCGAACCCGAAACCGGACGAATCGAATTTCGCCGCTTTCATATCGATTCTCGGCGCCGACCACGATCTTCCAAATCGCGATATGCGACGATCCGCGCACGATTCCGCGCGCCGCCACGCCGTCCTCGATTCGCGATTGCGCCTCTTTGCGCCGATTCTGCCTCAAATCAACCCTCCGTCGACACGCAGCGATTCGCGACTTAATCGATCGCTTAGTACAATCGAACTATATCGCCTGTCGATTGTTCCACTGTCTCATTAGAAGTTCCTTAGTCGAATTATCCATTCCATACTGTATGGTGCGGTCCGAGTTTCGACAAATGCATCGTCGTTCGAGATGGCGATCGCGCCATCGATAATGCGGATCGATGATAATCCACATCAATGATCTGCCAATTTCCGCTCTTCGACTCGATACGCCTACCGTTCCGGCAACCTCACAAATTCTGAATATATCGTTAAATTTCACTAACCAGCGGTCACGGAATATTCGTACGAACGAAAACGCCAAAACTGATCCGCTCGACGATAAGTCAATCGCACCCGACAAACCGATAACGCAGTTCCAACGCTCGCCGTCAGGCCGCTTTCGATTTTGAAGGACGTCGAAAAGTTCCGATGCCCGTCTCCTCCGCCGTCGCGCGCCGGCGCTCGCGATCGGTCGGCAGCAAAAGGCGCTGGCCGTGTCGGCCCCGATCCGCGGCAGATCCGCTGTATTTTGTCGCGGCGCGTTTTGCAAAAATTCCGAAAGCCCTCCCGAAACGCGGGAAAATCCGTTCGCCGTGCCGGCAGCCGCCCCGGACGTCGACGCGGCCCGCCCTCTGAACCCGCGATTCCCGACGTCCCGCAGCGCATCTACCGACGTCCGCGCCGCGCGCCCGCGCCGCGGCTCCGCAAACCGCCGAGCGAACTCCCTCGCAAGCCACGTTTCGCGGGCACCGCGCGCCGGTGCGTCGCGACGGTCAATTTCGCGGTGTGTGGAAAGCGAGTCGGCGCTCGCGCCGCCGTCGCGATCCGGCGTTTAGCGCGTCAGACCGTTTGGCCTTTCCGTTTTCGGCACTCGGCGGTTACAGCGTTCGCCGAAGCCCGAACGCCCCGTCACGCGTTCCGAGCACGCCGCCCCAACGCTCCCGAGCATCGCATCGTGCGACGGTCGCGCGCGCCTCGGAAAGCCCGACTCGAGCAATTGTCTAAATTGACGGACCGGACTTTTCGATCATCGGTCCTCGAGTTCGCGGTCGCGGAAAATTCCCGACCCGCGCGAGTCGCAAATTACGCCGCCGCCGCTCGTCCCGCCGCCCGCAGCCGTTCCCCACTTTCCTATGCGCGCCGATTTTTGACGATTGGTACGAAACCGCGAACCCCTCCTACTGCGACCGCCTCGACTTTCGTGCGAAATCCAATGAACGCCGATTAAGGCGACCACGTTTTCGCTTAACATATCTTCGTATACGGAACCACGTCGGGCTAGCCCGGCCGCCGAGCCCTCGTCCTTAAGCCGTTTCACGAGTCTGAGACGTCGCCGCGCGACGAGTCGAAAATTCGCCAAGCGATGGTCGCCGCGAACGATGGGTCGCCGCGACGACGATAGTCGCCGTCTCAAAATCTGACGGTTCGCTTTCGACGATGGGTACCTGCATCGAATGTCGCCCGGCGACGGTCGCTTCGCAGATGAGTTCGCCACTGATTCGTTGGGCCCTATTCGCTGAATCGATTGTCGATCGCATGCAACGTTTGGCACGCTTTACGTCACTTAGTTCTGATCGATGTCGTATAATCTCGAACAAGTGTTCCTCCAAACTATTACGTTACTAAGGCGGTCTTTTCAAAGTGGTAAGATCGCGAACCTCCCTATCTTTTTTGATTCAAAAAATACATAATCGTTTCTTAAGATATCTGAGTAGACCTTGGCTTCGAAATACCGAATGAACTTTTGCGTCGTGCCATTTAGAATCTTACAAATTCCGAGCACACTTTCGGGAAATTTAAATCGCCCCCCCGCCTCAGCTAATTTGGTTTCCATCGTAATAAACGCCCGACTTGGCAGTTATCACGTCCGCTTCCGCGTCCGCCATTTTCAATTTGTAAATTTTCGCAATTTTAGAACGGTAAGAATCGAACGATTTTGCGAAAATCGTTTCAACGTGACGCCGCTTACCCGGGAGTTCATTTGAGGTGCCTGGCCTCTATCGTCGGCACTCTGACTCGAAAACACGCCCGTATCGTATCGTATTAGTCGTCCGATTATAAATTTTTGCAGCTTTATTCAGAGATTTCCGAACGACATTTCCAGCTTCCCCAAAGCCGACGCGAAGAAAGCGGCGACCCTCCGCTAGTCGACGACGCCCGGCGTCAAAGGAGCCGTTCCACGCCGACGTAAATCCAAGCGTCCCCGCTATAAGTCATGCCCGCCCGCAACTTACGGCCTGTTTTAAAGTTTTCGATTTTGAAGGTCGAAAGTTTTCGACAACTGGCGTGTTCGCCGTCGCGACGCCGAACGTCGGATTTCGGCTCGGCATTTCGAGCGCCGTCGTACGAAAGACCTTACGACTCTTTCGGCAATCGCGCATTTGGCGGCCCGTTTTGCAAAATTCGAAAGTCGAAAACTGGGTAAAATCGGTTTTCGCCCGCGCGCTCGCCCACGGCAAAATACGCGACGGCCCGCCACTTCTAACCCCGTTTTCATCCCGGATGGTCCCGCGCACCCTTTCTACGAAACCGCGCTTCGCCCCCCCGGCGTCAGCGAAACCGCGAGCGAAAATCGGACCCGAACTAATTCTACGGGCACCGCGCGCGGTGCGTCGCGACGCGGAATTTTCCAGTGGAAACGCGCTCGCGGTATCTAAGGCTCTTAGCGGAGAAAATATCTCCGTTTCGATCTGCCCGTTAAGTTTCGGAAAGCGCGCCGACCCGTGCGCGAAGATTTAAACGCGATCTTACGTCGGCAATCGAAAAGGGCACGCTCGAGAAACCGACCTATTGTCTAAAAATTTCACGGACGATTTTCATATCGAGTCTCGGTTCGGCCGAAAAATTCCAAATTTCGCGCGCGCCTTTCGACACTAATTACCGCTACAGTGCGTCTAGCCCGCGCAACACACGATTCTCCCATCTTTTCTAAAATCGCGGGATACGATTTTACAAACGAAACCCCGTCCTCTTGACCTTACTCTAATTCTCAAAAACTAGCTTAAGATCGCTAACAACTCTTGTTAGTGAACCTGTGCGCTTCATGCGCCGCGACTTTTGACTGTCGCGAGTCGAAGTCGCCAAGCGAGATATAAATCGGACGAGTACGCCGCGACGATCGATGGTCGCCATCGCGACGGGTCGCTGCGTTTTTTCGACATGGAAATTTTGCACGATTATAAGGGTCGCTAAAGCGCCGAAAATGGTCGCCGTTGCGAACGTGTCGCAAACGCATTCGAACGATTGTAAACGCACGCGACGTCGCGCGCATACAAACATGACATTTCTGCGCCGCTGCGACCATTTCACGTCTACAAAAAGGCCATGACAATTGTTAGTCGCATTTTGCACCCATGTCGAGTTAAAGTGGCGTAAAATACCCAGAACTTTACAGATTTTTACATTGCGAGTCCTTTCAGCGGCAAAATAACGCGACCTCCGCCACTGTCGTGATGTTTTCAAAATCCCTTTATCGTCCCTGACACTTTCTAGAGCGACCTTGGTCCATCATCCTTTTGAACATTTTGAAAACGACGGCCGAATCTGAAATCTACAATCTCCCTCGCAGTTCGACGCACGTAATTCGGCTATGATCTAAGCCGTCGCGTGTTATCTTATAGGCTCTTATGGACGAAAATAATCGCCGTGCATCAGCCCGTCGCATTTTGGCATTGTGAAATCGGCCAAAGATCGAAAATTTCGCGATTTTGTGCCGGAAATCGTATAAAAGGGCTACTCGGAGTATTTTATCCTGCTCTAGCCGCAATTTCCACCCCGCAATTTTACAACTACCCTAAAAATTCTGGAAATTTTCGCGCGTCAGCCTTTTCATAAAAGCGTTCTAGAAACGAACAACTCCACCGTCCCACAAGCGAAGCAGCAGCCGTCCGAGCCTTTTTTCCGCAGAAGTCTACAGGGAGACGTACGCCTAAGCGAAACAACCCTTAACCGACGCGTCCGTAATTAACAAAAACTGGAAGAAATGTTATAAATCGTCGAATCTCTTTAACGTTCGGAAGGTTCGACGCCGACGTCGTTAGCGGCACAATTTAAAATCGACATTTGATGGCAACCATAACACGCTACAAAAAGACCATTACGATTTTTATTCCCATCTCGCACCCCGTTCGAGTTTTAGAGGCGTAAAAATACAGAAACTTTACGATTTTTACATTTCGAGTCCCGCGGGCAAAATAACGCGACCTCCGCCACTGTCGTAGATTTTTCATCCCTTTATGGTCCCGGACACTTTCCAGAAACCGGCATTCGTCCATCTCTTTTTCAAAATTTTAGATAAACGGAAGCCCGAATCTGAAATCTACATCTCCTCGCAGTCCGACGCAGGTAATTCCTATGATCTGCCATCGCGTGTTATCTTATAGGCTCTTATGGAGAGAAAATAATCGCCGTGCATCTGCCCGTTGATTTTGGCGAAACGGCCAAAGTCGGAAATTTCGCGATTTTTGCCGGAAATCGAAAAAGGGCACTCGAGAACTACTACCGAATTCACCCGCAATTTCAACATCTAAAATTCTGAATTTTCACGCGCCGCAAATACATTCCAACACCTCTAAAAATTCGACGAGAATCTTTCGTGAAATCGCGTCGATGTCCTAAACGAAAATCTTTTGACATCTATTTACAAAAAACTTTCATGAAATGGAAAATCGCCCAAGCGCTATCGACGACGACGAGTGCGATCTGTATTGCAAAATTATAACGGTGATAGAGCAATCGATGTCCATAACGAAAAACCTCGTAACCGATCCTATCGAAATTTGCACAATTAAACTGGAAGTAAAGGTCAAAATCGTTCGTTCAACGCTTTCGAAACGCATTTCGAACGAATTATAAACGACGCTCGACGTCGCGACGCTACAATCTTGTAAATTTTCGCAGATGACCATTAACGTAGCTACAAAAAGGCCGTGAACAATTTAATTTCCATCTCGCACCCCGATTCGAGTTATAAGGGCGTAAAATACAGAAACTTTAAGATTTTTACATTTCGAGTCCCGGCGGGCAAAATAACGCGACCTCCGCCACTGTCGTAGATGTTTTTTCATCCCTTTATCGTCCCGGACACTTTCTAGAAAACGGCATTCGCCATCTCTTTTCGAAGAATTTTGGATAAACGGAGCCCGAATCTGAAACTATATCCCCTCGCAGTCCGACGCACGTAATTCCTATGATCTGCCGTCGCGTGTTATCTTATAGGCTCTTATGGAGCAAAATAATCGCCGTGCATCAGCCCGTCGATTTTGGCGAAACGGCCAAAGTCGAAAATTTCGCGATTTTATGCCGGAAAATCGAAAAGGGCACTCGAGAACCTACGTCTGCGCCGAAAATTTCCACCCCGCAATTTTCCAACTACCCTAAAAAATTCTGAATTTTCGGCGCGTCCCGCACTTTTGCACATAAAGCGTTCATAAACGAACGCCCCGACCGCCCATCGGACGCCGCCGCCGTCACGATCTGTTTGCAAAAGTTACGGGAAGACGACGCCATAAGCGAAACAACCCTTAACCGACGCGTCCGAAAGATAACCAAAAAACTGGAAGAAAATGTCAAAATCGTCGAATCTCCCTTTAACCGTTCGGAAGGCGACGCCGACGTCGTAGCGCCACAATTTATAAATCGACAGATGCAACCATCTAACGGCCTACAAAAAGGCCGTAACAGATTTTATTTCCATCTGCGCACCCCGTTCGAGTTATTATACGTAAATACAGAAATCTTACGCATTTTTTACATTTCGAGTCCCCGCGGGCAAAATAACGCGTCCTCCGCCGCTGTCGTAGATGTTTTTTCATCCCTTTATCATCCCGGACACTTTCCAGAAAACGGCATTCGCCCATTTCTTTTTGCGAAACGAATTTTGAAAAACGGAAGCCGAATCTGAAACTCACTCTCCTCGCAGTCCGATGCACGTAATTCCTATGATCTGCCGTCGCGTGTTATCTTACAGGCTCTTATGGAGCCAAAATAATCGCCGTGCATCACGCCCGTCGATTTTGGCGAAACGGCCAAAGTCGAAAATTTCGCGATTTTTGCCGGAAATCGAAGAAAGGGCACTCGAGAATCTACTTGAACGTCGAAAATTTCCACCCCGCAAATTTTCCAACTACCCTACAAAAATTCCGAATTTTCGGCGCGTCCCGCGCTTTCACATAAAAGGCGTTCATAATCGACGCCCCGACGTCCTACCGATGCCTCATGTCGTCGCCATCTGTTCGCAAAATTACGGGAAGACGACGCCGTAAGTGAAACATCCCTTTATCCGACGCGTCCGAAAGTTACACAGAAAACATGAATCAAAATGGCAAAATCGTCATATCACCTTTAAGTCGAAATCGGATGGCGACGCTCGACAGTCCGTAACGCCACGTAATTTATAAATCTGCACAGATCGCATATCTAACAGGCCTACAAAATAAGAGCCGTAACAATTTTATTTCCATCTCGCATCAGCCCGTTCGATGTTATAAAGGCGAGAAATACAGAAACTTTAGATTTTTCGATTTCGAGATCCCGCGGGCAAAATAACGCGACCTCCAGCCACTGTCGTAGATTCGTTTTTCCATCCCGTTTATCATCCCGGACACTTTCCAGAAGAACGCCGGCATTCGCCCAGTCCGATTTTTGCAAAATTCGGCCTTAAGTCGATAAACGCGAGCTCCGAAATCAAAAAACTGAAATCTACATATCCCTCGCAGTTCACGACGCACGTAATTCCTATGATCTGCCGTCGCGATGTTATCATTACACGGCTCTTAGAAGCCGAAAATAATCGCCATCGCATCAGCCCGTCGATTTTGGCGAAACGGCAAAGTACGGAAATTTGCGATTTTATGCCGAGACCACGAAAATAACGGGCGACTCGAGAACCTACTTGCGAGAAAATTTCCACCCCGCAAATTTAACTACCCGAAACATTCCGGAATTTTCGGCGACGTCCCGCACTTTTGCTCATAAAACGTTGACAAACCGAACTGAAACCAGCCCCGAGCGTCCACGGACGCACGTATCCGACGATCTGCGATCGGTTTACGTTACAGACTCTTACGGAGCAAAATAATCGGCGATGCCACGGATTTGCGAATCGTCGATCGAAATTTCGCGGAAACGGCCACGTCGAGATCTTTTGTCGACCGCAAATTTCGCACGCCCGCAAATTTCCAACGCTACCCGCTCTCCGAGTCCTCGGCTACGCCGTCCCCGCGTTTTACACATCAGACGTCATAACGCCCCCGCCCTCGAGGCAACGCCGCGTCGCGATCTGTTCGCAAAACGTCCGGGACCAGGCGCTTTCGTAGTTTCGAAAATTTTCCGACGACGTCCGAAATAACAGCCAAAATCGAACGGATTAATCGGCAGTCGTCGCTCCGCCTTTAACGATCGCATGACGCCGCCGACGTTCACGCCACAATCGATAAATCGGCGAGTTGCACCCGTCAGACGCCACAAAAAGCCTCGGAACATTTCATTTCCATCCGCACTCCCGTCTCGCAGTTAATGAGCCCGAACGTTGAAAATGCAGAAATCGTTCAAATTTCTCCCGTTACGATCGGTTCCGAGCCCGCGCGGGCAAATTTTCGCAAACGACGAAACCACCGCAAACGCGTGGAGCGAATCACCTATAACGGCCTTTCAGGTCCGCGGCACGCCGATCTTCAAAATTACTGTAGAACGGAGCGAAATCGCCAAACTCTAATAACGTCTCCGTTTCGCAGTCCGACGGACGAATATCCAGATCGCCGTCGCGTGTTCCATCCCTACAGGCTGCTTATGGAGCGAAAATAATCGCATTTCTCAGCCCGCGAAAATGAAACGGGAACGTCGGAAATTTGGCGTATTCGTTATGCCGGAACGCACAATTAGGGCATCGAACTACTTGCGCGGAAAAATTTCCACCGCAAATCGAACGACCGAAAAATCGCGGAATTTTTAAACGGCCGCGTCGCCGCAGCGTAAGTTGCTTTAAAAACGGTCAAAACGCGCCTCGAGCTCTCCACGCTACGCGCGCCGAGTCGCGACTTCCCGCGATGGAAACTCCCTGAACGTCGTCAAAAGTTCCATTGGCACATCGAACTTGGGCAAAATCGCTTCGATTTTGCGAAAATCGCCGCATCGCCGACGTCGACGCCGCGTTCAACGCCACTCGATCATGCAACGCCTGCGACGCGCGTGCCTGGCCCGTTCCACGGCACCTGTCGCGAAATACGGGCTTTCGAGCCCGCCGCCTCCCGTAGACGCGCTCCGCCCACTCGTGCGCGACGTTTTTCGAGGTACACCTTTCGATCCCGACACGTTTCACCGCGACCCGCATCGCCGCGACGTCGCGCGACTTCTCTCAAACGCCAGCCGAACGCCTCGGCAGTCGCGAGCCGCTTCCGACGCCCGCGTTTCCGTCGGCCAGCGAAAGTCGCCTCGCCCGCAACTTGCGACGCCGCCATGTTCGAAACTTTCGCATTTTACGGAAAACGAAAAACGCGGGCATCGAGACGCCGTCGCCGATCCGCGACCGCCGAAAACGTCGAGATTCGGCGCGCCCGACATTCGAAAACGTTCCGTCGCGCCCTCGACGTCGCGGCAATCGCCGCCGTATTTTGCGGCGCAACGTTTTCGCAAAAATTCCGAAAGGCTCGAAAACGCGGCGTAAAATCCGGTTTCGACCCGACGCGCTCGCCCGGGCGTCGCGCGAAAAGTCGACGCGCATTAACGCCCGCATTTCACCGCGTCCCGCGCACGCCTCCGACGCGACGCTCCGCAAACGCGCCCGCCCGGCGCTACGCGACCGCGGTCGATTACCCTTCGCGACCCACTTAGCGGGCACCGCAGGTCGCGGTCAGAAACGCGAACGCCGAATTTCGCGAGTGCGGCGAAAAGCGCGTCGCCGTCGCCGACGTCGGACGGCGTCTTCACGCGCTCGACATTTCCGTCGGCGAGTTCGGGCGTTCTCAAAGATTCTCGAAAACGGAAGCCGCGCCGCCCCGCGTCGCGCAGGAAAAAACTGTCCCGAACGTTCGAGCTATCGGACCGCGTCGCACGGCCGCGCCGTCGCGAAAGTCGCGACGAAATTGTCAAAATGGTGTGAGCCGGATCGGAGTCGTATCGAGCCGTTCTCGCGTTCCCGCGCCGCCGCCAAAAATTCCCGAACTTTTCGAGGAAGCGACAACGATCTCGCCGCCGCCGCTCGCCCGCCGCGACGCCACGCGATTCGCTCTCCATAGCGGCCGATTGTTCGACGATTTTACGAAACATAACGCGGAACGCGCTTCCTTGCGACGCCGACTTTTCTGCAAAAATTCCAAAAGCTACGAAAACGCGTAAAACGTGTCTTTTCGCCCGCCGTCGGCCGCCCCAGCGGCTCCGGCGCCGCGGCTCTCTTTGACCGCTCCGCGATCCCGGACGTCCGCCGCGCCCGACGATCGGTCGCTGCGCGACGATCGGCGTCGCGACCGCGACGAGCGCTTCGCGACCGATTTTGCGGTCGCTGCGCGACGATGCGCGTCGCCGCGCGACGATGCGTGACGCGCGCCCGCGACGACGGGTCGCCATGCGCGACGATTCGAGTCGCGCGCGACGATTGGACGTCGCCCGCGACGCTCGCGCGCGCGAGCGACGTTCCCCGCGGCACGACGCGCGACGTCGGGCCGCTGACGCGACGTTGGTCGCTCGCGGCGACGATGGTCGCACCGCCGAACGTTGGGTTCGCTGCCAGGAACATTCGGTTACAGGCGGTCCGTTTTCAAAGTCGCGTCGTCGCGAACCTACCCATCTTTTTGATCAAAGATAATCGCTATCGCTTTTAACGTTATTCTAGTAGGACCGTTGGCCTTCGACAATACCGGAAGTCGAACTTTTGCGTCGGCCAGTTTAGAATCTTACAAATTCCCGCAGCACACGTTTCGGGCAACATCTAAATGCCCCACGATGATATATTTTGGTCGCGCGATCAGTAGACTAAACAGCGACGTGGCAGATTCCCGCATCCCGTTGACGTCCGCGCATTTTCAATTTGTGAATTCGCTTCGCGCAACTTTTTAGGAATCGCTAATGAGACTCGTGAAGTCGATCTTGGGTCGAAATCTTATTAAACGGCGTTAACCCGGCGAGGTTATTTGTCGTCAGTTGCACTGCCTCTTAATGCGTCTACACTCTGTACTCGATAAACACTCCCGTATATGCAGTAGGACATGGCGTATTAAGCGTATTATTAAATTTTTGTCAGCTTTATTCTTAAAAGATTCTACCGAGAACGAACAATCTTCCACCTTCCCCATAAAGACGAAGCGAAGAAAGCGTCGCAGAACGTCGCATTTATTTACCGCACGGTAGTCTAAAAGCGGAGGTTAGCCTAACGTAAAATTTAAACTGACGGATGTTGTATCGTAAGCGAACAATTGCCGTGAAACACGATGCATTGTTATTATAAGCAATGTTTGAAACGTTCGAAACGTGTTTCGAACGAACTATGGACGATGTTGATGTCGGGACGCATACAAACTGTACATTTTCGGATGGACCATTTCACGTATAACAAAAAAGACCATTACGATTTTTTTTCCATCTCACACCCCGTTCTAGATATAGTGGCGTAAAGTACAGAAACTTTACGATTTTTACATTTCGAGTCCCCACAGGCAAAATAACGCGACCTCCGCCACTGTCGTAGAGGTTTTTCATCCCTTTATCGGTCCCGGACCCTTTCTAGAAACCGGCATTCGTCCATCTCTTTTTTCAAAAATTTTAGATAAACGGAGCCCGAATCTGAAATCTACATCTCCCCTCGCAGTCCGACGCAGGTAATTCCTATGATCTGCCATCGCGTGTTATCTTATAGGCTCTTATGGAGAGAAAATAATCGCCGTGCATCTGCCCGTTGATTTTGGGGAAACGGCCAAAGTCGGAAATTTCGCGATTTTTTGTCGGAAATCGAAAAAAGGGCACTCGAGAACCTACCTACGCAGAAAATTTCCACCCCCGCAATTTTCCAACAATCTTAAAAAAATTCTGGAATTTTCAGCGCGCGCCCTTTTCGACACAAAACCGCTACAGTTGACGTCTAAAGCGTCGTACAAACATCATCGACGTCGCCATCTTTTCGTGAAAATCGCGGGAATACGATGTCCTAAACGGAAAGATCCTTTTGACCTTTATTCTAGATTTACAAAAAAACTGCAAGGAAATGGCAAAATCGTTGTTTCCTTTTTAAGCGCTTATGCGACGACGACGATGTGCGTCGTAGCGCCAAGAATTATAAATCGGTAGATAGAGCAATCGATGTCCATCAAAAACGGCTCGTGAGATTTTTTTCTCTATGGAAATTTTGCACGAATTATAAGGGTCGTAAAGGTCCAAAATGTTACCGTTTGCAACGTTCGAAACGCATTTCGAACGAATTATAAACGACGTCGACGTCGCGACGCATACAAACTATACATTTTCGGATGGACCATTTCACGTACTACAAAAAAGGCCATGACAATTGTATATCCATTTTGCACCCCATTCGAGTTAAAGGGCGTAAAATACGCAAATTTTACAATTTTTTACATTGCGAGTCCCGGCGGGCAAAATAACGCGACCTCCGCCACTGTCGTGGATGTTTTTTCATCCCTTTATCGTCCCGAACACTTTCTAGAAAACGCCATTGGTCCATCTCCTTTTTGAACGATTTTGGAAAACAGACCCCGAATCTGAAACTCACATCTCCCCTCGCAGTTCGACGCACGTAATTCCTATGATCTGCCGTCGCGTGTTATCTTATAGGCTCTTATGGAGCGAAAATAATCGCCGTGCATCAGCCCGTCGATTTTGGCGGAACGGCCAAAGTCGAAAATTTCGCGATTTTATGCCGGAAAACGAAAAAAGGGCACTCGAGAACCTGTCTACGCCGCAAATTTCCACCCCCGCAATTTTACAACTACCCTAAAAAAATTCTGGAATTTTCGGCGCGTCCTGCGCATTTGTACATAAAAGCGTTCATAAACGACGCCCCGACCGCCCACGGAAGCCGCCGCCGTCACGATCTGTTTGCAAAAGTTACGGGAAGACGACGCCATAAGCGAAACAACCCTTAACCGACGCGTCCGAAAGATAAACAAAAAACTGGAAGTAAATGTCAAAATCGTCGAATCTCCCTTTAACCGTTCGGAAGGCGACGCCGACGTCGTAGCGCCACAATTTATAAATCGACAGATGCAACCACTAACCGCCTACAAAAAAGACCCTTACGATTTTATTCCCATCTCGCACCCCGTTCGAGTTTTAAAGGCGTAAAAAATAAGAAACATTGCAATTTTTTACATTTCGAGTCCCCGCGGGCAAAATAACGCGACCTCCGCCACTGTTTTTTCATCCCTTTATCGTCCCGGACACTTTCCAGAAAACGGCATTCGTCCATCTCCTTTTTGAACGATTTTGGAAAAACGAAGCCCGAATCTGAAATCCACATCTCCCTCGCAGTCCGACGCAGGTAATTCCTATGATCTGCCGTCGCGTGTTATCTTACAGGCTCTTATGGAGCAAAATAATCGCCGTGCATCAGCCCGTCGATTTTGGCGAAACGGCCAAAGTCGAAAATTTCGCGATTTTTGCCGGAAATCGAGAAAGGGCACTCGAGAACCTACTTGCACCGAAAATTTCCACCCCCGCAAATTTCCAACTACCCTAAAAAAATTCCGAAATTTTCGGCGCGTCCCGCACTTTTGCACATAAAAGCGTTCATAAAGAACGCCCCAACCGCCCATCGACGCCGCCGACGTCGCGATCTGTTTGCAAAAGTTACGGAAAGACGACGCCATAAGCGAAACAACCCCTAACCGACGCATCCGAAAGTTACACAAAAAACTGGAAGTAAATGTCAAAATCGTCGTATCACCCTTTAACCGTTCGGAAGACGACGCCGACGTCGCAGCGCCACAATTTGTAAATCGACAGATGCAACCACTAACGGCCTACAAAAAAGGCCGTAACAATTTAATTTCCATCTCGCACCGCGTTCGAGTTACAGAGGCGTAAAGTACAGAAACATTACAATTTTTTACATTTCGAGTCCCCGCGGGCAAAATAACGCGTCCTCCGCCGCTGTCGTAGATGTTTTTTCACCCCTTTATCGTCCCGGATACTTTCCACAAAACGGCAGTCATCCATCTCTTTTTTCAAAAATTTTAGATAAACGGAGCCCGAATCTGAAATCTATGTCTCCCCTCGCAGTCCGACGCACGTAATTCCTATGATCTGCCGTCGCGTGTTATCTTACAGGCTCTTATGGAGCAAAAATAATCGCCATGCATCCGCCCGTCGATTTTGACGAAACGGCCATAGTCGGAAATTTCGCGATTTTTTGCCGGAAATTGAAAAAAGGGCACTCGAGAACCTATCTACGCCGAAAATTTCCATCCCCGCAATTTTCCAACTACCCTAAAAAAATTCCGGAATTTTCGGCGCGTCCCGCACTTTTGCACATAAACGCGTTCATAAAGAACGCCCCGACCGCCCATCGACGCCGCCGACGTCACGATCTGTTTGCAAAAGTTACGGGAAGACGACGCCTTAAGCGAAACAACCCCTAACCGACGCATCCGAAAGTTACACAAAAAACTGGAAGTAAATGTCAAAATCGTCGTATCACCCTTTAACCGTTCGGAAGACGACGCCGACGTCGTAGCGCCACAATTTATAAATCGACAGATGCAACCATTAACGGCCTACAAAAAAGGCCGTAACAATTTTATTTCCATCGCGCACCCCGTTCGAGTTATAGTGACGTAAAGTACAGAAATTTTACGATTTTTACATTTCGAGTCCCCACGGGCAAAATAACGCGACCTCCGCCACTGTCGTAGATGTTTTTTCATCCCTTTATCGTCCCGGACACTTTCCAGAAAACGGCATTCGCCCATTTCTTTTTTCAAAAATTTTAGAAAAACGGACACCGAATCTGAAACTCACGTCTCCCCTCGCAGTCCGATGCACGTAATTCCTATGATCTGCCATCGCGTGTTATCTTACAGGCTCTTATGGAGCCAAAATAATCGCCGTGCATCCGCCCGTCGATTTTGGCGAAACGGCCAAAGTCGAAAATTTCGCGATTTTTTGCCGGAAATCGAAAAAGGGGCACTCGAGAATCTACTTGCGCCGAAAATTTCCACCCCCGCAAATTTCCAACTACCCCAAAAAAATTCCGGAATTTTCGGCGCGTCCCGCGCTTTTACACATAAAAACGTTCATAATCGCCGCCCCGAGCGTCCTACCGATGCCCATGTCGTCGCCATCTGTTCGCAAAACTTCCGGGAAGACGACGCCGTAAGTGAAACATCCCTTTTCCGACGCGTCCGAAAGTTACACAGAAAACATGAACAAAATGGCAAAATCGTCATATCATCCTTTAAGCGATCGGATGGCGACGCCGACGTCGTAACGCCACAATTTATAAATCGACAGATGCAACCACTAACGGCCTACAAAAAAGGCCGTAACAATTTTATTTCCATCTCGCACCCCGTTCGAGTTATAGAGGCGTAAAATACAGAAACTTTAAGATTTTTTACATTTCGAGTCCCCGCGGGCAAACTAACGCGACCTCCGCCACTGTCGTGGATGTTTTTCCATCCCTATATCGTCCCGGACACTTTCCAGGAAGCGGCATTCGCCCATGTCTTTTTTCAAAAATTTTAGATAAACGGAGCTCGAATCTGAAATCTATATCGCACCTCGCAGTCTGACGCACGTAATTCCAATGATCTGCCGTCGCGTGTTATCTTACAGGCTCTTATGGAGCCAAAATAATCGCCGTGCATCAGCCCGTCGATTTTGGCGAAACGGCCAAAGTCGAAAATTTCGCGATTTTTTGCCGGAAATCGAAAAAGGGACACTCGAGAACCTACTTGCGCCGAAAATTTCCGCCCCCGCAAATTTACAACTACCCCAAAAAAATTCCGGAATTTTCGGCGCGTCCCGCGCTTTTGGACACAAAACCGTTCACGATCGCCGCCCCGAGCGTCCCACGGATGCCGCCGACGTCGCAACGGGTTCGTAAGATTACGGGGGAAAAGATGGGGAGCACGGCCCTCGAATCGTCGTCGAATCCAGAAGCCCACCGTCGAACTTTGGTCGACCGCAAAGTCGCCGCTTCGCATTTCGAACGCTCCCGCTCCCGACGCCTCGCCGACGCCGTCCCCGCGACGCTCGCGTCGAACGCCCCCGCCCTCGGGCAACGCGCTCCGGCTATTTCGATCGCACGCCACCTCGGGCTTTCGAGTTTCGAATTTTCGAATGTCGAAAAATCGCCAAAATCGGGATTATCGGCAACGCGCGCCGCCGCCTTTCGTCGCAGACGCCGCCCGCCGCCACCCTCGGATAGCGGCGAGTTTCCCGCGTCCAGCGGCCCCGGCCTCGCGCCCCTGCTACCCTCCCGTCACGCACCTAATCGAGCCCGAACGGTCGAAAATGCGAAATCGGCAATTTCTCCCGTTCGTCGGTTCCGCGCCTCGTCGTGGGAAATTTTTTTTTTCGCAAAGTCGAAACGACCGACAAAAACGCGTGTGAGCGGAATCGAGAGCCAGATAAACGGCCGTTTAGGTGCCGCGGCCGCCGATCCAAAATACTCGTCGAGAGCGGAGTGAAACGGCCTCAAACTCGAAAAACGTCTCCGTTTCGCGCGACGGGCGATACCGCGGCCGCGCCGCCTTCAAAATTGCAGACCAAAATTCGATTTCCTACGGAAAAATAACCGGGAACGCGGGGCGTAATCGTTATCGACGCCAACTTGTCGCTCGTGTCGGAAAAAATTCCAAAAGTCGAACGCCGAAAACGCGAATTTTTAAATCCGCCGCCGCGGCCGCCTCCAGGCGTAGAGTTGCTTTTCGGTCGCAAAAGACGCGCCTCGACTTGCTCCACGCTACGCGCCCGGTCCGCTTCCCCGCGCCCCTGAATCGTAAAAGTTATTGGTCAAAAACGGGGTAAAAATCGTCGATTTTGCGAAAATCGGCGTCGCGACGTCGACGCCGCTTCCCGCACCGATCCTCACGCTGCGCGCGGTGCCTGGCCCGTTCCACGGCACCTGTCCGAAAACGGGGCCCGCCGCCTCCCGTAGACGGTCCGAAAAATTGCCGACGTTTTCGAGGTAATTTCGACCCACTTTTACGTTCACCGCGCCCGCCGCCGCGACGTCGGCGACTTCTCCCGCCAGGCGAGGACGCCCGGCGTCGGGCCGCTTCCGACGCCGCGTTTCGCGTCCCCGCAAAGTCGCCCGCCCGCAACTTGCGGCCCTTTGAACTTTTCGATTTTGGAAGGCGAAAAACGTACCGGGCCGCGCCGCGCCGCCGCCGCGACGCCGACGTCGGATTCGGCCCGACAGTTCGAAGCGGCCGTCGTCGGCCCTCGACTCGCGGCAATCGGCGTATTTTTGGCGGGCGCCGTTTTCGCAAAAAAAATTCCGAAAGCTCGAAAAACGCGGGTAAAATCCGGTTTTTCGCCCGCCGCGCCGCCCCCGGGCGTCGCGCGGCCGCGCGCTCTTAACCCCGCATCCCGGACGTCCCCGCGCACCCTCCGACGCGACCGCGCCGCCCGCCCGCCCGGCGTCGCGAAACCGCGAGCGAAAAACCTTCGGCGGACCCACTTTAGCGGGCACCGCGGCGCGGTGCGTCGCGACGCCGAATTTTCGCGAGGTGCGGGAGAAAGAGCGTCCCGCGCCGCGTCGGACGGCGTTTAGCGCGTCAGAAATTTCTTTTCCGTTTTCGAGTTACGGGCGTTTAAAGTTTCGACGAAGCCGCGCCGCCCCGCGCGCGAAGGAAAAAACGTGTCCCAAACGTCGAGCTATCGGACCGCGCGAGGCGGCGTCGGAAAGCCGACGAAATTGTCTAAAAATTTGACGGACGGATTTTCGATATCGGTCTCGGTTCGGCCGGAAAAAATTCCCAAACCCGGGAAGCGACACGAATCTCGCCGCCGCCGCTCGCCCGCCGCCCCCACCCGATTCTCTCTATTTTTCCTATATGCGCCGATTTTTTTGACGATTTTACAAACAAACCCCGTCTTCCTGCGACGCCTACTTTTCTCAAAAATAAGCTTTAAGTACGTTTTCGCTTAAAAGTTTCTTATATGTGAATAATTATAATCGGCATGTACGTATTTCAAACAGTTCTTTCCATTAGGAAAGATTTTTATTATTAGTTTGTTAA
The DNA here is from genome assembly GCA_036326145.1 of Rhagophthalmus giganteus. NCBI lineage: Eukaryota > Metazoa > Arthropoda > Insecta > Coleoptera > Rhagophthalmidae > Rhagophthalmus > Rhagophthalmus giganteus. Next base: position 67,430,305 of record JARFJA010000001.1, on the reverse strand, counting down.
AAAATTTCATTCTTGATAAAAGTTGGTGCGTCCTCCGAAATTAATAATAAAAAAGTTTTCCATATGGGTAGAGCTTCTTGAAATTCATTTTAAAATTATTCGAAACATAAAAATATTGACATTGATTTTCTACAAATAAATTTACCTACTTATATTTTTATAGTAGGTACCTACCTAGTCATTCCACAATTGAAAATATGTATTGTTTTAAAATTTCAAAAGAAACAAGAATATAAAATGACTGAAGCGTAAACGGCAGTATAAATTGTCTAAATTGAAAAGATAAGTAATAAAAATTGCGAAAAAATGTTCAAAGTACTCTGTCTTCCATTCCAATGAATAAATTTAAAACATTTTGTGATTAAATTTCAAAGAAGGTAAATACGACAAAGAAATTTCTCTATTCTTTTTCTTTGTACTGTCAACTAACGACGGGTAATAAAAAAAGAATGTAACAGCACTCAACAGATTAGTTTTTCGCACTGTTTTTAATTAATTATGGGATATTTAAATTTTAAAGACGGAATGGATGACGGACGGCAACGCCCAGTGTAGGAGTTTTACAATCTAGCGGGATTTAATTCTGAATGGTATTAAATGAATTCTTTCAATGGTTATTCAAAAAAAATATGTGCTATAAAAAGCATTATTTTTTTCTGTAATACACTAAAAAAATCAGAAAAATTCAAGAAAAAATATTTTCATTTCTTTTCTTAATTTATAAAAGTAGGGGCTTTTCTTTAATAAAAAGGTCAAATTTGTCATTATTACTCTGAAAACCGCATCGAAACGTTTAGTTTTACAGTTTTTATTCAGAACTTCGAAAAAGTCATAAAGAATAAAAAATAAATTAATAAAGAATATAAAATGCGTATTTTTTTTTCTTTTTTGTGAATGTTGGTACTCTAATGTATAATTTCTATATATTTTGAAATCTATATACGGTTATATAATATAAGTTAAAGACTTATTTTGGGTTTAAATGACATATAGGCACAATAACTTTGAAATTAAATGTGGTAATAATTGTAATAAGTTGTAGCTGATCGTAGAAACTATCAAAAACACAATGCCAACACATAAACACACCGTACAATTCCTATAAAATAGGAATAATTGTTGTTCTTAAAAGCACTGTCGTCTAGTTACGTTTGAGCTCATTTTTTTTCTCTTTTGTTAACTAATTTTTCGAAATATAATTAAGATTCTTAGTAATGACATTTTTGGTAATAAAAAGGATTACACTGACACAAAATTTGTAATTTTTGTTAGTTGCTTCTACAATCGAAAACTGTGTCCTTAACGATCCATTGTGTTTTAGTTATAAACAACTCCACCTAAATAATTTTACATTTTAACTATCAAATAAAAATATTTCTTGCTATAAGTAGATGAATTAATGTAGGTATAGCTTATTCAAACCTATATGATGTTCACGTCATCAATACAAGGTTACTAGATGGAGACGTTTCAAACAGTGCTGTCACCTCGTACCTCGTGTTTTGACAGTTCTAATAAATTGTAGTCTTTCTTTACACCATCTAATATGTGCGCAAGTAAATCATCTATAGAATATGTGACTTTCCGAACTTTAAACCGAATTACAAATAAACAATCCAGTAACTTTTTGTTGATGACGTGACATCATATAGGTTTGGATAAGCTATACTTGTGCACGTATTAGATGATATAGCTTATCCAAACCTATATGATGTTCACGTCATCAACAAAAAGTTACTAGATTATTTATTTGTAATTCGATTTAAAGTTTAGAAAGTGACATATTCTATAGATGATTTACCCGCGCACATATTAGATGATATAAAGAAAACCTACAATTTATTAGAACTGTCAAAATACCAGGTACGAAGTGACAGCACTGTGTGAAACGTCATCATCCAGTAACCTTGTATTGATGACGTGAACATCATATAGGTTTGGATAAACTATATAAAGAAATACTACAATTTACTAAAACTGTCAAAATACGACGAGGTGACAGCACTGTGTAAATCGTCATCATCTAGTAACCTTGTATTGATGGCGTGAACATCATATACGTTTGGATACCTAACAAAATCAATTGTTTTATAGAAACCTGGATAAAAATTTTAAAATGTTTTTGATTAAGTGAAATTACTTTAGACGTAATTTATTTCGCAAGTTCTTGGAATATACATACGAACGCTATCCTAAAATAAGATCGTATATGATATAAGAACGATATGATACCTATAAATATTTCGTTGTTAATATGGCAACTAATTAAATTATTAATAAATTGATCGCTAGTAGATAACGCAGACAGTAAGCACACTATTATTAGGGAGCTGGTATTCAAAATACTAAATGATTTGCTCATTACCCTCGACGATATGTAATGTAGTTTGAGTGCATGTGAATCAGAAAATGTCCAGGAGACGTTTGGATGGCGCTGCTTTTTCGCAAAAAAGAATTTCCAAATTAAAAGAATAAAATGAGAAGCAAATTGGTGGTGTAAATTACATTCAAAATAAATATTTTTAGAAATAATAGTTTTATTATCATCATAACTTGGGGTGGGGGGATTAACCGCAAACGCGCACATTTTAATTAACAATAAGAAACAACAGTTTCGTCGATATATGAACATACATATTTCTGTTTAGAAGACCACGATTTCATCTGGATATTATGTAAAACATCTCCTTAGAAACTGAAAACTGGTTTTCTTAATTTAAGGACTGCGAAAACAAAGGGTTTACAGACTTTTAGTTAATATTGTATTAACGTTAAATTAATTACTTCAATACTTCTAATGATTATACTTCTGTACTTTGATATTTCTATTGATAGGTATCTAATATATTGCGCGAAGATTAATTATTAATTATTTTAAGTGGTTACCAATTTTTATAAGTCCTACATCAATCGATATTTTCAGAAGTGTTTTTATAATAAATTACCTATGGTCACAAACATGTTTTATAGCAATTATTCTAAATGATAATATTTTTCTTGTAAACACTTTTACGCCTATTCACAAGAAGTGTCAGAATCAGAAATACGAAGTGGATTTCTATTTTTTACCAATAAATATAAGTACTTACTATTTATATATATAAAAAAAAAAAACATATGTCGAAAATATATCAATTAAACAGGCTTATTTCTGGAAATTAGAAATTCTAAACATAATATTTTTATTTTTGATAATAATCAAAAGCGCAAAGAACTTATAATTAAGTGAATAAAAACAAAATATTTCACAATAAAATTATCGAACAACCTTTGCAGATTTATTTTGTAATACAAATTTAATAGGAATGTAGTTTTTATATCATTTTGCTTGTTCTTCATGTGTTATAATATTGATTTAGAAATACAAAATTATTTATTTATATAAATACTTATGTAATTATCTATTTATACATTTATCTTTTTTTAACTAACGTTAGGAGTTACATGATGATCGTGATGACCAAAAATGAATGCGCTTTTGTTACATTTGTTATAACCGCATGTATTGTGTAAACCTGGATATTTATTTAATTTTTACCTTCTAAGGAAAGTAAATTACCTTTCAACATAGTTCGATTCTTATAAGGAAACTTATATTTTCTACAAAAAAATATACGCATAATTAAATCAAATTCTGCGAAATACTTTTTAAATTGTCATCCCTTAACAAACAGACAATTAGATACCTAGGTATCAAGGTGACGAAAAATAAATATAATTCGCCATTTCAAAAATATTCATAAATTAATATTCCAAAACGTTCAGTTTCAAGCAAATGAAATAACATGTAGTATCAATTATCTATCTAAAGACAAAATTTCAAGTATGTATAAGATAAATGTCGTCATACTACATTATCCCCTCCTAATGACGAAAGTCACCACGGAGTTTATGATTGTTACAATTAAGTAAGGTTTAGCAGTGTCCATTTGGACAGTTGGGAAACTAGAGTGATTGCAGTGAATTTGTGCTCTACATAAATGTGTTAAAATGTGGCACCGACTTCCCGCGACTATTACTATTTTAACATGTATAATATTGGCGACAAATGCAATTTCTTTGGATACAGGTATTTTTATTAACATTTTTAATAACAACTATAGTTGGATTATTAAATGGTTAAAATTCGGTTGTTTGCCAAAATATTTCAAACTTTAGAAAAACAGTTTGAAAATAAGGTTAACAAATTTTGATAAAAATCTAATCATTTAAAATTATCGTTAGTACTAGTTCTAGTGACTTTTTGGTAGGTCAAAGAGCTAAGATCAACGTCAATAATTTATTATAAAATTAATAATATTATTGTGTCGGTGATTGTTTCTAACGAATTAAATTTAAAAAATGAAAATGGTTTTCGGCTCAGAAAGAAAACGTTAGACATAGAAATATTTAATAAATATTGAAAGCGAATGTGCACGAGTTTCTTTTTTAGATTTTAAAATTGAATTAAATGCTCGCGACTCAAAATGTAGGTATTTCAAAAATATGACATAAAATTATAATCGAACACATTTTAATTCAATTACTCTGTTTAATTGGTTTGTTCTTTAGAATCAGATCTTCAAATTACAAAAGTTTCATCATATTCTTATTACGCCGTTTACCTCTTTAATTTTAATTTTTTATTAGGACTGTTAAATTATGATCGCATAATAAGTTACATTCCGTTTTACGTTATTCTCTTTGTTATTTAGTTTACGCATTGTTAAAAGGCACAAAAATGAATAGGTGCATAGGTAATTTATTAAAAATAAAAGTGAGGTAGGTATTCTACCTAGGTACCTATATCAAAAGTTCTTCGTTAGTTATAGGTATATTAATAGGAATAGTTGCATCGCCCAAGTTTGAATGAAACTAGGTATTTTTCTTGTAAACCATACTTAATACATAATTTTTCGGTTTAAATATACAGTAGAAACTTTTCAAAATGCTTTTATAAAACTGACAGCAATTAAAAATTCGCAAACAGTTTTTGTGTGCGTTAAAATCGTATTAAAATACGTCGGTGGCGTAATCTAAATACGTAGAAAGGTAACTTTGATTTTACAGAAAATGTCTTCTAAAATGATCTGTAGAAAAAATATCTGTAAGAAAATTTAACTAAGTAGGTATTTATTGGTATCTACAATTTCTTAGATTTTTGCCAATTGTAAAGCCACATAATATATTGAGAACAGAAGACATGTTTCCATACGTTTTCGGAACAGATTACGATAATTTTCTACTTTTAAACTTCCATAATTTTGAAACGAAACTTAAAAAAATAAATCTTCTTAAGCGACCACTCCGACAAGAGACTATTTTTTAGAAAAACCACAGGTGGTCGCTTTATGGAGATTTTACTGTATTTAGTTCCTATATACTTACATACGTAGGTAGGTATATAGGAATAATGAAATTATATTATTAATATTTAATAGCTCAAAAAAACAAACATTTAAACACGTGAATTTATTTTTAGAGCAGATGTTCATTACCGACTTTACAAAAATCGTCCTGATTTTTTACTTTTTTGGTATCATACAAAACTTTGCAATATATATCTAATATTGTCTTAATATTTTGAATTTTTTACTACGGCATTTTTAATAAAAGTTCATAGTCCAATAGTGATAAATTCACAAAAAATGTAAAATCGTTAATTTAATTACACTCGCAAAACATATTTAATTATTTAAATTTAAAACAAATTATTAAAACAAGCATCGGAATCTTTTTAAAATCGGTTCAAATAATAATAAATTAAATTTTAACGAAAATATTAAACAAGGTGGCCACTAATTATTATATGAAACGCAATTTAAACAAAACAAATGTTTTATTTATTAGTTTAGTTCTAATATTTTGACCTTAAAATTGTTATATAAATAAATAGAAAAAATAATTAAAAATTAGTGTATTTTAAACAACCTAAATTCTTTAGAAGAAAAAGAGAATATCTGTACTTATAGCAATAACTCTAAACATCTGTTGAGATAATAACTCACTAGACTTTAATAACAGGAAAGGACGTCCTCTTATAAAAGGAATTATAAAAGGAAATTTAAGAAAATATCTCATCGGCTTGTAATAAGACTGACTAAAACTGATTTAATTATCAAATTTCAAAAAGCTAAATTGTATATTTACCTACTGAAAATACAGTTAACAATTAAAATCCATTTTAGTTTCATGATGTATTTACCTAACAATAAGTTGGTATTTTTGTAGAAATTAAATGAATAAAATTTGTAAAATAGAAGAATGACGCAACATATTATATATTTAGCAGAATTTTTCAATTTACACACAAGAAGAAATGCGGAACCTTACATTTCAGTATTTCTACCTTTACAAAAACGGCTTCAAGCCAGTTCCAAATATAATCAGTCCATATTTGTTCTGCATCTAAACGAGTTACTATAACCTGCAATCATCAGGACGATAACTTATAACTGCACCAAGATGCATCAATTTTTTTATTAAAATATCGAATTTTTTCAATTGTGTATTGGGAATGAACGTGTTATATTTATCATAAAATATCTATTCAAGATAGCTACTTCATAATATGTACATATAGTTATAAGTAACATAAGTGCGGCTAAATATAGAATTGCTGTAACATACTTATAGCGTGTCCTCGAATAAACTGAGTAACGAGGAATAAATTATTTTAGCGAATTTTCATGGAAAATAAAGCTATTGCAACATGTCTGATGACGGGAATCAGACGTGACCTTCTGGCTTTTCTCTGATCTCGACCCCTAGATCAGGAAAATATAAGTCATTCATTTTGGGTCGGTCAAATCAATTTCTCGTGGACACGATTCCGGTCGCAATTTTGATCGTAGGAGGTTGAAATTTTTACAGTGTATCGTCTTTACGAAAACGAAGGACGAGTTTGTTAACCAGCCAAATCGACCGACCCGTTTCAAAACGACGGCCGTTCAAAAAAAAATTAAAAAAATTCAAATCTCCGTTAGTACTTATCGGATCGGTAATGTGAAATATTTTTTGGAATCGGCATAAAATTCTCTACCGATCATGTCCCTTTATAATTCTCGATAGAATGCAACGTTTTCGAAATAATCGAAAAAAAGTGATATATATTTTTAAAACTCTTATAAATCCCTCTCGTAAATATTATTTTTGAAGAAATGTATTTGTTTTTAATTATTATTTATTTATTAAAAAAATTAATAATTTTTTTGACATGCGACATACAAATTCGATACCGAGGCTTGCGCGCGGTCGGATTTTTAACTTGAAGAGTAAACGTCGTTATTTATAAAAGCTTTATTTTGTTCAATTTCATTAATTCTCAGGGTACAAATCAAATACGAATATTTGGTTAAGTACCTACCACGTACTGAAAGTTTGGAAAAATGTAATTAATACATATTTAAAAAAATTTAAACGTGTAAAGCTAAGTTAATATTTTCACTGAATATTAAAAACAAATACTTATTCAATTTGAAAACTGTTTTTGAATGCCATTTTTTCCCTGAAATCAAAAAAAAATATTTAAGTTATAATCCTGTGTCGTTAGACATGAAAAATAAAAATCCTCGGAACTCAGTTATACTGGACGGATTTTCGTAAAACTTGTTTTATTGAGTTTGTAATAATGACAACTGACAAGTTTAGTCTTTAAAAATTTCCCCATTTCAAAACTTCAAAAGTTTCCTCATATTTTTCCTTTCAACGACTCAGTAATTGTTATAAAATTATAAAAAGTACTACTTATCTAACAATAATAAAAATAATATTTCTATCTTAAATTAAAATTAATTTTCTTCATTTTCCTTATTCTCAATTTCATTATTCAACATTACTCATTATTTAAACAAATTGACTTTTACTTCTCAACTTCTCGACAAATACCTCGGCAGGGGTGCATCGTAGAAAACAATTTATTTATAGTATTATTTTGACGTGATCAAAACGTTCCTGTGAGATTTCCTATCGTTTCCTAGACATTCTGCATAATAATGTTAGATGACATCCAGATTTTTTTTAAACTTTAACCCGGTATAACTCAGATTTTCAAAGTTAAAGAAAGTTTAGGCAACACGCTAGTAATAATTGGATGGGATATCATTGTGGAAACTTTTTCTGATGCTTTTTTTTGTTAATCACTGTAATTTTATTATTACAGTAATAATTAATATGCTACATAATTACGTGACCGATTAAAACTTTTGTAGAGGTAATTGTGCAATTGTGAATTTATCGATCCAATTACCAATTTACCTATATTTACTACTGATCACCTTGTGCTCATAGGTACTAATTTTTACTGTTGGCATTACTATTATTTACAATAAATAATTGAATCTATAATTTTAGATTTTTCAGGAAACATCATACAAATTTTTAAATATTTATTTGTTTAATACCTCATCAGATGATCTTATCGATTTGGCAATAACGGCTTCAAATCAAAATTCCGCAATTGAAATAAAATTATAAATACCTTTATGGTCTCGTTGATCAAGAATATCCAAATTGTGTTCATAAGTCCAACCACTCGCGTTTGTAACAGCGGAACACTCGCGCACTACAACGAACTTCGGATACACGCTGAAAAATGATACAACATGTTAACGATTGAATTTTTAATTGCATAATATAGAAATGTAAAATAGCTTACGAAGGAAGCACCAGAAGTAGAAACGTGCTATTTGAATGCGGTGTTTTGCATAAGGTGCCCCCTTACTTTTACTGTCCATATTAAGAATACCAAATCCCATCCCCACGTTCATCCAAAAAATAAAGGTCAAGATTTTTAAGTTTTCGGATTGATTAACCACTTATTGAATAAGTTTCACCATTTTACAAAGTGGTTAACCGATTTGAAAACTAAACAAATTTGGTCTTTTGGGTCGATTTTTGAAAAAACTAATAGACATCCGAGAATGGGGTTTGGAATTTGTAATATGACCTTTTGCAACAAATTGTATTCCAAAAACGCGTTTACATTTCTGGAGCCCCTCTCGTTAGTGTAAATGTTCAAACAATGTCACGAAAGAGACATTGAAGAGATTGTAAGATATAGGCATCAAAGATACAATGTTTACAGAAAAAAAGTTAATAAAGATAGGTAGCGTATGCACAAACAATCGATTGAAAATAAAGCATTTCCTTTCTGTTGATACGTCTGAAAATATATAAGAATATACCTAACATTTAAATAACGAACATTTTTATTTTAACCCCATGTATGGGGTGAATTAAGGTAGTAGCGCCCCTCCATTAGTTCCTTGAATGTTGTAACGGTCCGATTGGACATGAGGCTCAGAAGGTAGAAATTGATTCCTATTTGAAAATAATAAATTATAATGGTGCGTTAACCTATAAGTCACAATGTAAATTTGTTATTTACAAGTTCGGTTTACCTAGTTAATTAATTTGTTTGATACGGAGATTATTCTAAACATTAATTCATTTTTGTTGTTGGTTAGATTGCACGTATTTATTTGTTTACCTACTATAGGTACATTTTTATAAGGTTAAGGAAGACCTGCGCACTAAAAGAATTTCTGATTCATAGGCGTACGGATTAATGTTTAGTTTTCTGTAATTTGATGTTTATTCACTTCTTGTTGATCATATTTCTCGAGAGTAAATTTTTTATTCAATTATTCAGTTTTAGTTTTACCTTGTATTGTAAGTAGGTGAGTGTAATTCTGTTATTAATAATTAATTCCAAATTTACTCTCAGATTTATTGCTACGGTCATGATATTGGAAATTTACGGGAAATGTGGTTAAGGAAAATTCAAAATGTATTTCGCGGGTTGTGCTTTTAGATTTCCTTTCTCGAATTTGATAAGTTTTTTGGGAAGGCGGAAGTCTTGATCAGAGAAACGTATGCTGAGTTGAGTGTGGGTGAAAGGTATTTTCTCATTGATTAAGCTCTGTAATTAATTAAGGCGTGGGGGCGGATTAACAGAGATAATCGATTTAATATAGTGCAGGGTATTTGGAATTTTGTTGGGCCCGGCTTTATATATATATATACACTCACTTTTTTTAGGGTAAGTGTAATTGCTTCGTTGTTCAGTTAGTATCAATTGATAGTAATGGTCGTCGAAATTTCCCGAATAAAAGCAAATTTTGTTTTTTTTTTGGATCTGATTGTAACTTTCATCTGTTTTCATCTGATGTTGCGTAAATGGATTTCGTCGTCCGTGAGATTTTCCTTGGAATCGAAGATTAGAGGGATAATGAGTAGTGACCAGTAGGTTTTCTTTGCGATAAGTATCGTTATCTAAGGTTTTAATTAATGTATATATATATGTATATATTTTTTTGTTGCTGCTGTTACTGGTATGTTTGCGATTTCATATGATTATTATTGTTTATGCAAACATTTTAAGTCATAGTTTTAATTTAGTCAGATTAGAAAAATTGTGAAGCGAAACAACCATGGTCGTGATGCGGATCTGGGAAAACAATTTATTAAGTATTAACTATTTACTTAACGTCAACTTAAACATTGCATTAAATTACCAAATTCCACGTTTCGTTAGTTAATTTTATTATTCACTTGTTTTTAAGTTGTTTGTATTTTTTTTCTTTTGATGGTGACATCCGTTCTAGTTTTCGGATTTAATAAAAAAACTAGTGGCGCCCAATTTTGTTTGTGTCTATGTGACTTTTCTCATTTTGATTGTATACCCTCCTGAGCTCGTCAGCCGACTGCTGCCGGTAATTTTTTTATTTTTTTTTGTTGCGTTGCTTCGTCGTTTTGGCCGTAACAATATTTATATAAGAAAAATATTTTCTTAACAAAACATGTTCAGAATATGTTGTATATTATTGTAAATTTATTTTATTTCGAATACTTTAAGGGCCGGGTTTTCAATCGCCAGTTAATTCTGTCCATTTGTAAATCACTATAGAAATGATTATTAGAAACAATTATTTCTATAGTGATTGATTATAGTCAGAATTAACTGGCGACTAAAAAACCGGTCCTAAGAAAATTTCGCGAAACCAGATCTCTTTAGTACCAGAAACACCAACAAAAAATATTTGAACATCACATGTTATTTTTCGATGACATTGCTAAATAGGACATTTTTCAACTTTAATCGTACTTAACACTGTAATTTCGTTATCTAGCCCCACAATACTTTTATAACAAGGTATAGAGAAAAGATAGTTCTTTCAAAAAAAAAAATGTAAAAATATACGGGGTGTCCTTTATCATTTTATCATTCTGAACATCTTTTGTTAAGAAAATATTTTTATAATATGAATATTCAACGAACTAATGGGGAGGGGCGCGCGCTACTATCTTAACTCACCTTATAAATTATTTTATTTTTATCTACACAGTTCCGTAAAATGTTTGGCTAGTTTTTATTTCCAATACATAATGTGTTTCCTAAATTTTGTTTCAATTTAACAATTATTAGTAACCAATAGATAGGAAAATTAGTCATACAGTATTCAATATACACATGTAGGTTGCAATGCACGTCATCAATAAAGAGTTACTTACTAAATTATATATTTCTCTGTAATTCCGTACTACGTTTAAAAACGACATATTCCACCGATGTTATTTTTTTTGTACTTTTTACTCGAAATTTACTGAATTCATTGTTTTATTTAACATAACCGGATATACAGCATGTCCATTTAATAAGATTAGATTTTATATTAACGGATGTGTTAATGGTTTGGATATACAGTACGTATCTATGTAGGTATTTGTAGTTTAATGAAATACAAATTAAGCTTTAAATAAAATACACGTTTTAACACCAGATTTACGAAGACTCGAGTATATCTACGTAAAATAAGTAAAAGTGAAAAAAAAATCGTCAAATTAAGGATTCTGTCTGTAAATCTGGTGTTATAAAAAAGGCTGTTATTTCCCGTTTACTATTCGAAAGTTACAACTATAGGTATTTTAATTTAGAATGTTATTAGATGTTTGAACCGTGATTATTTTAGTTTTGATTTAAATTGAAATACTACGTAAAAAATTTAACCGGTCATCTGCATAGCAATAACAATGGTAATAACGGCTCTAAATCAAATGTCTGTAATTTAAATAAAACCATAAATACCTTATTGACGACTTCGATTAAGCATCACATCGAGTCCCGTATATAGTACGTATATGTAAGTTCAATCATTCGCGCTTGTAACGATAGGCAGGCACACTTCTGTATTTTACAACGAACTCCGACTATGCACTGAAAAATGTTATAAATATATTAAGTAATGCCGTTGAATTGTTCACTACGAAAACGTTTACAAATTGGAAAAAATAAAGAAAATGTTAGACGCAACGGCGCGCGCGGTGCGGCTTTCACAGTACGATTTGTTGGTACGAACGAAAATTAAATAGATATAAAACGTATGCACGTATTAAACAACCGATTGAAAATGAGCGTTTCCTTCTTGTCGTTACCTGTCGGCCAAAAGAATAGATAACGCTTAAATTGTCGAACTATTATCTCCGTATGCGGCGAGTTATCGGACATCTGTGGGCCTGCTTCGACTGATAATGATTATTGGCGTAAGGTAAATCTTTTATTTAAAATAATTATTTATCTACAACGTTTCATAAAATACTTAATCGACATTCGTTTCCAATATACAGGGTGTCCCAAATGGTGTAGTTTAAAATTAAGGAATTTCTAATTAGGTACACGTAAAAAATGTTTGTAAATAATTATCAATAAATAAATAATTCGTTAACGATAGATTTCGTTAATTTTTTTATGGGCGATTCCTCCTTCATTTATTCAAATATTCGTTCGTTCTTTTTCGTTGTCAAAAAACATTTACAAGTGTATATAAACACTTATTGTTATTTGACGCAATGCAAAGTTAAAATTTGTTACAATTAATCTAAATAACAATATTGATTTACCTACCAACAATTTATTTACAAAACAATCCGTCGATTTAAGTATAATTTTTTTAATTTCCGTTTTAGGAAAATTTAACGACAAATTTGAATTTTAAGAAGTTTGTTCAGGTGTTATTATTAGGAATGTGCTATATACGCCATAATTAAACAACGTTAATCAGTTTATCATCAGAACAGAATTATTAATTGTAAGACTGTAAAATAATCGTGTAAAATTATTAAAAAACAAATACTACAATAACTCCAATCTAAATTATTTTTACTTGGGTGATTTCATACCAATTTAATAATTTTGTGAATAGTATTCTTAGTAATTCTTTCTGATGTACTTTTTAAGTGTTGGTGACGAACGTGTGGGTATCGAGTAATTTTAATTATAATATGTATTATCAAGACCATCGCACATAAGATCTAAATATAACATATATATATTATTATTTTTAATCCACATCGTTGCACTATAATAAATTGTTAATCGCGTAAAATATTTTCGATATATCAATTAATTCGAAGCGTAAAATATGGGAAGTTGTTGGAGTGACGAAATTATCGATGTACTACATAATAAATAAAACCCAACTTTACGATAATGTATATTTTCCAACTAAAATCATTTAACAAACTAAGATAAAACAGTCGTAAAGATAATTTCATGTAAAAGGCTAGAAGTTATTCTGATAGCTCTGTTTTGATAATCAAAAATTATGAACTTGAGCTGAAAATATTAGAATTATATCTAGATCTATAAGAATTGGGTCAATTATTATTATACATAAGAAATGGATGACGAGCCGGCAGTTATTTTACAGTACCTACCAAATAATATTTTTTGTTTGACTTCTTAATTTAATTATTTATTAAATATATACCTATTTGTAGTTATCGAAGATTAAAATTAAAAGACGCATTATTATTGAAACTAAATATTATGTAGGTACTTACCTATTTACGTATAAGTACATACATATAATATCTATCTATGAATACATATTAACATTTGATATTTAATATTTGTGTAGGTGCGTTTTTTATTTTGTTATATTAAATTAAAAATTTATAATGAAATACACACGACGCCTTTTTTACGAGATATTTTCAAGAATAATAAAAAAAATTACCAACTTTCTCCTATGTATATATATATATATATATATATACACATACAAACCACCTTTATGAAGCCCAAAACAGTGTATTGTGCAGATGATACGAAGCCCTTTTTGTTTTTACGAAGCCCAAAACGGGCTTCCTAAAAACAAACGTGTATAAAAGCACAGTTTGATAAGTGCTGTTACCTATTGCAATATAAAAAAATTAACATGGACTCGTAAATCGGTATAATATATCAATTTATACACCTTTAGTTTATCATATCTTACACCAGAGGGCAAACGAGTTTTACTGTATATACTTTGAATATGTTTAACGGATTTTAAGAGCCAAACATGTTTCGCGGTTTATAGGAAACCCGTAAATTTGGCAACAATGTTCGCTCAGATTTTATCACACTTCAAGTAAAACTCGAACATTCTTATTAGTCCAGTAACTTTAGCCAAAAAAATGATGTTTGTTCGAAATAATTTTAAGCCAAGGTTTTTTTCACCTGATGCTTTGTTACGTCATTCTAAATAATATCTCAAAAGTTCCCGACATCCTGCTGTACGTTTCTCCCTTTTTTGTGGGGTAGAAAATCGTAACCTGGGCAAGTGGGGTCTCGATTTCTATGTATTTTTGCATGTTGAATACTTACTTCTGAATTCTTCCTTCTTTTACTCTTATCTAGTATTCTAATGAAATTGTTGAAATAATTATAAAAATCGGTCGTTTTAAAGATTATAATTATGTATGTAGAAAAAATATTATAAACTTCAATTCAAAAAATATTGAACAAAACAAATAAACAACTTATGTACCTACGTTTAAAAAAATAAAAAGTTATTTATGTAAATACAGTATAGAAAGAAGGAAATGATTGTAATTTTTAATTTAAAAAACAAGTGAGTTACACTTTCTAAAAAAATTTAAAATTATTTCGCGATTTCGCGGGCTTGATTGCCGTGTTATGCGCGATTCCGCGGATTAATTAGATCAATCAATTCGCGGAACCGCGAATTAACCCGCGGAATCGCGCGTAACACGGCAATCAATTCCGCGAAATCGCGAAATAATTGCGTAACACGGTAATCAAACCGCGAAATAATTAGGCCGATCCGCGATCAAACCGCGAATCATTTTTAATTGAGCACTTTAATTAAACCGCGAATCAATTTAATTCGCGGTTTGATATAAAAAGTGGAGGGGCGAGCTGGATCCCTTCTACTGATATGTTACGAGATTGAGAGTTTCCCCACAAACATTCGTTTGATGTGTTTGAAAAAGTAATCACATCTATCTGCCCAGAAACTATTCCAGATGCAGTTGATTTCACAATAGGTGGTTGTGTCAGCATTGATACATGTAAACCAGTCGGCTCTGATTCAGGTAAAGTAGACGATTCCAATATACTAACATTCATACAATTAGATTGAGGGATCACTGACTTGGACTTACAAGCACAGCATGTTCAGACTTATTGTTGAAAAGTTGAGTACATAACTTGCATTTTCTCAGAAACAACCGCTAACTTATTCTCAATAGCCAATCTTAGCAAAAATTTACTTCGATTCATTTTATAACACAGAATTATTATTATTATGTATTTACGGTATTTAGTATTCGCGAGGCAATGATCGCAGTATGTGCTAAAAAACGAATAAATTGAAGAGTTTAGAATAGAGGAATAGAGAGTTTAGGGTATAAGTGTGTCTTTTTTGTGATAATGCATTTGCTGCAAGTTCATACACATATTTTTGGTTTAATAAAGAGATGTTGAGGATAAAGGTAAAAGGATTATTGAGATCATTAATGGTATATCTAGTTTCTAGTAAAAAGAACGAAAAAGAGCAGCTCAACAAAAATAAGGGGAGGAAAACAAACCGTAGTTTTAATGCGGCTGCTACCACGTCGAATGATATTCGTGGTTATTCCCTAACTTCAAATCAAATCGAAATGACAAAAATCAATTTCGAATCAAAATCATTTTTACACAATTCAAAATTGTTTAATTCATGTTCGAATTCGTCTTCGATCATCAGCTAAAACATTTGAAATGATATCGACGATGAAAGAATTCTTTTAATCATTTTGAAAAATAGTATAATAGGTACCAATGGTCTATCCAAGCGTATAAGCGATTTACGTCATCAATAAAAGGTCACTAGATGATAACGTTTTACGCAGTGCTGTCACCTCGTACCTCGTATTTTTATAATTCTAATAAATTGTAGTCTTTCTTTATACCATTCAATATGTGTGCAGGTAAATCATCTATACTTGTCACTCTATCTATGTCACTTTCCAAACTTTAAACCGAATTAAAAATAAATAATCTAGTAACTTTTACTGAGACGTGAATCGCTTATACGCTTGGATAGGCCGTAGTACGATTATTACGATCACATTAAATTTCGATTTGATCAATATATTTCGACCGGAGTTAGAGAATAAGAGTGAATGATACTCAAATGATACTCAGATTCTGGATTTGATATAAATGTAGTGCAATAACAAACTCTGTGAAATTATCGAATAATACCTGCATGTTTTAAATTGCTATTTTTTGTAATTCAGAGGGTTTATATATTCCTTGGCCAAACGCTTTTATTATCGATTTGGTTTTATGGAATTCAAAAGATAATATAAAATTATTAAAATAAGGTTCTTTTCTTTTAAGTTGATAAAATCTACCGTTTGATCAGAAATTGGTTACAAAATGTTAAGATTCACTGGCTTAGATACTCATTGTCAGTTGTTAATAATCAAAGTGCATTTTTTCTTAGATATGAAAAATCGAGACAAAACAAATAGGATAAAACTAAGCAATAAAATCTTAAAGCAAGCGATTTGTAATCAAACTGTAAATTTTAACAACTTAAAAAAAAGATAATCTTATTTTAATACATACATAATTGTATTATCTTTTAAATTCCATAAAAAACAAATCGATTATAAAACAAAAAATAACTTATGGTGTAAATAAAATTTTGGATTTGAGTTAAGTGACAAGATATCTCAATTATTTTTGCTTCGAAATGTGAGGTTACTTATAATACTTATTGTTAGTAGTATATTTATCCAATATATCCATAAACGTCGTTAACATTAAAAAAAATTGACAAAAGTAAGAAATTTTAAAATGCAACTTTGATGGTACATAACTTGGGAACTTGTAATAGTATTATTTTGATCTGAAAAATCAAGTGTCTGCGTTTGGTCTAGGCATATTGTCCGCATAATGTACATACGTCAACATTACTCATTAGGTTAGATTAGGTTGGGTTAAGGCAGGTTTAGTGTAGAGGGGTAGGTTAGGATCAATTAGAGACCCGATTGCAATAGCAAAAAGCAATGAAAAATATTGGCTAATAACGACATTAACCGACGATTAATGTTATTTCCCGGTTTTACAACATTTGCCTTAAAATAATATATACAATATGACTCACGATCAGACTTCTTTATAATCATTTAACTTTCAACTCAATTATCACAATTGTCTAAAATGTTGTATTATTTCTATTCTACCATTTCAATATTATATTAAAACCCAATATCTAGTTTATTGGCAACACCGCTGGGCTTCCTAAAATTCGCGTGCTATATGATGTATATACACTCGGGCTTCGTATAGAGCGTCTCACTTAAGAGGACTCGCATAAACTGGCAAGTATAATTAAAACTGTATGTTAAGTTAGCTTACCCCTCTCATCGATCTCACTATTTTGTTCAATTATAATGCGTAGAAATGTCAAATATACAGCCTTATTTGTGATTTAAACCCGGGCTTCTTATGGCCTTTAGTGTTTACTGGGCTTCGTATCCTTCATGAGGCATGTATATATATATATATATATATATAATGTATAATAATAAATGTGTATATAATATAAATGTGTAATATATTATAATAATATATAATATATAATGTGAAAATAAATATAGGTACCTGAGTACCGAATTTGGATACTTTAAGATTAGCTAATTGAAAGTTAATATATTTTTATATTGTGAAGTGTTTATTTAGATTTACTTAACAGAGAGATTTATTTTAGTTTATTGTCCTTGTGTTATTTTATTAAATAGTAATTTTATTATTTTTATTCTCAGGTTTTGACTACTTCGCCGTTGGCAAATTGTAAAATGCCTGAAAATAATAAGTCAGAACGAGATATACATTTTTCTGTTCACGTTTTGTCGGCATTTTATCAATTTGCCTAAATTGGTGTAGTCATAACGAAAATTGCATTGTACGTTCGCGTTTTGCCGGCTTTTTATAAAATCCCTAGGCATTTTATAAAAAGCCTAATTTTGCATTATGACTACGACATATATAACAATGCATAGTAACTCATTTTAATTGTCGATCATTTACTGTGAGCCTTTGATAACTGAATTAAAGTTTAATTAAAATTATAATATATTACGACTTTACCCGAGAGCTTAAAAAAATAATATAAAAAATAAAATTGTCTACTATAAATTTAATCAAAAAATAAATATAGTCAGGTATTTTATGGTTCGCATCTATCACGAAATAGTTTTCTACTGAAAATTAAAACGAGTCAGAGAATGCGTAAAACGCATCTTTTAATACTTACTGTAAAATAAGGGTTGGTAAGTATATCATCCTTTTAAATCTAGATTAACTATAGTTATTTTGTAAGCATCATTTTTCAAACGTAGGTATAACTTGTTTAAATGCCCTTTAACATTCTAAATTAGTAATTTTTATTATTATTTTTAATAGAAAATCTGTAAGATTTTTATATTGCTCTTGTATTAGGTACTTCGAGTTGAATCGATTTATTTTTATTTCTAATTTCCTTTAAGTGTTTGAAATAAAAAGTATCTACCGTATATACCTTCCCAACAATAAGTGTTATTTTCAATAGAATTAGTTAGAATTTGTACTAAAAATAGTTACCTTCATATCACAGTATTGTCGTAGTAGTTTAGTAAATAGATAGACTTCATTTTTTTATTTTATATTACGTGATGGAGCTTGTGTTTAAAATTGCCTAACAATAAGTAATATTTTTTAGTGTTAACTAAACAACTGGAAGAAGAAATTAAAGGCGACGACTTGGTTTTATCTTTAGAACAGATAAAACCACGGCGGCGAGTTCGAGGCTCAGTCGAAACACTTTTTGCAATCGATTTTCCAAATACCCAACAAAAGTTTGTGTTGATGTTAGATAGACGTTCTAAAAGAGGTAAAGATATATGTATCCATTTAGGTACATATAATTAAGTTAACTTTCGTTATATTAATATTTTGTTAGTTATCGTGGAAACTGTCGAGGATGAAAGAACTAGAGCTCAACATTTTACTGTTGATAACCTAGACGAAGGAACTGCCATTCGATCGTTAATACTTTACGTGAACCAAGTTCAACCGGGAGCTTATGTCAATTTATATTTCGATTGCACATCATTGGGAAAAATTGCGACACCAAGATCATTGAGAGATATGTTTAGTAATATGAAAAATCCTCAACTACAAGTGGTAAGTATTTAGTAATTAAAAAATGCTCATTTTATTTTTGTTTTATATATAGGTAAATTAACGCTTTTGACACTTTTTTTGGTTAATATCGATGCAGTTTTTCTAGAAGGGCGTAACCCACAAAAGTAAATTTTACAGGAGAACACATTTTGTGTCGTCGCGTACTTAAAAGAAGATACGTTAAAAAAATGGTAATATTGTTACTAGATTTTAACAGATGATGCATTTGCTTTAGATGCATAAGATATGGCCTATCCAAACTTATATGCAATTTACGTCATCAAAAAAAAGTTACTAGATTGTTTATTTGTAATTCGGTTTAAAGTTTGGAAAGTGACATATTCTATAGATGATTTACCTGCGCACATATTAGATGGTATAAAGAAAGACTACAATTTATTAGAACTGTCAAAATATGAGGTACGAGGTGACAGCACTGTGTGAAACGTCATCATCTAGTAACCTTTCATTGATGACGTGGATTGCATATAGGTTTGGACGAACTGTAGTCAGAATAATTCATTTTCACAAAAAGTGTGGGTTACGCCCTTTTGGCAAAACTCTATAGAAATAATTTAAATTTTCAATTGTAGCTAACAAAATTTTCATAGAGATTGTAAGTACAATGCAACACAAGATGATGGTTAATTACTTATTATTACCTTTGTTTTGTTCGAATGCTTTAAATGAAGTCTGTAAATGTTCCGTTTTAATAATAGTTATTGTGTTTATAAACGCCTACTCATCTGTAG
The DNA here is from genome assembly GCA_036326145.1 of Rhagophthalmus giganteus. Classification (NCBI taxonomy): domain Eukaryota; kingdom Metazoa; phylum Arthropoda; class Insecta; order Coleoptera; family Rhagophthalmidae; genus Rhagophthalmus; species Rhagophthalmus giganteus. The sequence continues at coordinate 67,410,070 of JARFJA010000001.1, read as the reverse complement.
AATCATTTAAAGCGAAGGAAACGACGCTTTTAATCCCACATTTAACCTTAACCGCTTTTCATTATACATAATATGTAAGTACTTATTGTTACATACTTAGTTTAATTATCAAAGTAATTAACATAGTTATAATATATAGGTAAATACATAATTAGGTGCCATAATTATTACTGTACGTTCTTCATTTGAATATAAATTAATAATTTTTGCCTAAAACCCTTCGTCCACACGTCAAATCAGACAGAGTAATAAAACACGACTTTTAAAACTTGTTTTATATTTCACTAAAAGTGAAAAAAAATTACGTACTTTTACTACTTTTTTTGTTTTATTTTTATCAAATCTGATTATTTTGATAGTTATCAAAGAATTCGTTTTCTTCAAAATGAACCATTTCACCTTGTACGAAAAGACTTGTATTTTTGATTGGCAAATAATATAAATCTAATTTTTTGTACATTGTAAACCTTAAGAGTAAGGTTTTAGCATGTTACCTACAATTGAATTTCCATGTATATTTGACGAGTTATATATAATTAGGTACACTGGCACAAAATGAAATCGGGATACTATGCAACTTTCCCTAAACGCAAGAAAACTCTAAGGTCACATTCGAAAATTAGTTGGAGATTTTCGAACCGATTCTTTCAAGGTTATTCTGTTGACGATCTGGGAGTAATTCAAAAATGTGGGGGTTTTGTGAAAAAATTTATGAGATTGTCCTCCTGGGGCGGATGAACTGTCGTATTCCCAACAAACCTTCTGTATGAAATCTACTTCGTTTTTTTTTAAATGCCTATGTAAAATGGCGGCGTCGTTCTCTAACAATATCGGTATGCAAATCTAAAATTTCGTACACCTAGATACGATGTTTTGCATCGAAAACGATCGGTACAGATATAGGGTGTTATATACTTACGGCCACTTTTAGTTTTTCGGTCGTTCTTTTGACGACGTTCAAAATTCGATCGATTTGTATTTACAACTGGAAGTCCTCGTGGCTTCTTTTGCCCACTCCCAAATCGCTGAGTCGCAACGTGATTTTTTCGTTATCGTCCGTTTCGTTGCTCTGATTTTGAAGAAACTTCGACGGTTACTATGACATGTAGATACTATGCAGCTTCAGGCGAAGACGCCTTTTTTACCTATTTAATTCTTTTAAGTGACCTTTCGCGCACCCTAATTTTAATAGCGAACATTCTGCAAAAGTGTAAGTATAACGATAATTCGCGTACCGCACTCTTTTGTCGCGAAATTTTGAAAAAAATATGTCCGGAGTATTCGCCTTATTACATAAATAATTGTTTAGTTTTCCTAAATTACTCACATCAAAATTTGTTACCCAATGCCATCTTAACCATTGGCATTAATAACTCAATATTTACCATTAATTTATTAGATTAACAATTTCAAACCGTCCTCGATTTATTTTTATTTATATTTACTATAATTTCGTTAACAAAAACGTGCAGACCGACGCGGCGTTTTTGTTTAATAGTAAATGTGTAGTTTGTGTTTATATATTATAATTTGATAGCTGCACTTCGTCCAAATCCATATGCAACACGTCATCAATGAAAGGTTACTAGATGATGACGTTTCACACAGTGCTGTCACCTCGTACCTCGTATTTTGACAGTTGTAATAAATTGTAGTCTTTCTTTATTATACCATCTAATATGTGCGCAAGTAAACCATCACTTTCCAAACTTGGAAACCGAATTACAAATAAACAATCTAGTAACTTTTTTTGATGTCGTAAATTGCATAGGCCATATATACAATCAATTTTTTGTGGACACGATTCCGGTCGCAATTTTGATCGTAGAAGGCTGAAATTCAGACAGCGTATTGTCTGTACGAAAATGAAGGATGAGTTCGTTTCAAAATCGTTTCGTGTTCAAAACAAAAAATTCTAATCTCCGTTATTACACATTGGATCGGTAATGTCAACTATGTTTTGGAATCGGCATCAAATTTTCTATCGATCGTGTCTCTTTATAATTTTCGATAGGATGCACCGTTTTCGAAATAATCGAAAAAAAAGTGATAATTTTTTTTAATTCTTATTTTCTCTCATAAATATCATTTTTCAAAAAATGTATTTCTTTCGAGAAAAATTAAAAAAAAATAAAATTTTTTGACATGCGACATAAAAATTCGATACCGAGGCTTCCGCGCGGTTGGATTTTTGACGTATGACGTATAGGTAGTCTGTGAGGCGTGATCTAACTTAATGACGTTACGCGGGTCATTCTCGCTGGTTGATTGATGAAAGTTTGACAAACAAGTTTTACTAAGCGTCTTCACTATAAAACTTGTCACAAAATTCCCCCACAATGTAAATAAAACAAATTTTTAGAAGTTGAACTTGGCCAAACATTTTCATGACAAGTTTTTTCTACCGTACGAGCGCCAACACGGTAAAACGTGTTTAACAAACACCGAAATAAGGAGTTTTTCAAGTTTTGTTTATGTTTTGATAGGCGTCTTCGCGGTAAAACTAGTTTTATGCAATTTGAAATTTGCTCAGAGTCCCATAGACAGACCTATTAACTAACGTCGAAGTATTGAGACGTGTTAGAGTGAAAAGACAATTAATAAGAACTATAAAATGCCGTAAAATCGCTTATCTCGGTCACATACTACGAGGTGAGAAATATCGACTCCTCCAGCTCATAATGAAAGGCAAAATAGAAGGTAGGTGCGGAGTGGGTAGAAAACAGATGTCGTGGCTGAAAAAAATCAGAGACTGGACAGGCATAAAGGGTGCTGGACAGCTCTTTAGAATGGCAGAAGATAGAGATGCACTCTCCACAGTAATCGCCAACGTTCGGGAGACCGAACATGGCACCTAAAGAAGAAGAAACTGACGAAAATATCACTGATGTTGACTTATATATCATTGAATATCATCGATCAATTGATACGGCCATTACAAAGAAAAAGAGACAAATTTTTAAATAATTTTAGATCATGTTTTCATTTACTCCCTGAATTAATCAAATGGCCATGAGGGAAATTTGTTAGATAAATAAAATTAATAATCAATTCGTAGCTCTTAAAAATAAAATTACATAACCTCCAATGCAAAGCTAAATTCACACAGGCACAAATCCAGTTTACATGCACAAAAACCGTTAAATTTCCATCGCCAACCTTCATCCAGCTCAATAATTGTGAACCTCATTTCAACACTAACTTTGATTACATTTACCTACAAGTTATTCAAATTTTATTCCGGACATGTCATCAATAAACTGACGACCAGATTGTGAAAGTAACATAATATTCTACCGATATATATATATATATATATATGCACATATGTTAAATGGCAAAGAAAGACTACAATTTATTAGAACTGTAAAAATACGAGGTACGAGGTGGCGCCACTCATCGGAACATCAGCATTTAGGAACTTTTTTCTTAATAACGTGGATCGGATTAAAATTTAAATGGTCTTTATAAAAGTTTTCGATCTAAGATTTTATAGTAAATTATTTTGAGGAGACCATGAGATGGCGAAACGATGGCAAATCGAAGAATGAGGTAAAACGACCATTGATTTGACCGTATGTGCAAAAAATTAAAAATAAAAATTTGTCTTGTTATAATAAACCTGATTTTATGTGTCTACGTCAACCTAATGATGTATATATTATGTGTCATAGTATATTATAAACATTTTAATAAAGTTATAATTTTAGTGAAAAATTTTATGTTTCCCTCTTATAATTAAAAAATTAAATTAAACAGACATTTTCGGTACAAACTTATGCGAACAAATATTTATTTATAATAATAATTTATTATACCTATGAAGGAGTTGGTGCTCCACTTTGAAATCGCCCTGTATAGTGTATTCAAGGATAATAAAAATCACTCGAAGACCACATTTCTCGATACAAATGTAAAAAAACTGTTTTATAGTTCTGATAATAGTTTATCAAATTTTAAATGTAGACACAAATAAATTAAAAAATTGTAGCAGTTAATACGTAACTTTTAATGTAATAACCTTAACCAATACCTAATAGGAAATTTCCACACGTTTTTATTAAAATTTCTGCTCTTGTTCATCGTTTATATATGTTCGAAAACAACGAGTTGAATTATAACGTTAAATTATGCATATTCAACAAGTAGTTTCTTGCAATTGAACAGTTTATAAAAAGCAAAATACGAACGGCATTGGCCCCTACGTTGAAACATCAACACCGGCCAGCAACATAATCACAACCAAACTAAATACATATTTCGAAAAGGTTCAGTTTTCACTTGCACTGTTTGCATGTCTTATAAATCGGTCTATTCAAAGTCTACTACACAAACAAAAGGCACTATAAAACACTGTCGAATATCAGTTCTAACAACAAAATGTGACGATTACAAAGACACAAACAACCACAACGGTCGCGTCCGTCAGACTAACCAGACGATTTTTATAACACTCTTCATTATCGGCAGAAACCCGCACTTCGCGCCCCATGCGGAATGTTTAAAACTTAATCTCTCGTTCCTTGTTCTATTCAAACGCAATCGGATTTTCCTATTCTTTCCAACTTACAATATAAGCAGTGTATCCCAACAATTATGATAATATTGTAACAATATAATATTACATTATATCCAAAGTGTTTCAGAATAATTATTCCTACTTTTATATTGGTATCTCAGAAACCAGGAATTTGCAAACTTAAGTCTATCTGAACTTTTTTCTTAACTTGATGCTAAAGACTTACAAATTTTTTAAATTTTTGAAAGAAACCGAATTTTGTCGTTTATCTCAGTAAAGTGCAAGTGGTTTTATTTTTGCAATTCACACTGAACATTTTTAAATTTTCGTTTTTTATCCACAAATAAATGCATTGAATAGGTAAAATCTCTCAAAATAAGAGAAATTTCAAAAAATCAAAAAACATTTAAAAAAATTAAAATCCTGAAATAATTTTGTTTTAATACTTACGTAAAATGCAAATTAATACTGTTGCCGCTGGGACTGCCACTTGTCTGTAAACATACTATAAAAAAAAATTATAAAATTCTAAATTTTTCTTTGTTTCCTGCCTTTTTCTCGTCTTCGTTTTCCCTCTATCGCCAATTTCCAGCGTAGATTCTTCCGTTGACTGCGAACTTGCATTATTGCGTAACTATACCTACGCTTCATATTTCACTGTTCTTCTCTAATCACTGTAACTGCGAAAACGCGCGTAAGATAAAATTTCGTTCCCGAAATTGGACCGTCGAATGTTTGAAGAGAACCCTAACCAAAACTCTAACCTAGACCCTATCCAAGAGCCTAACCAAACTCGATTTTTAGAGAATCTGTGTTAGAGCTTAAAGGTCCGTGTATTTACACTTTATAAATACATGGAGAATTAGTCGACAAAGGAAGATCCTACCTTTCCTCGTCGTATTAATCCTTTTTGTTTGTAATCCTTTTAGAGAACACAACACAACATACAATACTCGCGCACTCACACGCAAAAAGGCCTTATAAACCAAACAAACACTCCTCGCAAACGCCAATAATACGCCGTAATTTAAAATTCGAACTACTGAAACAAGCACTACCTCTCTGGACTACTAACGCGAAAGATCTGAATCGATTTTGCCGGAATTCTATATATAAATGCATTTGAGTTTATACGTGGATACTAGGAAATTCGTTTTTATTTTAAAAAAATTTCGTACTTGGTACGCACTCCGATAAGATATGAAAGTGGGCGGCGCGCATGTTTTATTAGTTGCTTTGTGTTTATCTGTCGCATAAAAATGCGATTAAACTTTTATTTGGTTTATAGGTTTATAATAGGGAAATCTTCAATGTTGAGGGGCACACGAATAGTTTTTAAATTAAAAATAGAGTAAACTTATAATTCTGCAGTATAAAGGCAGTAGATAGTGATTATCCAGATAATTTTTAACTGCGAATTAGCGAATTTTCATAGAAAATAAAGCTATTGCAGCTTGTTTGATGACGGAACCCACATTTGTTCTTTTGGCTTTTCTGCGATCTCGACCCCTAGATCACGAAAATATAGGTCATTCATTTTGGGTCGGTCATATATATATATTTATAAACAATATTTTGTGGACACGATTCCGGTTGCAATTTTGATCGTAGGGAGCTGAAATTTGGACAGTGTATTATCTTTACCACAATAAAGAACGAGTTCGTTAACCAGCCAAATCGACGGACTCGTTTCAAAATGGCGGCCGTAAAAATAATTAAATTAAAAAAACTCTAATCTCCGTTATTACTCATCGGATCAGTAATATGAAATATATTTTGGAAATGGCATAAAATTCTCTACTGATCATGTTTCTTAATAATTTTCGATATAATGCACCGTTTTCGAAATAATCAAATTTTTGTAAAATTCTTATAAATTTCTATCGTAAATATTATTTTTCAAAAATGTATTTTGATTTATTTTGGTGATTCGACCGGCTCGAGTAGACACGAGCGATTCGAGTCGGGCTACAATGGCGTTTCCGCCTGAAGCTGCGCGGAATTGCATAGTGTCTCGATTTCATTTTGCGCCAGTGTATATTTTAAAATTAAAAAAATATATTATAACCTAACAGTTTAAATATTATTTATAAAAATATAAATAATTTATTGATATTTGTTTGCTTAATTAATCAAACTTTATTTTGTTTTCCACTAAAGTTTATAGATAGAGTTTTAAGAAAGGTACGAAAACACTAATTTCAGTGAAAATATCGAAAATCGAAAAATTGAAATCTAAGATCTAAAATCGAAGAGTTTTCTAAAGTAAAAAACTAATATTCCAGAATTAATTGCTATTTAATTGTTCTCTGATACAGCAAACAAATACCGAATATATCAAAAAAGTTTCTGTAATTACACGCTTAAAAAGCGGATTTGCCAAATTTTTTATAAACGTCTGAAGATTAAATTAGTTCCTCCTAGATTTTAGTTGTTTGGAATCTATTACTGGCATTATAAGGGCAAAACATAATTCAAAATGTGTTTTTTGTAAGATTATTTATAGAAAAAGTTATTTATTCTTAAAATTTTTATATTGCCTCATAGTTTGAATTAATTGCTCGTGCAAAATGGTAGTTTGGAATTTATTGCTGGCATTATAAGGGAAAAATATTAATAAAAAATGTTTTTCGGATTGAATATTAATAAAAACAATTAATTGCCCGTAGATTTTGAGAAAAATTGGTTATCTGCATGAATACCCAAATAAATGAATATAAAAATTATAAGAGCAACTAACTGTTTTTATAAATATTCTTTCAAAAAACATTATTTTTTCATTATTTTGAATTATTTTTTGCCTTTATGATGCCATTGATAAATTCCATACTACTATTTTCCACGAACAATTAATTCAAACCATTAGGTAATATAATAATCTGTGCAAACCCGCTTTTTAAGCGTGTAATTATTGGAATTTTTTCGATATATTCGGAATTTGTTTGTTTTATCGTAGAGCAATTAAATAGCAATTAATTCTGGTATATTTTTTTTCTTCAGAAGCCTCTATATGTTTTTTTCGGATGAAGGGATGCCAGTTTAACGATAAGTCAGCACCACAACTTTAATCGCAGTTTTCTTCTAAGGAATGAAAGCAATAAATTTGAGACTAGGAGTATAAATTAGCAATTAATTAGCACCTGATTATAGGATATACCCAAATTTAATTTTTGATAGTGGCTAGGTTAACCGAGATTAAAAACCAGGTAAGTATTAATTAAAAAGTGTCAATGACAAAACCCTTTCCTTTTGATCTAAATTATCATTTATGGTAGGTAAATCGTTTTTTAGGACACTTAAGCCAAATCGCCATCGAAACACGGGACTACTCTTTAAAATTTGACCCATTTACTGATAAAATATTAACAAGTGAAGATAATAATAATGTATTTTTTGAAACTTTAACTTGTCGAGCTTGTATTAAAATTGCATTTTATGACGTAAAATAACGTTAAATTCGCCAAGTTTGTTATTAGATTTGAATGACCTGTGCGTTACGAAAGAGTATACATTAAGCTTTAAATTGATGTAAAAATCAAGTCTCTATGGTTAGTCAAACTGAAGATATCCTCGTTTAAATGTACGTAATGTGGCGTCAGAGAAAGAACATAACAACATAGCGTAACAACGCAACCTCGCATTATGTAACACCATCGGGTAACATTCGCGACCGGTAACTTTACGTGAACAACCGATGTTACGTTTTCAAACATACGAATACACGGCCGAATTACATGTCGGTAAATGTTTCCTTAAAATTTTCCGATTTAACGTGAAATGATTCATATTAAAAGATTGAGTGACGAATAAATCATCATCATATTTATAATACCTATGTGCATACATATATAATATGTACGTCGGTAAATGCGAATGTCTGTTATTTAGATTTATCTAATCATAATGGTGGCAATAAATACATACAAATGTGAGTTAATCAACATTTAGTATAAAAACAATTTCAGTATAAAACCTTAAAATTGGTTTTAAAAAGTAAAGAACATCACTAACCTTTCCTTCCACATCTGTAGAATCTTCTGGTATATCCTAGAAAGTTTTTCACCAACGAAAACGCCGATTTTCACAAGCACTAAATGTAAAAGTCCACACGACTCGACACTCTGTAGTGAGTAAAAGCCCCAAATGTATTAGATCGTTCCTTAATTTCGTAAGATTTCGGCCAGATCGTGCTATGCAGGTGTGTTATCGCGAGGCCAGCTCGCTCTTTATCTACGCACATGTGTTTTATCTAGGTAGACGAGTTTCTTTATTTAAAATACTAAAATATTCTCATTGTCAGTTTAAAATTTTGGATTTTGTAAAAGTTTCAGGATAGGAAATGAATTGGAAAAATAATTTTCACAATTTGGCGTTAAAATAATTTTTAGAATATTTAAAAAGAAACTTTAAATAATAAATTATTATTTTAAATAGGTACAATTATGATTATAATAAAGTACACGAAGCTCTTTCAGAAAGTAAAGGACGCCGACAAAATAAATTAAATTTTATTCAAAAACAAATTTATAGAACGTTTTTTCTAATAATTTATAGAACAAGTTCGTGAAGTTAGAGAAAATATTTCACAGAGAATGTACCACGGTCCAAATTTAATACCTATTAATTTGTGATGTATGAGACGGTTAAAAAATTAAATCAGCTTAGGTATTAATTGTTTGAAGGTTGTTGAAAAGAAGCGAAATATATTATGAAAGAACAGATGGGCGAATATATACAGATAATTCAAAGGAAAAATCAATTAAATTTATAAATAAGTTGTTTAAAACAATCGCTACACTTATAATAAATGTGACTATACATACTTATAAGCAAATAGTTTTTAAAATTATATTTATTTTAGTTTAGAGAGAGAAAATATGGAATGGAAGTGGGCGGCAAAGATTCCTTAAAAAAGGTATTAAACCGGCTCAGTTGTCCAATCACCGCTGCCCCTACAGAATCTCCCGAAAAGAAAACTTTTAATGATTACAACAATATCGACCTCGATTCGGATATGCAGGCAATGCAATCCGAAGATTATCCATATCGGGGTGATATACCGAGCGTCGGAGATTTAAGCGAAAGTAATTATCCTAATTTATTGCAAAACTTATTGTTAGCAGATAATCTTATTTGCCACATTTCAATTGCTAGATGTATTTAATTAAAACTGATTGTTAATTTAAAACTAAGAAATTATTTAATTTCGATATTTGTTTTAATAGTTCTTTTGTTTAGGAGTATTTAATTTAAATTTTAAAAAAAGCGCGACCATACCCAAATAAATTCGACGATATATTTCAGATGCTATCTTGGAAGCTCTCAATGACCTTATTAAAACAGTGAATTCGATGAGTATTCAAATGCGCCATCAACAGCACACTATCGACAGACTTCGAAATGTACTAGAAAGTTGCGATATCTGTCGTCCCAGTTCTTTTATTCAACCTAGTTGTGCAACACGTCCTCCTAAGTGTTTCCAAGGGGTGGCTTGTCAAGATACTGTAAGCGGACCACGATGCGGACCGTGTCCGTACGGATATACTGGGAA